>CM062292.1:388294665-389538805 GCA_031216915.1 Pictodentalium vernedei
TGCATTTGGCAGAGTGACCAATAAGTAGGCAGGGTTCATATAAGGTCTTGAAAGTGCTTCAGTTTTAATACTTATATTCCATGCCCTTGAAAATGCTTCAAAACAGGAATTTTCCAATAATTAGCATTGTTTATAAATGGTTAAATCTAGAGAAATATTAGTTCCCCTTCCCCTCTCCTCCAGTACACAGACTCTACTTTGGGCTGTGACCTATTGCCTAATAGCTGACCTGTTTAAAATAGATCATTTGGTTGCCAGTTTGATGATATATGAGTGGGAGCAGTGGGAGCAGGCCTAGGAAGTAGCCACAGCTATCAGCAGTGGATTCTTCAGATTCAAACACACAAGAAATGGTGCACACTTTCATTTCTAACTTGCAGGCAAAGTGAAAATTTGAAGTCCACCAAAGCAAATCTGCTGTTTGTGAACCTCCCAATGACCTGTCCAATGTTCCCCTCAACAAAAGATTTGTTTTCATACACTTTAAAACAGACAAGCAAATAGCCAGCATTTTGACTAATGCTGGGGCACTTTTTGACCAATGCCAGGATACATTTTGACAAATTTTTTTTTTTTTGGGGGGGGGGGGGGAACATTTTGACCAGCAAGGTGTGTGGATGTCGCTAATTCCAAGTACTGACACTGACACCAGAACATGCTCGAAACATGAGTACTTTGATGGCATGTGTATAACGTACAACATAGCATTTATATTAAATTGAGCTCTCCGTGAAGAAAAGACAAAATGTTTTTTATGTTACATGAATAAAATAATTTCACTTGACTTGAACATATTTCTTGATGGGAGAAAATATTCCCTCTCAGTAACTGCTCAATAACTACCCATTTAAACAGTGGGAATTTGGTTGTATGTCAGAAATAATATCTCCCAAAATGATACTTACTCAATCACTGATAATGACAATTTAAAACTAGATGGTGTCACTTGTGTGCAAAGCACACTATAGTGTATCCCCGCATTTGCATCCCTGACTTTGTATGAATGCTTGATACAAAGATGAAATGTATTATATGACACACTAAAATCATATTGAGTGGCACAGGTGACCCAGCTTCGTGCGCACCTACAGACTCCACTGCAACATTTGAGCATGGTTTTAGTGTTTCGAATTACATACATGTACCCTGGGAGCCTTTCGTCGGAAACGGTTTAAGAAAACATGAAAGTGCCAATGGTGGCACAGCCACGTGGCACCCCAAAAGTCCGAAACCTTCCTTCACATCTACAGACCCTACTGCAACATTTGAGCATAGTTTTAGCATTTCAAATTACATACTCTGGGAGCTTTTCGCCGGAAATGATCTAAGAAAACACGAAAGAAAAACGGTGGCACCGACACATGGCACCTGAAAAATCTTAAACCTTTGTACGCATCTACAGACCTTACTGCAACATTTGAGCATGCGTTTAGCATCTCGAATTACATACCCTAGGAGCCTTTCAGCGGAAACGGTCTAAGAAAACACAAAAGTGGCAACAGTGACACAGCCACGTAGCACCCCAAAAATCCGAAACCTTCCTGTGCATTTACAGACTCTATTGCAACATCCAGCATGTTTTTAGCGTTTCGGATTACATACTCTAGGAGCCTTTTGCTGGAAACGGTCTAAGAAAACACAAAAGTGGCAATCGTGGCACAGCCACGTGGCACCTGAAAAATCCAAAATCTTCGTGCATATCTACAGACCCTACTGCAACATTTGAGCATGGTTTTACCATTTCGAAATACTTACTGTAGGAGCCTTTCGCCGGAAATGGTCTAAGAGAACATGAAAGAGGCAACAGTGGCACAGCCACGTGGCACCCCAAAAATCCGAAACCTTCGTGCGCATCTACAGACCCTACTGCAACATTTGAGCATGGTTTTAGGATTTCGAATTACATACCCGAGGAGCCTTTCGCCGGAAACGGTCTAAGAGAACGCGAAAGTGGCAACCGTCACGCCACTAGGCAGCTGAAAAATCCGAAACCTTTGTGCACATCTACAGACCCCACTGCAACATTTGAGCATGGTTTTAGAGTTTCGAATTACATACCCTAGGAGCCTTTCACCGGAAACTGTCTAAGAAAACACAAAAGTGGCAACGGTGGCACAGCCATGTGGCACCTGGAAAATCCAAAACCTTCGTGCGCATCTACAGACCCCACTGCAACATTTGAGCATGGTTTTAGCATTTCGAATTACATACCCTAGGAGCCTTTCACCGGAAACGGTCTAAGAAAACACAAAAGTGCCAACGGTGGCACAGCCATGTGGCACCTGAAAAATCTGAAACCTTTGTACACATCTACAGACCCTACTGCAACATTTGAGCATGGTTTTAGCGTTTCGAATTACATAAGAAAACACGAAAGTGGCAATGGTGGCGCAGTCACGTGGCAGCTGAAAAATCTGAAACCTTTGTGCGCATCTGCAGACCCCACTGCAACATTTGAGCATGGTTTTGGCATTTCGAATTACATACCCTAGGAGCCTTTCGCCAGAAACGGTCTAAGAAAACACAAAAGTGGCAACAGTGGCAGAGCCACGTGCCACCTGAAAAATTCAAAACCTTTGTGCGCATCTACAGACCCCATTGCAACATTTGAGCATGGTTTTAGCATTTCGAATTACATACCCTAGGAGCCTTTCGCCGGAAACGATCTAAGAAGACACAAAAGTGGAAACGGTGGCACAGCCACTTGGCATCTGAAAAATCCGAAACATTCGTGCGCATCTACAGACCCTACTGCAACATTTGAGCATGGTTTTAGCATTTCGAATTACATACCCTAGGAGCTTTTCGCAACAAACGGTCTAAGAAAACACAAAAGTGGCAACGGTGGCACAGCCAAGTGGCACCTGAAAAATCCGAAACCTTCGTGCACATCTACAGACCCTACTGCAACATTTGAGCATGGTTTTAGCGTTTCGAATTACATACTCTAGGAGCCTTATGCCACAAACGGTCTAAGAAAACACAAAAGTGGCAATGGTGGCACAGCCACGTGGCACCCAAAAAATCCGAAACCTTCGTGCGCATCTATAGACCATACTGCAACATCTGAGAATTGTTTTAGCGTTTCGAATTACATACACTATGAGACTTTCGCCGGAAACAGTGTAAGAAAAACATGAAAGTGGCAATGGTGGCACAGCCACGTGGCACTCAAAAAATCCGAAACCTTTGTGCGCATCTATAGTCCCTACTGCAACATCTGATCATGGTTTTACCGTTTCGAATTATATACCCTAGGACCATTTCGCCGGAAACGATCTAAGAAAACACAAAAGTGGCTACGGTGACACAGCCACGTGGCACCTGAAAAATCCGAAACCTTCGTACGCATCTATAGACCCTACTGCAACATATGAGCATGGATTTAGCGTTTCGAATTACATACCCTACGAGCCTTTCGCCGGAAAAGGTCTAAGAAAACACAAAAGTGGCAACGGTGGCACAGCCACGTGGCACCCAAAAAATCCGAAACCTTCGTACGCATCTATAGACCATACTGCAACATCTGAGAATAGTTTTAGCATTTCGAATTACATATCCTACGAGACTTTCTCCGAAAACAGTGTAAGAAAAACATGAAAGTGGCAGTGGTGGCACAGCCACGTGGCACTCGAAAAATCCGAAACCTTTGTGCGCATCTATAGTCCCTACTGCAACATCTGAGCATGGTTTTACCGTTTCGAATTACATACCCTAGGACCATTTCGCCGGAAACGGTCTAAGAAAACACGAACGTGGCAACGGTGGCACAGCCACGTGGCACCTGAAAAATCCGAAACCTTCATACGCATCTATAGACCCTAATGCAACATATGAGCATGGTTTTAGCATTTTGAATTACATACCGTACGAGCCTTTCACCGGAAACGGTCTAAGAAAACACAAAAGTGGCTACGGTGGCATAGCCACGTGGCACCCGGAAAATCCAAAACCTTCGTACGCATCTATAGACCGTACTGCAACATCTGAGCATCGATTTAGCATTCCGAATTACATACCCTACGAGCCTTTCGCCGGAAAAGGTCTAAGAAAACACAAAAGTGGCAACGGTGGCACAGCCTGTGGCACCCAAAAAATCCGAAACCTTCGTACGCATCTATAGACCATACTGCAACATCTGAGAATAGTTTTAGCATTTCGAATTACATACCCTACGAGACTTTCGGCGGAAACGGTCTAAGAAAACATAAAAGTGGCTAAAGTCGCACAGCCACGTGGCACCCGAAAAATCCAAAACCTTCGTACGCATCTATAGACCATACTGCAACATCTGAGAATAGTTTTAGCATTTCAAATTACATACCCTACGAGACTTTCGGCAGAAACGGTCTAAGAAAAACATGAAAGTGGCTACGGTGGCACAGCCACGTGGCACCCGAAAAATCCGAAACCTTCGTACGCATCTATAGACCATACTGCAACATCTGAGCATGGATTTAGCATTTCGAATTACATACCCTACGAGCCTTTCACCGGAAAAGGTCTAAGAAAACATGAGCATGGTTTTAGCATTTCAAATTACTTTCCCTACGAGCCTTTCGCCAGAAACGATCTAAGAAAAACATGAAAGTGGCTACGGTGGCACAGCCACGTGGCACCCGAAAAATCCGAAACCTTCGTACGCATCTATAGACCATACTGCAACATCTGAGCATGGATTTAGCATTTCGAATTACATACCCTACGAGCCTTTCACCGGAAAAGGTCTAAGAAAACACAAAAGTGGCAACGGTGGCACAGCCCCGTGGCACCCAAAAAATCCAAAACCTTCGTACGCATCTATAGACTATACTGCAACATCTGAGAATAGTTTTAGCATTTCGAATTACATACCCTACGAGACTTTTGGCGGAAACGGTCTAAGAAAACATAAAAGTGGCTAAAGTGGCACAGCCACGTGGCACCCGAAAAATCCGAAACCTTTGTGCACATCTATAGTCCCTACTGCAACATATGAGCATGGTTTGAGCATTTCGAATTACATTCCCTACGAGCCTTTCGCCGGAAAGGATCTAAGAAAACACGAAAGTGGCTACGGTAGCACAGCCACGTGGCACCCAAAAAATCCGAAACCTTTGTGTGCATCTATAGACCCTACTGCAACATATGAGCATGGTTTTAGCATTTCGAATTACATACCCTACGAGCCTTTCGCCGGAAACGGTTCAAGAAAACACAAAAGTGGCACCCTAAAAATCCAAAACCTTCGTGCGCATCTATAGCCCCTACTGCAACATCTGAGCATGGATTTAGCGTTTCGAATTACATATCCTATGAGCCTTTTGCCGGAAACGGTCTAAGAAAACACAAAAGTGGCTACGGTGGCACAGCCACGTGGCACCCGAAAAATCCGAAACCTTTGTGCGCATCTATAGTCCCTACTGCAAGATATGAGCATGGTTTTAGCATTTCGAATTACATTCCCTACGAGCCTTTCACCGGAAACGATCTAAGAAAACACGAAAGTGGCTACGATGGCACAGCCACGTGGCACCCGAAAAATCTGAAACCTTCGTGTGCATCTATAGACCCTACTGCAAGATATGAGCATGGTTTTAGCATTTCGAATTACATACCCTACGAGCCTTTCGCCGGAAACGGTTCAAGAAAACACAAAAGTGGCTACGGTGGCACAGCCACATGGCACCCGAAAAATCTGAAACCTTCCTGCGCATCTATAGCCCCTACTGCAACTTCTGAGCATGGATTTAGCGTTTCGAATTACATATCCTACGAGCCTTTTGCCGGAAACGGTCTAAGAAAACACAAAAGTGGCTACGGTGGCACAGCCACGTGGCACCCGAAAAATCCGAAACCTTCGTGCGCATCTATAGACCCTACTGCAACATCTGAGCATGGATTTAGCATTTCGAATTACATATCCTACGAGCCTTTTGCTGGAAACGGTCTAAGAAAACACAAAAGTGGCTACGGTGGCACAGCCATGTGGCACCCGAAAAATCCGAAACCTTCCTACATATCTACAGATCATTTAGCAACACCGTAGTGTAATTTTAGAACTCCGAATTACATAGGTTGGGACTATTCAGCAAAAAAGTGAAAAAATAATGCATTTTTTAAGTGGCTCCACAGAAGCCACCTGGTGGCACAAAAATTTAAAAAAATGTATTTTTGGGTTGCACAGACCCTATTGAACAACTGTAGAAAGTTACAGCGTTTCGAATTACAAAACCGGACGTACGGAAGTACGGACGTATGGCCGTACGGACGTACGGTCGTACGGACGGAGATCATGACAATATCCCCGCATTTTTTAAAATGCGGGGATAAAAAAAAAAAATTCCCTCCCTCCCTGTAAATTTTCAGACTACAAATCGGTAACCCATGTGGGTTGTTTTTGGCCTTATACATGTTCAAAAATAATCCCTGTTTGGATCTTTCCAAATCATAGAGATTATTACCAAAATATTTTTCTCAAGCTGTTTTTTATTTTTGATGAGTTTTTATCCCTCCGAAAAAATTTGTGGGGGATATAGCTGTGGCGCTGTCTGTCGTCCTGAAGATGGAGTTGGTTTCCACTCTTGAACTAAAATTCTGCTTGGCCGACTGAAACCAAACTTGACATGTGGGTTAAGTATGATGAGAAGAAGAACCCTGTTCATTTTGGTGTCATTGTTCCAAAGGTCAATGTCACAGTAAAGTTGGACTTTAATTTTTTATCAGAGTTGGTTTCCAGTCTGCAATTAAAGTTCTGCTTAGCCGACTGAAACCAAACTTGGCATGTGAGTTAGGCATGATGAGAGGAAGAAACTTATGTATTTTGAGGTTATTGTGCCAAAGGTCAAGGTCACAGTGACCTTGAACTTAAAACATTTACCAGAGTTGGCTTAATTGAATTGTGCTTGCCCGATCGAAACTAAACTTGGCTTATGGGTTGAGCACGATGAAAGGAAGAACCCTATTTATTTTTGAGTTATTGTGTCAAAGGTAAAAGTCACAGTGACTTTGAATTTAAAGTTTTATCAGCCAGACTTGGTTTCTGCTTTCCAAATATAATGTTGTTTGCCTGATTGAAACCAGACTTGGCATATGGATTGGGCATAAGGAGAGGAAGAACCTATGTACTTTTTAGGTCATTGTGCCAATAGTCAAGGTCACCGTGACCTTGAAATTAAAATTTTATCATTCGGAGCTGGTTTCAGCTCTTAACTATTAAAATTATGCATTCCCGGTCGAAACCTATCTTGGCATGTGGGTTGATCATGATGAGAAGAACCCTACATATTTTTAGGTCATTGTGCCAAAGGTCAAGGTCACAGTGATCTTGAACTGAAATTTTATCAGTCCCGTTCGAAACCAAACTTGAAATGTCATCAGATACAGATAATCTTATCCGTATTATTTGAGTAGTAAATACTACTAACAGTGGCTGTGTTAATTTAATATAATATATTGCAGTAATAGGGTGATTTTTTTGGTAGATTGGCCACACCTGGTGGCTACCTCTAGTTTCTCAAGCTGGAAAAGTTTTTATCACACTTCCTTGTCTATGTTATATTCATGAATATGTGATGCATGTACGCTGCTGTCATTGCAAAAGGTGACAGCATTTGGACCAGATCATGACTGTGATCCAGTCAGAATTCTCTCCCTGTTTTTCTGCCCTCAACACTAGAATTTCTTCTTTTGAAAAAGAAACACGTAACATTGCATATCAGATGCTATGTACGTTTATTTATCTTGATTTAGTCTTGATATTGCAATATTTTATTTCTGAGGTGTCGGCCCACCCATGTGAATTTTTAGTGATCAGATAGTAGTTCTATAGTGATCAAGTAAAAAGGAATGCATCTTCGTAATATCTTTGTATGCAGTGACATCACAGCATTCTTTGTTTAATTTAACTGGTAGAGTGCTGGAAGCCCATATTTGGGCTTTATTCTAAAGAGAAGGCTCCACAGACTAAAGTCTCCATATTCTATGGAGGTCCTTCATATTTTCTTTGAAGTGCAGTAGTTTCTTTATGTACAAGGATCTGCCTTGTTAGAATTTATGGGCGAGTGCCTATAGGCACTCTCCCATAAACTGTAACGAGGCAAAGACTCAGGAACAAATTCTGATAATCAAAAATAATTTAGCACTCTACCAGTTCAGAACACTGCAATAACAAATTGATTCTTTTGCTGAAATTTGACCCTTGTTTACATAAACATAAAATAGAAATTTTAGAATGATGAAAGTGAAACAATACACTCATTAGTTAATCTTATATTCAACTTACTTTTTATACAATTCTGTTAATATCTTAAAATAAGTTATCTTTTAACCGGCTGAGTAATTACCCTGAATTTCTCATAGAATCAAATCTTGGCTGATCTACGGCAGTCAGTACTTGATTTGATGAGAATTTCCATAGAGTCTTGCATCACAAAAATTATTGATAAGAGGATTACGGATTGTAGAGATACATTTTGTTAAGAGCCAGAATTACACATGTTTGGACTGACAGAGTATTTTTGTACTGGTGGAAAAATCCTTATGCAGCAGGCAAAGAGTTAAGAGAACATATATTTTTTCCCCTTTAAATTATAGCTGGTGATCTCATTGGTATGAGTATGTTAGGCCAGGAACTTTGAGGAATGCATCTATGTGTGTGTTTATAAATAAATTTGACAATTTATCTTAAGATAAACAAATGGACGTACACTGGATAAAATTGAAGCCCATTTTGGTTTTTTGGCATATAATTATGAACTCTGGCACTTGCCTGTGTATGTTTATGTGTGCATGCATGAGAGAGAGAGAAGAAATAGAGGATTGCTATAATCGATCTGATCCGAGGTTTACCCAGGCTTAATGAGGTTCAGAAATTCCATGTCAAATTGTGACGAATTTGAGATTTTTTTATGACATAATGTTTAATTTAAACTATTAACTAATGTAAAGGCTAAAGCTGGCCAGCACTGTTCATAAAATTTACCATCCAAATTTTTTTTTCATCTTAATTTTTGCCTCAAAGACATAGCTGATCCCCCCCCCCCCCCCTTCATTGGAACAAGCTCATCAAACTCCTTCCAGTGAGAGGTCATGAGTGAAATTTTCAAGACAAAAAAAATGAAAATATTTAGCTGTTGAGGGAATTTTTTCTGCAGATACTGTCTTCTATTGTATTAGGGAAACAGTTAATGGCAAATAAATATAAATATATATTCAATTCTACTTTTGAAACCAACTCACCCACAGTGTTACCACATTGACATTGACATTTGATGTCATTCCCACATAAGACATTTTGTGAATGATATTTTCCATAATGAGCTATTTGATAGTGATTATTTGATAAACAATATTGTCCTGTTCTGCGAACATTTTTAATAAGTTGTTTGACCAATTAATTGCCATCCAATTCTCATATGAGTGATCCCATCCTCCTGTTTAGGATTTTGTTCCATAATCTTATATCCAACTTGGTGATATTCTGCCTTATCTTTATAATATTCCATGAAAACTTGACTGTATAAATTTTACCTGGTATAAAGATGTCCACATTCCTTCTTTTTCCAATAGGTGCAAAATATGGTGCATGAGATGAAGGAAAGTTTTTTCACTGTTATAGAGGAGTTGTCCAGCATACAGGGATATGACCAGACACTTCAAAAACAAATGCACGAGAACCAGTCAGAGAATCAAAAAGAAATCACAAAACTTGCAGATACAGTGACATCACTGAAGGTATAAAATATTTTATTGTTCAACATTAGTTTTTATACGCCCATTTGTAAAAACAATCGTATTATGTAAATGGTCTATCTGTCTGTCCATCCATCCATCCATCTGTCCGAGCAAAGAGATCAGGTTTATGTGCCTAGTTGTTGGTACACAGCACTGTTATGTGTCTGGTCTGATGATGATGATGATTTATTTTGCAGTGTACGTGCATACATGTCATACAGTATAATAATGTGGTACTAAAATATACAAAAAATATACAGGCATAATTGAAAAGTACACAGCAGGGAAGGTGTCAATTGCCAGCCAGATTGACTGTCTGCCTGTTGCCTCTCGGAATCATGATGATGAGGCATTGCAGAAGTCTATGACTGTTAATCAGTATATGTATTATTGAGTATTATGTTTATAAGGAATACTGCAATACGGATAAATAATTTTGTACTCCGATATTGAGAACTAAAAATGACTGGAGTTCTTATGATCTGAATGATATGTGGGAATGAGAGATGTGAGAGTGAGGTCTAGAAGCGAGGGTACATGTTTTAGCCTAATATCCTAGCTCTGGTTTTATTAAAAAATGTGCATGATAAAATCATGATAAAATCATGTTAAAATCATGTTGCAGTTGAATTTCACTGACTCGACCAGAGCAGGAGGTCAGGCATGGATGAGACCATTAGACATACTTCACATATAGTTCCAGTGGGTGACATCAGTCAGTATGAGTAAATGAGATAAGGCACCTGTTTCTCAAAACATGAGACTATCACATGTTTTGCAAGACATAAAGCTGAGACATGAAACAGGTGCCAACACAAGCAAGAGCAAAAGCCCCCAAGAACACAAGTGGGGATACACAACATGATTGGCCCCAGATCAGGTATTCCATGTTAGAATGGTTTAGACGTAATGTACTCCACATCTTTTAGCTTTAATAACCATTGATAGAAAAGGTCATGCTATTAGGCAGAACAATCAGGGCTGATTTATGTGACTATCCACATAAAGTTGAACTAACAAATGGCATTTATGTGTCTAAAAAAGTGAGTTATGTGGCTAAAATGGTTTATGTGGCTAAAAAGTGACAAAAAGCGGGTATTGTATTTTCAGAGATTTTATGTTAGGGTAATGGATAGGGTTAGGGTCAGTAAGTTGAAAGGATTAGGGTTTGCTACCACCCAGAAATTTGTCTTAAAAAAGAGTTTTTAGTGGTTGTCCATGCATTTTAAACTCCTCAAATATTTTAGCCATATGAACTTGATTTGTTGGAGCATCCATCTATCCATCCACCCATCCGTCCATCTGTACCAACATTTTTCCTTGTATCTCAGCCACTTTTACTCCAATTTTGATGATATTTGGTGTTGTGATAGAGCATCATGGGGGAACGATACCTTTTTAGCATGAGTTTCTTTCACACATTTTTTCCAGAGTTATGGCACTTTTCACTCTTTCAACTTAGAACATTTTTGGTGGGTCAGAGGCATTGGCCCATGCTTTGCATTGCCCCTCTTGTTAACAAAAATAAAAAGTAAAATACCAAAATTACCACCCACACAGGCCCACGTGCAAGTTTACAAAAAGGCCTGAGGTACAGATCTACTTTGTGGGGTCAAATTGCTTGACTGATTCTGTTTAAAATGCATAGTTAAATATATTGATATTCTCTGTTTTCATGCATACAGTGCTGTCATCACAAAAGTGACACATTTATACATCAGTGGGTCAAGATATTATAAATATTGAGAAATCAATACCCAATCACAAAAAACAAATGGAAATCTCACATTCATTGTTCTGACATATCTTTTCTGACTGAGATTCTACAGGACATTGGAGAGAAATGTGGGTAGATAATTTCGACTGGATTGCAATTTGATTAACCCTTTACCTAACTTGAAAAGCAGACGACACTTGCAAAATAAATTCTTGAATAACTAATTTTTTGACTCAAAAACATAGGTTATGACCCCTCATTGGAATGAGCTCATTCCAGTGAGGGGTCATAACCTATGTTTTTTGAGACAAAAAATGAAAAAAATAATGAAAATAATTGGCGATTTTATAGAATAGCATTGGCCATTTTTGGTCGTCCAAAGGGTTAAATTTCTCTGTTGGCTTTTGTAATCACAGTACGGTGGAGCTCACTTAATTGGATATCTCTTAAATGAATGCCCCTGTTAATTGGATATAATTCCCAAACATCAAACCATTTACAATATCTTTGTTATAAACTATAGGTTATAGAGTAAACGCCTGTTAATTGAATAAAAAATCTTGTAATATGTCAAGAAATTACCTTGACTGTCTTCAAATTCCACTTGTATACAGACCTGTTTGGCCTCAGTACATCCAATACAGGCATCTAGTCTATTATATGTTGTATATATCAGTAATAGAACGAATGCCCATTTTATCTCTGCAATTCCCCATGAGAACCCCGCAAAGTGAAGCAGTGTTTGTTTCCCGTGGTAAACCACCTCTGTTTTGTTGGTAAAATAGGACCCAGTCACCAATGCTTGCAGTAGAAGTCCTCTAAAATGGGCAACATGGGTATAAACGATTGACTGAACTTGACTTTATCTCCATGTTGCAGTCACAATTAGCTATTGTGTGGAAACATGTGACCTTAAACACCACTAAATAAATACATAAATCTTGGCAATACAGGAAAGTGACCCAATTCTGTTAACTGAATAATTTTCACTGGTAAAGTGGCTTTTTTAATTAACAAGGCTCCACTGTACTATTAGTTGCTGTTACTTTCCATTGAAATACTGCCTACACCTGACACTGATCCTTGGTAAGCTCTCTCTCAGAGAGCTTGCCAAGGAGCAGGATCATGTGCAGGTATCATTAATTTTTAACATGTGTCTAAGAATTATTAACTGGTATATACATGTATACAAACATCAGAGATGATAAAATTCATTTTAGGTAAAGGTACTAGAACCTGCTTGAAAATTCTCTAGAAAAGTCCTTTGAAAGTTTTTCTCTCTGTCACAGAACAAATTCTCAGATATTTTTGTGATGGCTTATAAATGCTCTTATGTTATACAGTGTTGAAAAAAGGCTTTTTGATTGATTCCAACACTGTGTCACAAAATAAAAAACTGTCAGCTTAACTGTTTGTTGTGTCAACTTATGTGACACTGTTTGAAAGTGAACTCTGAGCCCTTTCTAACAGTGTGTGGCATAATGGCATTGAATAGCTCACTTAAAAAATCTCTAGGACTGAGCTGAGATATTAAGAGCTCAGCCTTGGCACAAAACCAGTTAATATCAGAAATACTGGGAATTTCCTGTATCAGTCTGGGCACATAGCTTTACCTGAACCAGTTCACATATTCTTACCTGACCTGTAAACTGTTTTGTCAGGACGAACAGTAGTCTGTAACTGTAAATCCTCCATTGAGTACAACAAGTTGAACTTCATAGATGTAGATGAGTTGATTTATCTGTTCCATAAACCCAAGGTGATCAAGACTTTGTTATTTTATGCTGGTCAGAGAAAGATGTATTAGCCCTTTACCCAATGCACACAATGTCAAAAATTTTTTTTTTTTTTTTTCACAAAATCATATGTGACCCCTCATTAGAACAAGCTTAATGACCTCCATCTAATGAAGGGTCACATGATATAGTTTCCTTGAAATTTTTGGAAAAATAATTTTTTTGTACTGCTCCATTTATAAATTACAGGGATGGATGCAGCCAATTCATTAAGTAAAGGGTTAAGACCCATCCCAGCCCTCTCACTACATGTCTTTCTCTAATTTGTTTTTAAACCTTTGTTTTTTTTTTGTCTCAAACACTTTAGATCTGGTGCATGAAAAGTTTTCTTTGGCTTTGAGGTTAAAGGGAAATCTGACTCTGGCATCTTGGGTGCTATCATCCATGACAGAGAGAGGATTGATTAACCTTCAGATATTGCTGAGTTTTATCACACTTTCATGCCACTTGTATTTGACGTAAATTTCTCCCAAAATAACATTTTATTGAAGCAGAAGTGAATAGCATGCCGTTTGCCAGAATATAGTGTGAGTAAATAATTTTTCTCTTCTATCTATTTCTGCAGCAGGAGGTGAACTGTTTATCAGAACAACTAGGTAGTGTTCTAAAATCACAAAACAGTATAGAAGAAAGGTTGAATATTGTAGCTAAAGAAAAAGAAGCTTTGTTGGCAGAACTGGTGAAAAGTGGTGCTATCTCCAATAAAACAAGGTAATTACTTGAGTAACATTTGAAAGTACATGCTCATCTGCATCATGTTCACTGATACACATGCACCTTGACAAACACACCCACAGACACACTCATATACACAAACATAAATGCACACAAAGCCATACACACTCATTTACACACACCACCACCACCATCACACACTGATACACACCTCACTCCAACATAAACACAACCTTAACTTATTTCCTTGATCATCAGGTACAGGGGTACTGGAAGCACAATAAGGCAGTATTCAGCAGTTAAGCAACTGCCAGATTCCCCAAAGTATTAAATCCCCGCAAGCTGCATTAGCCTTGGTTGAAGACAATTGCACCATCAACGTGCAGTATGCCTTAGTACACAGTGCCACCATGCTCCCATGCAGGTAATCGGGATGAAGTGCCTCGCCCAAGGACACAATGCAGTTACCCCTGGTGGGGATCAAACCATGGACCTTTTGGTTTGAAGTCCAATGCTGTAACCACTGAGTCACCGCACTCGCAAATTAAGGACAATAAGGCAGAACACAACAAGAGCGAATATAGGGGACTGAAAAATACAACCAACCTGAGTTGGAGTTTTTCCTGTATTTCACAAGCACCAAAGGTGCATGTGAAATACAGGAAAAACTCCCAACAAGAGTCAATGATTCCTGTCCCCCGTCCTCTACCTGAGTGGTGTTCTGTATTTATACCATGATTAAACTTAAATTAATTAATGAAGCTGATAATTTTTGTGTCAAAGCATTTCAATCACATGATAATGACAAACAGATATGTAATGACCAGTTGGATGTTTTCTTTCATGGCATTCTTACAAGTAGACCAGATCCCATGCATGGGTTATGTAGCACATTTCTCAATGTCTGTATTGCATTGGGTAATGTTGAATACACACATCAATTGTGGTATAAATAGACAATAGTTCACTGCTCTGAATCGAGTGCGATTTTTATCCTCGAGTGGGACAATCTGAGGATTATTTCATGAGGCATTAGCCAAGTGAAATATAATCTGCATGACCCACGAGAGGATAAAATAATAGTAAAATCCGAGTAGTGAACTGTTGTATTTATTTTGTTTTCTACTTATTTGTTTTCACAAATCAACCCTTTATAATTGATTCCGAGGTATCTCTCAAAATATGTCCAAAAAAAATAAAAAATAGTCTGTCATCACTGAGAGTGGAATACGATGCTGGGAGTAGAATACCAGCATTGGCGAGTGGGAGTGGGAATACAATTTGTTTTGGAGAAGAAAAACAAATGAAAATAAGATAAATTCTGTTTTACATGTACTTCTTTTGCAGAATCAGACTCAGTAAAACTGATGATGAAAATTTAGAACAGGAAGTTGTGGAAGAACAAGCATTCAAAGATGTGAAGAGAACCAATCATCAGCTGAAAACAACTAGGATCAAGTCATATTTAGCGAGTTTGTCAGACAATGAAGGTAAATTAGGCTTTAAAAAGTTACAAATCTGTTTCTCAAGCCCTCCCACTTTGTCCTGTTTTTATAACCATTGCAAACTTAAAAAAACAGAAATTAAATGGTTTAGTTCTAATATTTTACCAAATTAGTTCTGATATTTTACCGAAGTTAATAAAATTGATAAATTTGTCCCTTGAGTGCAACAAGGCTTTGCAATGCTTTGGCATTGCAAAGTCTTCTTGCACTCAAGGGTTGAAATACATGACGGTGTCTTCCCACTAGACCAATTCCCTTTAGACCAATTCCCTTTAGGCCAATTCCCTTTAGACCAATTCCCCTTAGACCAACTACATACTGTTATTGATTAAGGGTTGATTAAGGATAATTAAGATAGCATGTATTTACTGATAAGCACTTTATTTGATAAAAAAATATTTATACGCATAACATACAAAAAATATAAGTTTATTACATTTCAGTTTATAAAATATCAACATGTCCAAAAATAAGCAGACTATCCATCTGAAAAATGAGGTTCCCAGAGGGTGAATTTGGTGATGCTACCCTGCACAGCAGGGTAGCATCACTAAATTTACCCTCTGTGAACCTCAATCTGAATTAAGGTCTCAAACGTAAACAGAAAGAGGTACCCAGAGGATAAACTGACCCACTGTATTGTATAGCATCAGCAAATTCCCCCTCTGGGGACCTCATTCTGCAAATGACAGACTGCTTATTTTCAGACCTGAATATTAATAACATTAAATACATTTATAAATATTTATAAATATATCAAATTATTGATATAGAATTATTTTAAAAGTAGAACACATCAGGTGGTCTAAGAAGAATTGGTCTTTTAGGAATTGGCCTTGTGGGAATTGGTCTAGTGGGAATGAACCTACATGACCACCCGTGCTATTCTGTAGATTATGAGGCCTAAAACATAAAACAAGCCAAGAACATGAACTTTTGATGGCCAAGAAATAATTACAAAAATAAACTAGACTTTATGATTCTGGAGAATCATGGCTTTTCCCGATTAGATTCCATGATTTTTCATGACCCCACAGTGCCTGATGAATTGTTTTTAACTGTCTCACTGAAGTTCCTTCATTGATGTTATGAGAAAGGTGAGTATAGTAGTCTCAAATGACTCGGTTTGGGTTTGATAAAAAAAAAATGTTTATGTAAAACCCATAATTAATGGTAGAATGGGTTAATATCAATATCAATGTTTCCCTATCAGTTTTGCGTCCGGTAAAAGAAGTTACGTTTCTCTGTGGCATTTCCATTTGATGTTGTTGGTGTCCAAAAACAGACTATTTCTTCAATTTTTTTTTTACATTTAGCAGCCCATGGAGGGTTAACAAATGCCTACCAGAATAATTTATCCATGCAATTGGTCATATGACACCAAGACCTATGAATGGCCATTTTCTCTTGAAAACCCAACAAAATGTTTGTAAAAGAAACCAGGGAAAACGATTTTTTAAGCTTTCGATGGGTATCCCTGTTAACCTCCCCAACAGGGGTTAACGCTTGGTTTTTTGAATGCCTTTATTACTTACAAAAATGGTCCTCTGTGAATTCCACTTCCAACAAAGGAGATTATGTTTATCTCTCAGGTATACATTGGGTGCCATATAAAGACCTACGAATAGTCAATTTGTCTTGAAACCCAACAAGTTACCATTAGGGAAATTCACAGAAAATGGGAATTTAAAACTTTCAAGGGATATCTCTCTTTAGCCTGCCCAAAATGGGTTAAGACATCGACTTTTGAATACCCTTACTACTTACAAAAATGTTTGTGACTAAATTGTGCGCTCGATAAAAGGAGGCACTTTTCTGTGTGGTGTACCCTTTGGGTGCTGTTGGTGTGCAAAAACAGCCGATTTTATCACAATTTTGACCTTCAGCAGCCCGGGGAGGGTTAACTAATGCTGACCGGAATATTTTGTTCATGCAACTTGTAATGTCACACCAAGACCTGCAAATAGCCGATTTTTTCTTGAAAACCTACAAGATGCTGTTAGAGAAATCCACAGAAAACGGGTATGTTAAGATTTTAATGGCCCAAAATAGGTTAAGAAGTCAAATTTTGAATACCCTTACCACTTTCAAAAATATTTTCCGATCAATTTTGCGTCCGATAAATGAAGGCCCCTTTCTCTGTGGTATACCATTTGGGTGCTGTTGGTGTCTAAAAACAGCCCATTTTGTCACAATTTTTACTTTTAGCAGCTCGGGGAGGGTTAACTAATGCTGACCAGAATATTTTATCCATGCAACTTGTAATGTCACACCAAGACCTGAGAGTGACCAATTTTTCTTGAAAATCTACAAGACTCGTTTAGAGAAATCCACGGAAAACATGAAGTTTTGAGCTTTTTTGAGGTATTGCTGTTTAACCAGCCCAAAACGGGTTAACACTTGGTTTTTTGAACACCCTTATTACTTACAAAAATGATCCTCGGTGAATTCCACTTCCTATAAAAGAAGTTATGTGTATCTATTGTGTATCATTTGGGTGCTGTGGGGGCCCGAAAACAGCCCATTTCATCAAAATTTTGATGGTTGGCAGCCTGTGGAGGGTTATCATATGCATCGCCAAATATGTCATGTGTATCAATGGTCGTGTCACAGGCAGTTCTAGCTATGATGAATGTTTAAAAAAAATCTACAAGACGTGTTTCGAGAAAGTGCCTATAAACCCCAAATTTGACAGTTTTTTGCCAATTCTGACGAAATAAGGGTTAAATCGAAAATTCCGCCTCGGTACATTTTTAGATTTTGTGCCTCTCCATTAGTGTGCAAAATTTTGTGAAAATCGGTTCGAAAATGGCTTCTGAATCATACGGACAAAATGTGTGGGGAAAAAAAAAAAATAATAATAATAATCCGTAGAAAAACAATACTCTTTTCCAGAGGGAAAAGCCTAAAAATAAAGTAAAAAACTGCCCACCCACATACAATTTTACAAAAAGTGGCCTGAGAAACTGAAGATCTACTTTGTGGGGCATTATACATCCACATATTTAGCCTTTCCCAGATTGTTATGAAATTAATAATTACAGATGAAGGCTAAAGGTTTATGATAATTATAACTGCAGAGTCTAATCTCTTCAGATGCATTGCAAGGGAATGTTTAGCCTCTGCGATTATTAAGTTCATTATAATCTTGAATAATTTTTATTTTTAGCATTTTTACTGGGATTTACCTGAATGAATTGATCAAAGGTTCTGCTTCCTGAGTGGAATCTGACCAGTAATCTGATTTAAAAGAGAACATACTTAATTTTTCAGTCTCAAAATTAGCTTATTTGTTGGAGATGTTGCAACAGGTAATGTCTTACAATGAAGCATTTCTTTATAGTTATCATGAACCTATTGATACCTAGTTTAGTAAATTGGTAAAATTAACCTGAAAAAGCAACTATTGCATCAAAGTCTGTTCACAAGGAAAGAGACGGATAATATGTCTGCTGATACTCTTATGAGGAGGAGCTAAATACTTTCTGAATTGATGTACACCCACCATAAAATCTACTACGGTAGAAGATAACAAAAGACAGCTAATTTTTGCAGATACTTGAGAGTAATGAAAGGCAGTAAGCAGTGAAGAAAAGAGATACATGTAGTTTATTTTTGTTCAGCCTTACCTTAATGTTTTTTTATTTGTTTTTTTTTAATGTTCAGCTCCTGGCATGGATGGTAGTAGAAGTGATTCTGATTCCTCAGCTGTTGCTACAGCCAACAGAAGTCTTCAGCTGTCACAGCTTCTACAGCAGAAATGTATGAACATGTCAGAGTCAAGTGAAGATGAACTATCTCTCAAAGATAAGGCAGTTGTGAGTACAATTTGGACTTATTATAGTGATTTCTTTTCATAATACAGTAGAATCCTCTTAATTGAATATCCATTTTGCCCGTGAATATTATCCAATTAACAGAAGTATACAATTAACAAGGATTTGTTAAGTTTCCTGTGTTCTGGAGGTAAACTGAGCATTTATTCTATTATATCTTGTTTGACAGAGTTCATAGAGCTCTGTCAAACAAGATATAATAGAATAAAGACCTGTATTGGATGTAGTGAGGCCAAAAAGTTTGATAAATAAGGGGAATTTGGTGTGTGTCACAGTAATTTTTTCTACATATTACAAAAATTTATATACAATTAACAGGAGTTTACTCTACAACCCATATGCAATTAACAGATCAAATTTGTGCTGAAGGTATGGTAAATGGTTTTGTGTTTTAAAATTATATTCAATTAACAGGGATATACAATTAAGAGATATCCATTTAAGTGGGCTCCACTGTATTCAATGTTGTATGTAATGTTTCATGGTGAGTTGTTTTATCTTTACCAAGGCCCCACAAAGGATATCTGTTTCTCAGGACATTTTTTAGCTTAACTTGACAAAGTCAAGATAAGCTATTGCCCTCATGCATGCGGAATGTGGAAGTCTGTTAGTCTGTTCACATTTTCCTTTAGCACAAGCTATACCCCATAGTTCTAGCGCTATCGTCACAAAATTTCATATGCAGGTTTGTGGTCATGTCTAGGTGAGAACGTCATCTTTTGGTCACAATCGGTCAACCGTGATGGCTGCCCGAGCCCAAAAATCTTTAGCACAGTCTACAGGTCATATTTATGAAAGGATATCATTGTTGCTTGGTTGGATGATTGTATAATGTCTAGATGAGAAGGTCCACTTTTGGTCATGATCTGTCAGCCGTGATGGCTGCCCAAGCCCGAAACCCAAAAACTTTTACCACAGTGTACAGGTCATATTCAGTATGGAGGAATTTCATTGTATTTTGGAAGAATAACTCTGTATGATGTCCAGATGAGAACTTCCCCATTTGGTCGCGATCTGTCAACCCTGATGGCTGCCCAAGCCCAAAACCCAAAAACCTTTAACACAGTCTACAGTTCGTAGTTTTGGAGGGATTTCATTGTAACTTGGTAGGATGACTCCATGTATAGCCCAGATGAGAATGTCCCCTTTCGGTCACGATTGGTCAACTGTGACGGCTACAGGGACCTGAAGCCCGAAAATGTTTCGCACACTCTATAGGTCGTATTTATGAAGGGATTTCATTGTAACTTGGTAGGATGACTTCAGATAGTGTCTAGATGAGAACGTTCCCTTTTGATCATGATCATTCAATTCAACCGTGATGGCTGCCTACAGGGCACATTTATGATTGGATTGCTTTGAAACTTGGTATGCTTGTTTTTGTTTGGGGTGACCTGCAAATGGGAGCTATTGATTATCTTCCATTTTCATTTAAAATTGTTTCCATTTGCAACGACCTTTGAACTTGGTTTCGTTATGCATTAATATATTCCTTTTGCATGTACATATTAAGTACCCTCTAGAGGTGTGTAACTAAGATTAATCCACATAGGTTGTATAGGTTGTATCAAGGGGCTCCATAGAGGAGCTCCACTTTTTACATTATGATTAACTGAAGAAAAGGCATGATGCTTGGACTATTTAGTCACTCCTGAGGAGGCTCGAGGATTGGCAGTGGATCCTATGGGGATTGATTGTTTAATGTAGATTCATTTTTGGACTCTGTTTATATCAGGTTCTGTTCAAGGTTAGTGCTTCAGGCCCTGTGGGGTATTTCTTGTGATACATTATTGCTACCCATTGACAGTTTAATCCTGTGGCTTTTCAGCTGTTTCTAGGTGAGTTTTGGCTGTCTATAGTTATCAAGAGACCACATGTTGGGGAATGTGTTCTGTTGCAGTAAGAAGTGATAAAAATTGGAATTACACTCTGAAGGGTTAATCAGTATTCTGATGTACCAATAAAACCCCAAATAAACCAAAAATTGGCCTTTCATGCAGTCAATATTACAAAGATTTTCCTCAATGGAGCTGAACAGTAACTGACTTTGCAAGTCTGAAACGTCACCAAATTTGAACAATCTGAAGGCCTGAAATAATCTCATAGTAATGAAAGTATACTGTCCTTAACCCTTAACTGGTAGAGTGCTGAATTATTTTTGGTCATCAGAATTTGTTCACATATGTTTGCCTTGTTACAATTTATGGGAGAGTGCCAATAGGCACTCTCCCATAAATTGTAACAAGGCAAATCCTAACAGACTAAATAATTTCACTTCAAAGGTGATATGAACAACATCCACAAAATATGAAGCCTTTAAGTGCTGGTACCGACACTTAAAAGTAAAACCCAAATATGGGCTTCCAGCACTCAACCAATTAAAGCTTGCATGTTTAACACTATTTTGATGCTCTATGAATAGCTTAGTAAAGAGCTTTGTAGAGATTTCTAGTCAAGTCTTGGCTGCATATGAGCTGCCAAGGCATGACTAGATCCTCTGCTGTGTCATTTTGAAAGATACTGACAAGTTCATACAAAAAGTTGCATCATGGGATACCTTTTCTTTGGTTGCAAAATGATCTAAAAGTCAGAAAGAGGACATTAATTGGTTGAGTGCTGAAATCCCTTATTTGCACTTATTCTGAAATGCAGGTACCACAACTATAAGGCTTCATATTCTGTGGATGTGCTTCATATTATCTCAGATGTAAAATTATTCACTCTGCATAGATTTGCCTTGTTACAATTTATGCCCCATCATATTTTTATCACACTAAACAGGAGGAGAAACCAAAAATAACCTCACCCTTAGTTCCTTCTGGTAGTTTCTCATGTGGAGCAAATGAAACAATATTACACTGATGGATTTGGCTCAGGAAAGTTCAAAAATAGGAAGCCTTAACTGGTAGAGAGCTGAATTATTTTTGGTCATCAGAATTTGTTCACATGTCTGCTTTGTTACAATTTATGGGAGAGTGCCTAGGCACTCTGTTTCATTTGCTTCACATGAGAAACTACCGAAGGAACTAAGGGTGAGGTTATATTTGGTTTCTCCTCCTGCCTATAATTTATAATGATGGCAATATTTTTATACTGTACCAATGACCCAGACTTAGCTGGTGCTAACTCTTCAATTCTAGGGCCAAACACAAATTTTGCTCCCCCCCCCCCCCCCCAATCCCCAAAATTTGCATCAAAATCCAAAAAATAGATGTCCTATGTGGTCTTCCATACTTTTATCCACTGCGCATGCACAGTGTCAAGGAAGTCTGAAATTGGAGCCAAATCCTCATTTTCTTTGTTGGCTTCTTCAATCAGTAACATCTCACTAATATCTGTGCCTATAATCTCAGATAAAATGATGCCAGACACAAAAGGAAGTCCGAAATTGGAGCAAAATCCTCATTTTCTTTGTTTGGCCCTTCAATCAGTAACATCTCGCTGATATCTGTGCTTATAAATCTCAGTTAAAATGATTCCAGACACAAAATCATGAAAGAAATGGTGGATCTAAGGATGAAATAAGAGGATGAGAGGAAGAAACAGTGGAAGGATGTGTTCAGGGCTGTAACTTATAATTTTTATGCAAAATTATTTCATGTTCCCTAATTTCGGGGCATGAGCCTGATGTTTACATTCTTGTTATGAAATTTCCACAGTTTGTTCAGTGTTTCCTCTCTCCCTTTCCTTTATACCCCCCTTGCAATTCTCTCATGCTTTTGGCATAATTTTTGTAATTTTTTTACTGAAATTTCTTGGGAGTTTTGGCTTGGTAACAGAATGTTTATTCTGTTTTTCCCCATGGTTACGTCCTCACCCTAGGGTGGTTAGGCATTTCGGTCATGCATCTACCATCCGATGTACTGCAGTTTCATCTCAGGAAGCCTCTGTTTTACATCGGATAGTGTTAAAATTGGTTACTGATTTCGGACCATATTTTCAGTGACTGGAGTCTTGTTTCCTGTTTTTATTCACTTTTGTTTATGTTGACAACGGTTACTTCTGACAGTGATTCTGTGTCTTCTATTTAGTTCTGTTCATAGCCAGATACATTAATATTGTCCGTAAGTGTAACATTAAATTTTGGACATGTTTTAAAAATTTTTGTTCACACCTAGGCTTTTCTGGGATCCATTTGGGCTCATCGTTCCCATTGGGAACTTGGGCTCATCTTGAAATTTTTTCGAAAACTTTTTTTTCTTTTGAATTAATTTTCGAATTGTTTGTGATGGATTATTATTATTATCTATCTTTGTTTTCAAGGATTGCTGCGAGTACAATGACTGTGTAATATTTTTTCAAAATGAAAGAATATTGTTCAATTGTAAATCGAGGAAGTCTCCTTCTGATTCTCATGTTCATTGTATTTGCTGTAGTCTGTGTACTCACACTAATTCTTGCTCAGTGTGTGCCATTTCGGATGACAAACTTTGGAGACGTGTGTCACGGTATATTGTTAGTGGTGAGAGGTGCATGCCGGTCCTCTCTCCACAGGGTCACTCTAGTTTTTTCAGTCTCTTTTTCAGAGGAACAAGAACAGGGTGATGTTTCCGTGATGTCTTCAAAAGTGTGCTTCCTTTGTCGCAATAAAGAGCTAGCAGCAAAGTGCTCATAGAAATGCGGCAAGTGCCTAAGAGGTCCCTAGTAGGATCGACGATCACTTGTCGCCCACTAGCTCCCCCGGTGAAGCAATCATTCACGAAATGGTTGTGGCGCCGGGTTTCGTCCATTGCAGTCCAGGAGAGGGAAGGAGTGTTGCGAGCACTATAATCTCGGATCACGCACACCCGGCGACGACGGATCGGAGGATGGAACGGAGGAAGCCAGTCAGTCCGGTAGCTAGCTCGTCCAGGTCTTCCCAGACCGCGAGCAAAAGAGGCCCCCTCTCTCTTACAACAACATCTGGGCCCAGATGTTGTTGTATGTAACGTTCGTTAGTCGGAGGATACGTCCATTCCTCTTGCTCGGGGCGCTCTGTCGCATAGACAGTCCAACGCAGCTTGTCTATTGGCTTCCTCATCCTCACGTCAGCACACACGACCGCACCTTGGCTATGTGACTGCAGATATCCAGCCTGCTTCGCCGACCAGGGATTCCACGTCGACCAGGTCATGCCATCTTCTAGCCAAGGACACAAGGCCTTTCCAGTCGGGACGTTCGCATATAAGAAGTATATAGGAATTAACGTCCCAGGAGCTTCCAGCAGCTAATTACGTAAGACCCCGGCTCCACAGGCCTCTGTGATGGGCTTGTTATCACAGATAGCTCAATTCATCGCAGCATCCCAGCAGCCATCAGAAACTTTTTCAGAAAAGAAATTGTCTGAGGAAGCTGGGTCGGTTCGCTCCCCTGCAGAGTCAGAAAGGGACGACCGAGATTCTCATGTGGTCCAGTCGGACGGTGAAAGGGAATCAGCGGAGCTGAAATTTTACCTTTCCGAACAACTTAAGGTGGCCGTAGATTTCATCCGGCAACACCTTTCAGAAGTTGTTTCTCTGGACCAAAATGCTGCATTACCTGATAAGAGACTGATAGCATCACTGGACACAGACTAATTCGGCCGGAATAGGGACATTGCGTCTTGAGTTTCCAACCCAGTCCAGAAATGGACATTTGAACTTCTTAATGACACTATATCCGGTTTCTTATCGTCTCATGCTCTACAGCTGCCTTTCATCAATCATAGAAATAGATTTGAAATGGCAGCACAGGGCGTGCCGAGAGTTCCTCTGCATTTAGACGACCAGGCAGACGACTGAAGTTGTCATTGCCGGCGTTTATGTCGATTTATTCCAGTACGCTGGTGACGACTATCTCGTCTAACATAATCTGTTTAGCCGCATTTTCTTAAGCAGAAAGAAAAGAATTCCAGGATGTTCAAAACTTCCTTGAGAGTTCTTTCGAGGGCCATAGCATATTCTACGTATAACTTTCAGTGGCAATCTGGAGTTAGTCAGATGGGATGCTGCCCTGGCTGCATCCTCAAAAGTGGATAGTAAGGCAAAAAACTCTTTTCCAGTTGCTCCGGTCTCAGGAGAGCTTCTCTTCGACAGAAAGCTTTCTATTACCTATGATGAGATTACTAAGAAAGCTTCGGATTCTCTGCTTTTATATCCGCTTTGAAAAAGTCGGACTCAGAGAGGAGTAAGGCAGGCACTTTGGGGGCGAATACGTCCAAGGGAAGTTCCTATAGAGGATTTAAGAAAGCCTCTACGTCTTACTCCGTAGACCGTCAGAGTAGCGACTCAGGTAGGGGTCATAATGCTGGCCGAGATAACCGGTCAGACGCCCCTAGGTCGACTGGGCGAGGTGCGGGTCATGGAGGACGTGGTTTCTCCTCCCGCAAGCCTCGCAGGGCCTGGAGGTGATGGTCTAAACCTTTATTGCGTTCCAGTGGGCGGAAGGCTGTCAAGATTCTTAACCAAATGGTTGTCAATTATGGATGACTCATGGGTGCAAGGGGTTATTTTCGAAGGTCTAAAACTGTCCTTCAAGGAAAAACCTCCGTTAACTCGAAGTCCACGTTGGACTCCGCTTCCGTCAAACATTCAGAAGAGAGATTCGCTTCTATCAGAAGTCCAATCTCTTCTAGACAAGAACGCTATAGACGTCATAGAAAACCAGGAATCTCCAGGTTTCTACAGCCACCTGTTCCTGGTTCCAGAACCAGACGGCTCGTTTCGTCCAGTTATCTCCGTAAATTTTATATGGAGACCATCCGATCAGTGAGAGCGAGCATTCGAGTGAACGTTTATGCTGCGAACATAGATCTCAAGGTTGTGTACTTTCACGTCATGGTACATCCGGCGTTCAGAAAGTATCTTCGCTTCGCTGCCCTAGGAGTCGTTTATCAGTTCCGAGCAATGTGCTTTGGTTTATCAGTTCCGAGCAATGTGCTTTGGTCTGAATCTAGTGCCCTGGAACTGGAACTCAGTAATGACTCATTTCCGAGCTCATTCGTCTGTGGTAATGTCGGCCTACTTGGACGGCATTCTTCAGAGGTACGGCAACAAGTTAACGCTTCAGAACGATGTTCAGAGTCTGCTTCAATTGCTCCGACATCTCGGTTTCATAGTAAATGAAAATAAGTCGGATCTAGTGCTGTCCAAGTCATTTACCCACCTGGGAATGAGCTTCGAGACGCACAACAATCTCGTTCATCTGCCGTTAACCAGAGCTAAATTAGTCAGTTGTTATGCTCGCTTTTGTCTTCACTCAGATGTAGTAACAGCGAGAGAATTCATGAGACTGACAGGTTTGGGCGGCGCCACCGCAGATCTTATTCCGATGGGGCAGCTACGCACTCGTCCACTCCCGATATTTTTTACTCAGAATTGGAGTGTGAAGACTCATTTGCTCGAAACGAACATCATCTTGTCGAATCAAGTGAAACAAGAGATTCAGACTTGGGCAGATATTCAGTGGTTAACTCAGGGAGTACCACTGCAACTGCCGGATCAGATTTACGATAATGACGGATGCGAGTCAAACAGGTTGGGGCGCAACTGTGAGCCCAACAGATTCGAAGTGCCAGGGTCTTTGGGGTCCGCAGTTCCTAAACAAGCACATAAACATCAAAAAGATGATGTCAATTTGGCTTGCGCTATGTCAGTGGATGAACATTATTCAGACTTCGCATGTTCAAATTCTGTCCGACAATTTGACAGTAATAGTGTATATTCGGAACCAGGGAGGCTCTCATTCCATTCCGTTGTTCATTCTAACGGAATGAATCCTTCTGTTTGTCCTAGAGCATCAAGTTCTTCTGTCGGCCCGTCATATTCTGGGTCGTCTGAATGTTCTAGTGGACTCTCTTTCTCGGAAAGGTCGTATGTTGCCATCAGAATAGACTCTCAACAAACAAGTATTCAATCAGATTTGCTACCAATGGGATCGTCCTATGACAGACTTATTTGCGACGCTTCTCAACAATCAGTTGCAGACGTATGTGTCGCCAAACCCAGATCCTCGAGCGTTTGCAGTAGACGCCCTCTCGATCTCTTGGGACGGAATGATAGGATACACGTATCCTCCAGCTCCATTGATTCAACAGATATTGCTAAAAAATCAAGCAATCTCACTGCCAGATTCTGTTGGGAGCATCTCTGTCACCCCAGAGGCCATGGATAAATCTTCTCAGGTGTCTGTTGTGGGACATTCCACGGAAGCTTCCTCCACGGGAGGACCTTCTTTCTCAGGGGAAATCGCACACACTGCATCACAACCCACAAGGTCTCAACCTTCAAGTATTTCCGTTGTGCGGTCCTTCTTGCACGGCAAGCATTTTACAGGATGAGCAGTGGATGCAGTTTCTAACTGTAGGAGGACCTCCTCTTCGTTAAATTATGCTGCTAAGTGGAAGGTTTTCTCTCGAGGGTGTAGGGATCATTCTGTTGTTTTTTATGATCCTTCCATTCCAGACATTGCTATTTTTCTGGTCTACTTGTTTGACGAGATCAAACTGCAGCCAATAACTATTAAGGGTTATAGGTCTATGCTATTGGATACCTATGCTCATCATGATAGCTTACAGACTGGATTTAATGTCTCTTTATCTAAGTTAGTGAAAAACTTTTCGATCAATAGACCTAGAACCCTTAGGTTAATTCCTAAGTGGAATTTAGCTTGGGTTCTTCTGAAGCTAAAAGAAGCTCCATTTGAACCTCTTGATACAGTGGATTTCAAATACTTATCTTATAAGACAGCTTTTCTCTTAGCCTTCTCTTCTGCTAGAAGAGTTAGTGAGCTTCATGCACTATCTATTGATGATTCTCACTATCGTAGTGTTGGTAGTAATACTATTACATTGACTACTAATGTTGGATTTTTGGCTACGAATCAGGCTCCTAATAAGTACCCTGAACCTATTGTTTTTAAGGCTCTTCTGTCTTCAGAAGGTCATAGGTCTTTGCTTTGTCCAGTTAGAGCTATGCGTATTTACAAACGTAGATCTGAGTTTATCAGAAAGGGACGTAAGCGTTTCTTTCTGTCTCTGCTGCCTAATAGAAAGCACATTACAGTCCATTCTGTTGCAAGGTGGATTCAATTAACTATCCGTACTGCTTATGAAAAATTATCTTCGTCTCAGCAGTCTGTGCTTAAGATTTCGGCGCATGAAGTAAGAGCGCTGTCTACATCTTGGGCTTATGCTAATAGTGTTGCTATTACCAATTTGATGAAGGCTGCATATTGGTCTCAGCCTTCCACATACCTCCCCGCTGATTACATTATTCTTACCAGGCATTGGTTGTAAGAATGAGGATTTGGCTCCAATTTCGGACTTCCTTGACACTGCGCATGTGCAGTGGATAAAAGTAAGGAGGACCACATAGGACATCTATTTTTTTTATTTTGATGCAAATTTGGGGGATTGGGGGGGGGGGGTGCAAAATTTGTGTTTGGCCCTATAATTTAAGGAGTTAGCACCAGCTTAGTCTGGGTCATTGTTAAGTATAAAAAATATATAAATTACTATAAATTTTTTAACTTTCTCTTAGTCACTCAGAAAAATATTTTATTAAGCCATGCATGATAAAATTCAAATACAATAGCATAATATTTGGTGATGATCAGGATAATGTTTTTTTTATTTCTTTTTTCAGTTGAAGGGGGAAAAGGTGCAAGGAATTTCAGGTAAGTTTTTAATCTTAATTCATTTGTAAGGATCTATAATGGAGATTCAAAGGCAAGTGAACTGGTATGAAAGGTAAAACAATTCAAATTGAACATTTCTTTGCATGTCATCAGAACTATGGACCAGAATAATGGGCAATAGCTTGTTTAATATATATACATATATGTAATACATCATTCAAATGATAGTAAGTTTCAGTGAATAGTAATTTTTAGTGAAAAAGTAATTCCATTTTTAGACATCAAAACACACATTCAGTTAATTGTTTCAGTACTCTTGAGCTATTCTGTAATGGGAATACTGCATCTCGATATATTCTTGCTTTTGTTGGTGAAATCCTGCTGAGTGACAGGCATGGAAAGGGCTCAAGAGTCCTTCCAACAGTTTGTCACAAGACACCATCTCTATAATGAGAAAAGCAACAGGAGTAGACAGGTGTTCTGGCCCAATCAAATTGCCCTTATGAATAGTGTTTACACAAGCCCAAATTGTTTTTGTACCAGGTCGAATTTTGTTTGGTGCCAAATCAATTTTTGTGCGTACCAAATTAAAGATTTTAATGCCAAATAGAATTTGGTTATAAATGAGAATAAATTAACCATGTATCGACCTTCGAGGGCAACAAGGTGCCATCTGCAATGCAGATGGCACCTTGTTGCACTCAAAAGTATGATATTGTAATTTTGTATTACCTGGCTCAGGGGCGTGGTGGCTCAGTAGGTAGAGGTGCAGGCTGCAAGCCGAGAGGTCCTCGGTTTGAATCCCACCTGTGGCAACCGCGTTGTGTTCTTGGGCAAGACACTTCACCCCCATTGCTCATGTGGGAGCATGGTGACATGTACTGAGGCGCAGGGACCAGCCGTGAGGGCGACTAGGGCGATTAAGTCGCCCTTCTAAGCCCAAAGTCGCCTAGAAAAATAGTCGGGGCGATTACAAGTCGCCCTCTAAAAATTGGCCAAAATGAGAAAAGGCTGAACTGAGTGATGCGAGGTTTACATGAAAATGAGTATTTTCAAAAATCGAATGTGCTCGAGTGTGATAAATGGGCATTTTAATTCGTCAAATAAACGTCCATTTATTTGAAATCACACGACAAGCAATTGTCCATTGTCGCTTTTGGCGGATTTTTTTATTTCTATTTTGTTGCGTTCCAGTCGGAGCTTCAAGTGTCGAAACGAAAATAGGTGACTTACGCGACTCAACAAAACAACCCAGTTTGAAAGTAGGTTACGTCGCTTAGGATGCCGAAAATGTATACACAACGGACGTATTTTATAACACATTATTTTCATTTCGATTTGCTGACGACTGTTAACTGTTGGGCTGTCTATTCCCAGAAAAACACGAATGGAATTGAAACACATGAAAAAAAGCTTTAGTGATGTCAAGAAAAGCTTTGTACAGGACACAAGTGTGCATGTGGACGATCTTGAAAAAGGGTCCTCCTAAACATCGGAATGACATGAAATGATGCGGAATGACACCGGAATGCCATAAAAATGATGCGGAATGACATTTCTTTTACAAAATACTCGACCCCAGAATGTATTTTGTTTATTAACTAACAAAGTACCTCCCAAGCAACCTTCTTACATCTGGTCCTGTTCACACTTTCAGACTTAGGAAATTATTAGCTTAGTAGACTTTGTTGAAGGGCAACCACAGGAGGGTGATGGGGGATTGGCATGAAGAAGAGGTGAGGGGTCATGAAGGAGAAGGTAGTCAATAATTACATTGTGATTTTTTAACCTGGCACAGATGCATCATAGACAACTGGACCTGGATTATTTGTACGTTAATGGAGGACCATAAATTGAAAATATGAAGGGGCGGCGGGGGTGGTACATGAATAGTCTTAATTTTCCCCACTTGCCTATGAAGTCTCCCTACATGACTCTGCAGTCTCCCTATTTTTTCTGGAGGGAGACTTAAAGTCTCCCTAAAATTCCCCCCTAGGCTCGTCCCTGCCGAGGCGTACTGCACGTCCACCTGTCTTCAACCAATACTCACCCTGCTTGTTTGGAGCTAGTATGTTGGGGAGCTGACAGTTGCTTGCCATTGTGCAATGGTTCTCTCCCGTAAAAGTGTTGTGGTCATGATTAGCCATTGTGCAGAAATATGTGACTGTAAACACCAATAAATAAATAAATAATTAACTTGCTCTTTTAAGTATTTTAATTGCATGAAAAAACACAAATGATAAAAATATAGATACTAAATAAATAAATACATTTTAAAAAGGCTTTTATTAATGTATACAAAATAATTTAATGATTATTCTTTACTCACTGTTTATTTACCTCAAATAAACTAGTAGCAAATAATTTATTATTTTTCGGAAGCATTATAAAAAATATTAAGCAAGAAAAAAAGATTAAGCAAGAAATGTTTTGATAAGAATTTGATTAACTGGATATACTGTTAATTAAGTTGACTCATAACAAAAAGCTATAATTACACCATTACTCATAGATTACTTGACAGTTGACAGGTGTGAATTCTGTCTTGCTGTTGTTGTCAGACAGCAATTGTATCGAAAGACATACTGGAATAATAAATCACAAAGCCCTTGAGATCTACAAAAAGTATATATTTGGTGCAAAATTTTGGTACCAATGCTGTATTTTTGGTGTCAAACTAATTTTTTTAGTGCATTGGCACCCGACAGCATGAACGCTGTTTATTACCATAGCATCTTGAAAAGGTGGAGCAACCCTGTTTGTTATCTTTATTGAACCCTTTACCTACGTAATGATCATACCATTCAGTGCTATTCACAAATACTGCCATTCAATAATAATATTTTCAATTTTTGCTTCCAAAATGTAACTTATGACCATTCATTGGAATGAGCCTATCAAGCTATTCTGTTGAAGGATCATAATCAGTGATTTTGAAACAAAAAATGAAAATTTCTAGTTACCCAAGAAAAATAAATGCAGTCTTGTATGCTAATCATGTTAGGTGAAGGGTTAACAGGAAAGGTTTGTGATTTGTTTGTTTCCAGTGTGTTGAGATGGTAATTTTCTTCTTTCATTGTTTAAGTGCAACAAATGTGGCCACAGAGCACTGGCTTCAAATAACATGCTTTTGCAGTTTTGATATATGGACAGAATCTGTGTACTATGTTGTACTCTTGACAATCCATCTTAACCCTCTGCACACTGATGTCAAATATCAGAATTTTATTTTTTCCCATAATGCAATTGGGAATTTATCCAATCCAATCTTGTTTGACAGGGCTCAGTGAGCCCTGTCAAGCAAGATTGAATTTGTCAAGTTCCTAGTTTCATCAAGGGAAATTATCAGCTTAAATAAAATTTGGATATTTCACCATCAGTGTGTAGACTAATCAACATGATTTTCTGCATGTCTCACATTTTAGTCGAGTTGTGATGAAGTCAAACTCGAATTATAGTTTGATGAATGGTGGACGGGCGGGTGTTTGGGTAGGCAGGCGTAAACAATTGGTTTCCGGATGATAATTTGATAATGGTTCAACCCATGTTCATGAAACTTCATAGGTAAGTTGGTATTAGTGAGAGGAAGAATCTTATTAATTTTGGACTTGCTTGGTCAAAGGTTAAGGTTACAGTGACCTTGAACATAGTAAATTGTAAACAATTGGTTTCCGGATGATAGTTTGACTACGGTTCAAACCTCATTCATGAAACTTCATACATAGGTTGGCCTTCATGAGAGGAAGAACCCTATTTATTTTGGACTCACAAGGTCAAGGTCACAGTGACCCTGAACATAGTAAATAAAAACAATTTGTTTCCAGATGATAACTTGATAATGGTTTGACCCATATTCATGAAACTTCATAGTTAGGTTGGCATCAGTGAGAGGAAGAACTCTATTTATTTTGGACTCACTAGGTGAAAGGTCAAGGTCACAGTGACCTTCAACATAGTAAATCGTAAACATATGGTTTCCGGATGGTAACTTGATAATGTTTCGACCCACGTTCATGAAACTTCATAGGTAAGTTGGCATCAGTGAGAGGAAGAACCCTATTTATTTTGAACTTGCTAGGTGAAAGGTCAAGGTCACAGTGACCTTCAACATAGTAAATCATAAACAATTGGTTTCCGGACGATAACTTGATAATGGTTTGTCCCACATTCATGAAACTTCATAGGTAGGTTGGCCTAGGTGAGTGGAAAACCCCTATTTATTTTGGACTCACTAGGTCAAAGGCCAAGGTCACGGTGACCTTGAACATAATAAATCGTAAACAATTGGTTTTCAGATGATAATTTGTGCAATGGTGCAAGAAAGAGCCCTATTTATTTTGGAATCAAAAGGTCAAGGTCACAGTGACCCTTCACATAGTAAATTGTAAACAATTGGTTTCTGGACGATAAGTTGATAATGATTAAACCCACTTTTGTGCTGTCAAAACCGACATTGGATCGGTGATCCTATCGGCATTTTTATTTTAATAACTTAGTAGAATATAATAATAACTCTTTGGCCAGCCGCTGATTTGTCGCTAGCTCAACTTTAATTATAACGATTACAATTTGAGGAGGCAGTTTGAATCTGGTTTCTTGTAATGAGTTTTCCCTTTTAGAAGTTTGATTTCTAGCAGAATATTCAGTTTATCAGGTTCCTTCTCATGAATTCAGTGGTAATCTGAAAAGTGGACTTCCTTTCACAATTTTGCTTTTGTTTTGGACTTAAACTGATGCCGATATGTTTGTTTGTTTATTAACTATGAAGCTGTGATATCACTGATGTTATGGTGGAACTATTTATTCAGGCTGTTGAAAATATTCACACAACCTTTCATTCAAACAAGCTTCATGAACATGTTTTGTTGAGGAATCATAAGCTGTGTTTTGGAAGCAAAATGTGAAAAATTCAAGTGTGAGTTTTGATTTTTGTATGCAGCAATGGATAGGCATGGATATTTTATTAGATAAAACCTTAACACATTACAAAACAGTTTGAAAAAGAGCAGTAATTATATCTGTTTTGACATAATCGCTCATAAGGGCCAGGCTTGGCAATTTCAGGAGAGCGATTTTTTAGCTCTCCTTACCGCCCTCCTGAAAGAATTAAGGAGAGCGAAAAATTGCCCTCCTAAATATTTTGGTCTGGGATGATTGAGATTACATGTATTATGCTCACATTAAATTTTTGTTGTAAAGCAAAAATGTAATTTAACTTCGAAGTCACTTAACATCACGTAATTTCATTTTGAAAGTGGTTTAGTGGTAAAAGGTAATGGCTGCAACCATACCCAAACACAGTTGCAATCATTTGAAGCAAAATGGGTCACAGCAATATTTTTTTTTCTGTCAGTTTCAAGTTCAACAGCTGACATCACAGTTTGAGGGGCAATTATTCAAGGAATATCGACACTATAATATATTACCATTACTACTATCCTGTCACTTGAAGCACTTGCACCAGGATGTGACTGTAGATTCAAGCAGACCTGTTGTCCAAGAAAGTCATAGGCCTACCACTACCACCTTCAACCCCCTTGGGGGGGGGGGTTGAAGGTGGTAGTGGTAGGCGTATGACTTTCTTGGACAATAGGTCTGGGTAGACACACAGGTCTTGTCAAGTATGTGTTCGGTTGTTGAGTGAGACATCTAGATGTCTAAGAGATTTCGCTTTACCTTAGTAAAGTTAATAAAATCACTGATGTAGTCTGTTGGTTTCAGTTTCAATGAGTTTGTTCAATTGGATACTTAAAATGCTGTGTAAAGCTAATTGCTCTCCTAAGCTGATTGAGGAGAGCAATTTTTTGCCCTCCTCCATTTTTCAGAATGCCAGGCCTGAAGGGCCCGCCAACTGGTGCGAGCCCTGTAGTAATTGCTTTGTCTGTGTGTCCATTTGTATGTTTTGGTTTCCAGACAATAATTTAACAATGCTTTGGTCTGCAAATGGGAATGAATGAACCCTATCACTTTGGAGGTCTAAAATTACAGACACAGAATGCTCTAACCCCAAAATGGTTTCCAGACTATAACTTTGGCCTAGGATCATGAAACATCACAGGTACACTACTTAGAGGGACAGGAAAGGTCAGGGTGACATGGTGCTCCTAACTGAAAACAGTTTCCAGTCTCTAACTCGAGAACAGTGTGGCCTAGGATCATTTGAAGGGCCCAGAGGATACCCCAACCTGAAAACAGTTTCTAGGCTCTAACTTGGAAAAACTTTGGCCTTGGATCATTTATGAGGCCCCAGTGATGGTATCCATCACAAAGGCATCTAGTTCCATGGAGGTTCCATTGCTGTCCTTTGAATTTGAAAGAAAAATCAATTGAGACAACTTGCAAGACCTTTTTCAAACATGATACTGCATAGATTTTGCTACTAGTTCTTAAGTAGTAATTAAATGGTACATTTATGTATTTATTTTGGGTGATTTAACAACACTTTCGACAGCCAGGGTCACCTTGTGTCGGACAGTTTTATGGGTGGAGTACCCAGAGAGAACCACCAAGCAATGGCAAGCAACTGTTAGACTCCCTAATGTACTAACTCCACACAAGCATGGTTAGCATTGGTTGAAGATAAATAAACCATCAACATGCAGTTCGCCTTAGTACACAGCACCACCATACCCCCACGTGGGCAATTGGAATTAAGTGCTTTGCTCAAGGTCACGACGCAGTTACCCCTGGCGGGGTTCAAACAATGGACCTTTCGGTTTGAAGTCCAGTGCCCTAACCACTCCCAAATGGTACCTTAAGCACTTCAGCTGTACTTTGAAAAGTATCACTTTTGATTTTCCAAATAAAAGAAGGATTTTAAAAAAAATACTCTAATCATTTTTTTTTTTCAGCTGAACGTGAGAAGATCCTATATGATTTGCTTGAATCTGAACGACAGTATTGTGCTAACTTGTGGAAGATTATTGACCAGTACTATGGCCCTTTGCAAGAAGAAGGGATTCTGAACTTAGGGGAGTTGCAGAATATTTTCCCATCTTATCTTCACTCACTGTATGAGCAGCACAGTAGCATTCAAAGAAAATTATTGGAGAGAATCTCGCAGACCAAATGGAATGGAATAGTTGGGGATATAGTTGCTTCTATTTCAGATAACCATAAGGTAATTATTTGTTAACTGACAGAGTGCTGGAAGCCCATATTTGGGCTTTACTTAGAAGTGCTGGTACTGTAACTTGAAAGCTTCATGTTGAGTCTATATGCTTCATATTATCTTTGAAGTAAAATTACATAGTCTGTACGGATTTGCCTTATTATAATTTATGGGAGAGTGCCAATAGGCACTCTCCCATAAATTATAACAAGGCAAAGACATGCGAACAAATTATCATGCCCGAACATATTTTAGCGCTCCAGCAGTCAATGCATTCAGCCTTAATTCCAACTCTGTGGAACATTATGGTCTCAGAACAGCTTTACTGGGCAGTCAATAGCAAACCATCTTGACAAATGTCAAATTATCTGGGTTCCTTGTCAAATTTTGGTTGACTATATAGACTGTCAAAACTTTACAGTCAGCCATTCAACTTACAGGTTATGAGCACGATCCATGTGCAGGCCCTTCTTTTTTCTGTTACTGTGTATACCATAAATGTTTGATTTAGTTTGGATGCTAAGCTTTCTTGTTCCATATGATGTATACATATAACACGATTTTTTCAAATAAATATTTAAACTAATACAGTAGAATCCTCTTAATTGAATATCCATTTTGCCAGTGAAAATTATTCAATTAACAGGAGTATACAATTAACAGGGATTTGGTCAGTTTTCTGTGTTTTGGAGGTAAACTTAGCATTTATTCTATTATATCTTGTTTGACAGAGCTCATAGCGCTCTGTCAAACAAGATATAATAGAATAAATGCCTGTATTGGAAGTAGTGAGGCCAAAAAGGTTGATAAATAAGGGGAATTTGGTGCATGTCACAGTAATTGTTTCGACATATTATAAAAATTTATATACAATTAACAGGAGTTTACTCTACAACCCATATGCAATTAAGAGATCAAATTTGTACTGAAGGTATGGTAAATGGTTTTGTGTTTGAAAATTACATTCAATTAACAGGGATATACAATTAAGAGATATCCAATTAAGTGCGCTCCACTGTACTTAACTGGTAGAGTGCTAAATTACTTTTTGATGGTCATTTGTAATGCGAGTATTTTTTTTCAAAAATATCACACTACTAGCAAAAGCTAGCCTTAGTTTAGCAAGATGTTGCTTATAAATAATTGTTTTGTTGCAATTTATTGGAGAGTGCCACTTGCCACTCTCCAATAAATTGTAACGAAAAACACTACTGAACCAGCAACAAATTAGTGCAAACAGTATAAAGCCACTATAGCGGCTTTTAACACTTTTCAGTAGAACCCTGATAGTGGCTTCTCGCACTCAACTAGTTAACTGACTTCTGCGAATCCAAAAATGTATATGCCATGTTAAAGGTGCTGAAAGGTGTAATCATAAAAATGAGTATGCCAAATGCAAAGCCAAATATCTTGATATTTACCACTAAGATACTTTGCCTTGCATTTGGCAGACTCATGTGAGTCAAATATCAGATATTGTGATGTCTAATCAAGCACACTTGACAGATATTGTGATGTCTAATCAAGCTCTGATTGCCTTTTTGGTAGCAAACCCAGAGGCAGACTGGCCATATGGTCCACCAGGAAAATTCCCGGTGGGCCCCCTATTGGGTTCACCCTGTGGCCCCCAAAATTGATGCAGCCCAACACCTGTTGGTTCATGAAATTTTGTGAAAATGACCAAAACGCGAAATGGATCTGATTGCATACACTGCTGATATATCAAAATGTTCTCTGTGTAGACTGCCAATGGCATTCCACATCGAGGACATTTTGATACACCAGCAGTCTAGTCTGCCAATGATTGCTCAGGTGAAAGGAAATAGTGTTCCTTTAATTTCAGAAATCCAAATTTTCTCCCATTGGGCTGTACTATGGCCTTCCCTTTAAAGGCATATGCAATTAACATTAAAAGTTTTTTTTTTCAATTTGGAAATATCCAATTAAGTGGGCATTAAATCTTAACCCACTGAGTATTTAAAAAAAATATTTTTCATCAAATTTAGTCATGGCTGCTGTTGATGAAAAATTATTGAAAATTTATCTCAAGAAACATTGGTTGACACATTTATTCAGAGTACATAGACCAATTTGCTTTCAAGTGGCCATCCTTTATTTATTTTAGTGGCAAGAGATTTTCTGTTCTGGGCAGGGATATCTGCTTGCAAAGAGTTAATATAGTTTTGAAGACAGTAGATGTTTGGACATGCTTCTTATTCAGTCAGAAGTAAATGATTTGTCCCATACATTCTTAAATTGTAATGAAACCATTATTAATTCCTAAATTGTTACTACAAAACTTAAACTAGTACTCACCCAGAACAGTGCAAAACTGTAACATTTAACTGGTAGAGTGCTGGAAGCCCACATTTGGGCTTTAATCTGAGTGCAGGTACCACAACTTCAAGGCTTCATATTTAGTGGATGTGCTTCATATTATCTTTGAAGTGAAAGTATTTAATCTGTAAGGATTTGCACATTGAAGATCCTCCAAAGTGATGTTGAATTATTCAGAACAAAGTCACTCAATTGCAATCTTCAAGTTTTTCGGCCCCATGGCCTTTATCAAGTATAAGAAAGTTTTTAACTCCTTACATGCTGCTGGTAGATATTCCTGCCCAGCACTGGTTTTCTCTTGTTACTGAAATAAGTGTAATTTGGTGATATTTAATCAAAGTTTCCCCCTGTAAATTGAATGGATTTTTTTTACCAATGATTCCCGTGTTTGATTTAGATTTAATTTTTCATCAAATTGAGTCATGCCTGCTTTACAGCAGCCATGACAAGATTTGAAAAAAAATATATTGAAAATACTCAGCAGGTTAAGAGTTAATGGTTACAACCATGTAAAATCCATCTTTTCACTGACAGTGACTTTTGTCACTTGTTACTATAGTGACATTATGGATTTTACAAAGTAGTAACCATTGACCCTTGTGGGCCTAATTGTGGCTTTGATAACTTTTTAATGCAAAAGGAACAGGTGCCCCAACATGCATTGTTTGGGTAAACTCTAAACTTGTTTTCTAAGTACCTTGTCAGTTGTTTCTAGTCAAGTCTTGGCTGCCTCTGTAGGCAGCCAAGACTTGATTAGAAACAACCTCAAAGACGCTGGAGGTAGACTTTCAACATACAGCAAAAATGTATAAAAAAATCTCCAGGCCCTTAAGAGTTAAAACTTTCTTTGCCTTGATAAAGGCCATGGGGTCGAAAATTTGTGGATCCCAATTGAGTGACTTTGTTCTGTAAGGATTTGCCTTGTTACAATTTATGGGAGATTGCCCACAGGCACTCTCCTTTAATTTGTAACAAGGCAAATACATGTCAGCAAATTTGGATGACCAAAAATATAATTTAGCACTCTACCAGTTAATGAATTGCATCTGATAAATGACATTTTACAAATAGGTAACTTCAGTTAGTTAGGTGTGCGGACATTTCCCCATCGGACATTTCCCCATCCGGACATTTCCCCATTGGACAATTTCCCATTCGGACATTTCCCCATCGAGGGCAGACATTTCCCTATCATCATTCCCCCATCAGAGGCAGACATTTCCCCATCGGAAGTGGACATTTCCCCATCGGATATTAACACCTTTCCCCATCGAGGGCAGACATTTCCCCATCAGACTTAACCCATCGGAGGTGGATATTTCCCCATTGGACATTACCCCATGTCCAATGTAGCTGACAGCTTCCACATGTGAATGAGTGACAAGAAAGAGAAAGAATGAAAGGTTTTAGCGCGCTGAAGGCGTGCAGGGATGATATGGGATTTACAAATCCCTTGCGACCAGGTTAACCTTATTTTACTTCACTTGGATCAAACAGGCCTAGCTTTCCTATTGCCTTAAATGGGGTCTGAGGGAGGTGTGCACGCGGTTAGAATTCCCGGCAGTTTACGTTGGCGTGTTAGATTGTCAATAATCAATCCCTCAATGCCATTAAAACTATTAGAGAGTGGGCTCTATTCTTTTCCAGCTCGGCGATGGTAGATCTACCATGAGTGACAAATTTTCATTTTTCATTCTTTTATATAACTCGAAAAAAACAACATCTCGGCATATGGTATAGGCAATAGCACATTTTAGCACAATCTGAATTTCACAACAATAAAAACACAACATCAATAATAAAAAACAAGAATGTTTGTCTGGTTACAAGTGTGTGTATATATATATGTATATAAATATGTTTGGTTATAAATCTCTGACACATGCTTCTTGTTGATTTGTTTGATAAACACTGATAAATTCATTGACATTTACTTCAATGAAGACACAACTGTTTATCAATCAACTTAACAATATTTTTTAACAAAAGCAGCTTGACAGAAAGAACAAATATTAAAGTTGCAATGAAAACATCCATATTGTTCAATCCACTTGTGTGATAAAGGGTGATGTATTCATTGAATTTCAACTCGGTGAAGACATGACCGTTTATCAGTCATCTCAACAAAAAGTTAACTGTAAATTGCTACGAAAACAGAACACAAATGTCTTATAAACACTTCTTATAGAGTTGTTTGATAAACACCGAATCATTCATTGACATTTACTTTAATGATGACACCACTGTTTATCAATCAACTCGATTGAATAACGGAACCACAAAAAATTAAGAAATGGATGGTGAAAAGTCTGCATGGGGAATTGTCCATTTTTTCCATTAAGCAGAATGGGGTAATGTCCGATGGGGAAATGTCCGGCCTAAATGGGATGGGGTAATGTCCGGATGGGGAAATGTCCGATGGGGAAATGTCTGGCGACCAGCTAGTTAATATACCTATTGATTATAGGAGTAGATCTTGGAACCTATCTTTTGTTTTTCCAGATGAAGAAATGGATGACTGGTAAAACATGCAGCCTGCAATCTATTTCTCATTGAATTTGTATGTCCAATGATTAGTGTTCAACTGATTACCAAAAATGGCCGCTGACCGATTACTGGTTATTTGAGCAACAATCGACCAATTCCGATGCCGATTCTGATTGTAATACCGTGCACTACTAGACTAGTTGAGGCTCATAAAGAACTGCATTAAATTGAACATATTTTACAGTGTTTACAGTCTGTTCTCTACTAGATAAGTCGAGACTCGAAAGATCTACATTAAATTGAAAATATTTCACAGTGTTAAACTCTGTTGTCTCAGGTCCAGTAAAATTACCAGTCACGCACACTTGGGCGGTAAACGTGGATCTCAGAGCCAAATAATTTACCACTCAAGTGCACGCAACTGTTAATTTTTGACCTGAGTCAATGGAGTGCAACCTTCACTTTTCCGGTATGAACTGGCAATTTCCGGAAGTATGCTCAATTGTAAGCTTTACATGTCATTTAACTTGTATATCCCGTAAATGGGGCGTCTTGAGAGATTAAGAATACACATTGTGGTGGTTTTTCAACTTTATTGAATGGTATCATTGACATCATTTTACATTAACAATTGAACAATAGCAAAAGATAATAAAATGCGGTTTATGAATCATCACAAAATGCTTGGCAACAATCGGTTGAACCAGTGTTCCAGGAGCTGTTGCCATTGTCATCCGATTGCGCACAATCGGCCAGTTGTTGTGGCCGGTTCCGATCATCGATTGAACACTACCAACGATGGAGGAAACTAATTCAGTAAAAAGGGAATAATTCTGAATGAAAATTTGTAAGTGAAATAGACCATGTATTCACTTTACAAAAATGTTTTGTTTTTGTTCATAGGCTTCTTTTTCATTGTATGATGTAATTAATTTCTGTTTTATTTTTAGGGTAAAATCTTATCCTTCTATAAGGAATATATCAGTGATGTACCAAATATGATGACTGCACTAAATAGTTGTATATCAAAATCAGCAAAGTTCCGACAGTTCTTGAAGGTAAAAGGCATAGTCACATTCCTATGAAAACTATTATGGCATTTTGCTGCAGACATTATCTGCTTATTTCTCTCAGTATAAAATTCTGATTGCATTTTCATTGGCTTTTTTTCTCACTTGGTAAGCAATTACAGGGAATTATAAAAAAGTTGGGGGGTAAAATATTCATTTCATTTAATTGGTATTGTATGACCAATTTAAATGAATTCAATGTTTTACACCAGAAATATTTGTCAAATTTTCAGCAGTTGTAATCCAATCAAATACCATTTATATATAAAAATATGTAACATTATTTTTCATCTCACTTTACATATTACACTGACAGACTATTTTGGTGAAAAACATTCATTTTGTTTAAATTGCTCATGTATTGGCAATTTAAGTGCACTGACTGTTTACACTTATGCTAGCTGAGGTTTTCAATGTTTTCTCCTGAATACAGCTGGTATTGAATTACATAACATCACAGAGAATAGTTTCTAACTCACTCATTTGTGTTTTACTTCGCTTTCAGTTAATTATTGCCTTTGTTCCACAACAAGACATGAATTGCATACATTATGTCTTGTTAAATTTGCACTCTGAACAAAAATTGTTTGTAGCAGGCATACATTGCATCAACTGTAAAACTGCTTTTTGGCTTTTTTGCATCAGAAGAAGTGAGTCTAACAGCAGTGGCCAAGGCCTAAACCCGTAAAGGATATGCTTATATACTTTTGTTACATTCTGGTAGTTTTGTGGCTTTCCATTTGTTTCTAGGCTAGTCTTGGCTGCCTATGTTGGCAGCCGAGACTTGCCTAGAAACAACTGCCAATGTACTTAGAAAATTATTTGAGAGTTTACCCAGAGCCTGAATGTTTGTGACACCTATTCTGTTACAGTAAAATTATTTATTCATTTATTGATGTTTAAGGTCACATATTTATGCACAATGGCTAATCATGACCGTGACAGTTTTATGGGTGGAGGAAACCGGAGTACCCGGAGAGAACCACCGAGCAATGACGAGCAGCTGCCAGCTCACCAACATCGTAACTCCGCACTGCAGCACAGGCAGGGTTAGATTGGTTGAAGACATGCATAGCATCGACGTGCAGTACGCCTTAGTACACAGCGTCATCGTGCCCCCACATGGGCAATGGGGTGAAGTGTCTTGCCCAAGGACACAACGCGGTTGCCGCAGGTGGGATTCGAACCGAGGACCTCTCGGCTTGCAGCCTGCACCTCTACCTACTTAGCCACCGCGCCCCCGTTACAGTAAAAAGTGATCTGATTGGGAAATGGGTCTTGAAGAATTAAAAAACCTGCTGTTTCACTTTCACACAAAAGTGGCAGCTATTTGATATTTTTTTTCAAATGATAGAATTCAAAGCGAGACCTATGATAAATCTTGTTCCACAATTAATTAAAAAGGACTAACATTTTAAGATTGTGTTCATATAAGTTTCTGAGGTTGAAATAACATTTTCTCTTAAAAGTTTTAGCTCAACTTTGATGTGGTCAAATTTGAGGTTTTGTCATGGCCCATCGGTCCGTCTATCAGCAATTCAATACAGCTCAGGCTAGAGGCCGTATTTATGAACCGATCTTTGCGAAACTTCTTGGGTACCTTTGTTATCACCATGGGACGAGTCCAAGTGTTTTTGAGTGAGCTCCTAAATTCAAGATAGCCACTGGCAGCCATTTTGTACTGAAATTAGTGCAATCAGTTTTTTGTACAGAACATCTGTATGAAAGTTCTGATTTGAATAAATTTTAGTATGAATGTTTAGTAACATGGAATACATCTCATATAATACAGGTTTTTGTCTCGTGCAGAAATTATGCAAATTAGATGAACTTTGATTTATTCAGTGCTACTTATACACAGTAAGTACACATGTCAATACGGCTTGGACTAGAGGCTGTATTTATTAACCAATCTTCATGAAACTTCTTGGGTACCTTTGTTATCAGCTTGAGACAAGAACGAGTGTTTTTGGGTGCAGTCCAAAATTCAAGATGGCTGCCGGTGGCCATTTTATACCAAAATTAGGTGTAATCAGTTTTTTGTACAGAACTTCTATATGAAGGTTCTGATTTGAATAAATTTTTGTATGAATGTTTAGTAACATGGAATACATCACATATAATAAGGGTTTTTTTCTCGTGCATAAATTATGCAAATTAGATGAACTTTGATTTATTCAGTGCTACTTAGACACAGTTAGTACACATGTCAATACGATTCGGGCTGGAGGCTGTATTTATGAACCGATCTTCACAAAACTTCTTGGGTACCTTTGTTATAACCTTGGGATGGGAACAAGTGTTTTTGGGTGTGGTCTGAAATTTCAAGATGGCCGCCGGCAGCCAATTAGACAAACTTTGATATATTCAGTGCTGCTTATGCACAGTAAGTGATTATTTGAATATGGCTCTGGCTAGAGGCATCTAACTGTCACCCACCTTTACAATACTTTACCTGTACATTTGTTACAGGCTACAGTCAGTATTTATGTACAGACCTTTACAATACTTCACATGTACCTTTGTTATCAGGTCATTACCTAGATCTGTGTCATTGCTGTGTCACATTCTGTACATGTACATGTCTTACACAAGTTGAGCTACAGTGTCATTGACACTTTCATTTTTTTCAGATAAATCACAGATCTGCAAATACAGAACTAACAAATTTACTGTTAGAGCCACTGAGTAGAATACCAAACTATGTATTTTTCATTAAGGTAGGTAGATATTATTGGAAAAACTATAATCATTAAAATGTCAGCAATATAAACATGCATAAGTGAAGTGAAATAATATGTTTACTGTAGCTGTCTTAATGCTGGATTCCACTTTGACAACTGTATTGAAAAGGGCTGGCTGTGCATTGGTGGTTTCACATGATGCACATCATATTTCACCAGAAGCACCAAGACACTTCTCATCTGAAATTGTTTTCCACTTTCAGATAGTACCATATGTCTTCTGGAATTTTTAAATCAAAATAAATTGGTGCAGTTTAAGTTAGCCCTTTACCTAACTTGATTTGAAGGTTACACTTGCACTAATTTTTGTGTCGCCGCCCCATGAAGTGGGGAGCGACATATAGGGATTACTTTTGTCGTCCGCGTCACACTTTCTCTTATCCGCCACTCTTCTTTAACCTATGAATGGATTTTGATGAAACTTTCAGGGATTCTTTATCACATCATGGCATTGTGCACCTCCTATTTTATTTTTTGATCCGCTGTATTTTTTCCAGAGTTATGCCCCTTTTCCACTTAGAATTCTGTCTGAAACGCCAGGCTTCTCTTATCCGCCACTCCTCTTTAACCTATGAATGGATTTTGATGAAACTTTCAGTGATTCTTTATCACATCATGGCATTGTGCACCTCCTATTTTATTTTTTGATCCGCTGTATTTTTTCCAGAGTTATGCCCCTTTTCCACTTAGAATTCTGTCTGAAACGCCAGGCTTCTCTTATCCGCCACTCCTCTTTAACCTATGAATGGATTTGATGAAACTTTCAGTGATTCTTTATCACATCATGGCATTGTGCACCTCCTATTTTATTTTTTGATCCGCTGAATTTTTTCCAGAGTTATGCCCCTTTTCCACTTAGAATTCTGTCTGAAACGCCAGGCGACACACGTCTTCCATGGAAGACTCACATCTAAGTAAATAATAATGCAATGCAATGTTAGTGTCTAGAATCCATCACATTGCTCTCTCGTAAATGTATAAAGCCTATTTAATTGAATATATTAACTGAATAACCCTTTTAACTACATATGATTTCCAAATACCAATCCCTTTACCATACCTTCAGGACAAATTTTACCTGCTTATTGCATATAGGTTAGGGAGTAAACTCCTGTTTATGGAATAAAAATTCTTGTAATCTTTTGATGAATTATTTGGAAAAAACACTTTATTCCATATGTTTATAGACCTATTTGGCCTTAGTACAATCCATTGAAGGCATTTAATCTAACACATCTTGTTTGACAGAGCACCATGAGCTCTGTCAAACGATGTAAAAGAATAAATGCTCAGTTTATCACCAGAATACTAGAATATGACAAAATGGCTATTCAGTTAACAGAATTCCACTGTAATGACTTCAGCTTCAGTTTCTGGTTTCACAAAACTACTTATGACCCTCTTATTGACGCAAGGTTGTTCCAATGACCTCAGGAATGATTTGGAAATAAAAATTGAAAAAATGGCAATGTTTGAATGGTGGTTCGGGGCATAGTGCTTTGTAGAATCAAAATTTTTTAGGTGAAGGATTAACACATTGACATGTTGAAACCTAAGTGATATGCTCACATCCAAAACAAATGAGTCCATCGATCATCCATAAATCTTGTATTATCTTATGTGTCCCACATGGTTCTGTCTTGGGGCCAATTTTGTATGTGATATATGTTCTGTTGCTTGAGGACATTATCTGGAAGCACAATGTTTGATGCCACTTCTATGCCGATGATAACTGCTCTATGTGCATTTGTTCCCTGACAAAGAATCTTCAGTCTTCAACAGAATTGAGGAATGTATTGCTGGAATAAAATCCTGGATGAGAACAAACTATATCAAATTAAAATGTAATAAAGGTGTGTCCTAGGGCTGCACAATATTCTGAACTGAATACCAGTATCAGTATTTTAAAAAATACTTTAGTATGCTGGTATATCAAAAGACTGTTCAGATATCTGAACATACGTATTGCAATTGGGACATGAGCCATCTCAATCAGAACAAATTAACATGTCTTGAGGATACAGTTCAAATAACCTCTTTACTCAATGCAGATGATATCAAAATTTATTATTTTCAATAATAGTTTATCAAATTTTTCAAAAAATTTCGACAAAAGAATATCATGTGACCCCTCATTGGAACGAGGTCGATGAGCACATTCCAATGAAAGGTCACATGATAGGGTTTCGGTGAAATGGTTTGAAAAATATTTTTTCAACTGCTGAATTTCTATATTACGCGGGCAGATGTGGTCAATTTGTTGGGTGAAGGGATAATATTATTCATTCACGACTAGAGTTAAAACTCACGACATCTTGAAAATTAAATTTTGGGTACAAAAATAATGACGATAAACCGATATTTTTGTAATTATACCGGTGTTCAATCAATACTGGTTTGTATACCATATTGGTTTATTGACATTGATTGCAGCCTTAGTGTTTCCTACATTATTATCATTAAAGACACTGGTCAAAACCTTTTTATTCAAGCAAGCATTCTTAGGAGCAATGCAATGCAAGTTGTATAAACATGCCTTTAAATTCCTTTATTTTGGGCACTCCATTTTGCCTGAATTTGGGCACATTAAACCCAGAAATAACAGTCTCATCCTGTTACGTTTTATTGCCATGCCTTTCTTTGTGTTTCTATGGCCTTTTGATGGGTGTTATTCTCAAATGTAGAAGAGACACAGAGAATTTGTATATTTTTCTTGATGTCTTCACATCTTCTCTAATTTGGGCACACCTGTAAACGCTGTGAATTTGGGGTAATCTAAAGGACTGGTATAAATGTATTATCTGTTTCTTGTGCAGCCAAAGAGTATCTCATTGACTTAAGGCTTTATCAATTATTATTATTATTAAGCCCCCAACCTCCGAAGGAGGATTTGGGATATCTAGTGAAGCCCTCCATCCATCCATCCGTCTGTCCCTCTATTCATCCATCCATCCATCCATCTGTCCATCTGTCTGTCTGTACAAACTTTTTGCATTGTAATTTCAAAACCATTGGTTGGATTTGGATCTCCTTTGGTATACTGATAGATCTGCATGGGGGGGACAGATATACACAAGGAAGGGGTTCTGTCCAATAATTTTTGCAGAGTCATGGCCCTTTTTCAACTTAGAAAATTTTTGAAAATTTCCAGGTCCCACAATACCTTTAAGGCTACTTCAAACATGCTTGCGTGTTGGGGGCAGTGGCCCATGCTTTGCGTTGCCCTTGTTGTTATGATTTCTAACTCAAACTCACGCTTGGTTCATTTTTCATATTTATCCATGAACTCTTCATTTCCCTTTACAGGAGTTACAAAATGTGACTGATGAGAATCATCCTGATTGTTTTTATTTAAACAAAAGTTTAACAAAGCTGAAACAGTTTTTAGATGTGATGAATGGTGAGATAGATAATGCTATGCAGCTGATAAATAGTGGAAGGCAAGTATTATTTGTTTTTTCTAATAGGCTTACCACTTAAAAAAAAAAAATGAGCCATGTTTGTCAAAACCATAATTTTTGTTATGCTAAAGTCTACTCAAAATTATAAACATTATCTTCATAGATGGATTGTAATGAGATTTGGTATGTATCCTACCCCATCATATGCTAAATACTCACACTGCACAATAATGATGCCACAACTTGAAACTTGAAATCCCAGAAAGTTCTTGAATTTTACATTACTGTTTTCAAGGCCTTGAACAACAGAGATTCTTTAGACAAGGTAATTGAAAAGTGCTTGAATTTATGTTAATACCATAATTTCTTTTATATGTCATACGATTGTTTGGTATAACTATATAAAATAAATAAATATTAAATATAACATATAAAATGGGGAAAAAATTACACACAGAAGGTACTTTTTGATCTTCCACGTAGGAGTTGAGTGTTTTTGTTTGGATAGAAATTGAATAAAAATGCCTGGCCAATGTTCACTGAACCATATGTGACTGAAAAATTTAACTAATAGGAGTCGAATCTTATTTGACAGTCGAAGCAAACACAGAGCAAAATGTCACTTGTGCAGAAAGTTTATATTAACATTGGTATTATGGGCGAGAGTGCCCTGAAGAGTCACACGAACAGTCCAAAAACATATGCAACTCACTGAAAGCTTTATTCAGCATCAGAAACTTCACAACTCAAGTCAGCTATTCTCAGCAATGTATTGCTTTCCCACTGACTGATAGAGTGTAAATTACTAAGAAATCAACAAATGTGTTGCAGGGCTGCACATTGAAAATCTTGATTAATCTACCACATAAATTCACTGAGCGGGTTCAAACTGTTGAGTCAATTTTTATCCCCTGCCAAAACGAAGTTTGCGGGGATGTAGAAATGGGTTCTGTCCGTTCGTTCGTCCGTCCATCCATTTGTCCGACATTCAACACATAAATAGCCATTTGTTAGAAAAAAGATCACATAATTTTGAGAAGCCAGTTAAAAATATAAACCACATAATTATTGGTTAGAAAAAAGCAGCGACATTAATTTTAGAAGCCACTTAAAAATGTAAACCACATAACTACTTACAGCCACATAATTGATAGCCACATATCTACCCATCTGTTAGTGCGACCATCCATCCATCCATCCGTAACAACTTTGGACCTTCATATCTCAGTCAGTGGATGTTGGATTTAAATGATCTTTGTTATGCTAATAGACCACCATGGGGGAAAGGATATTCACAAGTAACAGGTTTTGTCCATTTATTTTCTAGAATTATGGGCCTTTTTCAGCTTTTTTTTACTTAGAAAATTTCAGTTTTTATGGTTTCTGCTCGACAGGGGTTACTGGTGGTGTTGCCCCTTGTTTTCTGTTGAAAAAGGTCAGAAAATATTTACCAAGTCCTTAAAAAATGTCCTTGAATTTTTTTATGGCTTGAGTGTAAGAGCTCTGACAGTTATGTTTATTTGTTTATTGAAAAATGCATGTGTTGGATAGATTGTTACAAAATTTCTTCCCGAATACCCCAAAGTGTAAATTACAATTCCCAGAGTATTTCATATAAGATTTATACCCCTTTGTTGAGAAATGTACATGTTGGACTTTTAAGTACAAAGTTTATCAATTGATATGCTTGGTATAAAGTCCTAAGGTTGAATATACTGTTAATATTTACAGATCTAATGAGTGTAGTACATCACTGATATCCAGTGGTAGCAGCTGCGATGATAAGCCAGTGCCAAGTGCAAGAGATAGTGGCATCCACTCAAATGGAGAAGATACTAAAAGTTCTCCATCACCTCAGATTGATGACATGTAAGTTGATAAGTCGAATATCACAATAATTCTTGATCCACTTTTGTGATCGAGGCCAACCATTATTATGCTCATTTGCTCTTCATCATGGAATTTGGTTTTGAAAAATAGCCTAAAGATGGAATATTTTTTTGAGGGATGGGTGATATTAGGATAGGATGCAAGGGCACATAAGGCATATCGGGTTAGTGCACAACCAATGACAGCTGGTCTGTTGTCTTCGATTTGTGGTAAATGGGTAAATGATGACTGCGTCTTGAATTTATTCTTACTTGTATGTGACCCAATCCTAGCAATAGTTGCTTCTGCTTAAAATGGTGTTTTGATCATAAGGCCTCACAAAGTAGATCTTCTGTTTATCAGGCTTTTTTTTGTAAACTTGCATGTGGGTGGGCAGTTTTTAGCTCACCTGACTCACTTTTTGTCCGTCGTCCGTCCAGCATGAACTTTACATTATCGACTTCTCCTCATAAACCACAAGGCCGAATTGAACCAAATTTGATGTGCTTGTACCTTATCATATGTCAATTCAAGTTTGTTCAAACAAAGTTGCCACACCCACAGGGGGCACCACAAGGGGCATTAATCTGATAGCACCCATAAATTGTTTTCCAGAATTAAAAAAATCTTCTTCTCCAGAACCTTTTGATATTTGGTATATAACATCTCTAGGGGAGTCAGATTGAGGTTTGTTCAAATCGAGTCCCTGGGTTAATAATTGGGTTCCCTGTAGGAGCTCGAATTTTAACTTAGTGAATATGAGGACATTTCCTTAAAAATCTTCTTCTTCAGATCCACCAGTCAGAATACTTTAATATTTGGTATACAACATCTCTAGAGTTGCAGTGGTGGTAGGGGGGGGGGGGAGAGTTCAGATTCAAGTTTGTCCAAATCAGGTCCCAGAGTTAGTATTTGGGCATTCTATTGGAGCCCAAAGTTTAACTTGGTGCAATTTGACGAAATTTCTTTAAAAATCTTCTCCTTCAGATTCACCAGTCAGAATGCTTTCATATTTGGTATACAGCATCTCTAGGGGGTCGGATTCAAGTTTGTTGAAATCGGGTCCCTGAGTTAGTATTTGGGCTCTCAACTGGAGCCCAAAGTTAACTTGGTGCAATTTGAGGAAATTTCTTTAAAAATCTTCTTCAGATCCACCAGTCAGAATCCTTTCATGTTTGGTATACAACATCTATAGGGGGTCAGATTCAAGTTTGTTCAAATCGAGTCCCTGGCTTTATATTTGGGCTCCCTATGGGAGCCTGAATATCAACTTAGTACAATATAAGGTTTTTTTTTTTAAATCTTATTCTATAGACCCTGTAGTCAGTCTGCTTTCATATATTTGGTAGACAACATCTCCAGGAGGGTCAGATTCAAGTTTGTTCAAACCTAGTCCCTGGGTTGATATTTGGGCTCCCCATGGGAGCCCAAATATTAACGTAGTTTAATATAAGGAAATTTCTTTAAAAAATTTCTTCTTCAGATCCACCATTCAGAATCCTTTCATGTTTGGCATGCAACATCTCTAGGAGGGTCAGATTCCAATTGTTGAAATCAGATCCCTGGGTTGATATTTGGACTTCCTATGGGAGCCCATATTTGAACTTAGTGCAATATGAGGAAATTTCTTTTAAAATCATTTTAACTTAGTGCAATATGAGGAAATTTCTTTTAAAATCTTCTTCTTCATATCTACCAGTCAGAATCCTTTCATAGTTGGCATACAACATCTCTAGGAGGATCATATTCCAATTTGTTCAAATTGTCCCCCTGGGTTATTAATTTGGATTACCTATGTGGATTACCTATGGGTGCCTGAATATTTACTTAGTGCCATATGAGGAGATTTCTTTTAAAATCTTCTTCTTCAGATCCACCACTCAGAATCCTTTTATATTTGGTATACAACATCTCTGGGTGGGTCAGATTCAAGTTTGTTCAAATCGGGTCACTGGGTTAATATTTTGGCTCCCTATATGAGCCCAAAGTTTAACTGTGAGGACATTTCTTTAAAAACATTCTTCTTCAGATCCACCCGGCAGATTTCTTTCATATTTTGTATATCACATCTCAAGGGGAATTGGATTCTAGTTTGTTCAATTTGAGTCCCTGGCTTAGTATTTGGGCTCTCTATGAGTGGGGTGGGGTGTGGGGGCATGTTAGGTTCAGGTTTGTTCAAATCCGTTCCTTAGTGTTTTTCCATGAAATTTGCCTTTCATGACTTCATTCCTTTGTGTGTTTATGAACCATGTGTAACTGAATGTGACCCCAAATACTTCTTTGAACCATTCTGGCAGGTGAGCGATTAAGGCCCCTTGGGGCCTAAGTTTATTTTATTTTTTATTTTTGTAATTATTTCTTTACTGTCAAAAGTTCATGTTCTTGGTTTGTTTTATGTTTTAGGCCTCATAATCTACAGAATAGCATGAGTGGTGATGTATTTCGTCCCTGGAGTGCAAGAAGCCTTGTTGAATTCAAGGGACAAACATATCAATTTTATTAACTTAATAATAAATTAACGTAAAATATCAGACATAAACTATTTATTTTTATTTTTTAAAGTTTGCATTGGTTATAAAAAGAGAGCCAAAAGGACCATGCAGGAGGGCCTGAGAAACAGATTTTTAACTTTTTTTAGGCCAAAACATTATTTTTATATTTATTTGGGGGTGTTTATGTTGGCACAACAGTTTTTGTAACAAAATAAAACAAATAATAATTCATCTGTGATAGGCATGAAAGAAGATGCTTTCTGTGGACCCACATTTAACACTGCTGGTACTGGTAAAAACACTGGGCAATATTCTCATGAATTATGGGATCCACTTTCAACACTGATAGTAATATACTACTCAAAGTTTGCTAAGTACCAAATATTTGACACATCATTATGAAATTTGCTTGTGACATATTTGCGATATTTTTGGGGGATATGATTGAGGAATGTATTGAGATGGTCCCCAATGTTTACATTAGCTCTCTTGACAGGCAGACTTTTCGTGACAGTCATGTAAAGCATGTACCCCTTGATTTTCATGATGTTTTTGTGTACTGTCTACATACACATGGCATGTGTAGGGTATTCAATCTTCATTTCAACACAAACCCTTGTGATTTAATGATTGAATATGGCAAATGCAAATGTAAGAAGACATTTGTCTGAAGCAGAAATGTGGCTGGCTGTAGGGATGGTGGAGCAAGGGGCTACCTATCATCAGGTTGGTGAAGCCCCTGGTATGCACCATACGGTGATACCAGAGCGTGGGCAAGATTTCAGCAGTATGGCACACCAGTAAGACGGCATGGTAATGGCAGAGACAGGGCAACATCTGCAGCTGAAGGCCGGTTTTTGATCATTCAGGTCCATAGGAACCGCTTTGCCACAGCAACCCAGCTTCGCAGTGACCTTCAGAATGCATCCAGGGTAAATGTTTCGATGCAGACTATCCGGGCAAGGTTGCACGAAGGTGGTCTCAGATCGAGAAGACCATGTATTTGCATTCCGCTGTCCCAGAACCACCGCCAGGCACGATATGAATGGGCCATGGACCACGTTGGATGGACCAGAGGAGATTGGCGACCTGTCCTTTTTACAGATGAGTCAAGGTACTGCCTAGACCACACAGATAGGCATTCTAGGGTATGGAGGAGAGCGATTCCATGCAGCCAACATTGCTGAACATGACTGCTGGAGGGTCAATCATGGTCTGGGGTGGCATCAGCAGGGATGAGCTCTGTGTCCTTGAACGTGGTACATTGACTGCACAGCAGTATATTGATGAGATCCTGGATGTCCACGTCAGATTGTATGCTGGTGCAGTGGGTGATAGATTCATTCTGATGGACGATAATGCCCATCCCCATGTTGCCCATGCTGTCGGTGAGTACCGACAGAGGGAGGGGATTGAGAGTATGGACTGGCCAGCAAGATCTCCTAACCTCAGTCCAATTGAACATGTCTGGAATGAGTTGCAGCTTGCAATTTTGGCCTGTCCAGTCCAGGAAAGAAGTGTCCAGGAGCTTGATGCCATGCTGGTCCAAGAATGGAACAACATCCCACAAAGGACCACTAGGAACCTGATTTGGAGCATAAGAAGGCATTGTCAAACTGTAATTAACAGTAATGGGTCTCATACTTGATAATGAACCCATACCAGTTCGCTCCGTCAACTTTTTGGCAAATTGAAAAATTTCCTCTTTTACCAATAATATCCATATTTTTATACTGTACCAATGACCCAGACTTAGCTGGTGCTAACTCCAACAAAACCAGGGCCAAACACAAATTTTGCCCCCCAATCCCCAAAATTTGCATCCAAAACAAAAAGAAATCATGTCCTAAAGGACCTCCATACTACGCCTCTACTGCGCATGCGCAGTGACGCAGTCGTCCCGAAATTGGCGCCAAATATCATTCTCTGTTTGGCCCTTCATCAGTCAACATCTCACTGATCTTTGTGCTTGTAAATCTCAGTTTAAAGGATGCCAGACACGTAATTTTTGGAGAAAATGTGATTCTAAGGAGGATAGAAGGAGGAGAGGAAAAAGAAGTGGCAAAAAATAATCAGGGCTGTACTTAAAATTTTTTGATGAAATTATGTTAAGTTGCCTATTTTCGAGGCATGGGCCTCTTGTTGTCATTCTTGCTAATTGTTGCACTGCTTATTCAGTGTTTCCTCTCCCCTAGCCTTCTAAAGTCCCCCCTGGCAATTCTCCCATGCTTTTGGCATATTTTTGAGAAATTTCATTTCTAAAATTTCCTGGGAGAGTTGCTTGGTTACAGAATGTTTTCTGTTATTTTCCCCATAGTTACGTTTTCACCCATGGGTGTATAACGTTTGTGTTCTGCATCTTCCATCTGATGTTCTACAGATTCTCCCCTGGGAGTCTCTGTTTTGCATCAGATAGAGTGTAATTGATGACTGATTCCGGGCCAGTTTTTTCAGTGCCTGGAGTCATGTTTTCTAGTGTGTTTACACTGTTTGTTTTCATTGGCAACAGCCTTTTTTGAGGGGGGCTGTTTGCCTTTGTGGTAGTTTATCTCATTATAAGATACATTTATATTATCCGAAAGTGTCTCATTAATTATTTTATATAAATTTAAAATTTTTGACCACACTTTGCCATCGGATCCATCGGGGCTCAACGTTACTTTTCAGCAACTTGGGCTTCTCTGAAAAAATATTTTTTCAAAATTATTTTGTTTTGCAATTGTTTTTTCATTTATTAATGGATCATGTTATTATGTATCTTTGTGTCAGGGGTTTTTGCGAGTAACTAGGACTTATTGTTGTTCTTTCACAATGAAGGGACATTGTTCAAATTGTAATAGGAAGAAATCTTCCTCTGACTTTCATGATCATTGTATTAATTGTAGTCAGTGTTCTCGCATTAATCCCTGTCCTATATGTGAACATTGGGATGAGAAACATTGGAAACGTGTGTCACGATATGTTGTTTCTGGAGAAAGAGCGATGCCGGCTCTTTCTCCACAAGGTCACTCTACTCTCTCAGTTTCTATTTCAGAGGAACCAGAACAGGGTGATGTTTCCATGTTATCTTCTTCAAGTGTGCGTCCGTCGTCACAAATGAATTCAGAGCTAGCGGCAAAAGTGCTCATGGAGATTAGACAAATGTCGTCCGCTAGCTCGCCCGGTGTAGCGTCCATTCACCGAATGGTTCGGCAGCCGGGTTCGTCCGATGCGGTCCAAGAGGAAATTTTGGGTGATGCGAGCACTATAAACATAATAGATGCACACCCAGTGACGGCGGATAGTAAGCGAGAACGGAGGAAGCCTTTTAGTCCGGTTCCTAGCTCGTCCAGGTCCAGCCGGGCCGCGAGCGAGAGAGGCCCCTCTCTCGTACAACAACATCTGGGACCAGATGTTGTGGTACAAAATGTGTCTTTAGCGGAGCATACGTCCGTCGCTCGGGACGCTCCGTTGTATAAGCAGTCCGCAGAGACTGTTAAGGCTTCCTCTTCTCGTCAGCGCACACGACCGCACCTTGGCTGCGTGACCGCCGATATTTTACCAGCTTCGCCGATGAAGGATTCTTCGGCGACCAGGTCACACCATCCGGCAGCCAGGGATTCGAGACCGATGGACTCCGGACGTTCGCATAGGAAAAGTATGCGGGAGCCATCTGATGCGGAGCTGCCCTCGGCGAAGCAGCGAAAGACTGCGCCTCCGCAGGTCTCGACGTCGGACATTCTTGTGCAGATAGCACAGCTTATCGCAGCATCCCAGCAGCCGACAGAAACGGTGTCGGATCGAGAATTATCTGACGGCGCTGGGTCGGTACGCTCCGCCGAAGCATCGGGGGCGGACGACCGGGAACATCGGGAGGTCCGACCGGATGGTGAAAGGGATACGGATGACTTGGAGCTATCCCTTTCGGAACAACATAAAGCTGCCGTGGACTTCATCCGGCACTTTCTCCCTCAAGTTGTTCCGTCGGGCCAGACTGCTGCGCTTCCGGACAAGAGAATTATAGCGTCATTGGACTCTGAATTTTTTGAGCGGTTCAGGGACATCGCTCCCGAGTTTCCGTCGCAGTCCAATAATGTTGCAAGAACATTTGAATTATTGAACGACGCTATATTTAAACTTGCTTCCAGGACGGGGAAAGCAGGTTTCTTGTCCGCTAATACTCTCAACCTGCCTTTCATTAATGCAAGGAATAAATTCGATACGGCAGGACAGGGTATACCGAGAGTTCCTCTGCGTATGGACGACGAGGCGGAAGACTTAGAGCTATCATTACCGTCGTCAGCTTCTATTCCAACCGCGGTGTTGGAAACAGCTATTGCGTCTAACAGAGCCAATTTAGATGCCTTATCTTACGCAGATCACCTTACTAAGGCGTTATCACTGCGCCTTCAAGGGGAAGAGTTTCAGGATATACAATCCTCTTTAAGACTTCTTTCAAGGGCAGTAGCTTATTCCACGTGTAACTCCGCCCTTTCAGTGGCAAATCTGGAGTTGGTTAGACGTGACGCAGCCCTAGCTACATCCACACTAGTGGATTCTAAGGTGAAGAACTCTCTTAGAGTCGCTTCGGTCTCAGGAGAACTTCTCTTTGACGGCAAGCTTTCCGCTATTTATGATAAAATTAAAAAGAAAGCTAATGATTCTCTGTTGTTCAGATCGGCTCCTAAAAAGTCGGATACAGCAGACACGAATAAGACAGGCACTTCTGGGTCTAATGCGCCCAAGAGAGGTTCCTATAGAGGTTCCGGTGCGTCCTCTTGGTCTTATTCGAGAGACCGTCAGGATAGCGACTCTCGTTCGGGACGTCCTTCAGGCCGGGACAATCGGTCGGACGCCCCGAGGTCGACGAGGCGAGGTGCGGGTCGTGGAAGACGTGGTTTCTCCTACCGCAGGCCTCGCAGGTCCAGGAGGTGATGGCTTAAACCTCTATCGCGTTCCGGTTGGCGGAAAGTTGTCGAGTTTTTCACAAGAGTGGGCGTCGATTACGGACGACCCTTGGGTGAGAGGAGTGACTTCGGAAGGTCTAAAGATATCCTTCAAACGAAAGCCTCCATTAACTCGAAGTCCAAAGTGGACTCATCTTCCGTAAAATCCACAGAAAAGAGACGCTCTGTTATCAGAGGTGCAGTCTCTTTTAATGAAGAACGCGGTAGAGGTCGTAGAAAACCAGGAATCTCTGGGATTCTACAGCCATCTGTTTCTGGTTCCGAAACCAGACGGCTCGGTCCGTCCAGTCATAGATTTGAGCTGGATAAACAAGCTGATCGTCGCTCCGAAGTTTTATATGGAGACGATTCGATCGGTCAGAGCGAGTATTCGGGTGAACGATTATGCAACGAGCATAGATCTCAAGATGCGTACTTTCACGTCATGGTACATCCGACATTCCGAAAGTATCTATGCTTCGCAGTCCTAGGAGTGGTGTATCAATTCCGGGCGATGTGCTTCGGATTGAATCTAGCACCCTGGGCTTTCACTCGGGTAATGAACTCGGTAATGATCTACTTCCGAGCTCATTCGTCTGCGGTAACGTCGGCCTACCTGGACGACATTCTTCAGAGGTACGGCAACGAGTTAACGCTTCAGAATGATGTTCAGAATCTTCTTCTATTGCTCCGACGTCTCGGTTTTATTGTAAACGAGGAGAAGTCGGATCTGGTGCCGTCCAAGTCATTCACTCATCTGGGAATGAGCTTCGAGACGCACAACAATCTCGTTCGTCTGCCGTTAACCAGAGTGAAATTAATCAGTTGTTACGCTCGCTATTGTCTGCACGCAGACAAAGTCACGGCGAGAGAATTTATGAGACTGATAGGTCTGTGCGGAGCCGCCGCGGATCTCATTCCGATGGGGCGGCTACGCACACGTCCTCTTCAAATTTTCCTGACTCAGAATTGGAGTGTGAAAATTCATTCGCTCGATGTAGACGTTCTCTTGTCAGATCAAGTGAAACAAGAGATTCAGACTTGGGCAAACATTCAGTGGTTAACTCAAGGAGTTCCGCTGCAGTTGCCGGATCCGAGTTTTACCGTTATGACGGATGCCAGTCAAACAGGTTGGGGTGCATCATTAATCCCAACGGATTCGAAATGCCAGGGTCTTTGGGATCCGCAATTCCTGTGCAAGCACATAAACATCAAGGAAATGATGTCAATTTGGCTTGCGTTACGTCACTGGATGGACATTATTCACGATGCTCATGTCCAAATCCTATCCGACAATATGACAGTAGTGGCGTATATACGGAATCAGGGAGGCACTCATTCAGTTCCGTTGTTCAATCTAACGGAAAGAATCCTTCTGTTTGCGTTAGAACATCACGTTCTTCTTTCGGTCCGTCACATACCGGGTCGTCTGAATGTGCTAGCAGACTCCCTTTCACGAAAGGGTCGCTTGTTGCCGTCGGAGTGGACTCTCAACAAACAAGTATTCAATCAGATTTGCTACCAATGGGAGCGGCCAATGATAGACTTATTTGCGACACATCTCAACAATCAGTTGCAGACGTATGTGTCTCCGTGTCCGGATCCAAGAGCATTTGCAGTAGACGCTCTGTCGATCCCTTGGGACGGAATGATAGGATATGCGTATCCTCCAGCGCCGTTAATTCAACAAGTATTGCTAAAGATAAAACAATCTCAATGCAAGATTCTGTTGGTAGCATCTCTGTCGCCACAGAGACCGTGGATAAATCTACTCAGGTGTCTGTTGTGGGACCTACCGCAGAAGCTTCCTCCACGAGAGGATCTTCTTTCGCAGGGGAAATCGCGCCAACTCCATCACAACCCGCAAGGTCTCAACCTTCACGTTTTTCCGTTGTGCGGTCCTTCTTGCATGGCAAGCACTTTACAGGACGAGCAGTGGACGCGATTTCTAACTGTAGGAGGACCTCCTCTTCGCTAAACTATGCGGCTAAGTGGAAGGTTTTTCGTCGTTGGTGTAGGGATCATTCTGTAGATATATTTGATCCCTCTATACCAGACATTGCAAACTTTCTAGTATACTTGTTTGACGAAATCAAACTGCAGCCTGTTACTATAAAGGGTTATAGATCTATGTTATCTGATACCTATGCACATCATGATAGTTTACAAATTGGATCTAATGTCTCTTTATCGAAGTTGGTTAGAAACTTTTCGATAAATAGACCCAGAACTCTTAGATTAATTCCTAAGTGGAATTTAGCTTGGGTTCTCCTTAAATTGAAGGAAAAGCCATTTGAACCTCTTGGGACAGTAGATTTCAAATTCTTATCTTATAAGACAGCTTTTCTCTTAGCTTTCTCTTCTGCCAGAAGAGTCAGTGAGCTTCATGCACTATCCGTGGATGATTCTCATTATCGTAGTGTTGGGAACACTATCACCTTCACTACTAATGTAGGTTTTTTAGCTAAGAATCAGGCTCCTAATAATATCCGGAACCTATTGTTATTAAGGCTCTTCCGTCTTCAGATGGGCGTAGGCCTTTACTCTGTCCTGTTAGAGCACTACGTATCTATAAACAGAGATCTCAGTTTATCAGAAAGGGACGGAAACGTTTCTTTCTGTCTTTGATGCCTAATAGAAAGGACATTTCAGTCCATTCTATTGCTAGATGGATTCAGTTAACTATCTGTACTGCTTATGAAGATTTATCTTCTTCTCAGCAGTCTGTGCTTAAGATTTCTGCTCATGAAGTAAGAGCTCTTTCTACTTCCTGGGCTTATGCTAATAGTGTTGCTATTACAGATTTAATGAAGGCTGCTTATTGGTCTCAGCCATCCACATTTACGAATTTTTATCTCAGAAATATTGAGTCCATTTCTGGAGACCTGCATTGTTTAGGTCCGTTATCTGTTGCTCAGAATGTCGTCCACTAAACAGTTGCAACTATAGTTATGCAGGCTTTCTGTTCCGGCAGTGACTCCGTCCGGCTGCCCTCTTCGCTCTGGGCTATTTGACCCAGGGCAAGGGGAAGGGGGGGGGGGGGGGGGGGGTGTTCCCTTAGGTCACCTGCTTTATAGTGAAAAGCAAGGGAATGCCTCCTCCAAGTCAGTATTTCTGAGTCGCTTCCGGGATGGTTTTAAAGTGTAATATTAATGTTTAAATTCATTCATGTCTTATTTTTAAAGTGTAGCTCGGTGTGAAGCATTTGTATATGTCAAGTGTCAAACGGGCTTTAATATACAATACTCGGACACTTTTAAATGATTATAAAGAGTCTCAGTTCTCTGGACTACTTTATTTATTGGCTTGCTTTAAAAATAATTAGTATAAGGGTTATACTGGATGTTAATAGAGAACATGAATGTTATTGTGCTCAATTATTAAGGGTAGTGTATCTTTCTAATTTAATATTAAATAAGAAAGATACATGTAAAGCCTAATACTCCTTTTCTCCTTAAGGGGTTACCTCTTTACTATATAGTTGAGCTTATTGGATTTTCCTCTATGTCCTAGGCCCTCCAGCCTGTTTACTATTCAGCTAAGTCTGGGTCATTGGTACAGTATAAAAATGTTAAAAAATTTATAGTAATTTATATATTTTTTATACTTACCAATGACCCAGACGGGGATGGCCCTCCCTGGAGTTGGGAACTCTTGCCTCCCCGCTGAGTACATAGCGCTGACCAGGCACTGCCAGTAAGAATGATATTTGGCGCCAATTTCGGGACGACTGCGTCACTGCGCATGCGCAGTAGAGGCGTAGTATGGAGGTCCTTTAGGACATGATTTCTTTTTGTTTTGGATGCAAATTTTGGGGATTGGGGGGCAAAATTTGTGTTTGACCCTGGTTTTGTTGGAGTTAGCACCAGCTAAGTCTGGGTCATTGGTAAGTATAAAAAATATATAAATTACTATAAATTTTTTAACTTTCCATGGTTATCTTATTCAAAAGCTAAAGAAATAATGTCAAATACAAACAAAATCTCAATTTCTGTACTAAAATCATTAAAGATGTAATTAAATAAAGAATATATACACTTTTCATTACAATATCTCAACTAAAATGTAAAACATGTAGTTGGATATACTTGTTGCTTAGCAAACTTAGAGTAGTATAGTAAAAACAAAGGTAACTTCATATCAGCCTGAGACCAAGGGTCGAAGGCTGCTGTGAAGCTGCCGAGGGCTGATATGAAACTGACTAAGTAATAACCTTTTTATTTATAAAACCAAATGAAATAATTACAAAATGTTCTCAGATCTCTTACTGCTTTCTGACAATGTTATTGTTTCTCACTTTTTCCATCAAGTCCAAAGTTTCCTCTTTTCGTAATTCTACTCTCTGAACATCATGGCTTCTCCAGTGGGGAAGCCGCGATATGCAGATAGCTGAACTATCTCTCCTCTCACTTTGATGAATCTCCTCTTATGACTCTGAATCTTAGTTTGTGTTGAATTTTTTGTGCAACACTCTTCCTTTTTCTCTTCATCCGCCAAATCCTTATTTATTGCCATCATTAACTCCACACCATAGAATAATTACTCTGTTTTGCCTGGTAACATTAATTTTACTGACTGATTGCTCTCAACGAATAATGGTGATGATTTTGCTCTAAATAAAAATGGCTGCACCAAGTAATGCATCAAGGAGGACATATATAGCTTTGTTCATATTGGCTGAGATCAGCATCACATCAGGCGAGTTTGAAGTCATATAAGTCAAGCTCAATAATGGGCGATTCTGGGAAAGAAAATCACATCTAATAAATAAAATGTATTAAGCACTCAGCTTTTCACCATGATAAGGAAGTTATGATCCTTCTAGTTAATTACATAGTACTGTTAATTTCACATTATTCACTGACAAGGTTATAAATAAATAAAGGGGCCCCAATGTTTATTCCCAGATGATCCTCAAACACGTTTTTTTTTTCTGTTGCAGTGAATATCGACATGTTTATATGAGGAATCATATGCCAGATTCTAGGCAAGAGTTTTCTGATTATCACAAACAAATCACACCAACTCATCCAAATCTAATGGCAGATCCAAGACAGAATTCTAGGAGTAGGATGTATGAAGTTCCGCCTACGTTAAATTCAGCTTTACCAAATCCAATTGTTTCTTTACCCAGAAAACGAACTAATGAAAAAGTACGGAAAATAAAAATTAGACGCAGAGGTGAATCTCATGTACCACAGGATGCAGTGAGTTATAGATCTGTTTCTCCTGCTGTTAGTTATGGTAGTATGTTGGGCTATCAAACGCCTCAAGAGTTTTATGAATCGGGTGTTCACAGAGATAGCAGATATCGTCCACAGTCTGCTATGGAGTTTTTACGTCCCAGTTCAAGCATGGATTATGCTTATCCTGCTGATGTGTATTATGACAGTTTTGATGACATGCACACTCTGCCATACTCCTCAGCTGCCAAAATGCACCTACATCAACGTCAGATGATGCACCATACAAATTTACGTCAACCTTATAATAATAATAATCTAGAAGTACATTGCTCTACACCAAGAGATATTGATAAGACATACACCCAAACATTCAATGAGAATGTTGCAAACATACTTGCCAGCAGAACACATGGAGAAGTGCCAGATATAATTAGCAGAACGCGTCGAGAAGTGCCAGATATAATTAACAGAGATGACTATGGTATATATGGTGACGATGATACCCCATTTGTTCATAAAAGTGGGAATAACCAACACAAAAGCGAATATCTTGATATAAATGATGGCATCTACAATTCCTTAGAGAGACAAAGTAAATTATCTCCCAGGAGTAACAGTTCAAAAGTGAATAAAAAGAGATCTTCTTCATCATCTTCATCAGGTTTTGCAAAGCAAGCGTTGGCTGCCTCTCTAGGCCATAGTTTAGCTTTACAAAAACCAGTTGAACAGGAAGTACATGTGACAGCATCAACTGAAGATACTGTGTTTAGTGATGAAAACACAGTTCAAGTGACTAATGAACTGCAGAGAATCAGACAAGCAAAGTATAAGCATGAACAAGAACTTTCAGTAGAGAGTGCTAAAGACTCCATAATAAGTGGTGGTGAACAATCTTCCAAAGATGAAAGTAACAAGAAGCATATGATTCGGTTGAGTTCATTAACATCAGACTCTACACAAGAAGATGTGGAAGGTTTTATAGATAAAATATTCAAGGAAAAGTTGCAGGACCACTGTGTTTCTCCAGTATCCCTTGACAGTGATGCTTCCAAAAAGGAAGAGCCACAAGCATTAAGTCCAAAGATAATTAACAACAATCAGTCTAAACAGGTTGAAAACAGTTTAATTTTTTCTTTTGACAGAAATTTCAGAGTGAAAAGCCCTACACTGGAAAATAATTCACAAAGAGGACCTATTAAAGCAGTTCATCCACAAGCAGATAATTTGCAACATTCTGTGCAGCTTGTTGGTGCAAGTAATTCAACCAGTGCCAGGTTAGAACAAAATGCTGTAACAAATAATAAAAAGGGAGAAGCTACCACTCCTCCATATAGTCAGATTCAAGGTTTAGATAAATTCATCACAGATGTGGAAGAAACTGAAGATCACAAGTTGCCTGATATTCATTCAGACTCTGCTATCCAGAATTCTAAAGTCGTGCAATCACCTGTTGACAGAAATGGTTTAGCACCTTCCAGTAAAACTTCCAAAGTACCTATTAGACAACCACAGCGGTCAGTTCACAATAAAAGTTTCAATGATATTCCAGCAGTGGAGCGACATGCTAATAATATTTTAAAACATAGTCAAGTCCCAAGGCCATCTGACAAAAACAGTGTTGGGGACAAAAAAGCGAAGGGGAGGCTGCCTTCAGATCCAATTATGAAGGCTTTGTCAAAATCCTCTGATGATGTTCGGGCACCAAGTCCACGGAAATTGGGACTGCGTAATTCCATTAAGAGTCTCTTCTCCAGAAAGAGGTATGTATTTTATATTTTAAGAAATTTTTAACTATCTGACAAGTCAACTCAACTCTGAGTACATAGCCCTTTGCACACAATATCAAAATTTATTTTATTTTCTTTTTTCCTTTTTTTCAAAAATTTCAACAAAACCATATCGAGGGAATCCCCTCATTGGAATGAGCTCATTCCAATGAGGGATCACATGATGTGGTTATGTTGAAATTTTGTTACAACTTTTTTCTTTTCAACTAACCAGTTCATAGATTATGCAGAGGGAGGTTCCTAATTCATTAGGTAAAGGGTTAATAGGGATGATGTAAGTGAAGCCACTTCTTAACCATTTTAAAAATGAGCAGTATTGATCTGTTATGCATTCATCTTCTAGTATTTATTGTTGCCAAACATTCTAAACATCATGTAAGAACTGAGTTCTCATCTTTTGTTTCTTTCAAGTTTGTTGGGTCATATTCCAATCATCCACTTGTGTATAAAATTTGTATCTGTCTCTACAAAACGATTTAATTTTTAGCTTAACTTGACAAAGTTAAGGTAAGCCATTGTCAGGGCACATTCAGATGTCTGTGAGTCTTTTCGTCCAGCGACAAATTGTTTACCATGGGCTACAGCCTGCAGTTCTTTTCCAATCATCAGCAAACTTCATGTTCAGGTCCATGCCTGGATGAGAACATCCCATTATGGTCATGGTGTGCTGACCACAATGGCTGTCACAGCAGCCATCTTGGATTTCATCAGCCCATGCTACAGGTCACATTAGTGCATCAGTTTATTTTTGATTTGGCAAGGTGACTTAGTGAAAAGAGGTGATGAGAAGTCTTATTTTGTTAATGGTTGACCACCTATAATGGCCCAAGCTTTCATTTCTAGAGGAGATCGTCCAATTATGGTCATGTTTGGCTCCCCACAATTGCCACCACAGCAGCCATTTATGCTTCTATTATATATTACCAATTATTGGAGTGTGCCTGTGAGCACTCTCCAATAATTTGTAATAAAACAAATTTTGATGAACACATTCAGACCACCAAAAATAATCTACCCCCCAACCAGTTGATTGACTCTTTCACTATAATTACAAATTTACTTCCAAATCTTCAGTCCTTCAGAAGCATTAAAATTAGAATTCATTACAACTTGTTTAACAGAGCTCACTGATCTTTCTCAAACAGGATTCTTATTTTCTGTTCATTAGCTCTTTTCTATAGAGGTTATTAGCAGCCATTTATGCTTCTATTTTCTTGAAATTTTGCCAGGTGACTTAGTATGATGAGGAGATGAGAACATCCTATTTTGGTAACTGTTGACAGCCCATAATGGCCACCATGGCAGCCATCTTGTTTTTTTCATAACACTATCCACAATTCGTTCAGCATGGTCTGCAGCCTCAGTTATTTTCAGATTATCATCAAATTTCATTTGCATGTTCAGGTCATGCCAAGATGAGAATGTCCTATTATGGTTATGGTTGGTTGCCCACCATGGCTGCCACAGCAGCCTCTTGGATTTCTTCATAACACCCCACAGTTGCATTTATACATCAATTTTCTTGAAACTTAGACATCTTCCTTAGTATGATGAGTAGATGAGAACAAGCTATGTTGGTCACAGTCAGCTGCCATGGCCAGCATCTTCAATTTGTTCAGCACACCCAACAGGTTGTGTTTATAGATCAGATTTCTTGAAACATGACAGGAAGAGAGTATAAAGAGTGGATGAGAATGTTATATGTCTCAACAATGACTGCCTTGGCTCATATTTTTTATTTTTTTCAGTTTTTTTTATTACTGATAGCAAAACATTAAAAAATTATGTTACAGTTTAATTGAATACAACATTCGTGATATGATTGCAATGTGAATTTCTTAAATTCAGCATAAATCAAGGTGAACTACAGTGTCATTGACGCTTTCATATTTTTCTTTCTAAAATATGGTTTTCAAGACTTTGGCTGTTTGAAGAAGTTTTGTCAGATTATTCCGATAATTTTTAATCAGTGCTTGAAAGCAGGAAGTTTGAAATTAAGAACTGTTATTGTGTTGTTATTATCTAAAGAGCTGGAAGCCACTATCAAGGCTTTCAAAAGTATGAGGGTACCAGTACAAAAGCCAACATTTTCCTTGCTTGTTTTCCAAACACAAATAACTTTCTGTTTATCAAAATTTGTTTTATTACCAATTATTGGAGAGTGCCTTTGAGCACTCTCCAATAACAAATTTTGATGAACACATTCAGACCACAAAACATAATCTAGCCCCCAACCAGTTAATTGACTCTTTCACTATAATTACAAATTTACTTCCAAATCTACAGTCCTTCAGAAACATTAAAATTAGAATTCATTATGACTTGTTTAACAGAGTTCACTGATCTTTCTCAAACAGGATAGTGATTCTTATTTTCTGTTCATTAGCTGTTTTTCTATAGAGGTTATTACTTGGTTAGTTTCATATCGACCGGGATATCAGCCTTAGGTAACTTCATATCAGCCTAAGACCCAAAGGTCAAAGGCTGATGTGAAGTTACCGAGGGCTGATATCTTAGACAATATGAAACTAATCAAGTAATAACCTCTTTATTTATTAAACCAAAACATATAATTACAAGATGTTCTCAGATCTGTTACAGTTTTCTGACAGTATTATTGTTTCTCATTCTTTTCACAAAGTCCAAGGTTTCCTCTCCTAGTTCAGCTATCCAAATGTCTTGGCTTTCCCGGCTTCCCCACTAGGGAAGCGGCAACATTCAGATAGATAAACTATCTCCTCCCCCAATTTGATGAATCTCTGTTTACGACTCCGAATTTTAGTTTGCGTTGAATTTTCTGTACAGCTCACTTTTCTCTTCTCTTCCTCCGCCCAATCCTCAATCATTGCCATCATTAATTCCTCGTCATTCAAAAAACACTTCAAACCACTCCATTAGTGTCTGGCTCTCTCAGTCTGTAGAAACAAATCATATATAGAACTGATGTTTCTTGTGTTATGTAAAGCTGGGTGGTATTCCGTTTTTCCATGTATTTGTATCATTGAAATGCAGTGGAGCCCACTTCATTGGATATCTCTCAACTTAATAACCCTTTTAATTAAATATAATTTCCCAACACAAAACAATATACTATACATCCATTACAAATTTGACATTTTAATTGAATGTAGGTTATAGAATAAACTTCTGTTAATTGAATAAAAAATCTTGCCACCTGTTGAGAAATTACCCTGACTCTCCCATGTTTTCCTTTGTTTATAGACCTATTTGGTCTCAGTACATCCAGTACAGGCATTTAATTTATTATATCTTGTTTGACAGAGCTCAAGTTTATCTCTATAATACAGGAAAGTGACACAATCCCTGTTAATTGAATACTCCCGTTAATTGAATAATTTTCAATTAACAGGGTTCCACTGTACCACTTTACCTTACTCAGAGAATATCAAAATACCAAAATTTGTGTATTCAAAAATACTCCCTCTATTAGCTAAAAATAATTCAGACAACAGAATATTGACCAAAATAACTAACAAGAAGAATGTATTGACTACTAATTTTTACAAGTACTCGTTATTGGTCATTTGATGTAATTAAAAAGTAGAGAGAAAATACCCCTCTAGGGGTATTTTCTCTCCTATTTTTGATTACATCAAATGTTCGATGGCAAGTGCCTCTGTTAATCCCAATGTATGAATACTAATTTTCACAGGCACTTGTTATCAGTCATTTGATGTAATAAAAAAGCAAAGGGGTATTTTTTTTTCTCAGCTTTTTTATTACGTCAAATCTTCAATGCCATGTCCTGTGTTATTCCCAATATTTTTACAAATAACATATTCGTTATTCATTAAATTTACTATGTCCTTTCATTCATCACCATGAGTTGATCAAAGAATATGAGAATTCTGAATCTTTGACTATTATAGAGTGGTAACCAACAGCTGGATAGTACACTAAAAATACCCTTTGGGATTGACATAGGTGTCAGATCAATATCAAATAGCATTGCAAACCGAGGTAAATCTTCCCCAAAATACTGATTCCAACATAACGTCTGATATTTTGGTACATCCAGCTCAAGTAATCTCCCTCTTTTGTAACTTTTTTGCTATACAATTAACTAACAACAGTCATCAGAAGTGATTAACTGGTTGGATGCTAGAAGCCACTATCATGGCTCTAGTGAAAAGTGCTGAAAGTCACTTTATTGACTTTACACTGTATGCATTAGCTAGTAGTTTACTCAACGGTAGATTGAAAATGTCAGTTTCAGAATTTCAAAAAAGTTTTCGAGAATTAAAATAACATAATGCCCATTCTATTCTATAGTTCAGAAATGAATTTGCAAGAACCATAACAAGAATCAGATTCTCTGATTCTTCTGAAATTATACCCCAAAATGTTTGTATTAAATTGTATGTTACAATTTATTGGAGAGTGCCTGTTGGCACTCACCAATAAATTGCAAGAATACAATTGTTTAGAGCAAATTTGCACTAAACTAAGGCCCCCTTGCTGGTAGCATGGTACCTTTAAAAAAATATAATCATGTAACAGATCACCTTTGAAAAATAATTTAACACTCTACCACTTAATATGCCAATACTTAAGATCAGAAGTGAATGAAATATAAACTTCTTTTTGCTCTTGTAATGTCATTTAATCTGCCTCTTCATTAAGTAGATTTGGAATGTATATCACAATTTTCATGTTGTACTTTTTATGTTCTATAGGGGAGTGTTAATACCAAGTAGTTAAGATGTCATGCAATGGACACCATTTCTTGGGTATGGATTTGCATGTGTGACTGAGTGGTTTGCATGACACATTCACAAAGCTTTCAGGCTGCCTGATTTTATCATTGTGCATCATGATTGCATTATAACATAGATCATAATTCTTCCTAGTGTATTGTTGTTGGAACTTACAGGGCTTCTTATTAACCCTTTACCTAACGAAATGGAAACATCTGCCCACGTAATATACAAATTAAGCATTTGAAAAAATATTATTTTTCAAAAACATTCAACAAAATCAAAACATGGGACCCCTCATTGGAATGAGCTTGTCGGCCTCATTCAAATGAGGGATCTCACGATATGATTTTATTGAAATTTTATGAAAAAAATTGGAAAAATAATTTTTCAAATATAATAAATTTTGAGATCGTCTGCGTTGGGTAAAGGGTCAACCTTGTTCAGTGTCTCGATCTTTTAAATGTAAGACAAGCATTCTTTTTACTACCCTCTTTCCTGTGATTTTTGGTGATGCACACTTGAGTTGCCATGAATACTGCATCCATTCTTTGAGTTTCTTTTATTAACCTTGAAACCGTTCAAAATCAGTAGGGATGAATTTTGGTGTAAAGAAAATGTTGTTGTCAAAAGAGACAGAAAATTGATCAGATGGATCTGTAATACAATGGAGCCCACTTGATTGGATATCTCTTAATTGTATATCCCTGTTAATTGAATATAATTTTCAAACACAAAACCATTTACCATACCTTCAGTACAAATTAGATCTGTTAATTGCATATGGGTTGTAGAGTAAACTCCTGTTAATTGTATAGAAATTTTTGTAATATAACGAAAAAATTACTGTGACACGCACCAAATTCCCCTTATTTATCAACCTTTTTGGCCTCACTACATCCAATACAGGCATTTATTCTATTATATCTTGTTTGACAGAGCTCTATGAGCTCTGTCAAACAAGATATAATAGAATAAATGCTCAGTTTACCTCCAGAACACAGGAAACTGACCAAATCCCTGTTAATTGTATACTCCTGTTAACTGAATAATTTTCACTGGCAAAATAGATATTCAATTAAGAGGATTCTACTGTAATAGAATCTCACATCCCTAATGGGTTGGAGGATTAAAATATCACTGAGCCTACTCAAAAATAAAAAAAAAACAATTGTCCCATCCTTTTGTGAACAATCAGGCATGGCATTCTTTAGGAGTGCAGGAGTGCTGCACGCCTACTGCATGCCTAGAAAAAATTGAGGAGGGCAATTTTTTGCACTCCTTGATTTTCTGGAATGCCAGACCTGTTTGGGACTGCCTTTAAAATCTATTATCATTTCATCCCTGAGTTCCAATGTGTTCTCTGTGCCTACTAGCACAGAGAACACATTGGAACTCAGGGGGACGATATATCAATGTTTCATTGATTCGCAATAATTCATGACCCATTCTGTGTCGCATTTCGATATATTTTGAGTGCAGAAGACAGTCACATAAGAATTGAATGAGATGCATGTGCCAATTTTTCCACTATGTAGCTCAATGTAGTACCATTTTTCAGTCACAATATTAATACCTTGAAGTGAATATAACCAAAATAGCATACAAGTTTTTGCATTGAAAATTTCAGGTGCAATTGAATTCCCAAGCAATCTGAGGAGGGCATTTGCTTTGCACTCCTTGATTTTCTAGATTGCCAGGCCTGAACACTATTGTATAAGATGATGCTATTCAGTATATCTGTTTTGAAAGGCTTTGGTGCTTAATAATGTTCCTAAATTCCAACTAGTTCACAGTCAGTACAGTCTTGGCTGCCAGTAAAGTCAGTCAAGACTTGACTAGAAATCACTTGTTAGATAATGTGACAATTATCTGCAGGTCTCCTTTACGAATGCATGTTGAGGCACCTGTACTTCTGAGGATATAAACATCATATAATAGGTCTTTAGCAGTCAGGCTAAAAATATGCTTATTTGTAATACAGTTTTGAAATTGACAAAGAGCCCTCTTCAAAGGGGTTACGGATTACAGCAATGCTTGAACACAGGCAAAGATACACCAAGTTTATATCAACATTGTAAAATTCTGTGCACCTCTGAAATATTTGAACTCCATTGTATTGAGTTTACATTAACCCTTTCACCTGTAATATTACAAAACAATATTTTTCATATCAGTTCAGTTGGCAGTCCTCATATTTACTTTGTTGAGTATATCAATAAAATTTTCCAGTTAGCTTAATTATATGTAATGGCTGAATTCATATATAACCCTCTGCACACTGATGTAAAAAAATGAAATTACAAGCTTCAAATTTTTCCCATAATGCACTTAGGAATTTAACCAATTTAATATTGTTTGACAGAGCTCGGTGAGCTCTGTCAAACAGAATTGAATAGGTTAAATTTCTAGTTGCATTATGGGAAGGATTTGCAACTTGAAATTTTGATATTTTAACATCAGTATGCATATAGGGTTAATGTATATATTAGATTTATTCACATTTTCAACCTGCTGTCATAATACTGAAGATTGAAAATGTTGATTGACCCTCTTGGGTAAATTCATTTAGAATTGTTCAATACATTGAAATTTATACTTATCTTCTCGCCGCGATATAGCCCTAGCTGCTGATGTGGCATTAAGCACCAATAAATAAATAAATTATACTTATCTTGCTACTATATTGCAAAATTAGGCTGTAGAGATGAATGGTTTAAAGCAATATATTGGCATCACATGATAGGAAATTTGATGAAAGCTGATCAGGCATTTGTCAAAAATGTGCCTCCAAAAATGCCTGCCTTACAAATGAAAGCATGTGGACTTAATGTACTAAGGTATATAGCACACTAATCGGGTGGGTGCAGTGGTTCATTGTGAGTTTGGTACAAATGGGAGACAAGGGATTAAAACACTTTGTCGGGTGAAAGGTTCACTTATGTCTGTGCTGTTATTAAGTTGAAATACAGATCATTGGTTGCATTACTTTTACCACCCATAAAACTCTGTGGTGGATCCAGGCCATTGCTAAAGAGGGGGTGGTTATAGTACCTTAAAAAGTAAAAATTTAAATGGATCATATTAACTGAAAAAAAAAACTTCCTAACCCTCTGCACACTGATGTCAAAATGCCAAAATTTCAAGCAACAAGTTTTTTTGAATGATGAAACTAGGAATTTACACCCTAAAGTCCTCAGATTAATTTGATGATAATAACTACCATACTACAAGAACACAGCCTCACAGATGACTTCACAGTGCTTCTACATTATTGCTGGCTGCCTGTACAGGCAGCCAACAATGATGTACAAATGCTGTCAAGATAAATATAGCCTACCAGTGGAGTTCTCAAGGAACAATACTGGTGGGACAGTGTTTTCAGAGCGATATGAAAGGGGCTGTTTAAGGCTGTTTGGGGACTTGAGGGTTAATCAATTCAGTCCTCTTTGTCCTAACTCAATGACCTCTATTAAATAAGATTTAATTGGTTGAATTCTAGTTGCATTATGGGAAAAATTGTTTATTGAAATTATAATATTTCAGCATCAGTGTGCAGAGAGTACACCATGGTACACCATGGTATTGTTCCAAATCCCCTTGGTAAACAATGGCTTACAATGCCTTTTTGGATCAATACCCTGATACTTTTTTTCCGGAGAAATTCTCCATTTTACAGTTTTGCAGCACAATAGTCCTAACAAATGATTATAAACACATCCAAGGTTGTTACACACTGGACACTATGTGAGCATCACATGCAATGCGATAAAGTAAAAGTTGAATAATTTTACCTCCTTACATGAGGAATCATATGTTCTTTGCACGTCATGCTCAGACATTCTCTGAATACCTCAAACAGTATAATATCGGTTATTATATGAAATCAATTTCATATAAATAGTTGCAGTTATTTTCTTCATGGAGCCAAAGAGGGGAGGGCAATTGCTTGCTACGGCCCCATCAGGATCTGCCACTGATAAAACTGCCCAGAACAATATGTCCCTGATGGTGGACAATCTTTAGAATTGATATGAAAAAAAAATCATTCACTTTCCACAAAATCTTAATTGGATATCTCTTAACTGAATAATCCTGTTAATTGAATATAATTTCCCAACACAAAACCATTTATCATACCTCCAGTACAAAATTGACCTGTTAATCGAATATAGGTTATAGAGTAAACTCCTGTTAATTGAATATAAAATCTTGAAACCTGATGAGAAATTACCCCGACACTCCCCAGTTTTTCTTTGTTTATAGACCTATTTGGTCTCAGTACATCCGATGCAGGCATTTAATCTATTATATCTTGTTTGACAGAGCCCATGGAGCTCTGTCAAACAAGATATAATAGAATAAATGGTAGGTTTATCTCCATAATACAGGGATGTGACACAATCCCTGTTAATTAAATACTTCTGTTAACTGAATAATTTCCACTGGCAGAGTGGCTATTCAATTAACAGGGTTCCACTGTACTGGGACTGGGTAAAAAAAAAATTTCCATTCCAAAATATACTCTTCTTTGAACCAGTTAGACATATTGAATGAGGACATGAACAAATTTTTGATTTGTTTAGGAACTAATATTTCATTGTCATGTGTGTTTTGTACTTAAGGGTTTTTGTGGCACTCTTTCAAGATAGCAAGGACTTTTTCAACAAGAAATATCTCTTTTCTTACTCGCACCATAAATTTTAAACTTTCATTTCTTCTTCTTCTTCCAAAAAAAAAAAAAACAACCCCAAACAAACTGTACTCTCACAGGTCTAGACATTTTTCACAAATTTTGGGTAGTGATTATTAACCCTTTGAACTCTGGTGGTATCGTCTATGCCTGTTCAGTGGCATCAATTGGAAGAGTCCATACTCATTATTTAGGGTAGACCAATCAATATTTTCAACGTGCATCCCCGAGGCTGTACGTTGAAAATATTGATTGGACTACCCCACACATTTACTGAACAGCCATCTTATTTAATGACATTATGACGTGTCATGTTCCTGGCTGGAAAATTGGTAACTCGGGTTCAAAGGGTTAAGTCTGCAGTACACACTTTAAGTCTTTTCCGTCCGATTCTTTTTTTTTTTCTTAAAATAGAGAATGTTATTGTGCATTTGGAATGCAAATAAAATTTGTACTTTGTGTTCCATGGACTGTTATGCAGCTAAATCCATCATCAATTCAATTAATTAATGACAAATCAACTAATAAATCTCTCAACCAACCAGCTTACTTAATCTATTAACAAACTAAATAACCAACCATTAAACTGTTCCTCTGGTAAACAGAAATTGCTGTTTTTATAATATTTTTTTTCACCTCTAAAGTCTGGCCAAGTGGTATCTTTTTAACAGTTAACAGATATTAGTTATGTCATTTAGTTGGTATCTTAAAATGAAAGGTTTGAACTTTTTGACTGGTGTTAAGAGAATTGGACGAGTCAAAAATATTCTTGGAATATTGTTTGTAGATACATGTCATCTGCTTCGTACATTCTGTCCCAGCACTGTGGTGTAGAAATCCTGTAAACTCCAGTCAAATGTTATTCCTGTGTCTCACCATTGATGAGTTCTGCTATGAAAGTGTTGTTCTGGGAGCCAAAAATATTCATGCAGCAGGGATTCTTCATTATCCAGATACTTGTTAACTTCCATCTCTTTCTGATCAGAAATTAAGAATATGATTTGAGAGCTCTTCAAGATTCATTATCAAGTTCTGGAATAATCAGTGGAATGAAAATAAGCGAGAAATTCTCTCATGTTCAACCTCATCTTACAGAGTCCTTAAAAGTCCAGAAAAGTGCTTCCTTTGAAATTTCAGTACCTTGAAAGTGCTTGGAAATTGGACTTTCTTCCAAAAAACCCCCCACAGACAGTCCTTAAACCCTAAAGGGCTTACTCGTAATTTCAACTTTGATTACTTTTTACTACAGCCAAACAGGTGCCCTAACATGCAGTCTCTTGGGAAATTTGAAAGTTACATTCTGCTCCTATTTAGAAACACTAGAAACAACTGCAAAGCCACAGGGTATAGACTTTCAAAGTGTAGCTAAAATGTATAAAAAAATTCTAGGCCTTCAGATGTTAAAATTGTATTTGGATAATTGTGTGGCTCCTTTTTATCAAGGTTTGGGAACTTATCAGTTGTGGTGTTTGTGTGTTTTTGATGTGAAAATTGCATATCTCTCCTCCACTGTAATAATACCTAAGCTAACTTTGTTCGTTTGGGAAGCTCTCCCTCTGCGACCTCGTGAATTGATGCAGTGCTTGTCTACTTGGGTAAACAAGTTCTGTTTTCCTGGTAAAATATAACTCAGTAACCAATGCCTAGGGTGGAAGTCCACTAAAATGGGCAACATTGGTATAAACGATTGGCTAGACTTGACTTTATATCCATGTTGAAGTCACACTTAATCATTGTGCAGAACTACATGACCTTAAACACCAATAAATAAATAAATACCTTGATGCTGCCCCCCACCCCATCAATCCCACTGTGGAGCGGTTGGAATAAATTATTACTGCACACCTACCCCAACCCTTAGCCAATTGTTGTCTCTGCTCTGTCTGCTTATCAACAGCGAATTTTTTCTTGACACGAAAATGTGCATGCTGATTGAATGTTTAATGTTTTTTCTCATTGTTCCAGCGGCACTACCAGTTTGTGTTTGTTTATTGGGGTTTAATGACATATTCAACAGCCGGGATTGCATTGTGTCATACAGTTTTATGAGTAGAGGAAGTCAGAGGACCTGGAGAGAACCACAAAACTGCAGGCAACTGTCAGACTCTCAACTTAACCCTTTACCTAACACGAAAGGGAGACGACACTTGGAAATAGAATTCCTGAATAACATTTTTTGCGCCAAAACATAGCTTATGACTCCTAATTGGAACGAGCTCAATGAGCTCGTTCCAAAGAGGGGTCAGAAGCTATGTTTTTGAGACAAAAATTTTAAAAATAATGAAAATTGAATGGTGATTTTTGTGAATAGTGCTGGCCGGTTTTGGCTGTTATGTTGGGTAAAGGGTTAATAACTCTGCACAAACAGAGTTAGCAATGGTAAATGGCAAGTGCACCATCAACATGTAATATGCCTTAGAACACAGCATCATCGTGGCCCCACAGTGTGGGCAATTGGGATAAAGTGCCTTGCCCAAGGACACAACGCAGTTACTTTTGGTCATGATCAAACTGTTGACCTTTCAGTTTAGGGTCCAATGCTCTAACCAATGAGCCACTACATTTCAAGCACTACCACTAGTGGCACTAGGATCTGTGTGTGTGTAGGAGGTGGGGGGAACTCGATGACATTGGCCAATCCCCAATAACTTGACTGGGCTTGACTATATATCCATGTTACAGTCATTCTTAGCCATTTTGCAGAAAAAAGTGACCTTAACTGGTTGAGCGCAAGAAGCCACTATCATGGCTTTATTGAAAAGTGCCGAAAACCACTTTAGTGGCTTTACACTGTCTGCGTTAGATTTATGTGTTAGGCAGTATCAAGAAAAATCTTAATATAAAACTGTTTTGTTACTATTTATTGGAGAGTGCCCCCAGGACCTCCCCAACAAATTGTTACAAAACATTATTTATGAACAAAATCTTGCAAAACTAAGGCTCCCTATGTTGGTGGTATGGTATCTTTGGAAAAAAAATATGCGTGTTACAAATCAGCTTTGAAAAATAATTTAGCACTCTACCAGTTAAGCACAAATAAATAATCAAGTAAATTTGGGAAGCTCTTTTTTGAGAGCTTCTGAAGGATCAGTGTCAGGTGCAGGTATTGTTTGTTCAGCATACATGTTCAAGAATTCGTAACTGGCAATCATGAGAAAATGGTGGTAAATTTTTTTTGCTGTTTGTCCTGGAAAGTGCTTGAAAATTTTTTGGAAATGTACTTGAAAGTCCTGTTTTTGGGGTTCTCTCAGTTTCTTTCCTTTGTTTCTCCAATAGAAAAAGAAAGAGGTATTGAGTGGTACTCATAAGGGTGTGCTGCACTCTACAGTCTGGTGTCCAAAATTCCTTCCCCAGTCTGTAAAGATTCTGATTTGACGAAGACTCTCTTGCAGCAGCAATTATGGGGTGGATGCTATCATAATCCTCTTCAGCTTTCATCCCATTTTCAGAGCAACAAAATTTTTTCTACTTAAATACTTTTAAACAGGAAATGTTTGCGGTCTCTCCCATACTGCACAACCTGCACTCTCTGTCCCGATCCTTTCTAACCTTTCCTATCAGTTTCACAGATTTTGATCCCAATCTGAAAACCAAAGTCTCTCAGGGTGTTCCATTCTCCTAATTTTATACACTATTTAATCACCTTTTGGCCTTCGCATAATCTTGATAGTTCATTTTGTAATCATCTAATCCCCTTTCTATGTGATACTTATTTCCAATTATGAATCCCTTCAGAAGATTCCAATTTCCGTTGAGTAATTATCCATTTCCTCTGTCTCTCTTTTATCTACCCAGTCTCTGTGTTGGACCTCCAGTGCTGGCTAAATGTATTCTAACCCCTCTGATCAGTTGGAAAGGTAATTTAGTTTATGCAGCTCAGTCCTGTTATTTAGCTTTATTCTATGGGAAATTTTCCAGAAATTGATCGGGTATAGCAGCAACCTGTGGGTCTAGCATCAAGGCAATGATTTTTCGACAAGTTGTGGCTACCTCTAAAGGCAGCCAAGCACTGATTGGAAATCACTGTCATAGTAACTTAACTATTGTCTCAAACACTTCCTCATAATTCTGAGAAAGCTACCAGTAATGTTGGGGAATATACTTTCCATATGTGTGAGGGTTGGGGGATCAAAAGGTTTGTGTCCTCACATAGACAGCTCTGCTGGATCAAAATATTTTCCACATAACTTTTCAAAATTATCTCCCAGGATTTCAATACAGTTTATTCCGGCATTGCTTCCTCATTGCACTCTGTAGAAATCTTTGGGCTGATTATCAGAAGCAAAACCTCTATCTTATAGATGTGATAGGAGGCAAGACCAGGAGAGTTAAGGGGATGAATGAGTATTTCATTGCCACATTCTGCTGCTGCATTAACTGCCACTTGGATGCTTTGCCATTTTGACTCCAAATCCTAGTAGTGAACCCATGTCTCATCCTGGGTTACTGTTCTCCAAATGAAGTCTTGAGGATTCCTTTGAAACCATGTCAAAGGCTCCCTGTTCAGTATGCTCAGCTTCAGCCCAGGTGTCTACGATCAATGTACTCATCTTAAAAAGGTCATGCAAAGACAACTTCTGTGGAGAGTAAATTACTAAGATGTAACATTGCAGCAATAGGTGGATTGAGGGTCAGGGAGATTACTTTTTAAAGCAATGTCAAAAACATTTTGATTCTGCATGACTGTCTAGGTGGGGTCAGCAGCTTAAGATCCACCCTGGTATTATTTCTTCTTGTTTGTTAGCTGATGTTGCAATTTTAGCACTCCAGTGTAGATTTGTAGAGAAAACAGAACTTGATGATATTTTGTTTTGTTCATGAATAATACTAACAGATTTTGTGTTGGACTTGAATTGCTGTGATGTGAACACTTGATTCTTCATGATTTTATTACTACTACAACTGACTTCTTATTTTTGGACTTGTAAGATTTTGAATAGGGGTTTATTTAGGATAGATACTTCCATCACTAGAAATACAGCAAACTACTTTTGTATCTCAAGTGGAAGTATACCTTCACTGTCTTTTTGCAGTACATGTATATTTTAAAATACGTTATTTCTAAACTTGTGCATTGCCAATATACCTCATGTTTCAAAAGCTTGTTGGATGGGTTATACCAAAAAGATACAACAGCTTTTGAGGCATACCTAGATGGATCTTTTGGGGGTAATCATTGTTCAAAGTGAAATCAAAGTTATTGGGGATGAGGGGGAAAATTAGGAAAGGTGAGGAAAGTGGTTGCCAAATGTGAAGCTCAGGAGCAACAGAGACCCTGGAACATTACATTTTAGAATGCCTCAAATAATTGCCTAGTAGAATAAGACTTCGTGAGAAACTAATGGAAGGATGGGATGAAAAACAGGAGAGATAAGTGTATGAGGGAAAGGGTCAATATTGTAATTGGAGAAGATTGCAAAATGGCTAATGGAGGAAATGAAAAAACAGTTTGTGTCCCAGTGAGGTAATGTTTTGATATAGGGCTCCTTGTTAGAAGAGCATGGCAAATCAGTGGACTGCTGAAGTAATATTATTATTATTACAGCTGACAGGACAACAAAACTTAGGATGGTAGGCCTGGAAATAAGCCACAAGTAGTCGTTCAGATTACTGGAGGGTTTGGACAATTTGAAAAAGCATACACAACCTGCAAACTGTTTGTGATCACATTTGACCATTGTCAGAATTGAAAATTGATCATCACTTTACCGTTCCATTCCAGCATTCTGCAAATCTAAATCCAAATATTTCTCTTGCTGATGTAGCCTGAAGAGTTGAGCTGGACGGTATTGCAGTAGGGATAAACAAAATTGATTGTGGTAGGCCAATTTCATTAGGATTATTGCGGTAACGTAAAGCACAGTCAGCGTGGACTGATCTTAATCCATGCATGGGCAGTGATGCCCATGCCTGGGTTTGCCAGGTAATAAAAATCATCATGAGCAAAATTTTAATTAATGAAGCACTGGCTTGTACCCGGTGTTTCAATAATTAAATTTTTGATGATTATTCCTATGATTAGTGTTTGGAATCTAATATTATTGTGTCCCTGGAAATATTGCCCAACCATAGAAAGTGACCAGTCCATGACAGCTGTACTGTATGCAGTATTACCATTCCCTTACTCTGAGTCAACCACTGACAGTGACATTTGGAGTAATCTACAAAAATTGGACAGGCTCCTCATTGACTTCGATGGGTGATCAAACACCTGGCCAACATTTTCTAGAAACTTTATGCCTCTGCCCCATCACCTGAAAGAGCTCTCTATAGCAAATACTACTGACAGGTGTGGAGAAATCCATTCAGTTAATCATTTAAATGGTTTTCTTTGTTGATTAGCAAGAATGTCACACATGCTGTTAGCTCCCTTAATATGCCTGGTCACCTGCTTTTCACTAATGTCAAAACAAAGAAACAATGCCATCATGAAAAATCTCTGAAGGTTGGTTATTTGGAATTAGTTCTCTTCCAAAAAATTCATTCAAGTTGCTACTTCATGCTGTTAAAATGACAAAGGCCGACAGGTATTTTTCAGATCATAATTTGCAAATTGACCAACAATGGTATAAAAACCTGGGAAATGATCAATAAAACTTTTGGGGGTTTTAACTTGAATTTCAGAGCGAATGTTGGTACGAGTTGACAGATTGCAGATGCTTTGGATGATTTGGTCTTTAGATGATTCGGACCTTGACTTTTATATTCGAATCATGCAGGGTCCAAATCATCCAAAGACTGATCACCTTGTAGACATCTTCATCCCAGAAACTTCCCACAACTCAATAATAATGCTGTAGTTGTAATTCTGCATCATGAATTTGAAAAAATTACATTAGCACTATAGTTTCTTAATTAACCTTTTACCCAAGGCAGACGATATCAAAATTTATTATTAAATATATAATTTTTTCAAATTTTTCAAAACATTTCAACAAACCATATCATGTGACCCCTCATTGGAACGAGCTCAATGAGCTTGTTCCAATGAGGGGGTCACATGATATGGTTTTGTTGAAATATTTTGAAAAATTTAATTTTTTCAACTGCTCAATTTGCATATTACACGGGCGGATGCGGGCGATTCGTTAGGTAAAGGGTTAAATCGACTTTATTTCAATAATTTGTCACAAAAAGTGATAAAATATAAGTCATGGAACAACTTAAGAAAACAGGTTATGACCATTAAATTTAGGCATAACCTGTAAATAGATGACAAACCCGGGTTCCGCTCTACTAGTAAAATAGGACCCAGTCACCAATGCTTGGGGTGAAAGTCCTCTAAAATGGGCAACATGTTGATCAACGATTGACTAAACCTGACTTCATCTCCATGTTGTGTCACGATTAGCCATGGTGCATAAATATGTGACGTTAACCACCAACAAACAGACATGACAAACCCGATTCCTTATTTCCAGGCCTGGATGGAATGCTGCAGTTGTCATTCTGAACTGAAAGGAGCATTTGATCATATGCCAAAATTGTCCTCTGCAGCAATTAGCAATGTAGGTTGTAAAATGTTTTTACAGAATTTTTTTGCCAATACCATACTTGTTTTCTGTTAATCTAGATTGAAAACTACATTCGAAGATGTGGTCAGCACATCAACTCTTTGAGTTCACACAGTAATTTAGGCACTGAACATTTTGTGGGAAAAACACTGCACATCAACAGCATATTCATTTTTCTTTTACAAACATCAAAGTATATTCTTCTTTAACCCTTTACCCAACGCAGAAGATATCAAAATTTATTATTTTAAATATCATTTTTTTTAATTTTTCAAAAAATTTCACCAAAACCATATCATGTGACCTCTCGTTCGAACGACGAGGGGTCACATGATATGGTTTTGTTGAAATTTTTTGAAAAATAATATTTTTTCAACTGCTGAATTTGCATATTACGTGGGCAGTTGTGGGCGATTCGTTGGGTAAAGGGTTAAAAAAAATGATTGGCGATTCCCACCTTTGAGAAATGTTTTTGTAAAGTTGAACATTCTTTATTTATATCATTTATTTTTTATAATTTTCTTTCAATTTTTCAGAAAACCTGTATCTTTCAATGAATTTTCGAGTACAAGTGATATGACAGACATTCCAGAAGGAGAAGCTACCTCAGACAACAAACCCCAGAGATCTAAAAGTATTCCAACACTCACAGACCCACGACTGTATGACCACACAGTGGAATTTAGTGATGTTTGAGGAAACTTCTCCGTAACTGTTACCTGAATATTTAATATAAACATTTCTGGTGCTGATAGAAGATATTTTTTCTTCCACATTGTTTCGTCTTTGTAGATGTTGACATTTTCGTACCGTACTCTCATTTTCATAGACTTTTTTGGGAGCATTTCATTGTGTATGCCATTTTAATACCCTCCTGTAGATACTCAAACCGACAAATGAAAGGTACTTCTTGTGCTGGCCATAGTTGTTGATACATTTAACGGTTTCAGCATTATGTTTAGGAGGGAATCAAGATACTAGGTTTTCCTGTATAATACTAAACTTAAATTTATTTAACGCCTTATTTCTGAGGTAGAAAAATGAACAAGAAAGTATGCATTAATTGACGGTCACTGTGTGGTGAAACAGTGGAATCCTGTTATTAGAATACTAGAATAGCCACCTTGCCAATGAAAATCCAACTAACAGGAATATTCTGTTATGTTGAATTTACTTCTATATTAACATTCTGATGATAAATTCAGTATTTTTTTTCATTATATTTTGTAGAGTTCTGTAAAACAAGATATAATAGATAAAAATTTTACATCAAAAGTACTTTGGCCAAAGAGGTTTCTAATACTGGCTAGAACAGGATTTGTCAAAATAATTTTTCAGTAGAATGCCATATTATTCAGTTAACCCTTTACCCAACACACGCAATATCAAAATTTATTATTTTAAATTTTTTTTTTCTCAAATTTTTCAAAGAATTTCGAAGGCATATCACGTGACCCCCTCAATGGAACAAGCTTGTCAAGCTCATTCTAATGAGGGAGGGGGTCACATGATACGGTTTTATCAGAAATGTTTGAGAAATAATATTTTTTCAACTGCTTCATTTTTAAATTAACATGGGCAGATTTGGCTGATTCATTAGGTAAAGGGTTAACAGGGTTTCACTTGAAAGCTCTGAGCAATTGACAGGTCAATACGTACTGAAGGTTGGATAAATGCTTTCAGTTTGAAACTCATATGCAGTCAACAGAGTTATTCTTTTAACTTGTAGAGTGCTAAATTATTTTTATTTGTCAGAATTTGTTTTAATGTACTTGCCTTTATACAATTTATGTAGCAAGGCAAATCCATGTGGACAAAATAGTTTCATTTCAAAGATAATATGAAGCACATACACAGAATATAAAGCCTACAAGGTGAAGCATTTGTACTTCAGAATGGAGCCCAAATATGGGCTTCAAGCACCCAACTAGTTGAGCAGTGTACCAGGTAACTAGTAAAGTGCTGGAAGCTCATATTTGGGCTTTATTCTGAAGTGCAGATACCAAATCTTAAAGGCTTCATATTCTGTGTAGGTGCTTCATATTATCTTCAAAGTTAAATAATTTCGTCTGCATGAATTTGCCATGTTACAATTCATGGGAGAGTGCCTGTAGGCACACTCCCATGAATTGTAACAAGGCAACGACATGCAAACAAATTCTGACAACCAAAAATAACTTGGCACTCTACCAGTTATGGAGGCCCAATTGTATAACTCAAATTTTTGGGTAAATTAATTGCAACAGCAAACAATATAAAAAATAAATTTTTTGAAATTCACACCTTTTAATTCTGAATTCTACTGCAGTATTACCACTACAAGGAATTTTACTGTTGCAGACAATTCTGTGATGAGGAATATAAAACTCAACTAAAGTAAAATTTATTTTAATTGGTGTGGATGTGAATTTCACTTCAGTATAATTTGTAAAAATTGTGTGCCTTGATGTCAAATGCTTTCTTCTGCAGTTTAATGAATTATGCTCCTGTTGAAACCAGTTTTACTGCAGAAGATGTAAACTGGTGTATTTTAAACATGGCAGAAATAGTCGGCATTTACATCAACATATAATGAAAACTAATTGCAGTGTTGGAATATTGTCATATTTTAACTGCAGAGATATTCAGTTTGACTGCATGGGAAATAGCATTTAATAAAATTGTCAGATATGGGTTTCAGATTATCATTCTGAATTAGATCAGCTCATTAATTGAAAAACATGGGTGTGATCAAATCATGTACACGTACATGTATGCGTTTGTTGAAAGAAATTTTGTACACATGTTATTTTACTGTCATTTACAGTACAGAGAGAGCAGGTCAATTCAAAAACAATGCAAGAGTGGATTTTTGACATATACTCACAATTTCTGAGAAAAAGCAAGCACTTTCAGCTTATGGACCACTGTGTCACACCCGGCATCCACGAACTGAAACTTTGTCAGCATATGTGAAAATTCAAAGAACATGTATCAGTTGGATGGGTTATCTTGTTTGTATTTTTGCAGTAATCATCTCTCGATGTATTGTACATGATCAGATTCCTACACTGCTGTAATATGGAACTATAGTCAACAGGTTGCTTCTCAATGTGTATTAATCAAATTCCTTTCTGTCAACCATTTTACCAAGCATCACCTCCCAAATCAGTCCCGTGAAATAGCCTCTAGGGACTTAAGAAGCACAGTGGTACTTCTTTGTACTTACAAGCAATATTTTTCCTGGCTGGCCAGGTTTTAATAAGCCAAATAAAGGGATATGGTGGCTGTCTGGGAATGGGAAAGGCAGTCCGGGACACATCAATACTTACAATTGTAAATATGTGTTTTTATTTATTACAAAATCAGTGTGTAAAATTTAATATTACCATTGACAGTTATTTTAAATGTATATACTACGAGAAACACAAGACTTTCAACTGGTGAGTAAGAGTTAGATCTTTAGGTGCCTTTGTTTTTACCTTACGAATCGGCCGCATAATGCCATTGCAACTTACAAATTGAGCACAAATTTTTTTAACAAAATCATATCATGTGACCACCTCACTGCAACAAGCTCATCGAGCTCGTTGCAATGAGAGGTCACATGATATGGTTTTTTGTGTGAATTTTTATGAAAAGAAAATTAAAATAACAAATTTTGTGTGCAGTGGGTAATGGGTTAATCAGGCTGTTGTATTGGGTTCATACTTTACAGTGTAGCAGTATGCACTTTAGCCCTTTACCTAACTTGAGCTGCCCCTTTGGGAATCCCAGGAAGTGAAGCAGTAGTTGTTTACTGTGGTAAACAAGCTCTTTTACAGGTAAAATAGGACCCAGTCACCAATGCTTGGGGTGGAAGTCCTTTAAAATGGGCAATGTGGTGGGTATAAACGATTGTCTATACTTGACTTTATCTCCATGTTGCAGTACACAAATACGTGACCTTAAACATTAATAAATAAATAAATAAATAAATAAATAAATAATTAAGTAGATACAATAAATAACTTGGTCTGCAGGGAATAGTTGTAATAATATTGCCCCAAGTAACAAAATATGTTCAATTTTTGGTTCCAAACTCAAGCTTAATATTTCCTATTGGAACAAATTTGTCGAACTCATTCTAATAATGGTGGATCAGCCATGTTCTGGAAGCAAAAAATTAAAATTGAAAAAATGTGTATAGCCCTGGGTTGTTTTGGCAAATCCAATGAATGAACCTCTTTGTCAAGTGGTGGAACCAGGAGGTGGGTGTGGAAGATATGGATAGGAGTGGGTGTTGACCCTTGTATTATAAGCTCCATTGGTGTTGTGCTAAACATTACTGTGGCAATCACTTTCTTCCTTAATGGTATAACAGAATCTGTGTGGGAGTCCTCTAAAATAGGTACCATAATTATGAACAGTTGCCTAAACTTGACTCCATGCTTGTGTTGCAGACATAATATAGCAATAAATTTTAAAAATGACTTTAAGAGCTGAGGCTATCTGAAAAATGGAAATTGTTTTTTTTTTCAAAATGGAAATTGTGAGAATGCAAATATAATTGTAGTTTTCGGTTTCTCAAAATATGACTAACAAGGTCCTAGAATTCATTCTACAGTTGAAAATATTGCATTTAAACACACTAGAATGACTTAAAAATCAAGAAGTGCAGTGAATTATCATTTCAGGTATTTTGTAAGAGAAAACTCTCATTAAGAGAAACAAGCATGTAGTTTTGAGGTGGGTCATTTCTCCTTGGCTTCTGATTCCAAAATAAAAAAAATTCTTGATAAACTAATGGATTCTAGTTCCCTGTGGGAACCCCCAGGAAGTGAGTCAGTGCCTGTTTACTATGGTAATCAAGCTCTGTTTTACTGGTAAAATAATTCACAGTAACCAGTGACTGGGGTGGAAGTCCCCTAAAATTGGCAACGTGGTATAAATGATTGACTAATCATTACTTTATATCTGTGTTCCATTCACAATTAGCCGTTGTGCAGAAATATGTGGCTTTGAACAAAAATAAATAAATAAAATAGTCTCTTGAGTGCATCAAGGCACCATCTGCAATGCTAAAGCATTGCATATGGTGCCCTGTTGCACTCAGGGAATGAAATATGCAACTCACAATAAATCCATTGAAAACACAGTCTCTTTTAACCTTTTAGGACTTCACTTGAACATATTTTCAGTCCTTTCGGCTAAACCATAGCTTGTGAGTCAAGTGGCTTAGCAGTGATTTTTAGCCAAGTTGTAGCTACCTGTACAAGCAGCCAATACCTAACTAGAAAACACTGCGGTGGTAATTTGACTATCTTCTGCAGGACTTCTTGATTGAATGTAAAACACCTGTTCTGAAACCATAAAGCGAGTAAGAAAGTTAGATATAGACCTGTAAAGATTAATAGCTCCTAAGGAGGAAAAGGCTTATGGTACATGGGTTCAAACAGTTGTTTTCCTGAACCTCTGTTTAGGGGTGGGAGGCACACGACCCTCCTATTTTGGGGTATCTTTGTAGTTCAAGACCTGTGCATCACACCCTGTTATTCCTCCTCAGACAGCAGCAGATCAACCAAAGTGGGGTGTAAGTCTAGGGGGCATGGACTCCAGGGGGCTCCCAGACATTTGAAGGAAAAAGAATTTCTCAAATATCTGGGGCCCTTGGAGGTCAGTTTTAAAGGATATCGAAACATTATTTTATATGATACTCCATCTATTACAAAATGTGTCCCTCATTTTCAATACTTGTTTATTGGGCTCTTCTCAAAGCATTGGCCCTTAAACTTTTTCTGTTAGATATAAGCCTTCCAAAAGGTCTAGAACCAAGGATTTGGCGAATTTCATTCCCAGTATGTCTGAAGGCCATTATCTTCCTCATCTCCAGGAGGCCCTCCAATAACCCTCGGCCACAACTGTCCTCAGAGTAGTTAAAATACCTGCAAGCTGCTGTGGGTTGATTGAGCCACCAAATGTCACAAATCGAGAGAGTTAAATGCAGGAATCGAGGCCCGAACCATCAACCTCTACCACACAAAGAGGGCAACTTTCCATGAAACCAAAAGATCCATCCCAACCAGACTTGTTTGTAGGTGGCCTCAATACCTTGACTGAGTCAAAGAAATAAATATTTCTACAGATACAATAAAATTATCAAATGGTTCCACAAAATATTGTAAGGTAAAGGGCTAAGATGTATGTTCTATTCTCTAATTCAAAGGCATCTGTTTTTAGCCATAATGTCAGGCTCTTACCTAATTTAATGAAATGGAATGAGATTGAGAAAATTTCATTTAAGAGAACTCACGAATGGTAAATAAAGGACCTGTCCAGGTGCAGTGATATGTATAATACCTTTTAACAAGAATGGAGTGCTTTTATTATTCTATTTTAGCATTTAACTTTTCACATATAAAATCAACCAAATATTTTAAATATAATATATATATTCATGATACATGTTGAGAAGTAAAAAAAAAAATTATGTTCAAGGCATAAAAAAGTTAAAAATCTGTTTCTCAGGCCATCCCACATGGCTGTTTTGGCTACCACATGTTCTCTTTTTATGCAAACTTAAAAAAATAAATTAAATGGTTTATGTCTGAAATTTCACCCAAGTTAATAAAATTGATAAATTTGTCCCATGAGTGCAACAAGGCTTTGCAATGCTTGATCACTGCGAAGCCTTCTTGCACTCAAGGGACAAAATACACCACTATCCATGCTATTCTGTAGATTATGAGGCTTAAAACATAAAACAAACCAAGAATATGAACTTTTGATGGCAAAGAAATAATTACCAAAATAAATAGAGGATATCAACTAATGTTTTTGAGTGGATACTGAAAATTATCTCATGAGTGACCGAGACAAATGTTTATTTTTCGCCATTTGTCTTGGTCACTCAAAAACACTAGATTTTCTTTTTATTATACACTTTTTATAAGAATCTGATCATTCCTATCGATAATTCCACTTGTTTCAACCTTGAATTGATGCATGGAAGTAAACAGCTGATGCACATTAATACACGGAAGTGATTTCATCGATACTCTGAAAACAAGTAGCGTCTTGCGATCTGATTCAGCTGGCAGGTTTCATGCATCAATTCAAGGTGAATATGTGTTGAATTATTGCTGGAAATGATCGGTATCCACTCAAAAACACTAGATTTTCTTTTCATTATACATTTTTGAAACAAATTGATCATTTCCAGTGATAATTTGACTCGTATTCACCTTGAAGTGATGCTTTGAAAGCTTCCATTTTGATTGATACAGTGAAAGTGAACATTTCTATATCTTCACAGAGGTGGAGGGGGGGGGGGTGAGGGAGGGGGATACAATTTCTGTCTTTACGCAATTTTTTCGAAAATAAAAAAATGCCACCTGCCTGCATACAATTTTACAAAAAATGGCCTGAGAAACAGATGATCAAGTTTGTGGGGCCCAATAACAAATATTATCAGATCTGATCATATATCATTTTTTCACTTCTCATTTTGTGACATGAACTATGGATCCAATATCATTATGCAGCGCCAGATGGACAAAACCGATGTAAATGCATTCTCAAGCATCGTTTTTTTTTATTTGTTGTCTTGTGTCAAACTCTTGTGAAAACAATGGATCTGACAATACATTGCTGTCCGACAACAGATAAAAAATGTTTTTTCACAGTTTTGAAAAGGTTATGAGTGATAAAATATGCATTGTTAAAAAGGTTGAGGGATAAATATGTTTTTGAAAAGAAAATTGGATGGCGCTTACAGGACAAGGAAATTAATGGAGAGACTACTCAACTCTCTGTACACTGATGTCGAAATATCAAAATTTCAAGATACAAACTTTTTCCTACAATGCAACCAAAAATTTAACCAATTCAGTCCTGTTTGACAGAGCTCAGTGAGCTCTGTCAAACAGGATTGAATTGGTTAACTTCCTAGGTGTATTGTGGTAAAATTGAAGCATGAATTTTGAGATTTTGACATCAGGGTGCTGAGGGTTAAGGGACAATGAGCTTGTACAGACTTAGGATCAGTAATAGCATTATTTCTCATGACAGCTCGATAGGGTAGTCAAGTTGAATTTTTTACTGATCCTCCCTCTGAAACCCAAAATAGACTCACTCATTTGCTTTTAATACTATTCTTTGGGATGATGCCATTCATAACATAGGGATAAAAATGGTTTAATGTGCAGAGTATATAAAAAATTAACCCTGGTCAGTACCATTCTTAAAAATCATCATTCAAATGTTATTATTTTTGTCCTTTTTTGTCTTCATCTTCAGAATATCGCTTATGGCACCTCATTTGACCAAGCTCATTTCAGGATTTTAAACCATGTTTTTGAGGCAAAAATTAAGTTTTGTAACTAGTTAAGAAAAATGTTTTCAAGTGTTCTCCAGTCACATTAGATAAGGGGTTAATGTGATGTAATTTCATCTTGTGACGTTAAAGCATATTTGATTTACATTACAGAGCCTTATTGGTCAGAACATCAGATGAGAACGTTGTGAGTTTGATCCTGATGAGCACCTTTTACCTTGGGCCCTTGAGCAAGATACTTTACCTCATTTGCTCTAGTTCACATAGCTGTATAAATAGGAACCAGTATAAGTCTGGAACTTAACCTGTGATGGACTGACATCCCTTCCATGTTTAGTCAGTTATTCTGATCAGGGACATATGAATCAGAGGGGATGGGGAGGCACAGTGGAAACACATCCTCCTAACTTTTTCCAGAAAGTAGTTGTATGATTTATCTCTTCTTCTGCCTTTGAAGTAAATAAAAGAGTACATTGTTGGCCCCTGTTTTTAACAAATAACCCCACCAAGTCACAACAGCATGTTGGGGAAATTTGTTAAATGTAGAGCCAAAAATGTTGATTTTTCTTAGTGTAGAGGTGTGTTAGGCCCAAATATAGCCTTGTGTATTGTTTTCCCACCATGCCATGAAGGAACAAGGGCACAACTGATATATATATGGTACGGCACTTAACGTTATGGAATATGAATTAGTCAAAAGTGAAAGCTGCTTACAATGGAGTAATCTCCCGAGCAAGACGGCAATTTGATAAAATTATAAAAAGTATTTGATGAAGTATATATATTTTTCTATATTTATCCCCATGTGGATATATATATATTTCCCATCATACATACATACATACATACATACATACATACATACATACATACATACATACATACATACATTACATTACATTACATTACATTACATTACATTACATACATACATACATACATGCATGCATGCATGCATGCATGCATGCATGCATGCATACATACATACATACATACATACATACATACATACATACATACATACATACATACATACATACATACATACATACATACATACATACATACGTGTGTTAGTGCCCTTCTGTGACTATGCCACCACACCACCCCTCCTGCCCCCCCCCAAACACCCAGTTCAAAATGCTTTCTATGCCTCTGATTCTCATCCATGTCAAGCATGAAGCATGAAACTGGGATAACCTCTCGCCTGATAGACCAATGGCTGGAGAAAGGATTTAGATTTCAATTCTTTACCTAACACGAATAAAAGACAACACTCAGAAATTGGTCCCTTGAATGAATAAAAAATTCCATTTTTGCTTCAGAAACATAGCTTGTGAGCTTTTATTGGAACAAGCTTTATAAGCTCAGTTAAGTTAGGGATCCTAACATATCCATTGAAGGAGAAAAGAATGAAATGATGTATGAATCGTAATTTTCATAAATAGTGCTGGTTGACGGCCATTATGTCAGATAAAGGGTGAAGTTAAGTACAGAAATAGTGAATCACCATTAAAAAGAGCCGTTGTGTCTCTACCCATGCAAAAACACATTCTTTTTGAAAAACGAAGAATAAAACACGCCAAAATTAAGCTAATGGACCTTCTGAATTTTTTTTTAAGTTGTAGTCCACTTTCTGCATACTGTTCTTTACAAATTTGTTGCACAGCCATTTCGTACTATTAATTGGTGGAGTGCTGAATTATTTTTTTGGTCATCAAATTTTGTTCACATATCATTCTTTGCCTTGTTACAATTTATGGGAGAGTGCCAAAAGGCACTCTCCCATAAATTGTAACAAGGCAAATCCTAACAAACTAAATAATTTCACTTCCAAGATGATAGAAGAACATCCACAGAATATGAAGCCTTTATTTTTTGGTACCAACACTTCAAAATAAAGCCCTAATATGGGCTTCCAGCACTCTTAACGGTTAAATTGAAACATTTTGTGATACTTGCCTGTCATAGTGAGCTATAATGAAGAAAAAATTACTTTCCACATCAATGTGGGTTGCCCTTTCTGCTTGGGAGCAGAATAACAGCCACATCTTGGAATTCATATACAAATTCTTTATATCTAAATTTTGTGTGAAATTGTAAATATTATTTATTGACAACCTTTGATGTCAGAGGCAGCAAATTCTGTGCATTCATAATTGCAAAAGCTATTATACTTTTGGATTATATATAAAAGAATGTATAAATCTCTGTTAGATTTGTTCTTATTTTTTCATGTTTCATTTTTTGCAATACAATTCTGAGACAGTAATAGAAAAATAGCTTCAAACTAGAGCCATTTTCAGACTGTCATATAATCAGAAGGATAGGCAGAACCTTGTCATTGAGCAATTTAATTTATTGTAGAAATCTAAACTGCTTTCCTGGTAATTACAGAGGAAGAACTTAGAAACATCCTGGAAATTTTGGTGAGTGGAGCAGTGCTGTGGCATAGATACTGGAGGTGTAAGGTGTATCTACTGCCCTCACCCTCCACACCCCCCCCCCACCCCCTCCCAAGTTACCAAACTCACCCATGCAATCTCTGTGATGCATTTCACATTGGACATCACTATGTGATAATTTGGTTCACCCACCCACCCAGAAAAAAACGTTTTGCCATATTTGCCCCATCTCCATTATAACTGGATTGTACCCCTTGGCAGGTAACTGACCAATAAAATCTCAACCTTGTTTTAAGAGCCCACCTATCTTGAGAGATCACTTTTGTCTAGCTGAAGGGATGGTCTCTCAAGACAGGTTTTAATGTATTGTCTTTCTATTCCATTGGAACATTGGCTGAAAAGCCATAGTCCATTAGCTAAATTTATAAACCAAGAGTTGTTATATTGGGGTGGGGGTGACTGGAGTGATCAAACTGCCACCACTCCACCAAATTGTCAGTTATTGGTAGCACTTGCCTGATTCAAACTCAAATTGGTAATTAGGTGATATTATTGGGTTTTTTGCTGCTTCAGAAGAACTAAAAAGAAAAAAAATCCAAATGCACCATATAAAATGATAATAAGTAAGGACCATCCTTAGTCAAATTGAAGTATCAATGGTATAAAAAAAATACTGATTAGTTGTCACATAGCCTGAATTCTTTAAAATGTGTCTCCAGGGATCTACCGTACAGCCCCAGGTTAAAGCCCATAACTGAAGATAAGCCCACCTACTGGCTTTTCAGATATCAGTTTCAGAGTCCCCTCCTTGTGAATAAGCTCAGTCTCTGACTTTGTAAGGACAACATCCATGACAGAATGCTGTTATTTGTAAGTTGTTACAATGAAAAAAGGACCCCTTACCAACCATACATGATATCAAAATTTGTTATTTTAATTATTTTTTTTAAAAATGTTTTCAAAACATTTCAACAAAACTATATCATGTGGCCTCATTGGAACGAGCTCAATGAGCTCGTTCCAATGAGGGGTCACATGATATGGTTCTGTAGAAATTGTTTTAAATTACTTGGTTGCAAGTGGCCAATTTGTTAGGTAAAGAGTTTAATGCATCTTTGTCATTGGATTGACCAAGTCACCTAACCTTGTGTCAACTTTGCATCCAAATTCTCCTGCAGGCTTGGCCTCTTGAAAATAAGCCCACCCATATACTGCTTCCCTCTTTTACTTCATGCACCCACTAGGCTTATGTTTGGGTCAGTACAGTATTGGGTATAGCATTCTCCATTTTGTTAAACAGTTTCCTCATGTTCAGGAGATTCAAGGGACTTTTTGTCCTTATATCAAGCTCTTGGGGTTGCTCAATGGGAACTCTTGTAGGCCAAAAAAAAAATGGTTTCAATATTTTTTCTTGTACTGCACTATCTAAACGATTGACCTGTGGGACACAATTTGAGGTATGATGCCAGGAAAAGAAATGTATTTCTTATGAATCATTTGATTTTCTGCATCATCTTGCTTAATAAAGATTTCTCACATGCAAATGCAAAAATAACAGGGCTCCTCACCCAGTCTCCTAACATCTTATGCAAAGACATTGTTAAACTAGCAGCAAACTTTTAAACAAAACACATGTACAGATATCAATTTAGATAGGACCACTTTGAACAAGTGGATGCTTGGATATCCGCGGATGAGATATTGTCTCTTGATCGTGTCAAGATGTGCTAATGTTATTGTTATCAATGTAATGTCAACACATAAAACCCACAAAAGACCTTTCCCACCTTCACCATTCTTTATTCTTATTCGTGTGTCAGATCTTCTTCATCTTGATTTTCCCAGATGTGCTCATCTGATAGTTCACAATGTGTGCACATGAACATACAAGCTTTCCTTCTCACCAACGTCCTTGCAACCTGTACTCATAAAGAACCTACATCGGCCCAAGTGTCTGATGTGTGCTTTTCAGATAGCTAACATATGTGCTTACAGTACAGTCATCTTGGACAGGTCAAAATCCACGTGTGGACAATATTTCCATGCATGCGTTAACAGCGAATCCCCAACATAAAACAAGAGAATCTCCATCAAATATTCAATGAATGAGGCACCAGGTATGATCCGGTGCTTCTTTCATATAATATTTGCTGAAAATTACTGATTATTGATTGCGAAAAGCGTCCACGAGCAACAATGCCAACACAATTTGGCCATTCCACAGTGACTGTACTGTATATATCCAAGCCAGAAAATAAGCAGACTGTCATCTGCAAAATGAGGTCCCCAGAGGGTGAATTTAGTGATGCTACCCTGCACAGCAGAGTAGCATCACTAAATTTACCCTCTGTGAATCTCAATCTGAATCAGGCACTCAAAACTGAACATAGAGGTACCCAGAGGATAAATTGGCCCACTGTATGGGATAGCATCATCAAATTCACCCTCTGGGGTCCTCATTCTGCAAATGTCAGACTGCTTATTTTCAGGCCTGTATATATCCCATAAGGGACGGACTGAAAAATTTAAGGACAATGGAAGAGATACAGATGTTCATGCTCAGTGAGTGTATTAGGCCAGACAAGACGACTCAGCGTCGAGTGACCAAAGATTACTTGATACCCATAGCTTACATAGGCTGGTATAGTTAAGGGCTTAATGCATGTCAACCGACTTAAAGATGTGCAGACCATCCATACTCTACAACTGCCCCAGAAAAAAATCAAGTGAACCGTTCCCTGAGAACCCCAGGATGTGAAGAGGTGCTTGTTTACTGTGGTAAACAAGCTCTGTTTTACTGGTAAAATATGACCCTGTAACCAATGCCTGGCTAAGAAGTCCTCTAAAATGCGCAACATAGGTATAAACGAGTGGCTGGACTTGACATTAGGCCTATATCCATATTGCGGTCATTCGTAGCTATTGTGCAGAAAATTGCGATCTTAAATACCAATAAATAAATAAATTAATTATGATTGCATAGGGCTATAGGCAAGGAAACAGACTGGAGGGGGACCAAATTAGGTACATAATGTCCATACTGAAGTACCATACAATAAAATGCACTTGAACTATGGACAACCTTTGGCGCCTAACCGCGATAACGGCAATGGTGATGTCCTCACAAAACGTCACAACATAACCCTTTTCACAGGAACACGTACACTGAAGGCGTTATTGTTGCTACATATGAGATCACTAATGACCTAATTGATAACGCCATCGATGGCGCCATTACCGGCGTTAAGTTATTGTAATAAACAATGTCATGCCTCCAGGTCCTGGCACATAACTCAGGGCATCACTTCGGTGTCCAACAAATGTTAACATAACTCCACATGAAAAACGACTATAGAAGATTCAATCTGTAGCTTGGTGGTGGCTGAAGGCAAGAAGTGTGATGGAGACGACATCGATGGCGCCACTACCGGCGTTAAGTTATTGTAATAAACAATGTCATGCCACCAGGTCCTGGCACATAACTCAGGGCATCACTTCGGTGCCCAACAAATGTTAACATAACTCCATATGAAAAACGGCCACAGAAGATTCAATCTGTAGCGGTGGTGGGTGAAGGCAAGAAGTGTGATGGAGATTGTATGGAATGGTAATAGTAGCGGCACAAGATAGAAGCGCAGTAGGCCAAATAGGACACAATGAGCAGGAGCGGCGCAACGATTTTCAATGTGTGTGTGTGGGGGGGGGGGGGGGGGGGGGGCGGGGGGGGGGGGCTGGATCGGGAGATGCATGGTCGGCGGTATGGTACGAAAATTTTAAATTCCAGGGTCCCAAAACCCCGATTTCCGTGCATCTGAGCAGATATAAATGAGATTTTTCAGGAGGTGTATTTGAAAGATTTACCGGTAACACTTTGAGAGCCGTTAAAAAACGTCGATAAAGCATAGAGGTGAGGTCTATTTATCAGCTTTGGTCGTAACGACCAAAGCTGATAAATAGACCTCTCCTGTATGCTTCACTAGACGTTAACAGCAATTATACTGTGTGGATTATTTTGTCTGGGGGTGGATTTGGTACTTGTATGTCTGTAAGATTACGATCTATTTCAGTTAACCGATTTTTAACAGACTGTATACATTTTAGCGTTTGCTGCCACTTACTGCGAAAAAATTATCCGAAATCCATCAAAACTGAACCAGTACGAGAGAAACATCGCTGGCGAAAATATGGGAGAGGCTGTGGATTCGCCCCTTGTTTCACCAGTCATTGGTTTGGTTGTGTTAAAATATATGCATACAAAAAACATGGCCCGGCAAAAAAAAAAAGTGTGTGGGGGTGCGGTTCCGCCGACCCTGATGAGCTGGTAGTGGTCATAGAAGTCAGTGGCAGTGATGGGGGCCTGGGTCACAGAATCCATAGTCACATCATTGGTCGCAGTGTAGCTGGCGACCGATGGCATGTGCGCTTATGCTATGTTAACATATGTTGTGTCCACATGCCGTCATCGTCGGAACTTCTGGTGGTCATGATAGAGGTAACAGAGGAAGCTGACCATAGAACAGATAGTAGTGGCCAAGCTACAAGCCCTTTGATGGGGCCAAGTGGAAGAAACAATGGTAGTGTTATAAGGAGACAATGGTAGTGCAAGCTGATCCTTGGATAGATATTGTGGCACCCATTGTAAACAAGACGTGTTGTAGTTACCAATTGAAGAAACCAATGAAAAGGTAATGCTACTTAGTGATGGCATCAGAAGGTCTGGGCTAGTGGCAGAAACCAGTCGTTTTGAGATGAATGTGTATATGGTTGACATTCGTCGGGAAAAGTTGGGTGGGGCGAGTCACCTACCCTGAGACAATGCCGTTGCTATGATTGTGCGAATTTTTTATTCATTACACTCCTGTTTTATGACATCCCCATCTACTGCAGCACTAAACCATGAGGAAAATGAAAATCCGTTCCGCACACATGTGCTGAACGGAAATCGTTGACTGACTATTTTTCAATAGAAGCGAAATTTCACTGGAATTTTCCACAAATCGTGCATCGCAATTACAATTTGAACACTTTAGAACTCAGGAGACGAGATGTCAAATGAATTGCTGAGTGTCCTTGTAATAATTGTTTTATAGACGTGAAGTCGTGTAATAAACACAGAAAGACACGTGCGGGTGGACGGGTGTATTTTGGGGGTCTCTTAGTTCTATTCTTCTACTCCGACCATCTTCCAATGGGAATGCTGGACTTCAAGTTCGAAATTGGTTGAAGTAGAGGAAATTGTTCGAACCAGTAATGGTGAAATTATTTGACCATTTTTTTTTCTTTTTGTAGATAATACTTTGCTGGGATATGTGTATATTGACACTTGTGCGTACTCTCAAATTTTTAAGCTCATTGTACAATCTTGAAGTATGTTTGTTGAAAAGTGTGGGAGGGGGATCAGGTGCCCATCATTGCTCCAACTACTCCCGTCAGGAGGGTCGCCATGGCGTCTGGTGCCGCAGTCCCCTGTTGAATGGCCCTAGCCTCCCCCAGTCTGGAAACTACATCCTGTGTTGTGCCTTGTCATGTAACAACCCTAGCCCTGTCGAGTAGTACAGCTCCACGCCACCCCCATGTCTGGGAATCCCTGTTGCCCCCCCCCCCCCCCCCGTACTCTCTCATTCACTCGTGACATCACAGTCAACATGTACCCCCCCCCCCCCCCCACACACACACACCTCAATCTGACTCATGACAAAATGTCGCCGCTGTCGTATTTATCTCATCCCCACGTGGTGTTGAAAGACTGCTTATCCTGTGTGTTCGGAAAGGGAGAGTCTCAATCTTGCTTCCAGGTCCGACCAAAATTTCAGTAGCTAGACATTATCGGGTTTAAACCGGAAAAAGGTTAAATGTCATTGACTTCCATGGCAGAAGTGGACAGGTGGCACTTCATCCAAGTAGTCACTAAACCAATGGTCATGTCATTAGAGCTTTATTATATGCTACCCCAAAAAATAATAATAACTCATCAGAAAATATTTCAAGTCTCCTCAATATAGCAAGATTGATCCAAGCTGTTTAATTTCATAACAGTAGAAGATCTTGCAGACCCATGAAGCAGAGCAGTACCTGCCGAGTATTTTGCCCATGCGCAAACAACAAATGTGCATCAATCGGATACTTGTTCAAAATGGCTAAGACTGCTTGTTGCAAATGATTATTATAAAGGGAATACAATTTTAAAAGATGTGGAGCCGTCGCCTCAGCTGGAACAGTGATTGAAGCCAAGAAGAGTTGATCTTTGTCTTTGTTGTGGAACTGATGTTAAATGACCCTGTGTAAGTGGGCTTTCTCATCCCTGACGAGTGTAATACAAAACATCAGTCCATCAACAGGACTTAAAATCAGAATCAGTTGCTTGCAAATGATTCTCGCATAGAAAACAATGAGAACCAAATTTGGTTCTCGTAAGATGTTCATTTGATTCTTGTCATGCATTCTGAAAAGTGTTCGTAAAAGGCATGGAACATTCTACTCGTTTTTGTCTCCCATAATAAGGTAATACTTTGACTCAACAGTGGTGTCCAGTGAAGTCTTGGCTACATGGTAGAGCGCTGGAAGCCCATATTTGGGCTTTACTCTAACCCTTTACCCAACGCAGACGATATCAAAATTTATTATTTTAAATATCTTTTTTTTTAATTTCTCCAAAAATTTCAGCAAAACCGTATCATGTGACCCCTCGTTGGAACGAGCTCGACGAGCTCGTTCCAAAGAGGGATCACATGATATGGTTTTGATGAAATTGTTTGAAAAATAATATTTTTTCAACTGCTGAATTTGCATATTATGCGGGCGGATGCGGGCGATTCGTTGGGTAAAGGGCTAAAGTGCAGGTACTTCAACTCAAAGTCTTCAAACAATGTGGATGTCCTTCACATTATCCTTGAATCTAAATTATTTTAGTCTGTGCGGGTTTTCCTTGTTACGGTACAATTTATGGGAGGGCGCCTCCAGGCACTCTCCCATAAATTGTAACATGGCGAAGACTTGTGAACAAATTTTTATGACTAAAAATAATCCAGCACTTTACCAGTTACGGATTAAATTCCAGTAAATGTATAAGTATGAGGTTTATTTTATTTTATTTTTTTGCAATGAAATGTGTACTGGTTGGACCCTCAAGGGTAGAACCGCTCTCAGATTCTACATTATTTTAGAGCTGAAAATTGATTCTCGCAGCTGGCGAATCGGGACGAATTTTAAGGCACTATCAGCTAAATGAACAAACTTCAGTCCAAAACAGTAATAATTTAGGCAAATAAAATCGGCCCATGTCCCCAAAAATATTGTATTTTGTTTATGGTTATCCCGGGAAGTATATACAGGCTTCGGAATGAAGGAAATACTTTAACTATTCAGAGGTAGAGGACTTAATGGACTTGTGTAGATGCTACTCCGTAAGCAATGCGTAGGTTGAAAGGGACCAGTTGTACCTGAATGGGTGTTCCATTGATTATTTCCTAAACTACACAGATCCAAAATCATCTTCCAGTTGCAATTCCAGCCAATCCATGTCGTATTTTTTCTGGTCGGGGTATTCTCGTCAGGATTTAAGTGAAAGATATCAATATTTTGTTGCTGGTGGGCATGTAATTTCTTAAAAGAATAGATTTGAAGCGTAAACCTATGTGAGACACACAGCAGGTCATACAAATGGGATCTATAGTACCCATTTCATGCTGTTGGGGGCAGCATGACTAATGTGGAGTACCGGTACGATACGCGTTAATTAAATAAGAAATTGCGTCACGTCTACTATATATGTATATTTTATTTATTCACTAAAAAAAATCCAAGAAGTCTTGATTTCTCTTTAAATGTAACACCTTCTGACTAGTATTTCAACTTCATCAAGGCATGCCTTCGACCAAGGAATTCATTGATGATGTAGTCGGAATATTTGTCAAGGCTGCCTCGATTCATAACAGCTTGGGGAAATCAGCCCCCCCCCCCCCCCCAAAAAAAAAAAAAAAAGAAAGAAAGAAATTGCGACGCCTCTAGCTAATTATAGTTCCCCACTAATCATAAAACAGTAGCCTCTGCAATATCATTAATTGGCAGCATCAACCATCCTCCGTATTTCGTATGACTCAAGAGCGTCAAAATAATGATTTTAGGACAGTGGAATGTGAAAAGCAGGTGGTTTACAACTTTCAGACGAAGCAAAATAAAAAAGTACATAAGAAGCATTATTTCTTTAAACAAAATAAACAAAAACAGGGGGCGCCGGGGCTCGGAAGGTAGAAGTGCAGGCTGCAAGCCGAGAGGTCCTCGGTTCGAATCCCACTTGCGGCAACCGTGTTGTGAACTTGCGCACGACTCTTCACCCCCCACTGCCCACGTGGGGGCGCGGTGACGTTGTGTACTGAGGCGTACTGCACATCCATGGTGCACCTGTCTTCAACTAATGCTAGCCCTGCTTGTGTGGAGTTAGTATGTTGCTCGCTGTTGCTCGGTGGTTCTCTCTGGGTACTCCGGCTTCCTCCACTCGTAAAAGTGTCGTGGTCATGATTAGCCATTGTGCAGAAATATGTGACCTTAAACACCAATAAATAAATAATAAACAAAAACAAAGGGGTCACTCTCAGAGTGGCTAATATTATAGATACAGAGCATTTTCTCGTGAACAGCTTGTCAATTTCTCCGCTCTTCCGAAACTGACGGTGATTTTCTCACAATGTTGTCATTTCGTATTTAGAGTTAGCTCCCTTGGATTGTGGGGTTGCAAATTATTTTTTTGTGTTTTGTCTTTTTTTTTAATTTAGAGTTAGCGCCCTTGGATTGTCGAGTGAAATTATTTTTTCATCCCAAAGAAAATGTGTTGTAGAACTGAAAACAGCCAGCCCAAAGCTTTCATTTAATCGATTTTCTCAGGAGTGGACAGCTGTTGCTAGGTGGGGTGTTGATGGGGAGGGGGTGGCGTATGTAAACCCAAACCTTATCAGCAAACCAATACATTTTTATAGATTTCTGATTGGGAAAACAAATTTCTACCATTTTGCATCCAAAAAAGTAGTTCACGAAAATAATAACATATGTTTAGCTAAAAGATTAATAATCTTTCCATTCTGCAAAATGTTATCAAGAAAATGTCTAAAAAACATTCCGACAAAATGTCTGGTGGGCCATCCCCTCCAAACTACGACCCTCCGGTCGTTACCACGCCTCCCACTTCACTTCATGGAACTGGAAGGCAGGAGTAACGACCGGGGGGCCTTAGTTAGGTCTAGGGCAGGCTACAGATCCCTCAAAACGGCTATTGATGAGGAGTGGATTTTGCCGGATTAACAGAATATAATGAGAAACATGCATTAGGCCTTAATTGTTTTTGCCTCAGAGGATCCTTCAAAGGCCTTGATTAGCTCCTTTAAACTCCTTTTAAATATGCCTAGAATGGCCTGAATACTCCTTGAATTAGCTGCTTGTTCAAATCAAGGAACCCTGCAATAATATTATTTTGTTCATATTTCGTAGCTATCTTTCTCGTGTTCCGTTGTACAGTGATTTCAGTTATATTGAAGACCAAGAGACCCCGCCTACCTAACATGTAACAGTGATCTACAACGGCAGTTATCCAATTGATTCGTACACAATGCGCCACGAACAGTAGTCTCCCAAGTGGTGCTCAAATACTTATCCACAGAACAGGGACGGACTGGTCCAAGAACAGTTCCCGGGGAATGTACCAAGGCGGACAAGGAATTTTTTTTTATTTTTCGAACGGAACGAACGCTGCTTCCTTGCATCTGGGTGGTGAATGGCAGTTCATACGGAGGACATCTCGATGGCATTTTGTATCATCTTCGTCACTCATTCAGCAAAAATGGTATCAACAGCGGGTGGGGGGGGGGGGGGGGGCGCAGACCCATCGGATCGACCACAGTTCGGCTGAATAGGAGAAAAGTTGGATTTTTCAAATTGAAATAACGCTATTTCCTTGCAATTGACTGATCAGTGGCAGACTAGACTGCAGGTATATCGAAATGTTCTCTATGTGACAGAGAATATTTCAATATACTGGCATTCTATGAAATCAGATCCATTTCACATGTGTGTTTTCACAAAATTTCAGGCACCAACAGGTGTTGGGCTACATCAACTTTGGGGGCCTCAGGGGTCACCCAATAGGGGGGGGGGGGGGGCACTGGGAGTTTTCCCGGTTGACCATACGGCCCATCTGCCTCTGCTACAGAAAGAAAGATCGATACTGAGAGAGCAACTTCGGTTTGTGATATCCAAAACGTTGCTCTGTTTGGTTCCAAGCTGTCATTCGACAGTGGTCCTAACATAACCACATGTGCTACGCGTTTGAGTCACACTACCTCATAACACATACCTGCATTCTAGAAAACCCAGGACTTTTCGGTTCCAATAGGACTCTCAGCAGCCTAGATGTTTCGTAGTGGTGGAAGACTGCATGTGGCCATATGCTGCATGCGCTAGTTTGTATCAGTGTTACAGAAAATAAGCATGTCTAAGAATTTGAATAGACCAGGGCCTCACCTCAGCGGGTAGAGTCTACCTCAGAAAAGTGAGCCCAAGATGTATATTAGGACAGAAGCTTGTTCCAGTGGATTGTTTGTTTATATGGTCTAAGGTTACTTTCAATACCCATAGCGAACTCGTGCGTCAACCGCAAACATGAAACCAACTTTTTAATTCTCTTGCCTACTTTAGAGAAGTCGGGCTTCGTGAATTACTGCCCAAAATTGTAGCAGTAGTAATAGTGACTGTATATCTCCCCTGAGTGGAAAGAAACGCTAAAGCAATGCAGATGGCGCCTTGTTACACTCAAGGGACAATATGTCATGCTCACACTTGTATCACAGGCTGTTAGAAATGCGACCGTTCCCTACCGAAGGACATCAGTCGTTTATTAGAGGACCACTGTTAACGAATCACTGAGCCCTACTGTCCGGAGCCACTGTCAATACCTTTTAGGCGACAGTTTATGTGGACAACTGGATCAATGGTAAAGTTCACTGACTTTCCTCGAGAATAAAACCCTGAACACAGACTAGAATTATTGAACGGCTGCTAAAATGAAAGAGTTTATCGGCCATACTCGGGGAGATTAGACCTACGTCAGCAATTTTATTTTTAACCCCCATGCACACTGATGTCAAAATACCAAAATTTCAAGTAGCCGTTATTTCCATAATGCAACTAGAAAATTAATCAATTCAGTCTCGTTTGGCAGAGCTCAATGAGCTCTGTCAAACAAGACTGAATTGATTAAATTTCTAGTTGCATCATGGGAAAAATTAGTAGCCTGAAATTTTGAGTTTTTTACATCAGTGTGCAGGGGGTTAATTATATTCTCACCACTAACAGCGAGTCATATAGAGACTCTGAAGCATTGCACGAATCGAGCGATTGTTCGAATCTATCGTTGTACTCAAGGGACGGTATGCTTACTAGTTTTTGGTGTAAAGGTTGGTCATGAAAATCGACATTCGATAAAGGTATCTCCCTTGAAATTATTTGAGGAGTGAGTTTCTCTTTGTTACTTCTAATAAACGAAAATAGCAGGCAGTTCTCTGAACAGTCTGTTGTTTTCGTTATTGAAAGTAACAAAAGGAAACTTGGCTTTTTTTATGGGAAGCCAATTAGAAGCAACTAGTTCACAGATAATCCATCATTAAGAACATCTATAAGTATAACACCTACCAACACCAAGTAAGAGGGCACAAATTTTCAAGGCTACCATGGTTCGGCCCAGTGGGAGAAAAAGTTACAATCGTCTATCGGTAAATGTACCGTGGCACACCATAGTGTGTCGTTTAGATGAGCATGCCTCGGTGTGGTCACTGTCCTGTCCTTTTTTTCTACTTCAACCATCTTCCAACCCGAAGGCTAGCCTTCGGGTTGGAAGATGGTCGTAGTAGAAGAAACGGACCGAAACGACCGAAGGTGCGATTCTTTGGCCAAATGTTGTTTGGATTCGCAAATAATATATTACAGGAATGCACGTGTGCATGTTCCAATTTCAATTCATTGTGTAACCACGCAACATATCTGTGGAAAAAAGTGGAGGGTACGTGTCCACTGTGCGCCCCCCCCCCCCCTCCCCCACGATTCCGCCGCCTCTGTGTGCAATCCTTTTTATAATGTATAACCCACCCTTCTTGGTTTGACAGCAGTGTGTTGATATGTAGCTAAGGGCGTCGCCCTCTTGACAACCAATATATCACACAACTCGGATCTTCAAACAACAAAGATTAATCAAATAACTGACTTTCTGCAATTTCAATAGATCGTAATAAGATAAAATATTATGGAAAAAAAACGTTTGTTGACAAAATTTTCTCCAATCACAGTAATTTCTTTGCAAAAAAGGAAAAATATATATATATAGCTGAAATTGATGCCCCTAATATTAAGAGTATTGAAAACGAGGCTTCAAGTCAATTGGAAACAATTACTTCACAGAAAAACCATTATTAAGAATATCTATAAGTGTCACACCTACCAACACAAAGTAAGAGTCCACTTTCGATTTATTTTCAGCAAATGTGTTTTTACAGTAATTTGCAAGTTTTTATTTAGCCCGAGGAAAATTAGCAAATCCCGACTCCAAAAAGTTTATATTGATAGAAGGGACAGTGTATGTATGATATGTCACGACGCGTACACTGTTGATTTAACCCTTTACCCAACGCAGACGATTTCAAAATATAATTTTTTCAAACAATTTCAACAAAACCATATCATGTGACCCCTCTTTGGAACGAGCTCGTTCCAGAGAGGGGTCACATGATATGGTTTTACTAAAAAAATTCGAAAAATAATAGTTTTTCAGCTGCTGAATTTGCATATTACGCGGGTGAATGCGGGCGTTTCGTTGGGTAAAGGGTTAATAAACAGAAAAAAAAGTTACGGTATTTTATACTTCTCTACAGAAAAATACCTGAAGTTTGTGAAATTGTGTGCACATCGATAATGAAACTTATAACATTTCAAAATTTCACTTTTTATATGAAAGTTCCTTACTCTTTGTGTTAAATTTTCTGACAGCTCCAGGGGAAGCTTAAACACTTGCAAATTACTGTAAAACACATTCGCTAAAGAAAGGGCCAAAGTAGAACTTACTTAGTGTTGGTAGGTGTGAATATTAATGACGGATGTCAAGTGGTTGCTTTTAATTAGCTTGCCTTAAAAAGCCAAGTTTCATTTTGTAACTTTTAATAAACGAAAATAACAGCTGCCTGTTTATTTTCTGCTGATGTCAATGGTTTTTCTCGACAATAACTTGCTTCTTAATTGGACATTTCTCGCGCGGCTATTAACTTCAAGGGAGATAATTTTATCGAAAGTCAATTTTCGTGACGATATAAGTCCGGGATGGATCGATCGTTGAGTTTGAACAAATCTGTCATTGGACAAATGCTCGTATGACTCTTAGACTCGTGTGGGTATTCAATGATCATTTGATATTGTGTTGTATAGTAAGGCTGTGTAACATTCGATATTCGGAAAACAATTTGATACGAAACGGATATTCAAGTCGAAATGAAATATGGACTTTTCAAGTAGGGTAAAGGAAATCAATGCAAAAGGTCTTGGGTGGGGTGGGGGTTACCAACAATCCCTACTGACTAATATTCCAACATCATCAAGCAGGTATTTGAAATATTTCACCAGTCGGGATTTGAGCCATCACACTCGAAACAAATCAGATTTACCCTCTACCTCATCGTCGTAACGCATAGGTTCAGGGACATAGAAACCGGGTGGGGTGGGGGTATTTAGTAATATTTAAAATAAAAATATCTTGATATCGTCTGCGTTGGGAAAAAGGTTAATTCACCATGCTGTATCGCGGCAGCTATGAAAAAAGACTCTTTCTACGAATGTACAACAATTTATGTAACATAACGGTTATATCCCTACCGCCTCTGTTAAAAAATCGTCGTTTAAATTTCATTATTTTTAAAAATTTTTAACCTCTAAGAATAGCTCATAAGCAGAATGCTAAGTCCCAGCTTTACAATTCCGTGATATTGGACCTAATTATTCCAAATATTCAGTCATTCCATTCAAAATTTCTTCCATCAGTTCTGTAATCAGTGAAGTATTACGTCCTATTTGATGTTCATGTCTACCGATGAGTGCAACTTCAGTTTACCCCCACTCCTGTCTACACACAATACATTGGTCTACCCGTTCGTCATACTCTAACCAGGTCTCGCTCATGCCCATCATATCGTTTGTGAACACTGGTGTCTAAATATCAAAATGTCAACTTGTAAAATTTTCCCATAATGCAATTAAGAATTTAACCCATTCAGTCTTGTTTGACAGAGCTCAGCGAACTCTGTCGAACGAAGTTGAATAGGTTAAATTTCTAAGTGCGTTCCGGAAATACAATAGATGCTTGGTATTTCGTTATTTTAGCATCAGTGTACAGAGGGTTAACCCTTTACCCAACGTAACGGCCAAAACCGGCCAGCGCTATTCTCAAAAATCGCCAATTAATTTTCATTATTTTGTTCATTTTTTGTCTCAAAAACATAGGTTATGACCCCTCATTGGAACGAGCTCGTTCCAACGAGGGGTCATAACCTATGTTTTTGAGACAAAAAATGAAAAAAATTAGTTATTCAAAAAATTTTTTGCAAGTGTCGTCTGCTTTTCATGTTAGGTAAAGGGTTAAAGAGTCCTCGGCCTCTATCGTTATTACTATTTCGCTTACATTTCTCTGGTGAACCCCGATGTTTCTGAATCCCACTTAATGAATCCACGTTTTCCTCGACTTTTACTCGTTGTTGGTTCTCTTATTTTCAGAGGGCGGCCCACCCTCCACCTCTCTCTTGTTATTCCCATTTCCACTCCATCTGTTTCCCCTGTGCCCCATCTCGCTTTTCACCAAAAATGTTCCGCTACCCGTAAAATTCTTTCTCCCCAAATTGTTGAGCATCCTGCTTGGGTGCTATCCGTCTCTTTGATATGAACACCTGCAGCCACTATTATGATTTTATGGGAAATAATTAATCCTTTATCTAACATAACGAGATTATGACACTTGAAAAAATCTTCAAACGACGAGCTAGTCTTAACGAGTGATCAAAAGGCATATGAGTTGAACGCAAATATTAAAAAAAAAAGACTTGAATGGTGATTTGTATGAGTTGACTCACCCACAGGGAGAAGGTAGAATAAGTCCCGGGGCACCCGGCTCCAGGAGGGGGCAAACTTTTGAAGGATATGCCGAGTTCCATACCTGAAAATCAAAATTTTCACTCGCCCGGCCAAACCCTGTTCGACTCGGTGGGTAGGGGCCGCTACCCACCCCAACTCCAGACCCCTCCCCATGGACCCCATCCCTCGGCCACCACTGCTCTTTAGTGCTCTCAAAATCGGGTTTGTCAACGTTAGTGCAGAAAAATTCTCTAAAGTAGGCCATTATACAATTCGTAGAAATATAAATAGTTTATTATGTTGAGTGATAAATTGTTTTTTAACCCTTTACCCAACGTAATGGCCAAAACCGGTCAGCGCTAATTTAAAAAATCGCCAATTATTTTTTTTTTCATTTTTTGTCTCAAAAACATAAGTTATGACCCCTCGTTGGAACGAGCTCGTCGACCTCGTTCCAACGATGGGTCATAACCTATGTTTTTGAGACAAAAAATGGAAAAAATAGTTGTTCAAGATTTTGTTTGCAAGTGTCGTCTACTTTTCATGTTAGGTAAAGGGTTAATGGTTGAGCAGATATGTAACAGATGAAGATAGAAGTTCTGGAGGCGGAGCTCGAATCATCGAAGTCTGGCACACAGTGCGGACGACTTACCACGAAACTCAGAGACCAGAACAAATCAGACTGGATATTGATAAATGACCCTCAAAGTTTGATCATTACTCTACAGCGACAACAAACAGAAGAATTCAAAATCCAGAAATGGTTTGCGTGGTGTGAATGGCCTGCTGGTAGCGAGTTTGTCATACAATGTGAACGTCGTGAGTTCGATCCCTGTATCAGCCCACAAAAAATTTGTGTGTTTTTTTTTTTTTATCAGCAACAGTTTAATTTTGTTATTAAAAACAAAGGAATAATAAAAAAAAAAACACCCACGGACGAAAAAAAGTCCGATTCATTGATTTATGAGGATATATATTTATAAATATTATGGATTAATTTTGATAAGTAACGTTTCTGGTGAGTTAAACAGTTAATTATTCATGTATTTCCACGGTCTGGAGGTAGTTACCTTGTCTTGGTGATTGAATGGTCGCGGGTTCGGTACCCGTTCACGGCATTTTACAAGGAAGGAAAATGAATGCTTATGTTGTCAACTCCTTCATTTCACAAATCATTCAACATTACACTTCAAAATATTATTAACAAAATCCCACTTGATATTGGTTTACACAGAACAAAATACTTGTTTTATAACCTTTGTATGGGTCACACCTCCAAAACAATACTGTCGAGACAAAAAACACAGAAAATGATTTTAAAGAAACCTTCAAGCATTCAAATTAAACTGCCCCACCCCCTCAGCCCCAAAACTACTCATCTTACCCCTCTATCTGTACCTGTTTAAAATAAAGTTGAAAACGTGTAAAGGAATGTCACAATAAACCCAAGCGGCCCTCCCAATCCCCTCATCCAAGAGGACATCTTCGTATAGGTCTCCTTTAATGTTGACACTAACCGGGTGAATTACTTGTATAGGGGTGTTAAGTTATGATATCAGACATCAGCCCTGTAAGGGTCAGTTATTACTGATTCTTTCAATAAAATCTTTATTTTATAATGCGAAGTAAAATGATAATAACATATTCACATAAAAATGTCGTCATAATTTAAAAGTAAATCTACAATCAACGCTTCAATCCACCCTTTTGGAATAATTCATGACAAGTTTAGTGCAAATAGTTCAACTGAGTGCAGAAAGGTCAATATTTTTCTCATTTTTAATTTGGTCCACAAATGCGATTTCGGTTTGAAATGGACTGACCCAGGAAAGGGGGCATAGATTGTATTAAATTCATAGCAATTTACCCCCTATTTTCTGGGTCAGTCCATTTCAAAGCAAAATTTCATTCTACGGTACGAATTGAAAAAGAGAAAAAGTTCACCTTAGATGAACTTTTTGCACTTAACTTGTCATAGAATATTCCAATAGGGGTGGATTTAAATGAGGATTGTAGAATTGCTATCAAATTGTGACGTAAATTGTTGTGAATATTACTAATATTCTATTTTAATTTATAAGATAAAGATTTTATTGGGAGGATAAGTAATAACTGATTCCTGCAGGGATGATATTTGATATTATAATTTAACATCCCTTTTCAAAATGGAATCGCTAGTTTATGTACACTTAAGGGGGTCAATCCGACGATCTTTCCCACGAATAAGCTCTTGGGAGGATTCCTTGGGGTTTTTGGTGATATTTTTGAATATTTTTTTTCATTTCTTAATTATTATCCAAAAATTAGCTTAAGACTGACAAATTGAAAAGTATTTGTTGATCGGTTGCAACTCTCTGGTAGTTGTCAAGCCGTTTTTGTAAGATGTCTATTTCGGGAACTGAACCCCTGATCCTAGAATTTCGGGCTAAAGAAGTTTCCTCTTAGCCACAGAGATATCTGATAAACTTGTATTTTAAGTTCATCCCTTTTTGAGGAAACATATATCTAGATTTTGAAACTAAAAATTTTTTCGGACACTTTGGGGATCGAACTCACACTCTGTGCACATAACACTCCGCATGCGTTTTACCACTGATCTATCAAATCAACGCAAATTTAATGCCGATCACATTCAGCTGTGAAGTAGCTAATAAAACTAATCTTTTGTATTACAACAAAGATAATGAAAAGCAATAACTTCTTCAGACAACGAAGTGCTTTAACCCACTCGGTTGTTCATTTTCATTAAAATAAAACTTATTTCTGATTTTAAAAAAAGGTTGACGTTCAGAGGTATCGAACTCACAAACTGCGAATTTGCGTCGCACGCTTTAAACCACTCAGCTATCAATTTCATGGTGATCACACACCGACCACATCAGCAGTTAGAAGTCCAGGTTACTGAACCAGTAGGCACACGCGACAAATTTGAAATGATTGTTTTGGGAACGCTCGCTTGAGAATATGGATATTTTTTTGTAAATATTGCCCCCGTTTATATTCTTTATCCATAACGAGCCGTTACTGGCACAAAACTTGTTTCTGATAAAAAAAAAATAAATGTAGACATCAGGGGATCGAACTCGCGAACTTCAAAACTCAAACGAACACTCTACACCACGCGGCTATCAGATCTATATGCTTTTTGCCTACCACATTCCGCAAGTATCGCGCCCTGTTTCAAAACCTACAAGCGATGATTTTAGAATGCAAAAAAGGGAAGTGTCGCTTGTGAATGATTACAATTTTTTTCCTCCCCATTTTTGTTTATTATCTATAGCCAGTAGTGTAGAAAGTATTTTTCAATTTGGAGGAGCACGGTCACAGAAGGGCACCCACCACGGGTATATCATTGATAGGACCAGGGACGTAACTTCGGTGGTGGTGGGGGGGGGGGATGGTGAAGGGTAGGGTGTGACCCCCCCCCCCCCTCCTCTCCAAAAAGATCTCCCGACCATGAGTTTCGTATAGGGCAAATGTTGAGCAAGACAATAAATTATGAAATATCAAATTGGGCAGACGTCCTTGCTTGCCCAACGAAAATATACACACGCTTTGGAGTACTCAGTTGTGTGTCCCACAAAAAAATATACTCTCCCAAAAAAGAAAGTGTGCATGCTAAAAAATAACACTAAAAAAAGATATATATCATTTTCATTCATGGAAATTTTATTCAATCACATATGAATCAATTTGTGATCAACAGGAAAAATTTTATTACGCTACGACGAATACTCTTGGTGCCATGGAGAGTCAAAGACACCAAGGGTCAAATACAAAAGTCACACACTCAATATCTGGTATGACCTCCGTCTGTATCGACTACTGCTGTGCATCTACGCCTCATGGAAGCGAACAAGTTAGCATGGAAGTGTTGTGGGATGTTGTTCCATATTCTGATAAGCTGTCTTTGGAGTTCCACAAGCGTTGACGGTGCATGGGGAAGCCGGCGTAGCTGACGTTTCATTTCGTCCCATACGTGCTCAATGGGTGAGATATCGGGCGAATTTGCGGGCCAGGGAAGAACATCCACTTGTTGTTGCTGCAGATACTGTTGAACAACACGAGCTGCGTGGGATCGGGCGTTCTCCTGCTGTAGAATGACGCCGGGGCCGTGACATTGCAGAAATGGGACAACAACAGGTGTAAGCACTTCATCACGATATATCTGGCTGCATTGAGATTGCCATCAATAATGACCAGCTCAGTTCTGTTACGGGCAGTGATGCCCCCCCCCCCCCCCACACACACACACCATGAGAGACCCTCCCCCATAACGGTTTCGCTCCACGACACATGGATCTGCGAAGCGTTCGTTTCGACGTCTGTACACTCTCTGGCGGTCATCTGATGATGAAAGATGGAAACGACATTCATCTGTGAATAAAACACGTCGCCACAGTGTAAGGGATGCCTGAGATGTTGTCTACACCACTGCAGTCGAGCACGACGATGACGTAACGTCAAAATTGGGCGAATTGCAGGTCTTCGAGGACGTAAGCCGTATTCTCTCAGGCGGTTGATTACTGTTTGAGGATGTATCCGTCTCAGGTTAGGGATGTTCCTGGCTGTCGTCGTTGCCGTTTGTTGCCGGTTCCGGAGGTGGACGACACGGATATATACCGATCTTGTGCAGGGGTGGTAACTCGGGGTCTCCCGGAGCGGGGTCGGTCTCGAACGCCATCATGTTGTGCATGTCGATGGACTAGCCTGTCTAGAGTGTTACGGTGGCAGTTCAAATGCTGGGCAACCTCCCTGTGTGTTCTGCCAGCTCTAATCATACCCAGGGCAAGGAGACGTTGATTCATTGTCAATCTTGGTATGCTAATGTGGAGTCGTTTTAACAGCAGCGCAAGTTTGAATGTGAACGATAGGAAGGCCTTACTTTAGTGTTTAAATACCCAAGGATTTACACTGCTGCATGAATTTTCAGACTCTCCACGTGCAAAACATGCCTTTTCACAATCGTGCAGCACGTCATTTAATGTTAAAGCAATTTTAACGGGGAAAGCTGTTTTTGTGTTCAATATAACTTATTCATGAACAGGTTAACACTCTTTACTGCAATGCACACTTTCTTTTTTGGACGAGTATATATATACAGATTAGAAAGTGCAATAAATGCCATAAATATATCGACAGAATTCCAAATAGAGAGAGAGTAACGAATAACAAATGATTTTTATAACCATGACTTGTTGAAAGCACACAGATGGTCGGGTAACTCTACCAAACTGGTGTGTAGTTGACAACGCTGCCATAAAACGCTAATCAAGTCCCTGCCATGCAAGTATTTTATCAATGAAAAGAATACTTGTAGGTACATGACTTTGATAAATAATAAAGGATACCTAGTGTTTTTGAGTGGATACCGAAAATTATCTCACGAGTGACCGATAAAAATCTTTATTTTTCGCGAGCGCTTACGCGAGCGAAAATGACAATTTGTCTCTATCACAAGTGAGATAATTTTCAGTATCCACTCAAAAACACTAGATTTTCTTTTTATTATACGCTTATTATAAGAATCTGATAATTCCATTCGTTTCAACCATGAATTGATGCATGGAAGTAAACAGCGCGTTGAATCAGCATTGATACGCGGAAGTGATTTGATTGATACTCGGAACAGATAGCGTCTTGCGATCTGATTCAGTCGGCGGGTTTCAAGTCCAAACATGGCCTGAAAGTCCGTAATATAAGTTTTTGGTTTGGTACGTCCTTTCAAAGGACGTACCAAACCAACAACTTATATTACGGACTTTCAGGCCATATTTGGACTAGTGGGTTTCATGCATCAATTCAAGATAAATACGTGTTGAATTATTGCTGGAAATGATCGGTATCCACTCAAAAACACTAGATTTTCTTTTCATTATGCGTTTCTAGAACAAACTGATTATTTCCCGTGATAATTTGACTCGTATTCACCCTGAAGTGATGCTTTGAAAGCCACCATTTTGATTGATACAGTGAAAGTGAAAATTTCTGTATCTTCACAGTGGGGGATACGATTTCTATCTTTCCGCAATTTCTTCGATAATCTATCGTTTAGCGTATAATAAAAATATATATCCTCCAATAGGTATCCTCCAGTAGTACATCACCATGCTATAAGTATCTTCAAATACCTGCATGTGCCTATGTGTTGTATGTGATGTGCGCATATTGTGCATTAGCACAAATCTGCGCATCCAAGATGCGCCTATATGTGCTGCATGCGATGTGTACACATTGTGACATAATGTGTACTGGAACACAAGAACACTCCACCAAAATATCAGTCTTACGTTCCATGGAATCCCTTTCCGACTATACTTCTAGAATTCCCTTTCCATTGTAGTACCCATGCGCAGTGCACACTTGCTTGTATTAGCACACAATACATGTGTCAGCACACTCAGCATGTGCTCAACATCGTGACACATTGCACACTAGCAAATTAGCACATCTCGACACGATCAATATACAGTTTCTTATATGTAAGGTACCCGAGCTTGCACTAGGTCTGGGCACTGTATAGACTGATACAGACTTAGATGAATGGAGTGATCTGGGTGAGCCTATTAAATATTTGTTCAAAGGCAGATGTCGAGACAGAATGAATCGGGGGTAGCTACTAAGCTTGAAGTATTGTTACAAGTCAATAGTAATGGTACAAGACAGTAATGGTACAAGACTACACGGCGATAGAAGATTATAGTGTTGGGTGAATACACAAGCCAGAAAATAAGCAGACTGTCATCTGCAAAATGAGGTCACTAGAGGGTGAATTTAGTGATGCCACCCTGCACAACAGGATAACATCACTAAATTCACCCTCTGTGTACCTCAATCTGAATCAGGCTCTCAAAACTAAAAAGAAAGAAGTACCCAGAGGATAAATTAGCCCACTGTATGGGATAGCATCATCAAATTCCCCTCTGTGAACCTCATATTGCAAATGTCAGACTACTCATTTTCAGGCCTGTGAATACCATAGCATTGGATCACACGATAGATGATGTGACCATAGACAAGTGGTGGCCTTGGAGCTAGGAATGGTATGGGGGTGGTCTCGAAGCTAGGAGCTGCTGAATAGGGCTAGGAGCCATAACTATCTTCAGATAGATATCTTGCAAAAAGTATCCTCAAAAGATATCCTCAAAGGGTATCCTCAGAAGGTATCCTCAAATACCCGTATGTGCTGCATGTGATGAGTAGACATTGTGCATAATCAAACAAGCACATATCGGTACATCTATCATGTGCCTATGCGCTTCATGTGGTGTGTACACATTATGCACCAGCACACAAACACATCTACAGGGAAGTCGGAATACTCATAGGGAAGCCGGGGGAAGTCATAACATAGACAGGACAGACCAAGAAATGGAGAAAATATGCTATAGAACAGACCAGGGTAGGCACAGCAGAGCATTCCGAAGGATTTGAACTAGTAAAACTTGTCCTGTCTTTTGAGGTAAATCTAACCAAGAATTTTGGTTAATTAGATTGATCTTATACAAAGGAACACGCCTGTTATTGGAAAAGGGAGGATTCTGGGACAATTCTGGAACGCCCCCCCCCCCCCCCAAACATACCCCGTCCTGTTAGAGTGTTTGGGGTCATATAACAACCACGTGCTGCCATATAGAAACTAAGATGTCGGCATCCAGTATACAAAATGGACGACGGAAACACGTATCACCCCCAACACGCGCCGTGCGAGCGCACTGACACCACGTATCACTTTGATAAATACTTCACAACATGGCCGCTGGCATGGGCTACCATGACAACCCAACATGGCGTAACTAGGTTACGTAACTATTACGTCACGTGAGAACCCAAATGAGATCCACCTGATGATATACTACTAGCATTGGTTGAAGGCAATTGCACCATCAGCGTGCAGTACGTTTTAGTAGACAGTATCACCGTACACCCATACTATAGTAAAGACATCCTACTTGTGCTATGTGCTAAAGACCTAGATTTGACACACGTTTTAAAGGCGAGGGGTGAGATGAAAACTCTGGGCCACCGTGAAGATTTTCGGACCACGGGTAGTCTTGTTTCGGGTTCATTCACATATGGTCCAGAAAACATCCTCCAAGTTATGAGGCGACGAGTGGGGAGGGACAAAAGAAAGGATCTCACCCCCCTGTCGGTGGAGATACAATCACCTCATGAAGGTTTTGCATTGGATACCTCATATGACACGTTTTATTTAATTTCCCAGCCTCAAAATTCAGAAGTAGGTACAGAAGCACATTCTTTGCTTCCATGGTTAATTGAACCAGGTGTAAAAGCTTGACACCAAACACGTCAGTTTACGTGCTCTCAGCGAAGTGAGATCGTATTGCAGTCATTGGTCTTGCAATACGAGCTTCAGTCCGCTTGAGCGTGAGTTCTGGCAAGCTCTCGGGCCACCAGTCTAATTCTGTTAAGAATTTGACGCTGTTATGTACTATTTGTATAGATACTTTTCGTGGAGTTTGCGCACAGATGACCGTTGATTTAATATGATGTCGATTTACTTACAAAGATATAAAGGTAATCGTGCACCAGGTATAGATGTTCCAATCAATAAGTATTTAATTCCTCTTGCAAACTCCAAGATATTAACACAATTAGTGGAACTACGCAGCGTAATCATAAAACTACTGCTATGACGAGTCTCCACTGATGATAATTATTTAATAAACAAACATTTCTGGTGGTATTGGTAAAGCCATTAAAAATTCTGGCAAATAAAGTCTCGACTGAGAAACATTTTTTTGGGTTGATTCAAAGAGAATGAATGTTTATGAGTGGTATGCCTCGTACGTTTCGTGCCTGATCAGCAGGGCCTCAAACAAGACCCCTGAAGCGATGTCATTCTCACCCGACCCAGTTACTTCATGTTGGGTTGTCATTGTAGCTTGAGTGAATGACCATGTTGTGGCGTCATTATCGTGGTGATTAGTGGTGACAGTGCGCTTGCATAGCGCATGTTGTTAGGGTGATACGTATTTCAGTCGTACATTTTGTTTACCGGAGGACGCCAATTGGTTGCTATGGTGTACGTGGTTGCTATGTGACCGAAAACTATCTAACAGGATGGAGTGTGTTTCGAGGGTGCGTTCGTTCAAGTAGAGTAGGTCTAAATACCCAAATAAAACCGACAATGCCCACAAACTTCCTGAACTATCGTTTTTACCTATCCAGATCGCCATCTTTGATGGCACGTAGTTACTATGGGATCCGAACGTTTTTCATTTCTTATCGTATAAGGGCCATGAGAAATAAAACTGTATGTTGTTTTACCTCAAATCCCTCATATACTCATATTAGTATTGAAAGCCAATGTCCTACAAACCCACGACATTGGCCTACGACTGAAGGAGTACTACAATAAGGCAATCTGCACACTGCTCGTCGTGATTGTAGGACAGTTAATAGAAAAGGGCTGTATAAGACGGGCCGTGGATTAACAGGTCCTATCCAAAGTAGGAATAACAGATAGTACTTAGTAGCTTATCACATAGTAGGATTGTAGTGGTGAAGGTCGTACTACCACCGTAGAGCCGACAGACAGTAATGACAGAAGACAATTCGACTCCTGAGTGCCAATGTGTTTGTTCTATGTGCCGGTAGGCACATAGAACACATTGGAGCTCAAGGGACGAATGATGGCCATAGAGACTGTGGTAGTAATCTTATATAGTGCAGTAAGGGTAGAAGTCGCCAATTGAACTGGCAGATAGTGATAGAGGTCGTTGACAGTTGATCGAGGTCAGAGGTCGGAACAGGTCAGAAATAACTAATGATAGGATAACCTGGACGTGGTCACGTGGTCTTTATTAGGTAGGCTAGGTTACCAGTGGGTAGTTGGAGGCCAGTGTTACGTAGAACACGAGAGAATCCGAGTCAGCAAAGATACTATCATTGAATGGAGGGACACACCTACACTATTAAAGCCCGAGTAGTCCTACGTACTAATCATGTCGGTGGGCTTCTGGGCAAATTCTAACCAAATAAAGTCTATTTCAGTGATTTCAGGCAATCGGTAGATTATTTTCTGTAATTGGATACACTCCCATTTAATCGAATATGCCCACAGAACAATCCCCTCTCCTATTATAGGATTCAAATAAAACACTCGCCATCATAGAAAGCAAGATGGTGGCCGCCATTAAAAAATGGACGGCGGAAACACGCGTCACACAAACAACACACACTGCGTTTGCCCACTGACACCGCGTAGCGCCATGGCAAGGCCGCCAAAACATGGCCAATCACACGGGCTACCACAGTCTCTCTTGGTCTCTGGATATTGGTGGTGAACATTAGTAAGAAAAGTCTTGTAGTCCATCGTTGGCGAGTGTATTTAGAAGCCAGTTCTGTGATCCTTTCTTACTTCTGGATTAGAATTGGAAGGTTTTGATTTTTCAGATTCGTTTTCGGTTAGGTTCGATTTCAGGAAAAAACCTCGATCTCGGTTCGTTTTTTCTCTCTGTTAAGAACAAATAGTAAATAACTCTTCAAGCTCATTAACTAAGAAAAAATCCGCAATCGTTTGTGCGACACCACTCACCACAAAAAGCCCTGCCTGTATTGGGTTCAGCCTAACTTCCCTTTGGGTTCTAGGGGATCAGTTGCTAAGCCTGTTCGTCAGGGAAAAAAAAACAGAAATCAGGGGAACAAATGAAAAAGGTTCATTTAAACAATGTTGTGTTCTCATTGTCACATTTTCTCCCTTATTGACTCGTCTGGTGGAGTCGGAGTCTGGTGGTGTCCGGTGGAGTCCGGTGGAGTCGGGGTCCAGTGGACGAGTCAACAAGGGCTTTAATGTGACAATGACAACACGACGTATTGGCCCTTTGCCGGGTATACCAAGTCACAAGAGCCCATAGTGGTCGCTAGTCCAGCTCCCTCCCAGTAACGTAGTTTATTCACAAACACAGTTCTGCCGGTTTTTGCTGGGTTTTGCTCTTCGGTTTTCCAGTTTACCGGAATCGAGCCGGAAAACCGAAAAAACATCCATCCATATTCTAGATACTCAAAAGTTGTATGGTTAGATTCCGATTCTGTTGGCCTCTTATGACGTCTAAAAATATATTACTGAAATCGTTTTGCTTCTTGCGTTGTTTATTTTCAATCCGCCACTAAATGACCGAGTAGAACACCCACTGCATTGCGATAAGCCTGTGGAAAACCTTTTTTTTTGCGTTATGTGGATATATTTGTCTCGCTGGTATACTGATTCCTTGTTGATCTCTGTTTTTTTTTTTTAAATAGAACAATATTTTGACTATTTAATGGTTCTGTTTTCTTTCTTCTTGTTGAGGAGATTCTGCATTAAACACCTGGCACTGAGATTTCTTAGATGTGATCCTTCGGTGAAAAATTCGCTCATTCCATAATCTGCTGTTGTACTTCACATTAAGTCATCAATGACGATCAGAGAACCTTTGAATCAAGAAAAGAATCGCTGTTAATATCTTCAGATAAACTTTAGATGGATTCTTTTGAAAGAATCTTTTATGTTGAGTCGGAATACAGCTCTTGCCATATTTTGTACAACCATAAAATTCTCATGGGCTCGGAGTTAACCAGATCATTACGACAAATTAACAAATTTTTTATCGATGTAGTGTTTCCACACATCGCGGGGCCCGCAGCTATCATTGTGAAGGGATGCTGAAATTGTCAGTCATTGTGCGGATTGTACCGCTGTAGAACTGAGGTATTGGCAATGTTGGTCCCGATCGTATCGAAGATGTGATATTTTGAAAAAATGTACCACCATAGGTATATTTAACAACCGTTTAAAGCTAAAAAAAATGTAACGTTATTACCTCCTTTGGGGTGAAAAGTAGAAATAAATACTGAAATACTGAAATACTGAAATACAACACGTATCGCCTACAGGTTTTAGTTGTATAGAGCAATAGTATTTCTTATATATATTAACCCTAGTAATCAGAAAGAATCTGAATCTGTTTGACCATGATACAGTTTGCAAGTTATTAAGCGAGCGACCAAAACTTAATGGACAGGCAGACTGACGGGCGGACAGACAGACGGATGGACGCAAATGGCAGACAACATAAGGTAAGGTGCGCAACAGCAGAACAATCATTACGACAGTTCCTTTGTAAATTTCAAGTCCTACGAGGATTATAACTCAGACTGTAAAGTACGTATAGGATCCATCCTCCGTGGAAATCCGTTCTTATTGCTGAATACCATAGGAAAAACCAAAATTTGATTATTAAAGCCCAAGCTGCAAGACAAAAACAATTCATGCGGACGGGCGGACACACGGACGGATGTAGGTCTCTGCTAGATACCCTACTGAATCCTTTCCTCGAAGGTCGTGGCATAATAATAACAATAGCAATAAGGATCCATGATCTGGTCAGTCTGTAATTAACTTTTCCATGAGAACCCTGAAAAAGTGTTTGTTTACTGCAGTTTACTGCTAAAACTGCGGAATTGGTTCCCCCAAACTGCGCTGATTCAGAGTACTATCTGCAGTCCCCTCCACCTCTACGGTTTATGGGAGGGACTTTCCGTTTAATGACTTTAAGAGCGCGTTAATTTTCGTTGAGTTCGCATCCACCCCTTAGGGTTAATCATCACAGCTCCTGTAAGTTTACAACATCACAAGACGTTGCTCGTCATATTCCCAGTGAAATGAACATATTCAGTTTAAGTCTTTGTCTATCAAGGGAGCTAACCACCGAGGCAAATTTATAAATGTACATAAAAATTATCTCGAATCAGCTTGACCCTTTTCCTCTTTTGATGATGAATTCGGCGATAATGAGAGTAAACTTAAATCCTTTACCTAACAAGAAAGGCAGACGACACTTGCAAATAAAATTATTGAATAACTATTGTTTTTAATTTTTGCGTCAAAAACATAGCTTATGACCCCCTTTTGGAACGAGCTCTAACCAGTTCGTTCCAATGAGGGGTCATAAGCCATGTGCTTGAGATGAAAAATGAAAAAAATAATGAAAATAGAACGGTGATTTTTGTGAATAGCGCTGGTCGGTTTGGCAGTTACGTTGGGTAAAGGGTTAATAGATGCAGTCTGTCACAACAAACTTCAATGATAATATAATGCGTGTCAAGTGTTCAATTTTATTCAGGACCGTAACTAACCTGTATGGGGCGGGGGTAGGGGGTTAAGAGGTCGGTGCCAGACGGCTCGGGCCAAACTTCAATGACAATATAATCCGTATCAAGTGTTCAATGTCTTTTAATATCCAAAGGTCATTGAAGTGTAATCTCTTCTTGGTATCTATTTCCATTTTTTTTATAAAATGTAATAATGAAGTAATTCTCATAAATATAACATATTCTGTGTATATACGTAATAGAGAGAGAATAAAAATGGAAATAGTGGTTTTGTACGTCAACACGTCCATCTCAAACCTACAAAAATAAAGGAAATTAAAGAGGGCGCCTCCTGAACTTTACAGCCTGAATATTTCCCTGCGGGGTGTTCAATACACGTGCTCAAGCTGAGAAATTCCTGTGTTAAAACTGTGTATCCCTGTGGTGGGGGTTAAGTTGTTAGAGGGGTCGTGTGTGAATAGGTATGTGTAATGATTGGCCATTCTATAATATATATGCTGATAGGGGTAAAACCTGTGAGAACTTTAAATTAAACTGGGCGCGCGGAGAGAAATTATAAGCGCATTGGGCATCAATAGAAAAGCCACAGCGTTTCATCCCGATTGAAGACGCTGAATGCATTCGTTTATTAATGACCGTTATACCTATTTGGTTAGATAAGCCCCCACAAAGTAGATCTCCTATTTCTCAGGCCATTTTTGTCAAATTGCTTAGGGGCTAGTATCGGCGGGTTAAGCCTTGTTGTACTCAAGGGATAAATTTATAAATTTTATTATTAGGGAGCGCGGTGGCTCAGTGGGTAGCCTACTGTACTGAACTTCAAACCGAAAGGTCTACAGTTCGATCCCACCAGGAGCAACGGCGCTGTGTCCTTGGGAAAGGAACTTAATCCCGATTGCCCACGTGTTGGCACGCTGTCGCTGTGTACTAAGGCGCACTGCACGTCGACGGTAGGCTACACTTGTTTTCAACCAATACTAACTATGCTTGTGTGGAGTTAGTATGTTGGGGAGTAGGCCTATGACAGTTGCTCACCGTTGCTCGGTGGTTATCTCTAGGTACTCCGGTTTTCTTTACCCGTAAAACTATCCGACATGAGGTGACCCTGGCTGTCAAAGTGTCATTAACCCCCAATGAATGAATAAATAATCAATTTTTTAACTTGGGTAAAATATCAGACATAAACCATTTAATTTACTTTTTAAAGTTTACATTGGTTAGAAAATAAAAGCATGCGGTAGCCAAAAGGACCATGGAAGGTGGGGTGGGGCACAGGGCAGGGGGGCTTAGTGACATATTTTTTTTTTCTTTTTTAGTAGTCCTAATGCCTTTTGAATTACGTCAATCGGGTTTATTTTTTGTAACAGGGTAGGCCTATTGGACCGGATTTCATTGACTTTATAAAAGGATTTCAAAGACAAGTTCGGAAAAAGGGGATTCTGTAACCACAAACGTTTCCCCAAAACGGATTCTCTTAGTGGAAATCCGTAAAAGATATTCCTTAAGGTTCCGCTCCACAGTTTCGCACTACTGCACAGATGTGAAATTCTAAACATAGGGCATGTGTTGAAACTAAGGCCATGTAAAATAGAGACATATTTTTAGTATCAGATATATGATTACTTAAGGTTTTTTGTTGGACAAGAGAATTTGAAGTTTTGGTCCCAAAGTTAGATTCTGATACATAGGGGTAAATTACCAGATGACTTATGGGAAACAGTGGCTTCGAAAAATTGGCTATTTTTTAAAATGTAATTTTTACACGGGTTTGTTACCAGACAGGTAACTAAAAAATGAGACGGAAACAGAAATTTTTTTTTTTGCATTTTAGAAACAGGGGATGCTCTGTTCCAGGGGTGGGTAGGTGAGGTTGGTGGAAAAATTCTGCTTTTGAGGCTGCTAGGTGGCTGAAAATGACTGGTTTCGGCATTTTTTGATGCAATTTTTCAGGTTGAAGCCTGGCTTTTGACAATAAATTATTCCACCCACATTCAGATTGTTTATTTCTACTTAGTCAGATAGTGTTATATGTTTTTTGTGGATTTGGGAAATGTAATACATGTTATGAGTTAGATAACTAAGCTACAGAATATTTGCATTTGAAGAGAGTGTATGGCATGTCATATTTGGAAATGCCTGGAAAACTATGGAGCGGAACCTAACATGACCAGTGACGTCATTGGTGATGTCATAAGTCACGTGACCATTGACGTAATCGATTACTTCATCAAATGAACTGATGAACCAAATGTGTAATGACTTGTTACAAGCATTTGTTTGTGTGGCTCACTGGTGTACATGTTTCATTTCATGATTCAAGGCAAATGTTCAAGTTATAGTCCAGAAACCGTTCTGGATTACCCCCCCCCCCCCCCCCTTCCCCCGAGAGATTTACCTATCCTTTTATGACACGGTCGGGGTTATATGCCACGCTTCGCGTTGCTCTTGTTTAAATATTAAAAAAAAAAAAAAACGTTTTCAGGGGTTTAAAATGTTATCGCCATGTTCAGCTGATTTCCTGAAAGTCACACTAACAAATTTGGGGAGCTTCTCTCAGAAGTTGAGCCACAATTTACTGTCAACGGACGGTGTTATTATTCCGGCCTGAGATACGCTCAGCTTTTTAAGTGACATGAAGCGATGTTTGACACGTTATCCAGCGGCTTAGTACCTTAAAGGCAGGATACACCTTCTTGCTGGGCCCATTCAGTGATGGGTATGTTTCGTTGGATGACTTCTGGAAATTAGTATTTGTATGAGTTTATCATATTACAATTTAATGGAGGATGCCAGAAAGTATTCTCTAATACTACACGCCTGGAACTTAATTAAACACCCCTGAAGTGCTTCATGATAGTGAAGTAGGCTAACTGTTACCGATTATTATGTTTTAGTGATCGCTTTGTCGTGCAGTACATTCCATTTCGTGAAACACGATGTTTCTGATTGATAGCTTACCCCAAACACACCACCTGTGTCCACGTGAAGCACGCTACCCACGAATGTCACAAAAAACTCATCCACATGCACTATCTGGATATAAAACAAGAAATTCTGTCACTTTTTATCAGTTAATGTTGACATGGCAAGGAGGAGACTGTCAGAGGCACTAAGATGGCAAATCGTTGGCTGGTATGCATGCAGCAGGTATGTCATTCAGAGCTATTGGAAGGTAACTTGGCTATAGTCACTCTGTCATCAGCAGACTTGTCCGAAAAAAATCAACTAACCAATGATGTTAAGGACCGACCAGGGCATGGGCAACTCCGAAAGATTTTTCCTCGGGAAGATCGGAGTCTGGCACGCCTCGTTAGGCGTGGACCCTTTGCTTAAAGTGGGGTTTTGAAACGCCTTTGGCTCCCCAACAGGCGTTTATGCAACAGAACTGTCCGAAACCGCCCCGAAGCATCAAAGAAGACGTTTGGAGTGGTGTATGGCACGACAACATTGGAATCTCAGGGCATGGAGGAGAGTCCATTGCTCAAACGAGAGTAGGTTCTTTGTTCACGTCACAGATGGCCGCATGAGAGTGTGGAGGCATAGAATACTGCTTACGTGCCCAGGAACATCAGGCCTACTGTTCCTTATGGTGGATGATCAGTAATGATCTGGGGATGGCTTTCTTGATTGGTGACTGAACGTGGGAATCTCAATGGTCATCAGTATACCCGGGACATTCTCAATCCGGTTGTCGTGCCTCATTTTGACAACCCCGTTGGCTACTCGCCCTGTATTCATGGACGACAATGCGAGGTAATGCTGTGAGAGCATTCCTTCAGGACAACGCTATTACAACACTACCTTGACCCCGATTTGAACCCCTTAGAACACATCTGGGACTTTCTTGCATGTCGTGTACAAGGAAGAGATCCGCATGTACAAAATTTGGCCCTATTTGGAAGCTGCATTGCACAAGGAGTGACAGCAGTTGCCTCTGAACCGCATCAAAAGGCTCACTGGTAGCATTAGGAGGGTTCATACTGTCATCCGGATACACTCGCCACTGACGTCAGACACTACTATTGTGTTCATGAGATCACAAGTTACATTTTTTTGACAGGAATTATCGGCATTATTTCACCATGGACCGTTCCAGTCCCATAGAACATTTTTCCATTAAAAACATTAGTGACAGATATGTGTAATTAGCACCATTAAAATACTGCATATGTTCATCATTGTGTTGTCTTTTATTTGTCAATAGACCATTCTTTCCGTAAACAATCACTTTTGGCCATCTGAAAGATAGCATGAAAGTAATGACCGTTTCTATTACCACCACTGCATAAATATGTGACCTTGAACACCAATAAAATAAATAAATAAATATTAACACCACTGCGAAAAAAAACAGGGGGTGCTTAATTAAGTTAATTAAGATGTATATGTAACAAAACAAATCTACTCGAGGATTTTGCGTGTAAACCTGATGTTTTGTCTGCATTTTTTTTTCGCTTAACTGGTAGCGTGCTAATTTATTTTATAGCTGTAAAATTATTCACATGCCTTTGCCTTGTTACAGTTTATGGGAGAGTGCTAAAAGCACTCTCCCATAAACTGTAACAAGGCAAATCCATAAAGGATAAATAATTTCACTTCAAAGATATGAAGCACTTCAGATTATAAGGCCCAAATATAGGCTTCCTTTACTATATCAGTTAACCAATGGTCTATTCATGATAAAATTAATCGCCAACAGCCAGTTGACCATCCGCACAACGATGTCAGAATACCGATATTTGAAGCAGAACATCTTTCGCATACAGGAAAAGAGAATTTGAGAACAAAAATTCTGTCTTGTTTAACAAGAATATAACATTATGATTATGAATGAAGACTCCTCACAGCATGATTACGCCGCGTGGTTTTGCGTAGTTTCACTAATTATGTTAACATCTGGATATTTCGAGGTGAATTTATTTATTTATTTATTGGTGTTTAAGGTCACATATTTATGCACAATGGCTAATCGTGACCGTGACAGTTTTACGGGTGGAGGAAGCCGGAGTACCCGGAGAGAACCACCGAGCAACGACGAGCAGCTGCCAGCTCCCCAACATCGTAACTCCGTACTGCAGCACAGGCAGGGTTAGATTGGTTGAAGACATGCGCACCATCGACGTGTAGTACGCCTTAGTACACGGCGTCATCGTGCCCCCACGCTTCGAGGTGAATTAAATACTTATTCATTGCAACAGCATTAAGTGGAGCACGAAAGGATATCTGTATATCTTTGCGAATAAAGGGGCATCACATTGTATCAACGGTCGATTGCGCGCAGACTCTACGAAAAATGGGTAAACAAACAGACCATAACCACGTAGAATCCTGAAAAGAAATACACTGGTGGCCTGAGAGCTTGGTGGATCAGGTGGCACATGGCAAGTCTATTAACTCAAACACTGTCATGTTGACATTATGAATAGAAAGGCTGGTGGGAGGGGGTGCAGAAGATTAGCCATGGTGTGATGGGCTTTGGGCTCGGGATGAAGAAATCACATATGAGATGCAAGATGTCCATATCGCAGACAATTTCCATGGCTCCAAAGCTCTCAAGCCACCAGTCTAATTATGTTCGGAATTCAGCGCTATCATGGATTGTTCATTTACCCACTATTCGTAGAGTTTGCGCGTAGACGAACGTTCCTGTCCCTTTATTCTTTCGTGCTCCATTTATAGATATTCGAATCAAAAGGTGTTTAATTTACCTTGAAAACATCAAGATATTAACACAATTAGTGGAACTACGCGGAACAATCATAGAACTACAGCTGCGGTGAGCTTTTTTATAATAGTAAAATTAATGTCATCAAAGATTCGATCAAATCAAGCCTGGATTGGGAAATATTTCTCGCGTTAATTCAAAGAAAATTGAATGTTTGTCCATTTTTTTTAAGATTCGATCGAATAGAATGTTTCAGTTGGTCGAAAAAGCGAACCACTGGTTCGCTTTTCAATCAACTGAAATATTCCAGCGGATTCAGTCTAAAGATTGGCAATGGACTACTTCATTGATAGACTGGTTTCCGAGGACAAAACATTGTTGGATGTCTAACAGAATTGGATCGGTGGCTTGAGAGCTGCACAAGCCTCATGTTAGGGCAAAATATTTGATCCTCAGGTGTGATTTACTCAAGTGCAGCGGAACCCCCCGTGGGCATGGGCGGCATTCGACTTTGGGTATGAATTAAGACTGAGAGTTTATAATGTATCATAAATCGTGATGTGATACTCAATAGTACCGACGTTATATTTCAACCGTCCCCTTGAGTGGAATAAATAAGGTGCCGCCTGCAATGCTAAACTCCCGCCGATTGTTATTATCGATCAACCTCCCGTCATTATACCTGATAACCACCCCCCCCCCCCATCCCTCCTGTCACTGGCATGCGAAAAATACATCAGAAAAAATATTTTTTATAATAATACAAAGTTGTAATTCAGCTTTTTCTTCCAAATCCGACTGGATAACAGAAATTGTGGTTTATTGCCTTGGAAGAAAAACACGTCATGTTTTAACTGCACACCAAACATAATTAAACCAGGCCTGGCATTCTGAAAAATGCAGGAAGGCAAAAAATCGCTCTCCTCAATCAGCTTAGGAGAGCAATTAGCTTTACACAGCATTTTAAGTATCCAGTTGAACGAACTCATTGAAACTGAATCCAACAGACTACATCAGTGATTTTATTAACTTTACTAAGGTAAAGCGAAATCTCTTAGACATCTAGATGTCTCACTCAACAACCGAACACACACTTGACAAGACCTGTGTGTACCCAGACCAGTTGTCCAAGAAAGTCATACGCCTACCACTACCACCTTAAACCTCCCAAAGGGGGTTGAAGGTGGTAGTGGTAGGCGTATGACTTTCTTGGACAACAGGTCTGCTTGAATCTGCAGTCACATCCTGGTGCAAGTGCTTCAAGTGACAGGATAGTGGTAATGGTAGTATATTATAGTGTCAATATTCCTTGAATAATTACCCCTCAAACTGTGATGTCAGTTGTTGAACTTGAAACTGAGAGAAAAAAAAATATTGCTGTGACCCATTTTGCTTCAAATGATTACAACTGTGTTTGGGTATGGTTGCAGCCATTACCTTTTACCACTAAACCACTTTCAAAATGAAATTACGTGATGTTATGTGACTTCGAAGTTAAATTACATTTTTGCTTTACAACAAAAATTTAATGTGAGCATAATACATGTAATCTCAATCATCCCAGACCAAAATATTTAGGAGGGCAATTTTTCGCTCTCCTTAATTCTTTCAGGAGGGCAGTAAGGAGAGCTAAAAATCGCTCTCCTGAAATTGCCAAGCCTGTTAAACATAATTCTTTTTTTTTTCGTGGGGCGGGGGGGGGGGGGGGTCTCAAGAAGAGAGCTTATGGGCCCTCATTGGGACGTGCTCTGTCAGCTCGTTCCTCTGAGGGGCCAAAACCTAGGTTTTTAGTCATTCAATATTTCTTGGCAAGTGTCGTCTGCTATTTCAGTTCGGAAAGGTTAAATTACCATTGGCAAAATGATACAACATTATCCAAGTCAATCAGAGCACCCGTATACCGACACATGATGAGTAGTTTGTAAACTCGCCGTAGCGCGGTGGCTCAGTGGTAGACTGTTGGACCTCTCGATGCTATAGGTCCCGAGTTCGATCCCCGTCCGGGACGACCCGCGTTGTGTCCTTGAGCAAGGCAGTTTATCCCTGTTGACTACATGGAGGGCACAGTGACGCCGTGTACTAAGGCGTACTGTATGTCAATGGTGCACATGTCTTCAACTGCTGTAACCCTGCTTGAGCGGAGGTTGAACAGAGATAGAATTTTGAGGAGCTGACAGCGGTACGTCTTTTTACCCAAATGATACCCAAATGTACCCAAATGATACCCAAATGTAACCAAATTATAGATTCTAATGCAGCCTACTCTTACGTTTTAGTAAAAAAAAGTACATTATTCAGTTTTAAGACAAACGATAATCTGGCTCATTGAAGAGAGTCAACGTTTGCTAAACTTTTTTGTATTCTTTTACGTAAAATCCTAATAAAGTTATAGTTATATGATATTTGTTATTTATTGGTGTTGAACGCTTCATGTTCCTGGGAAATAAACAGGATTCTACAAGAGTGTGTGTGTGGGGGGGGGGGGGGGGGGGGGCGGGGTCTGTGATATTTGAAGCTACTTGTACTAGGGGTTTGGGAGAACTATAGTTCTGACCAGGATCCTCCCCTTATTCGCCCCTTCTCCCGATCCTGTCGGAGAGGGGGTGGGGGCTAATAACGGGACGGTTCTAGTTAGGAAAGGGTAATGAGAGGAGATGGTATAGTACACACGGAAGGTTCCAAGTCACAAGGAACGGAAGGTTCCAAGTCACAAGGACTACTGTGAAAACATTGCAAAATTTAGCACTTCAAGAGCAAATCGGAGGCGAAGGAAGAATGTGAAGCTCTATATCGACGATAAGGCAGCCCCCCCCCCCCCCCCCCCCCCACACACACACGCACGAAATTCATCACTGACATTTCCATGTTTTGTTGAAAATGATAGGCCTATGCTGTGAACTCTTCTATATGTCTCGATTTTGCAAGTAACACACAACACCGAATTGGCAGATTCGGTGCTGTGTGTTAGCTGCACAATCACATAATAAAATAAATTATTCGACTTTTACTGGTCTATTCGTAGGACAAAGTCAAATTCATTTTACCAGTTGTGGTTTCCGTAAAATATTCAAGAACTAAACATGATCAGGAATCTGTTCGTGTGAATCGAACATTTCCTTAGCGCGAATTTAGCAAATACCGGCTATATCACTAGAATGCTACATTCACATAATGCACGTCACAGGGATGTAAGTAATGGTAACCACCTTTAAAGGCAAGTATCCAACATAAAGTTATTGTTTAGATACATTTGGGTACATTTGGGTATCATTTGGGTACATTTGGGTATCATTTGGGTACATTTGGGTAAAAAGACGTGCCCGCTGACAGTTGCTCGGTGGTTCTCTTCGAGTACTCCGGCGTCCCCCCCCCCCCCCCCCCCCCCCCCCCGTAAAACTGTCACGGTCTGACGGTCACCATTAACCGTGTTCAGTGCATACGTATGTGACTTTAAAACCCCAATAAATAAATAAATAAATAAATAAATAAATAAATAAATAATTCTAAACTCGTCAGCTTACAGACTCAGCAAAAGTGAAAATCAAAACATTTCTTGATTTTCAGACAAGATATGCATCTGAGCAATTGTCTTGGTATTAGTAACAGAGAACTCGGACAGTTATGTAAATCAAACTTTATTCTGTGAAACTGACAAAATATTGCAGAAGATGCACAGTTAGTAGGGGAGGATCGTGCCTCATTGGAAGGTTTCTCGTGGTGGATTGCACATGTGACGTCATAAGCACGTGACAAAGTGACGTCATGTTTGGTTGGTATGGTAGCCCGCGTGCGTGGCCATCTTGTGACGTCATCCCCATGGTGATACGTGGTTCCAGTGCGCATACGCCGCGCGTGTTGTTAGGATGGCACTTGTATCTGTCGTCCATTTTGTTTACTGGTGGCTGGCATCTTGGTTTCTATGACGGCACGTGGTTGCTATGTGTGCCTACAACAGGTCGGGGTGGGGGAGGGGGGGGGGGGGGTATGTTCTGGGCTGAGTGTGCGTTCGATTTAATAGAAGTAAATCTAATTACACAAATAGACTCACCTACTAAAAAAAAAAAACCAACCGAAACCTCTGAAACGGACTTTATTTAGTTCGGATTCATAGAGAATAAGAGTAGCACGCAGTGTTATAAGGTGTGAGCTCCTTTGTTTAAGAGTAACTGCACTGGTTTGGATTGTTACTTCCTAGAATTACTAGAAACAACCTGATAACTGTTTATTTGGCGCGGATTTCCCATGGTGCGCATGTCTTCAACCAATCTAACCCAGCCTGTGCTGCAGTGCAGGAGTTACGATGTTCTGCTCGTCGTTGTTCGGTGGTACTCCGGCTTCCTCCATCCGTAAAACTGTCACTGACACCATATGACCTTGGCTGTTAATGTGTCGTTAAACCCTAATAAATAAATACCTCTGCCCTTGTCCAAGTTTTATAATCACCAGTCAGATTGCTTCATTCCGCGTAATCTGTCCATATCCATACAGAATTATCTGCCATGTGTATAACGAAGTTCCATGCGATTCTTAAATCCGAAAGAGAGTCGCCCTGGAACAGACAATGCTTGAACGGATCGAATCTTATCTAGAATATAAGCTATCGAGTAGTGAATCGCTCGTTCGAGTACTCCATATGCTATGGAGTACTCGAACGAGCGATTCCTCCTTCGACAGTTATTCTCACCTGGGTACTGGGGGATACCTATGACATGGTGATGCACTATTGGAGGTTTCCTTTTGGGGGATATCTATCTGAAGATACTCATGGTTCTTAGCGCCTGTTCAGTTTCTGACATCTAGCCCTACTCGTACCCTTCATAGGGCTAAAACCGTTACTGGTGACTTGCCCACAGTCACCACCATCTGTCCTATGATTAGTTTCTACTTTAGTCAGCCAATACTATAGTCTCTTACCACGCTTGCAGCCTTGTGCGATTACTACTGACTTTTAACACTACTAAAGACTTGCTGTCTACATCTGATTACTCGAACGACACGAATCTTGTCAAGCAGTTGAGCTATAGAGCAATTGCTCAAGACAAGTGACTCCACATACGACTCTAATGCTCATCTGACTATTGGAGGATACCTATCCATCACTCTTCTACTACTTGCTCAGCTTTTGTGGGATGGCCAACCTTTCTCACATTGGTTCTTCTCGAGTGGTCTCTGATATGGCCATGTATACGACTCCGGAGAGAAGAAAAAGGAAACGACCACCAGCTAAGCACAGAGGCGCTAGTTGCCTTATAACCTAACTGCAACATTACAAAGAACACAGATTGAAATGGAAAGATACAGAACTAGGACATGAGACTGAGAAGTCACTACCTAAAGCTTTTGAAAAACCGGATACCAGAAAGTTACATACCTTGTTTAACTTAAATTCTATGACCTTACAGATGTAAATGCACACAATATCCACAACTTTCCATAAACCTTTTGAGAGAATGTCAGAGTACAACCAAACAAATAAAGCACCAAGGTTAATATAAGTGAAATTCAGTCTCGTTTCAATTCACTGAGATCACACCAGTGGCGGCGCCAGAAATTTTTTTGTGGGGGGCAACTAGGGTGGCAGACTCCCATGAAGGGGGGCAAATACGTAAAGGATCATATCATTACTTTGTTATGAGGTAGTCCAAACTTGGACCCAAAGTCCGTAATATACTTTTTTGGTTTGGTACGTCCTGTGGACGTACCAATCCAACAAATTATATTACGGACTTTGGGTCCAAGTTTCGACTAAATGTAATGGTAATTAGCGGTCCTCCTTTAAAAAAATCCTGGATCCGCGTCTGGTGGGTCTGTGTGTGTGTGAGAGAGAGAGAGAGAGAGAGAGAGAGAGAGAGAGAGAGAGACTCATAATGCCCGTCTGTCATAAGGCGAAATCCATGAATTTTTTTAGACAAGGGATATGGATAGACATGCCTTTGTTGGCTCATAACTTAATTATAACTTATAAGTATCTGCATCCGAGTCTTTAAATCTCTACTGCCTGGATGTGTTCATCAGCTAGCCTGAGGCTTTAGGCTAAGTGTGTATGGGAAATTATTGGGAATAAAAAAAGAGAGGGGTGTGTGTGTGTGTTAGAGAGAGTGACTGAATGTGTTTGTGTGTGAGGGTGGATGGAAATGCATGCGAGATGGTTGGGGGGGGGGCAACGGGGGGGGGGGGGCAAAGCCTTCGTTTGGGGGGGGGGGGGGGCAAATGCCCCCCATGCTCTCCCGTAGCGCCGCCACTGGATCACACCTGGGGTTTTTCTCACCCTTCAAAATTCTAAATTGCAACTATGGTGTAAAATGTTTGTGTGATTTTAACGTTTTTTTTAATTTTCCATGTAGCTGGTCTGCAGCCAAGAAGCTGCTGGTCAAATTTGGATGACGACCAGTTAGTTGACAAGCAGGGAAAGTCATGTGAAGTATAATATTACATTATGGGACATGCAACAGAGGAAAGTGATATAGAACACAATTAATATGCTATCCAGAGTTTGCCCTTGTCCGTGGGCGAATTCAGAGGGAGGCGGGTGCGCATCCTTCCTATTTTTTTGTAATTCGATTTAACAATCGCTGATACCCCGAGACACGATATTATTGGCGACAACACATGGACATCCACTACCTTTGGCATTCGACACAAAGGTCAAAAGTTCACAAGTCCCTACCCCGAGGGTTGACCTGACCTCATCCAGGCGGTGCAGCCATCCCAGACTGCAAAATGACCCAGTCTTGCCCTCAGTTGACTGGGTCATGACACCCGCTCACAGGGGTATAAAAAGGTGGCTTGCAACAGTGACCTCTGGCTTTCATGCCACTGACGAAGAACGCAAAAGTTCGAAACTAGTTTGGCTCAGTAAAGTTCCACTCAGCAACACAATAACCTCCCTTATATATTGAGATTTATTTAACCCTTTGCCCAATGTAACGGCCAAAACCGGCCAGCGCTATTCTAAACTAGAGTGATGTCACGCATACGGCCCGACTGTCCCAGGAATGGCAATGCTTAGATGCAAAATAGTCGGAGCCATTTTTTTGTTAACTGTTTACCTAACGAATCTGTCATATCTCCACTCGTGATATACAAAATTTGCTATTCAAATTTTATTTTCTTCATTTCTCTAATTCAAAACATACCTCATGACCTATTAATGGAACAAACTTGATGAGCTTGTTCCAATAAGGAGTAATAAGCCATGGTCAAAAGTAAATAAAAAATGAAAAAATCTGAGGTTTCAGAAAAATAATTTGAACTGTTGGCTTCAACTTGTGTAAGGTAAAGGATTAAAGATGCAGTACATAAAGCAATGTTGGGCTATATGAGTCAATTTTCTTGTTTGCATGTAATAACTCCCAATCCTTCAAAATGCATTTTTGGGAATAATTGCCTAAGTGACAATTTGTGTTTGTGTGTGTGGAGTGTGTGTGTGTGTGGGGGGGGGGGGGGGGGGGCGTGGGGGGGGGGGGCAGTTGTGGAACCTATATTGAAACCTGGCCTGTATTACTAGATGGAAAATACACATAACAACTTTGGTTGAAATCAAATAATCCAAACTGGAGTTATCAGTCGGAAAGCAATTGTTTACAGACAGATAGATGGACCGACAGATGGACGGATGAAAGTCATGACTGTAGCCCCGACTATAAACAGGCTTAAAATGCATTTTGTACCAAAGAAAAAATATTGTATGAATGGCCCTGCGTGAGGAGGAGGTGGGGTGGGGGATGAGTGGTGGGGGAGAGTGGGGGTGTGTTGGGGAGTCCATTTGTTTTTAACCACAAACATTAACGAAAACTGTAAAAAGTATTTTTGACGAAAGAAAAAAAAAGTGCCTAATTGGGGGGGTGGGGGGGGGGGAGAGGGTTCGTGAGTTTAAAAAAAGGTTCCGCATGTAGTGACTGTAAATAGTTCAAAATGCATATTCGAGGAAAGAAAGAAAAAATGCCTAATTGGGGGGCTGGGGGGGGGGGGGGGGAGGTGATAATTTCTGTCTGGATTTTTAACCACAAACTTTAACCAAAACTGTAAAAAAGCATTTTTGACAAAAGGAAAGAAAGGGTTCTGCATGTAGTGACTGTAAATAGATCAAAATGCATATTGGAGGAAATAAAAAGAAAAAAAATGCCTAATTAGGGGGGGGTGGGGGGGGGGCACGGTGGTGTTTGGATTTTTAACCAAAACTGTAAACAAGCATTTTTGATGAAAGAAAAAAAAAAGTGCCTAATTGGCCCCCGGCAAGGGGGGGGGGGAGGGATGGAGGGGAAGGGGTTAAGTTTAAAAAAGGGTTCCATATGTAGTGACTGTAAATAGTTCAAAATGCATATTGGAGAAAAGAAGAAAAAAAAAAGGCCTAATGGGGGTGGGGGTGGGGTGTTGGGTTAGGGGGGTGATGGTGTTTGTGTGGGTTTTTAACCACAAACTTGGAGTCATCCTACCAAGCTACAATGAAATTCCTTCATAATTATGGCCTGTGGAATATTCTAAAGGTTTTCGGGCTTCGGGCCTCTGTTGCCGTCACAGTTGCCCAAAAGGGGACGTTCTCATCTAGACATTATATGAAGTCAACCTATCAAGTTACAATGAAATCCCTCCATAAATATGACGTGTAGACTGTGCTAAAGGTTTTCGGGCTTCGGGCCCCTGTTGCCGTCACAGTTGCCCAAAAGGGGACGTTCTCATCTAGACATTATATGAAGTCAACCTATCAAGTTACAATGAAATCCCTCCATAAATATGACGTGTAGACTGTGCTAAAGGTTTTCGGGTTTTGGGCTCGGGCAGTCGTGACGGTTGATAGATCACGCCCAAATGGGGAAATTCTCATGTAGACATCATACGGAGTCATCGTATCAAGTTACAATGAAATCCGTCCATATTAAACATGACCTGCAGACTGTGCTAATAGTTTTGGGGTTTCGGGCTTGGGCAGCCATCACGGTTGACAGATCATGCCCAAACGGGGACGTTCTCATCTAGGCATTATACAGAGGCATTCTATGAAGTTGCAATGAAATCCCTTCATAAATACAACCTGTAGACTGTGCTAATGGTTTTCGGGTTTTGGGCTCGGGCAGCCATACCGGTTGACCGATCACGACCAAAAGGGGACATTGTCATGTAGACATGACCTACAACCTGTATATGAAATTCCGTGATGATCAGACAAGAAATACTGGGTATAGTCTGTACTTCAAGGTTGAACAAAAAAACTTTAACCACAAACTTTAACCAAAACTCCAAATGTCAACTAAACAGGAATAAGAAAAAAAAAAACAAAAAAACAAAAAAAAAAAACCCCACTTGAACCTTCAGTAAAAAACTTTAACCACAAACTTTAACCCAAAACTCTAAATGTTAACAGATGGACAGACGGACAGACGGACGGATGGACAAAAGTCATTACTATACCCCTTACTGTAAACAGTCGGGCTAAAAATAGCCAATTAATTTTCATTATTTTTTTCATTTTTTGTCTCAAAAATAGGTGGCGACATGAACTCCCCAGGATTCGACTGTAAAGAAAATGCAGTAAAACCAAGCACACCATCTGCCAGCCTACACAACTATTTTATGGACATGATCAACAACAATGCCCTATCTCAGTTAGTCGAGGAACCAACAAGACTGCAAAACACACTTGACTTGGTACTCACAAACCGACCAGGGAAGGTACTGAGAACAGAAACCCTACCAGGAATCTCAGACCACGACATTGTCTATGCAGAGTTTGACTTTAGACCGGTAAAACTGCAACAAAAACCACGCTCTGTACTCCTATATATTAAAGCAACATAAAGGATCAACTCCTACTGCTGTTCAGAGACCCGGACTGCCATATAAACACCATGTGGGAAACCTTCAAACTAACTCTTAAATTGGCGACTACAACCCACATACCACACAAACAACTCAAGAATATAGATCAACAAACCTGGATAAACATGGACATCAAGAAAAACGGTATCACTAAATACCGAATCTGACCGAATCTGACTTGAAATACCGAATCTGATCCCAAAAAGATTAATTAAAGATACTTTCTACTTACTTTCTTACTATTCTGTGATCTAGTGAATATAAAAGGCATTTTAAATGAAAAGGTGACTGTAAAAATTTTGTGTTTTGGACTCATTAGTGAGGTGTAGTAATAATAATAATAACTCTTTGGCCAGCCGCTGATTTGTCGCGGTCCTCATAAGAGAAGGCCATCATTCCCCCTGCACCCCACCCCCTCTTCCCCTCCTCTCCTCCCAGCATTCAGATATAAACTGCTTAATAGTGTCCCTCACTTCCTCTTTTTCAATTTCTTCAATAAGCATTCCTACCCTCTCCCTCGTGTCCCCCTTCAGCCATCTATCCTTTGTTTCTTCACCCCACTTCTGCATTATTCTTCCAGTAAATTTTATTCTATGAGGTATATACTGTGGGCATTCCAAGAGAAAATGTTCCAGGGTCTCCACTACTCCAGAGTGGCACATTCGGCATCCCTTTTCTCCATCTCTCCCAATTTTCCCCCGAAGCTCCAGTGATCTTGATCTCAGTTTGAACAGCAGTGACCCTCCAAAGGTGCCATCTAGGTACTTCTCAAAAGCTGGCTTTTCTTTATATTGTAACCCCTGCAGTGATCTTTTCACGCTAACCCCTGCTCGCCAGTTTCGATTGCAATCTTCCATGACTCTCTCTTTGACAAACCTTTTGCCTTCTTTCATTCCTACTTCTATGTTTGTGACCTCTATAGAGTAATTGTCCATTAGTTCCCTCACATGTTTTGACCACCCCGTATCTATATTAGAATTCCAAATGGTATCGAGCATCAGTTTGCACCACCGGTTGTCAGGCAGGTTTCTCAAGTAGTTAAAGTAACACAGTTTTCCCAAATCTACCCTGTCCTTGATTTTCATCCACCCAAGCTCCCCCCTTACTGCTTCCAAAGCTGCAGCATTACTCGACCCTGTTATCCATCTGCCGGCATCATTCTGAGTACTTTCCAACTTCTTAATAACGGTTTGGTTTAATGGAATCACGTCCGTGCCATACGTTATACTTGGTAAACCCACCCTCTCCCACAGTGTTTTCCCCACAAAGACCTTGTTGAAACTATTTTTCCCTAAAAGTTTTAGTTGGTTCAGAATTCTTTTCCCCTTCAGAATCAGTTTGGCTGAGTAATTTGTGTACACCCCTCTTCCCGTTATATTTATGCTTACCCCTAGATACTCATACTCTCCCGTTTCTCCTACAGTGATTTGTTTGCTTTCCCCTTCGGGGATTGAGAACTCCCCCACTCTCCATCTGTTCGTCATATCTACCTTGCGTCCAACGGGTATTACCTTGCTTTTATTTTCATTTAGTTCGAGCCGCCAAGTGTTCCCATATCTACCAACAATTTCCAGCAATTTCTCTAGCCCCTGTTCAGTTCTAGACATTAACACCATGTCGTCCGCAAAGAATAAGCCTGGTACCTTTATGTCTCCAACATTTACCCCCTCCGCACTCTGAATTAGTTCGTCCCCTAAATCTTTAACATACAATGCAAACAAAATCGGAGAAAAGATACACCCCTGCTTGAGGCCTATATCCATAGGGACTCGTTTTGTAGTGATACTCCCTAGACTGAGTTGGCTTTGCACATCTGTATACAGTGCTTTCATGATTCCCACAAAGTCACCCCCCAGTCCGATGCCCTCGAGCTTTCGCCACATACCTTCCCTCCACACTCGGTCGTACGCTTTTTTCACATCTAGAAATGCCAGAAACATCTTTTTCTTTTCAGCCTTTGTTGATTCTATCAGTTGGGTGAGTGTAAATAGGTGATCAGTGACTCTTCGACCTTTCCTGAAACCATTTTGAATTTCTCCTAAAAAACCTTTCTCTTCAATAACTTCCTCAGGTCTTCCGTATATGACCTTACAGAATACTTTTCCGATGTTACTACTAACTGATATCCCCCTATAGTTATCTAGAACTTCCTTATCCCCCTTTTTGTGTATGAACGACACCTTACTTTCCCTCCACTCTCTGGGGACCTTTTGCTTTCGCAGAGCCAGGTTGAAAAGGTTTGTCAGGACTTCAATAAGTGCCTCCCCTCCATTTTTGAGGAATTCGTTCGGAATTTCATCACTCCCTCCCGCTTTACCATTTTTTAATTTCGAGACCACGTTCCGCACTTCTTCTGCCGTTATTTCGCTACATACACGATTGGATAGGTTCTCCTCCACCAGTGTATTTCTTTTTGGTGGGGACCCACTGCCCCATCGCCTATCGTTTATCTTTTCCCAGTGCTTGACTAACTCTGAAGCGATACGGCCTTTATCTTCTGTACTTTCCCCATCCACTTTGATACTCTGCACACTACTTTTCCCCCGTTTATTTACCCAGTTCCAAAATACGTTTGAGCTCGAACCCCCCGTTTTCTTTATTGTTCTGGCAAGACTGCAATTGCGCTCCTTCCTATTATTATTCTTTATCTCATTCACCTTTTTCCGTGCCAGTTCATATTCTCCTTTCATTAGTCTCGTGTCATTGTTATCCACCCCTTTAAGCTTCCTACTTCTTCTGTAAGCAGCGCATTTTACCTTCCTTTCTTTTATAGCCTTTTTCAGTCCCTCGTTAACCCTGTATCCGAGCTCTCTCGTTGGGACCCTCACCCTTCCTATACAATCCTTCCCTGCCTCTGTTAGGCTATTTACTATGCCATCTGAAATACTCTGGACATTTGCATCCCTAGGTATACATTCAAGACTTGGTTTTAGTTTTTCCCGAAACTGCTTCCAGTCGGCTCCTTGTTTTAGTCCCCAAACTTCCTTGAAGGTATTTCTGTCTCTATTCGTCTTTTTGCCCATAATCTTAACTGTTATCAGGTTGTGATCACTACCCAAGTCATTTTTTCCCTCGTCATCTATTTCTACATCTATAACCTCCCTCCATACGCTAACGTCAGTGAGTATATAATCAATTATTGTTTTCTTATCGTTCCTCTCCCAGGTCCATTTACCCTTACATTTCGCATCCCTGTTCAGGATCTTTAAACCAAGCTCTTTTGATAGGTCCAACATCTTCCTCCCATTCGTGTTAATTTTCCTATCACCTCCTTGTATGCCCTCCTCCTTATCCCCGATGTGCCCATTGAAGTCCCCCATTAGGACAATACTGAACCCTCTGCTTTCAAGCTCTGTGATATTCGATCTAAGAGTTGTATATATTGAATCATTCCACTCGGGCTTACTTCCCTCCACTGCTAAGTATACAACACCAACGGCAACACTCCTGCTTCCTAACTTGATTTTTGCCCAGACTATTTCGTTGGATACTGGAATCTGAGTCCTTGCTTCTGTGAGATCTGTAATCAATGAGGGCTGTAATTCCTCTTTAGCGTAGATGCCAACACCCCCACCCCGTTTCTGACCCTCAGTTCGCCCAGCTCATATCCACACGCAACCCTTCATCTGATCAACCCGCTCATCCCGTCGTATCCACGTCTCACTTAGACCCATTATATCGAAGTCTCCTTCGTCCATCATTGTTGATATTTCGCTTACTTTCTTGTGCAGACCCTGGATGTTGCAGTACCCAAACTTAATGAATCTTTGTTTTTTTGTTCTCACTGGCACATTATTATACCCCTGGTATGTCCCTGTGTTGTGCATGTTTGTTGTTCTTCCTATGTTCCCAGCATTTGTGCCCCTCTGGGTTATCGGCTGTGGTCCCCTACCCCCCTTTTCTCCAAAAAAGGCCCAGCCACCTGTAAAATTTTTTGGCCCAACAGGTCTGTACCCATCCTACTTAAATGCAATCCGTCTCGCCCATACAACTCTCCTTGTCCCCAGAATGAATCCCAGTGGTCAATGAAATGTATTCCCAAGTCTTTGCAGTGCTCTTCCAGCTCCTCGTTTAGTGCCATAATCCGCGAGTTCCTCTCATTCCCACCACCCATAACGGGGAGCACCCCTGAAACGATGATCCGAGCATTCCTGGTAAGTAGCTTACTAATTAGGTCCTTGTATGTGTCCACCAAACGAACTGATTTCCTCTCCTTGATGTTATTGGACCCCACATGTAATACCACTACCGGATCAGGCCCCGACCCAGCTACAATACCGTCCACTCTATTCCTCAGGTCCTCCACTTTAGCCCCCGGAAAGCACAGAACTGTTCTATTTTTACTGTCCGGATCACAGACAACCTTGTCGATCCCCCGAACTATGCTACTTCCCGCAACCACCAACTTACTTTTGGCCCTCGCCCTATTTATCTCCTCTAGTCTCCTATTGTTTACAGCGTCCTCTTCCTCTCCAACAGCCCCACTCGGAATCACTATCGGTATCGGTATCATTGACCTAGGATTACTCCTATCCTTGTCCCTCCGTCTCTTTCCAGGCCCTGAACTACCTGGACTACTCCCCTGGTCTTCTCCCGGATCCCTCCTCCTTTTTCCTGGCCTAGACCCCAAGCTACTATCTGTTGCAACTACCTCCATCCCCTCCTCTGACTCTTCCGAATCGAGCACATCAAATCTATTTCTGGTGCTGCACTCCCCACTGCCTTTGGACTTTACACCCCTATCTACCTGCTTCTCTGGCCCCCCCTTTCCTACCACTTTTGATAGTCCACGCCAAACGCTTTACAGCATTGCTCCGGCTAGGGCCCCCCTCATCTGTCCTACGTACTTTTCTAGCAGCCCCCACCTCATTCACATCAAAGGTTCTACCCCCATGTTTCCTCTTGGAACCACCGACAACCATCCATCCTTCTCGGAAAGCTACTTTCACAGGCGTAACTCCAGACAGCCCCGCCCTACCAAGTTTTCCCTTCAGCTCAGCAATCTCCCCCTCAAACTTAACAATTGTCTCAAGTAGGCGGAGGATTTCCTGACAGTTTGCACATACCTCTCCATATCCCATCGAACGACAGTCCCCATACATCATAGAACACTGTTTACAAACTTCAAGCCCAAGTAAGTAACTGAGTTCCATAATCCAACTTATCGGGCAGGTTCAAACAGCCTCTTTGATAATCGCCGACGTGTGACTTCTTTTAACAAACATCAGATTATCACCGATTAGTGTTTGTTCAGCAGCACGGCTGCATCAAGTTGTTTTAGTGAGCAATCAAATCAAATGTGAAAGCATATTTTTTTGACGATAGTTGTGGAAAAGATTAGTGCCAATTAACAGCTACACTTCAATGTATTGCCAGCTGTTTTCTGAGCAGTATCGAGATCATTTTCGAATTATATATATACATAGAGAGAGAGAGTGTAGGGATGGATGGATGCATGGATGGGTTGATGGATTACGAAAATCTTCAACTCGTTCACAGTTTGAAATGTTCGAAATGCGTCCCGTAAAGTAGAACTACTCATTGGAGATCGGACCTAGACGTAGGGAGGTGAGGGGAAAAAATGGGCATAACAGTGAACAGGAATGCCAGATGTGTAATTTAGGCGTGGTGGAGACCCTGGAACACTTTCTGCCCAAAATACCAGTCTAAAAGAACAAGATTCACTAGCAGTGTAATGGGGAAGTGTATGGGAGAATGAAGGACATATGGTTAGTGAATGATTCAAAGGAGAGAGTTAATATGCTAATCGATGAGATTGAAAAGAATGGGGCAAGGGATGCCACCAAGCAGTCCGTCTCGAGTGTTGGTAGGAGAGAAGAAGCGTGGGAATGGGGGAGCAATCGGAAGCACAAAATGAACGTTAGTACGACCCCAATAATGGAACTCATTACCTAAAAACAAATATTTTCCGTGAATTTTTCATTTTTTTTTCATTTAAAATATTTTTAATCATTACCGAACACCCATAATGGCAAGAAATTAAGTGAGAAATATATATAATTACATTTCAGTTGGAGGGTCAGATTCGGTATTTAATGGGACCCAAGGAAAACCTGAAAAAAACGAAAGAAGACGTGTGATCAACACTCGAGAACAGTACCAAAAACTGAAACACCACACTCAGAAGATCACCGGACAGGCATACTGGAAATATATTGAAAATGTTGTAACACCAAATGAGGACGAACCACGGCCAGGAATGAAAAAATTCTGGACGTATATAAAACACAAACGTAAAGACATAGCTGGGATTTCATCATTAAAAATGGATGGAGAACTACTGCGATGCTGTCTCTAAATCCAATATTTTAAATCGACAGTTCAAATCTGCCTTCTCGGAGAAATCTACTTTCTCCAACGAGGAATTCAGAGCATCAAACCATATGGACTTCAATGCGACAAAGGAACCAGTGATGAAATCATTTGAAATTACAAGCAACGGAATCCAAAAACTCCTTAAACAGCTAAATCCATACAAAGCTTCTGGACCGGACAGCATATCACCTAGAGTCCCGAAAGAACTAGCTGCAGAAATTGCACCGCTGCTACAACTCATATTCAAGTTCCAGAAATCACTCACACATGAATGGTCGCAGACGACTGGCGCACTGCGAACGTCTCGTCTGTCTACAAAAAGGGTCCTAAATCCCTAGCTGAAAACTATAGACCATATCCCTAACATCAGTAAGCTGTAAGATCATGGAGCATATCTTAGCCAGTAATATCATGAATCACAGAGAAATAAACAACATCCTGTACCCACTTCAACACGGATTCCGAAAAAAGCGATCCTGTGAAACCCAACTTATTGAATTTGTAGACGACATCTCAAAAAACCTACAAGAAGGACATCAGACAGACGTCCTAATAATGGACTTTGCCAAGGCCTTTGATAAGGCTAACCATAATCTACTCATACATAAACTTAAGTACTATGGTATTGCTGGTAATGCAGTAAGGTGGATACAGATCTGGTTGGATGACAGGAAACAGACTGTAGTCATTGATGGAGTTACATCTAATGCAGTCAGCGTCGACTCAGGTGTGCCTCAAGGGTCCTCACTAGGTCATGGACTCTTCATCTACAACATCAATGACCTCCAAACCAGATTGACCTCAACAGTCAGACTCTTCGAAGAAGACACAATAACCTACCTGACAATCTCTGATAACAATATGCTGAAACGTTACAAAACGACCTTGCCAAGCTAGGTAAATGGGAGCAAGAATGGTGCATGAAATTCCACCCAGACAAATGCACAGTTCTATCAGTCACAAACAAAAGGAAAAATATTGAACCCAAATATCAACTCCATGGGCACACTCTCGAAGCAGTATCATCTGCTAAATACCTCGGACTAACCCTCACAAATAAATTACAATGGGACCAACACATAAGCGACATCACCAACATAGCAAATCAGACCCTTGGCTTTCTGCGCAGGAACCTGAAAATACCATCACTCAGAATAAAAAAACAAGCATATTTTACCCTCATATGACCTCTGGTAGAATATGCCTATACAGTTTGGGACCCTCACACTACAACGTATATTAAGAGAGTTGAGGCAGTCCAGAGAAGAGCTGCTCGGTATGTATCAAACAACCACAGAAACCGATCGAGCGTAAACAGCATGGTTGAGAAATTGAAATGGAGATCCATAACAGATGGGAGGAGAGATGCCAGACTTATGATGCTATATAAAATCGACAGAGGACTGGTTGCCATCAACAAAGAAACACTGCTTACCCCACCCATCCAACGCTCGAGGAAATCACATAGCAGGACATTCCAGATACCATCATCCCATATTGACACAAGGAAAATGTCATTCTTCCCAAGGACTATACAGGACTGGAACTTATTACCACCAGACATTGTAGAATTGGACACACCTGAAGCCTTTAGGGCCAGGATTGTACCGGCCAGTCAGTCTCCAATGCACATAAATTAAAAAATTCTGTAAATCGTATAATTTTATCTTATGCATAATCAGTCAACCAAAACAAACCCAGCATCCTCACTAAAAAAAAATTCCTACGGCATGCCACACTATCATACATTGCATAATCTTCCAACATGATGAAGGAGGCAACTACATGGCAGAAGCAGAAGAATACCAGGAAGAATCAGAAGTGGAAGATTCTGACACCTCAGACATAGACTCTAACCACATTTCCAGCCCTTCCAACCTATGGCAACACTCGACAACCAAACTGATGGAACCAACTCTCCAATCAACCCTCAAATCAAAACATTGTAAATCGAGATCCTCGGATAAAGAATCAGCAAAAGGTGTGAAGAACTAGAGCAAGAGGTAAAGGTAGGGGGCGTGGATGGAGTTGTGGATGGGGTCGATCCCATTTGAATCAGCAACAACATAATTAATGGGTCATTGACAATACCATTGTAGGGAGAAATAGAACAGTTTGGGGTAGAAATCCACCGAATGTTGGAAGATGACAGCTTCAGGATATCACAAGACAACAGCCAGGTAAAACTAATGCTGCTGACTGTAGTACACTTGCAGACACTTTCAGTCTCTTCATCATCATGTTATGGTGTTTTTTTATAGTTGATGGTTAATCAGTAAGAATTACAATAACTGGTTCAAATAATGTCCAATGGGGATCATAAAGTACAAATTTGAATGTTTTGCCCTCCTTTGTGCTTATTTTTATTAAGTTTTTACTGGGTTCAAAACAGAGGAAGACTGGCCATAAATTCCCAGTTGACCACCTAAGGGCCCCCCTGGGGCCCCAAAATTGACATAGTCCAACATGTGCTGGTGCATGAAGTTTTTTGAAAATGACCAACAGGCAAAATGGATCCGATTGCATAGACTGCCAGCACACTGAAATGTATCTATGTGGACTGCCGTAGAGACATTTCAATATACCAACAGTCTAGTCTGCATTTGATCGTTCAGATGCAAGGAAACAGCATTCTGTCAGTTTGAAACATAAAAAAAATTCTCCCATTAGGTCAAACTATGGTCCGGGAGTCCAACCATTTTGTTCTGAATGAGTGACAAAGATGATATAAATATGTCATCGAAACGTCTATGTGGACTGCAATTGATCACTCAGATGCAGAGAAGCAACCTTCTTTCAGTTTGAAAAATCAAAATTGGTAACTTTTCTTGGCCCACTCCGCCCCTGGTTCAAAATGGACCCCTGTCAGTAGGATTTGTAGGTAAATTTATTGGTAGGATGAGGGCTAAGGGGGTGGGGGGGATTTCTTTAGAGACTATAAAATTGTTAAAAAGTCAGATATTGGCTAAATGGGTTAACCCTATAACAGGCCTGAAAATAAGGCGTCTGACATTTGCAGAATGAGGTCCCCAGAGAGTGAATTTGATGATGCTATCCCATTCAATGGGCCAATTTTTCCTCTGGGTACCTCTTTCTGCTCAGTTTTGAGATCCTTATTCAGATTGAGGTTCACAGAGGGTAAATTTAGTGCTGTGCAGGGCAGCATCACTAGATTCACCCTCTGGGGACCTCATTTTGCAGATGACAGTCTGCTTATTTTCTGGCTTGCCCTATAACCAATGTACAGGATATCAAAAGTTATTATTTCAATTATTGTTTTTTTAAATTTAAAAAAAACTGCAACAAAACCATATCATGTGACCCCTCATCGGAATGAGTATGACAAACTCATTACAATGAGGGGGTCACATGACATAGTTTTGTTCAAATTTAAAAAACAAAGGTTTTCAACTGCTGAAATTGTAAGTTATGTGGAGGCCACAGGCTGATTCGTTAGGTAAAAGGTTAATATACAATACTTGGATTTATTTTGACGAAAAAAAACAAACTTGTCTGATTAAAATTTGGTTTTATTTTCTGTAAATAGCTTTGTCTCAATAAATTATCACAAACTTAACACAATGATTGCACATCAATACATCACATAATATCTTTACTGTTTCAATGCCATTACAATCTATTTTAGAACAGAAACTGCATCTTTATATAAAAAACACTTTGGCGGAAAAATACTTTTATGTGATACACTATGAAAGAGTGAATTTATCCCCCACATCCCTGCACCTCCCCCCTCTTGTTCTTAACATGTATAACATAATAGCACAGCTTGCCCTTTTACATGTACCTCATACAACATTTGGCCAGCACTTTAAAAAAAAACAACCCAAAACACCATTCAAATTTTATTTTTTAATTTTTATTGCCAAAATGTAGCTTATCACCCCTCAATGGAAGGAGTTCATCACTGAATTTTTTTAGTTTCTGATAAAAAAAATAGAAGTATCATCACCAACCATATTAGGTGAAGATTTAATGCCAAGACAACCTGTTCTGGATGTTCAGATACAGCCCCATTGTACATACACGTTTGCTAAAAAATGGTATGTGCTACACTTTTAGAAAGACCTTCCAGATCCCTTTCTAACAGAATATAACATAACCTCCCGCTTAACCCATTACCCAATGCATGCAATATCAACATTTATTATTTTAATTATTGCTTTAGGCCTAAAAAAAAGTTAAAATGTTTCTCATGCCATACGCATGGTCATTTTGGCTGCTACATTCTCTCTTTTTATAACCAATGCAAACTTAAAAAAATAAATGGTTTCAGTGGCGGCGCCAGAGTTACAGAAGTGAGGGGGTACAGTTGGGTATTGCATGCTGTGCAGCGGCTGCCTCGACGCACAGTGCCGAGCAGAGCCAGTGTGGGTTTCGGGAGGGGTGTCCCCTCCCGAAGTTGAGAAAATTTTTAAAACTTACATTGTAAATGGTGTTCTCTGAAGCATTCTCAGACAATTAAATTAAAACAGTTTTATCCTTTTGAAACTTACTGGTTAGGTTTTTCAGTTATAGAAAACGTCGTACATGGTGACATTTTAACGGAAGAACGCTGTTGGAAATTCACACCAAACGACACTCAAATCAAAAATGAAAGTAGGCTGCATTCCAAACGGATGCGTTGCACGCTCTCGATTCTAGCATTCCTTGAATACTCTTAAGCGGTATGTTTCAGACCGTTTGAACGCGGCACACCTTGTTGCAATTTGGGCCTTCGACTCTTGTTTCTTGTTTGCAGCTAATGTGTGTGTGTGTGGGGGGGGGGAGGGGGACACACAAACATAATTTAAAAACTTCTCTGATTTAGTGCACTTGGGAATATGGAATTAAGCATACCCACCATTACACCACAATGTTCAATACAAAAATTAAAATAATAGTATTTTTTTACTACGCTTGGCGAAAAAAGTGGAGGGGTAAGTACCCCCCACTGAATGGTTTATGTCCAATATTTTACCCAAGTTAATAAAATTGATAAATTTGTCCCTTGAGTGTGACAAGGCTTTGCAATGCTTTAGTATTGCAAAGCCTTCTTGCACTCAAGGGACAAAATACACCACCATCCTGCACCATCCATGCTATTCTGTGTAGATTATGAGGCATAAACAATAAAACAAACCAAAGACATAAACTTTTGATGACAAAGAATTAATTACAAAAATAGAAAAAAAATGCCTGCATGCGGTTTTAGAAGAAAAAAAAAAGGCCTGAGAAACAGAACTTGGTGGGGGCCTTAACAAATTTTTTCAAAAAATTTCAACAAAACCCTATCATGTGACCCATCATTGAAAAGAGCTTGTGCAACGAGGTGGTCCCATGATAACTTTTTGAAATAATTTATCTCTTGCTCATTCTGTAAATTCCACATGTGGATGTTGCCAATTCATTGGATAATGGGTTAACCCTTTTCCTAATGTAATGGTCAGATGTTGCCAGCACTATTCACAATAATCTCCATTCACATTTTAGTATTTTTTCCATATTTGTCTCCCAAACATAGCTTATGATGCCGCAATGAAACGAGACAAAGAATGAAATTTTTGCTGTGTTCCAAAAAAACCCCCAAAATATGTGTCTCCTTTTTTGTAAACTAAAGGGTTGATATAATGCCAGTCTGCTCTGAAAGAGGAGCACACCTTTGCTGAAAAAAATGCTTCTATGTAAAACACTCTTAGAAAGTTTTCCCAGAGTTCTTTCTGATAGTGTATCAAATGACCAGTCAACCCTGTCAATCTGGTATACATTTTTGTGTGAATGAAAATTTAGTGTTTGGTAGGCAAACAACATAATGGAAAACAAACAGTTAACCCTTTATCCAACTAAATTTGTACAACCACTACATAATTTACAAATTGAGCAGTTGAAAAAAATTCTTTTCCCTCCAAAAACATATCATGTGACCACTCATAAGAACAAGCTCCTTCCAACAAGGAGTCACATGATATTGGTTTGGAGCAAATGTTTTTTAAAATTGAAAAAATATAATTAAAATAAAAAATGTTCATATCGTGGGCACTGGTTATTTATTTACTGGTGTTTAAGCACAATGGCAAATCGTGACCATGACAGTTTTACGGGTGGAGGAAGCCGGAGTACCTGGAGAGAACCACCGAGCATCGACGAGCAACTGTCAGCTTCTTTACATTCTAACTCTGTTCAAGCACCGCTCAAGCAGGGTAACAGTGGTTGAAGACAAGTGCACCATCAACGTGCAGTACGCCTTAGTACACAGCGTCATCATGCCCCCATCTAGGTAACCGAGATAAAGTGCCTAGCCCAAGGACACAATGCGGGTCATCCCGGATGGGGATTGAACTCGGGACCGCTAGCATAGAAGTCCAACAGTCCACCAATGAGCCACTGTGCTCCCCATTTTATTGCTTTATCATTGTTAACAGGGTTAATAAGGGTCAGTAATAATTTAATCCAATAGTCCCAGAGGGCTGTTGGATTAACTTATTACTTAACCTCCTATAAAAACAAAATTAATTCACCCCATTCCTATATTCAAAATTGTATGTAGCAATCCCATTCCTGAACTCGAAGTTGATCAATAAATTCCTGTACAGTCAGTGTACTGCTTTGTGAAAAGTTGCCCCAAGTGTATTCTTACTTGAGAATTCTGATGGTAGGCTGGAGTGCAGTGGCTCAGTAGGTGGAGATGAAGGCTGCAAACCATGAGATCCTCGGTTCAAATCCCACCTGCAGAAACCATGTTGTGTCCTGGAGCAAGACACTTAATCCCAATTGCCTATGTGGGTGCACGGTGGCGTTGTGTACTAAGGTTTACTGCATGTCGATGGTGCACTTGTCTTCAACCAATGTTAACCCTGCTTGTGTGCAGTTGGGGAGTCTGTCAGTCTGTCATTGCTTGGTGGTTCTCTCCGGGCACTCAGACTTCCTCCACCTGTAAAACTGTCCGACACGAGGTGACCATGGCTGTTGAAAGTGTCATGAAACCCCAATAAATAAATAAATGGTAGGCTACATTTATATTGACAATATGTTTACATCTTTGTTGGCTGCCTGCATAGGCAGCCAACAAAAATGTAGAAGCACTGTTAAATTATCTCCATTCATGTATAAAAGGTAGTTATTATCGTAAAAATTAATCTCAAGATCCAAGGTTTAAGGGAGGTCACTCCAGGAATGACCTTGGATATTTTGAGTCCACTGATCAGTCTTGGCACTAAATCAGTTAACCCCGGGCACTCTGGTAGTGCAACAGAATTTTCTCTATTCACTCTATTTTTCTCGTTTAACTATGAATTTAACCAAATATATCTTGTTTGACAGAGCTCTGTCAAACAAGGTATATTTCATTAAATATCAAACGGCATTATGGCAAATACGTGCTGCTGAAAACTGCCATTTTGACTTCAGAGTGCTGGGGGTTAATACACTAAAACCATAACTTAAAAATATATTCAATATCAGCGTGAATATTTTCTTTTGGCAAGTTTATTTATTTATTTATTGTGTCTAAGGTCATGTTAAGTATCTATGGCTACATCATAACTGTAACATAGGAATTTATTGATTTATTTATTGGTGTTTAAGATCACATTGTTCTGTACAATGGCGAAATTGTGACTGCAAAGTGGATATAAAGTCAAGTGCAGCCAATTGTTTATACTCATGTTGCCTATTTTAGAAAACTTCCACCCCAGGCATTGCTGACTTGGTCATTTTTTACCAGTAAACAGAGCTTGTCTACCACAGTATGAGATATCCAATTAAGTGGGCTCCATGGTAGTGGTATCTGCTGATGCTAGTGGCATTGGCCTTAGGATTGCATTCTTCATCCAGGAATGGATATATAAAAAGCAATGTCCTGGAATTTACCACATGATAAACTAAAAGCAGATACCAAACCTATAACCCAGGAAATAGAGATTTGCAAATAGAAATGGAGTGGTCATGTGCTTTGAATGCGTCCAAATACATTACCAAGAACAGAAATGAGATAGACACCAGAAGGTCGAAGGAAGCATGGCAGACCCACAGAAACCTGAAGGAGGACAATGGAGAGGCAGATGAAAAAAACAGGGATAGGCATGAGGCTTCCTGGAGTGGTATATGAGAGAAGATCACGATGGTGAACTCTGGTGAAAGCCTTATGTGCACCTCTGTACGAAGAGGATTATGTAAAGTAACTAAAACTGATCACGGCACAAAAAGGTTAACCCTTAAAGACCTGGAGATATTTATACATTTTCACTATACTTTGAAAGTCTATCTCCAGTGGCTTTGCAGTTGTTTTTAGTCAAGTCTTGGCTGCCTCTGTAGGCAGCCAAGACTTTCTTAGAAACAACTGACAAGGTACTCAGAAAACATGTTTTAAGTTTACCCAAACAATGCATGCTGGGGCACCTGTTCCTTTGCATTAAAAAGTTATTAAAGTCGGAATCAGGACTTTAAGAGTTAATTAAGTTTGAGATCCTATACACAGGCTGGATGAATAAAACAGATGAGGGAGTTAAAAAGCTCCTCAACAGAGGTTGGGAACACTATCATCTTGAAGTTCTTTGGGAATGTATACTGTTAACAATTTACACAAATTTAGTGAGGTAAAAGAGCGAAAATATTTTATTTAAAAAAACATTTTTTTCAATATGGAGAAATCATTCTTGAAAGCCTGTTTTGTGAATCAAAGGCTGTCTGTTCCATAATCACTTTCTGAAACATTGCCTTCAACAAGAGAATAATTTGAAAAAAGTACTTCATTATTAAAAATATTCAAAAACAACAAAAGCTGGGGAAAAATCAATTCTGCCCTTGGCATTAAGTAAAATTCATTAACTTTATAAAAAATGTTTCACCTAAAAAACCCCATTAAAAATGAAAACTAAGACTCCTACCACCATGGCAAATATAAGTAGCTAACGTTAAAATAGAAATAACTTACTGAAGAAATGAACAACATTGATTACTTGCAAATATCTTTTGACTGTGTATGAAAAAAAATAATCACAATATTTTACACAATTTGTGTAAATCTCTTTTCACATCCTCTTACACTAAGAACTAAAATCTTAATATTTCATGTTCATTCAACAAATTTGTCCATTAAATTCTTATAGCTTGAACTGTAAACCCGTTATCCAATGCAAACACTATCAAAATTTGTTGTTTTCATTATTTAAAAATAAAAATTTAACTGGTTGAGGGTCTATATTATTTTTGATGGCCTGAATTTGTATTTCAAAATTTGTTTTATTACAAATTACTGGAGAGAACCTGCAGGCACTCTCCATTCATTTGTAATAAAACTAGAGGTGTGACTGGATGGGCCTATCAATACCCCCGCAAAATTATTCTAAGTCAAAAAGGGGCATAACTCAGGCAAAAATAGTACAACTGGAACTATAATCGCAGGTGCACAGGTTCCCATGGTGGTGAACATTCATACCAAGTTTCGAGGACAATGGTCCATAAACGTCGGAAAAAATCTCTGTCAATGGATGGACAGATGAACAGACAAGATGATTCCAGTGTATTCCCCTCCCCCCCTCCAACGGTATAATAAATTTATATAAACAAAACACTATTTGCGACTGACTGAATGAGAAAGGAAAATGTTGGATTTTGCTCTGGAACCCTAATTTTTCTGAAAGCCCTGATAGTGGCTACTAGCACTCAACCAGTTATACAAAATTTCAACAAAACCATGTCATGTGACACCTTCAGTTGAACGAGCTCAAATGAGGGAGTCACATGATATGGTTCTGTTGAAATTTTTTACAACATAATTTTTTTCCAACAGTTCAATTTATAAATTATACAGGAGGGTGCAGTTGATTCATTAGGTAAAGGGTTAATTCATTCTCCTGGACACAAGTAATGTTTCTGAGAATTTTCAACTCAAATATCAAAACGGGGTGGATGGTCCAAGTGAGGGAGCTAGTAGAGAACTACTCATTGGAGATCTTGGACCTGGACGTTGGGGCAAACCAGGGTGAAAAAAAAAATCGTTAGAGAAAGGGTCATGGAGGATTGTAACCGTAATTGGCGAGAGAGGGTCAAATCAGAGGTCTTTGGGTGGCCTGCGTGATAAAGAGAAGCCAGATTTTGAAGAGTGCCTTGATGGCACCTTTGGGGGGTCACTGTTGTTCAAGCTGAGGTCGCGATCCCTGGAGCTGAGGGGAAAAATTAGGAAAGACGGTGAAAGGGAGTGCCTGATGTGTAACTTGGGTATGGTGGAGACCCTGGAACACTTTCTTCTAGAATGCCCAAAGTATCAGTCTAAAAGAATGAGATTCACTGGGAGTATAATGGGGAAGTGGGATGGGAGAATGAAGGACATGTGGTCAGGGGGAGAATCAAAGGAGAGGGTTAATATGCTAATCGGAGAGATTGGGAAGAATAGGGCAAGGGATGTCATCAAGCAGTTCGTCTCCGAGTGTTGGGAGGAGAGGAGAAGCGTGGGAATAGAGAGGCAGTTGGGAGTACAGGGGTAACCAAGGTCTTCTCGTCCAAGAACCGCGACAAATCAGTGGCTGGCCAAAGTGTTATTATTATTATTATACCAACAAAACCTGCTGCCAAAAACAAGAGGCCTGCATCGCGGGGCTGCTAAACCCAAGAAATTTTCTAAGTCAAAAGAGTGAAAAAGGGCCATAACTCTGGAAAAAATGTGTGGAAGAAACTCACACTACACAGATATTGTAACCACATGATGCTCTAGCACCACACCAAATATCATTCAAATCAGAGTTGCTGGGGTACAAGGGAAAATGTTTGTATGGAAGGGAATTTATAAGTTTTCAAGTTGAAAAAGTGCCATAACTCTAGTGAAAATGCATGGAAGAAACTCACGTTAGGCAAGTACCATTACCTTCATGTTACTCTATCACTGTACCAAATATATTTAAAAATGGTGTAGCTGTAGCTGAGCTACACGGGAAAATGTTCGGACGAAAGGAATTTTGAATTTTCTAAGTTGAAAAAGTGTCATAACTCACGAAAAAATGTGTGGAAGAAACTCACAGTATACAGGTAATGCTCCACCATGATGCTCTATCACATCACCCATTATCATTCAAATCAGAGTAGCAGTGACTGAGATACAAAGGAAAATGTGGGTACAGACAGACGAATGGACGGACGAACAAATGGGCAGACGAACAGATGGACGGAGCTCTCCACTAGATACCCTTTTGACTTTTCAAGTTGGGGGCATAATAATTAAATTTCTCATACAATACTCTTCTGAGATGTACATTAATGAAACGTAAGTTTTGTGAAATCTTCATTACATTATCATTGTACCCGTCTTGTCACAGATGTACATACTTAATCATTGTAACAGTCTTGACATCATTGTTGTATGTCACAGCTGCACATACTTAGAAGGAAAGTCTGGCTTGTTAATCCTTAATTTGAGTTAAAATGATTAATTTTCATTCAAATATGAATGTGAGTATGAAATAAGTGAATGATATTTGAATATTTATGAAACTCATCTACATTTTGCCTCACCAGAAATTCAGCAAAATTTAAAATTCTTCAACTCGATTCATAAAATCATTTAAGATAAACACTTATTTCATATCTACTGAATATTAAATAGTTAGCAAGATGGGATTAAATAATAAAAAATAATGTATAGGTTTTCCAAATTTTTGTGTTTACTGAATATGACAATTAGTTTGGGTTAAGGGTTAATCTAACACTCTAGCAGTACACCCTCTGCACTCTGATGTCAAAATACTGAAATTTCAAGCAGAAAATTTTTTCAAATATGTAACTAGGAATTTAGCCAGTTCAAAGTTCCATGACATGTCAAAGAGATCTGGCGAACAAGATTAAATTGGCTAAATTCCTAGTTGCAGTGCAAGAAAAAATTGCAGCCAAAATTTTGATATTTTAATATTAATATGGTATGAGATTTAACTCTTAACCTGCTGAGTATTTTCGGAATATTTTTCATCTAATCTAGTCATGGCTGCTGTAAAGCAGCCATGACTAGATTTGATGAAAAATTTATTCATATTCAACTCAAGAAATTACTGGTCTAAAATGCTATTCAATTTACAAGGGGAAAATTGATTACTCTGCCCAAATTATGCTTATTTCAGTGTCAAAAGAAATAGTGTCCTAGACAGGAATATCTGCCAGCAGCATGTAAGAGGTTAACCTCAATCCTTCAGTGGGATTTTTCATGAAACTGCTTTTGTCCCAATACTCAACCATATAATTATCTCCCCTTGAACTGCCCATATGTATTCTTTTCTATCCTGCATATCAGAATTCCTATCTTCTAAGAAGAAAAATACTTGTCCATAAATGACCATGAGTATTAAAATATAATCCATTTTATTTTGTTCGATAAACTCATTGTGCAATCAAACAAGATGCAATAGGTTCTATTCACCCTTAACCACTCTAAAACATATATATGATAACAGGAGGCTTTCAAAATAATTCAGTTTGTAACCAGTATGGTTTCAACTGTTTTAGTTTAAAAAATAACTCATTACCCTCTTAGTGGAATGAGCCTGATAAACTCATTCCAAAATGGTTCATAAGAAAGGTCTTCAAATTAAAAATTGAAAAAAAACCCCACCAATATCTAAATGGTGACTCTGGGCGAATCTGGCCTTTTCTTTGGTTGAATGTTGAAACAAGGCTACGACAGATAAAACTAGAGGTGTGGCTATTCCAGATGGGCCTTCGATACCCGGCCGCCATATTCTAAGATGAAAAGATGCATAACTCTGGCAAAAAAGTATGAACGAAACTATAATCGCAGGTGCACAGGTTCCCATGGTAGTGAATATCCATACCAAGTTTCAAAGGAATCGACCCATAAACGTTTGAGAACAACTGCGGACAAAAATATTCTAAGGTGAAAAGGAGCATAACTCTGGCAAAAGTCTGATCAAAATTATAATCGCAGGTGCACAGGTTCCCATGGTAGTGAACATCCATACCAACTTTCAAAGAAATTGGTTCATAAACAACCGAGAAAAGCTCTGGACAAAAAATTATGTCCACTATAAGTACAGTGAAATCCTTTCAACTGAATTTATTTATTGGAGTTTAATGTCACTTTTGACAGACAGTTTTATAGGTGGAGAAAGCTGGAGTACTTGGAGAGAATCACTGAGCAAAAATGAGGAACTGTCAGACTCCCCAACGAATGTATTTACTCCACACAAATAAGGTTAGCATTGGTTGAAGACAGGTGCACTATTGACGTGCAGTTCGCCTTAGTACACAGCACCACCGTTCCTCCACGTGGGAAATCAGGATGAAGTGCCTTGCCCAAGGACACAATGCAGTTACCCCTGATGGGAATCAAATTGTGGACCTCTCAGTTTGAAGTTCAATGCTGTAACCACTGAGCCACCGCACTCCCTGTTAACTGAACAGTCACTCTGACAGTGAGAATTATTCAATTAACAGGAATATTCAATTAGCAGATATTTGGTCCATTTTTGTACTCTATAGATGACCTTTGCATTTATTCCATTAGATATTGTTTGGCAGAGCTCATGGAGCTCTGCCAAACAAGATATAATAGATTAACCCTTTACCTAACCTGAAAAGCAGACGACACTTGCAAACAAAATTCTTGAATAACTAATTTTTTTCATTTTTTGTCCCAAAAACATAGGTTATGACCCCTCATTGGAATGAGCTCGTTCCAATGAGAGGTTATAACCTATGTTTTTGAGACAAAAAAATAATGAAAATTAATTGGTGATTTTTTTTAATAGCGCTGGCCGGTTTTGGCCATTACGTTGGGTAAAGGGTTAAATGGCCATACTGGATTCACTGTGGACAAATAGGTCTGTAAACAAGGGGAATTCAGGGGTATTTCTTGACATATCATAAATTTTTTTGTTATTCAATTGACAGGAGGTTACTCTCTATACATAACCTATATTAAATCAACAGGTCACATTTGTACTCAAGATATGGAAAATGGTTTTGTGTCCAGAAGTTATATTCAATTAAATGAATAAACTGCTAATTTGAAAAAATAGTAACTCTCAGATTTTGCTGGTATGTGAAAGAGCATGTGAAAAAAACAATGTAAGTGTAAGTCATCAGAAGCAAAGTGAAATTATATAAATCTCTAAAGCTTTAATGCAGACAAAGTTCACAAAACACAACATTGCGAAGATATAAACAAACTTACACAAAAGTTATTGGAAGTAAACAAATCCTGTGATATTTTGGAATACATGCAGTTTCCAATTTTAACTTTGCTGCTGTTTGAATAAATCACCACCACAAACAATAATTGTGCATTAATTTGGCAATAAGTGGACACAATTAGAAAATTGGCATTATTTCAAATAAACTGCTGTTATGTATCAAAACAAAAAACAGCACATTTATTGACAACGGCAATTGTAAACAGATTTCACTGACACATCTGCAAAAAATAGACCTGCATGGATAGAAATTTTAAATTTGTCCTTCTGAGAAAGAAAATTTCAACAAATATGGAAAATGAAATTGCACAGAATTTTCCGTGAATGATCAGCTAACTAGTTAAGATTGAAAAAGGCTGACAGTTTTTTTTGAATATTCATTTACTTCTTTTAAATTCTCGTCTTGAATTTAATTTATTTAATCGAATTCATACAAATAATATATCAAATATTAGGGTACTACAGTGGAGCCCACTTAATTGGGTATTTCTTAACTGAATAACCTTGTCAATTGAATATAATTTCCCAACACAAAACCATTTACCATGCCTAGAATACAAATATGACCTGTTAATTGAATATAGGTTACAGAGAAAACTCCTGTTAATTGAATAAGAAATCTTGAGACCTGTCAAGAAATTATCCCGACTCTCCCCAGTTTTCCTTTGTTTATAGACCTATTTAGCCCCAGCACATCCAATACAGGCATTTAATCTATTATATCTTGTTTGATTTTATAATAGAATAAATGCTAAGTTTATTTCTAGAATACAGGAAAGTAACACAATCCCTGTTAATTGAATATTGTTAATGGAATGATTTTTGCTCTTCAATTAACAGGGCTCCACTGTATTGCAAAACAGAAATTGTGATTTTATAAAATGATCAACTTATTTTTTTTTTAAATCGCAGCTTATTGTCCCTTTAACAGATATTTGATTCAGAAATATCCTGTTAACCCTTTACCTAACATGAAAAGCAGACGACACTTGCAAAAAAAAATCTTGAATAACTAATTTTTTTCATTTTTTGTCTCAAAAACATAGGTTATGACCCCTCGTTGGAACGAGCTCGTTCCAACGAGGGGTCATAACCTATGTTTTTGAGACAAAAAATGAAAAGATTTTGAAAATTAATTGGCGATTTTTGAGAATAGCGCTGGCCGGTTTTGGCTGTTACGTTGTTAAAGGGTTAAGTGGACTCCACTGCATTTCTAATTTTGCCAAGCTCAAAAGCTCATATTACTGAGTGATTACTGAGTATCCTACAGTGTTAAAAATATTGCATTTTTTTCTGCCATCAAATATAGACAAAAATTTGGATTTGACCAGTGAATATGTTTTTCACCCACATCGCTTTTCTCCTAATTCCACAATCCTCCTGACCATTAATGAGTATTATGTGTAGATAATATGTATATATGTATATATATATTAATATCAAAAATAGATAGCTCAACATCAATTGCCATGGTGCTATACCTGAACAAACAGAGTATTAACTGTAAATGTTTCATCTTTTTTCATTGTGATGATCTATTTTACAAGAAATTTGGCATACTTTTGAGGATGTAATTTGGTGATGTGATGCAGTGTTGACCATGTAGTCTTCCGGGTTGAGAAAAATGAAGTGTCCTGAGAGAACCATTTATTAGCAGCAAATAACTGTCAGACTTCCCAAGTCACTGAGCAGCAGCGGAACGTGAGTCTGGTACACACTAGCTGAAGGCATATTCACCATTGTGCGCTCTACACCTAAGCATCATCCTCCAATAAAACTTTACTTGATGCATCACACATTTCTGGCCAGTTTTTCAACTTTGACTCCAAAACATGACTTATGACCCCTCATCAGAACTGGTCGAATGCTGGGAGCCCATATTTGGGCTTTTTTTCAGAATTTCAGGCACCACAATTTAAATGTTTCATATTCAGTGAAAGTACCTCATACTATCTTTGAAGTGATTTTAGTTAGTCTATAAACATTTGTCGTGTTCTAATTTATGAGAGAGTGCCATTTGACACTCTCTCATAAACTGTAACAAAGCAAACACGAATGAACAAATTTTGATGACCAAAAATAATTTAACACTCTACCAGTTGCGGATCAGCTGCAGACTTCCAGCCTCTCAATCGGAATTCTCATCTACAAACCATGGAATTACTGGGCTTTCTACAGTACATCAATTTGTTTCAAAGATGGGGGCCACTACCTGGGGTTAATAAAAAGGTGAAGGTATTGTAATGATAATAGCTTATAGGGAGAGTCAGGATAATTTCTTGACTGGTTACAAGATTTTGTATTCACTAAACATAAGTTTACGTTATAACAAATATTCAATTAACAGGTAAAATCTGTACTGGAGATAAAGTAAATGGTTTTGTGTTGGGAAATTATATTTATTTATTTATTGGTGTTTAAGGTCATATACTTATGCACAATGGCTAATCATGATGGTGACAGTTTTACAGGTGGGGGAAGCCAGAGTATCCGGAGAGAACCACCGAGCAACGATGAGCAGCTGCCAGCTCCCCAACATCGTAACTCCGCACTGCAGCACAGGCAGGGTTAGATTGGTCGAAGACATGTGCACCACCGATGTGCAGTATGCCTTAGTACACGGCGTCATCATACCCCAATGTGGATAATCGGGGTTAAGGGCCTTGCCCAAGAACACAACGCGGGAGTCCGAATTGATCACTCAGATGGTCATCCATCCAATGATTAACCGGGCTCAACGTTGCTTAACTATGGTGATCTGACGAGAACTGGTTACCGCAACGCCACCGCACCCCTGAGAAATTATATTCAATTAACAGGGTTATTCAGTTAAGAGATATCCAATTAAGTGGGCTCAACTGTATATATATCTGGCCAGATACAACTATTCAATAAGAGCAGTATTTTTCTGCCTCAACTCCATTGAATTATTTTGTTAACCCTTTACCTAACATGAAAAGCAGACAACACTTGCAAAATTATTGAATAACTAATTTTTTTCATTTTTTGTCTCAAAAACATACGTTATGACCCCTCATTGGAACGAGCTTTGAGACAAAAAATGAAAATATAATGAAAATTAATTGGCGTTTTTTTAGAATAGCACTGGCCGGTTTTTCTCGTTCTGTTGGGTAAAGGGTTAAACAACAAAAGAAATATCTTCCCAAAGTGTATCCTGTTGGAGACAGTTTATGAATCCCCATTCCCTCCCACACCCCACTCACACAATCAAACTTTTAGCCCTTTTAAACAATCAATTGTGAAACATAACTAGACATGTCCATGTGCTAACAAAAGTGTGAAAGCCATGATCGTTTAAACATAGCCGTTTGATGATGAATATACATACAAACCAACAGGGCTGCCGAGAGCAAAAATACGTGCAGAGCTAATGTGTAGAATAAGTATTATAGTACCTGTGAGCGCCAAAGGCATGAAGCAATAGGCAGGCTGTACTCCCCAGAAAATTTTTTAAAATTAAAATTAGTGCTGGAAGCTTCTCCTGCATTTTTCTTGACAATATCTACTTAATTATTTCCTTACAATCTGGGTAATTTATTACCTGTATTTCTGTGTGTATGGTGCACTTTTTCTCCAAAGATAATCGAGACCACCACAAGGCCTGAAAATAAGCAGTCTGACATTGCAGAATGAGGTCCCCAGAGGGTGAATTTGATGATGCTATCCCATATACTGGGCCTATTTATCCTCTGAGTACCTCTTTCTGTTTAGTTTTGTGCCCCTGATTCAGATTGAGGTTCACAAAGGGTAAATTTAGTAAAGCGACCCTGCTGTGCAGGGTAGCATCACTAAATTAACCCTCTGGGTACCTCATTTTGCAGATGACAGTCTGCTTATTTTCTGGCTTGACCAACACAATGCAGTAAACAAACTGGAAGAAGAGGTTTTTTTATATTAACTGGTAAAGTGCTGGAAGCCCATATTTGGGCTTTATTCTGAGGTGAAGGTACTACAACTTGAAGACTTCATACTCAGAGGATGTGCTCCGTATTATCTTTGTAGTGATATTATTTAGTCTGTAAGGACTTGTCTTGTTACAATTTATGGGAGAGTGCCCACAGGCACTCTCCCATAAATTGTAACAAGACAAAGATATGTGAACAAATTTTGAAGGCCAAAAATAATTTAGCACTCTACCAGTTAACGGACCCTGGTCAGTAATGCATCTACATACTCTTGCCACCTAGACCAGCATTAGAGGCCCATACCAAAAGCCTTCCCACAGCTTTCAGCTCAGACTTATCGATAGGTCAACCTACACTTTTTAAGACACCCAAAATCCCGGGGCAGTTGCCCCTCTTACCCCTCGGCGCTAGTGTAAACCAATACTGGGACTTCTTAACCTGCTAACCTTTTAGACATGGGTAAAAACAGTTTTCAATTCATTATTTCTTGTCTGACAAAGCTTTAAGAGCTCGATGAAAGAAGAAATTTTTAACAAACTAATAAGTCCACAAAGTTCTGTAAAGCAAAGAAACTTATGGTCATTTATATAAATTCGCAATTTTTATTCATTTTTTATCCAACTAATAAAGATTTGCTTCATGACCCACTTGTAAATTAAAGTCAAATTTGTTTTTAACTCTTGTCTGTAGCAGTTATCATTTTCTGCGAAAAACAAAAATACCTGGTTACCTTGTAAAGGTATAAACCTAGCTCTTATCCCTTTACTCAACAGACCCGATATCAAAATATGCTATTTAAGAAATATTTTTTTCAAAATTTTCAAAAACCTTCAACAAACTGTATCATGTGACCTCTCACTGGAACAAGCTTCATGAGCTAGTTCCGATGAGGGGTCAGATGATGTGGTTTTGTTGAAATCTTTCTTTTTTTAAATTCTTTTTCAACTCAATTTTCAAATTACATGGGAGGATGCAGCTGATTTGCTAGATAAAGGATTAACAAAAAGTAAACATAAATAGGAGAAGTCCTCTTGCAGATGACTTAACAGTGTTTCTACATCTGTACAGGCAGTCAACAATGATGTTACAACACTGTCCAGATAAATGCATTCTACCAGTAAAGTTGTCAGAGAAGAATACACTTAGAACAACATTCTCAGAGACATGTACAAGGGGCTGTTTTTGGCTGTACAGTGACTTAAGCAGGCTTTGATTTGTTTGGTTTCGCACCTCAAAATGCAAAGCAAACATTGCAAACTGCGATGCAACAGCTGGAATTGATTAGCATTTTTTTAATTCGGAATAAAATGTATGAACGCAAAAAGTATTTTCACAATTGCAGATTTGGATGACACGATGTATAATGAATACACAATTGCTCACTATTTATATCTTCAGCTACCATTATGCATAGCTTGTAGAGTATATATCGCTTCTGTTTGGATGTTGGGGAAATCCAAATGATGTTGAACCGGAATATCAGGGACATGCGTTTATGTATTTCCAGGAAGTAAAGACATGTCTCATGAAACTGAAAGTACAATATGTCACAAGATAAACTTTACATGTTTTCTGGAACTCAGCAGGACATACATGGCAAAATTATAGGATAAAATTAGATGAATTCATTGATATATTAACTCTTTACCCAATGTAACGGCAAAAATGAGCCAGTGCTATTCACAAAAATCGCCAATTAATTTTCATCATTTTTGTCTCAAAAACATAGGTTATGACCCCTCTTTGGAACGAGCTCATCGAGCTCGTTCCAAAGAGGGGTCATAACATATGATTTTGAGACAAAAAATGAACAAAATTAGTTATTCAAGAATTTTGTTTTCAAGTGTCGTCTGCTTTTCATGTTAAGTAAAGGGTTAAAGATGGGATCAACCTATATTATAGCAACGTATTTTCTTACCTGGACTCATCTAGCATGTGACAAATAGTAAGTAACAGAATAATATAATTTCTCTTCATACACTTGGAAAAATGGGTTTGAAAGTAACTCTCAGTTACATTCCCAGATGCTAAGAAATTGAGTCTTTCAAGTCAAATTTTCAAAAAATTTTCACTTCGGGCTGAACCATGGTCGACCCAGAGGGTTCTTGGACTCTTAACCTGGATTACAAAAAAGTTGCTAACCAATTTTCTGTGAACAAATCGACACCTGCTTAAGGGGTTAACCAGAATTTAGTGAATGGGGCACAATGTAAAAGTGTGTATTAAAAATGGAATGATAGTGATATTTTAGGAATACAAACATGCTAACAAATTTTGTATAAATACACTTTATAACCATTTATACAAATGATGAATAATATCACGAATCGTTGATTCTCTTGGTAACACTAGATTTACAAATAAAATTTCCTTTGAAATCCTATCTACCCTGAACATTTCCACACTACAAAATTAAAAACAAAGAAATCAGTGCATAAGGTCCAACAAAGTAGATCTTCCGTTTCTCAGGCCATTTTTTGTAAAATTGCATGTGGGCAGGCGTTTTTTTATTTTATATTTTTATTTTTGTAATTATTTCTTTGCCATCAAAAGCTCATGTTCTTGGTTTGTTTTATCTACAAAATAGCATGGATGGTGGTATATTTTATCCCTTGAGTGAAAGACAACTTTGCAGTGCCAAAGCATTGTAAAGCTTTGTTGCACTCAAGGGACAAATTTATCAATTTTATTAACTTGGGTAAAATATCAGACATAACCATTTAATTTTTATTTTTTTATGTTTGCATTGGTTATAAAAAGAGTGCATGCGGCAGCCAAAATGATCATGTGGGAGGCACTGAGAAACAGATTTTCAACTTTCTTAGGCCTAAAATAGAAAATTATATGGTAAAGGTGGTCACATTTCATATTCAAGATATCTCAATAAGGAAGACAGCCAATATGGCGACAGACAAGTTGACCATACCTTGGCAGGTGGACAGCCATTATAGCTATGCTGTATCTCAGCAATGTACTTTGATTTTTGTTTGCAATTATTTTAAATATAATATTAATTTTTGTTTGAAGCGCTGTGTCCAAAAATGTACTTTGTTTTTTGTTTACAATTATTTCAAATAAAATATTTACTTTCGTATGCTATGTCCTAAAATGTACTTTGATTTCTGTTTACAATTATTTCAAATATATTTATTCTCGTATACTCTGCATTGTCCTAACAATCTGAATTTTGTTAACAATTAGTTCAAATATATTTATTTTGGTTTGCTATGCTGTGTACTAACAATGTATTTGATTTTTGTTTACAATTATTTCAAATATATATTTCTTTTGATATACTGTTGAATAAATTATTCATTTAAATACTGATTAAGTACAGATTAAACCTTTATCTAAATAACATCAAAATTCATCTGTGCTGTACACAAAAATCACTAATTTATTTAATTCCATTTTTGTTTTTTTTGAAAACATTGCTCATTAACCGCATTGGAATGAGCTCCACCAGCTCTCTTCAGTGAGGTGTCATAAGCTGGGTTTTGGGAGCCTGAAATGAATATTTTCAGTTATGCAAGAAGAAACAAAGGTGTTTATCCCTCCCGCAACCCCCCACCACCAAAAAAGAGAGAAGAAACACAATTATACAATAACATAATTAATAAAAAATATAAATAAAACTAAAACACAACATTAACTACTTTAACTCTTAATCTGCGGAGTATTTTCTAGATATTTTTCATCAACTCTAGTCATGGCTGCTTTAAAGCAGCCATGACTAGATTTGATGAAAAATTAATCTAAATGTAACACAAGAAATCATTGGTGAAAAATCCATTCTATTTACAGGGAGACAATATGATCAAATATGCACAAATAATACTCATTTCAAGAGAAACCCTGTGCTGGGCAGGAATATCTGCCAACAGCATTTAAAGAGTTAATGTCAATGCTGCTTTGACATATGAAGAATATCACTGTTCATTCCAGGGGAGCAAATCCACTCAGCAAGAATGTCTTCCATTGTTTTAAGAGTTTCTTTCATTAACCTTCTGCATACTGATGTAAAAAATAGCAAACATTTCAAGCACCTGGCTTTTCCCATAATGCAACTAGGAATTTACCCAATTCAATTGTGAGTTCTGTATCAAAGAAATAAACTGAAAATTCCTTCTTCCTTGATCTGTGATGGAATCTGCCATATTAATACAGTTCCGTCAGATCTTGAAACAAATAATCTCTGTGAATCCACTGTAAATGTAACACTGAAAAATATATTTAATTATTTATTGGTGGTTAAGGTCACTGAAACATATATTAAAGAGGATATTTTAAACAAATTTCATATAAGTTTCCTGAAAAAAAAAATAAGAAAAAGCCATATAGCCATAGAGGTCACAACATTTCACAACACAAGCACCGCTTAGCATTGCATAATATGCACAGTTGGCTTTTTCAAATTGTATATAGCTACTGTTATAACCAATAACATCGGACAGAACCCCAATTCGAACTGAACTTGTATTTTAGTATGACTGAGACACAAACCACTTTGGGTGGTGATTGACAAATCCAAACTCACGTTATCGTCCAAAAACCCAAATGTTGACAAAAATGTGAAATTTCTAAAGTTGAAAAGGGACATAACTCTGGAAAGAAAAGTCCAACCAAAATTATACTCACAGGCGCACAAAGAATCAGTCCGAAAACTCCGAGAAACCCTCCAGACAAAATGCAGACTTATTCCAAGTCAAAAAGGGGCATAGATCTAGAAAAAATATAGTCCGATCAGAACTATAATCACAGGTGCAAGGGCTCTCATAGTGGTGATCATGCATACTAAGTTTTGAGCGAATTAGTTTATAAACCTCCGGGGAAATCTCAAAATTCGACCAATGTGGTAAAATACCAATGTAGTAAAATAAGTCAAAAAGAGGCATAACTCTGGCAAAAATAGTCCAACTGGAACTATAATCGCAGGTGCACAGGTCCACATGGTGGCGAACATGTATACCAAGTTCCATAAACCTCCAATAAAATCTCCAGTCAAAATTCAGACCAATGAGGCAAATTATTCTAAGCCGTGAAGGGCATAACTCTGGCAAAAATAGTCTGAATATAATCACAGGTTCACATGGTGGTGAACATGCATTCCAAGTTTCTAAAGAAGTGGAACATATACCTCCAAGAAAATCTAAGAACAAAATTCTGACCGATGAGGCAAATTATCCTAAGCCATAAAGGTGTATAACTCTAGCAAAAACAGTCCCACTGGAGCTAAAATCGCACATGTACAGGTTCCCATAGAGGTGAAGTTTTGAAGGGAATGGCCCTCGAAGAGCCACTAATATATCTGGACGAAAAAAACGGCTGGATGGATGATGGACAATAGCCGAACAACCCATTTACATAATATGACCATTTTTTTTCAAACAGGTGCTTAAAAATTAATAAAAAAATCAAACTAGAGAGGCCAGGGTGGCTTATACAATCACCTGATTGCAGCATCCGAGAGATTTTTTTCAAACTTAAGCATGTAGTATATCAAATCAGGACCTGAACTATACTGAGTCAAAAAGGAAAGAAAAACAGAAACAAATGTGAAACAAGAGGCCCCAAGGAGCCTTAATCGCCCAAATATGGACCTAGGGACATGGCTTGAACAAACTTGAAGCTCACCCCCTAAGGATGCTGCATACCAAATATTAAAACATTCTGACTGCTAGATCTGAAGAAGAAGAAGATTTTTAAAGAAAATTTCTCATATTGACTAAGTTATAATTCAGGCTCCCACAGGGAGCCCAAATATGGACCCAGGGACTTGGCTTTAACAAACTTGAATCTCACCCCCCTAAGGATGCTACACACCACATATCAAAACATTCCGACTGCTGGATCTGAAGAAGAAGATTTTTCAAGAAAAATCCTCATTTCGAACTGAGTTACAATTCAAGCTCCCACAGTGAGCCCAAATATGGACCTAGGGACATGGCTTGAACAAACTTGAATCTCACCCCCTAAGGATGCTGCATACCAAATATTAAAACACTCTGACTGCTAGATCTGAAGAAGAAGAGGATTTTTAAAGAAAATTCCTCATTTTGAACTAAGTTATACTTCGGGCTACCACAGTGAGCCCAAATATGAACCCAGGGACTTGGCTTGAACAAATTTGAATCTCACCCCCAAGCATGCTGCATACCCAATATCAAAAGATTCTGCCTGCTGGATCTTGAGAAGATAATTTTTAAAGAAATTTGCCTGAAATGCACTAAGTTCAAATTTGGGCTCCTATACTGAGCCCAAATATAAACCCAGGGAGCTGATTTGAACAAACTTGAATCAGATATACCCCACAATGTTGCATACCAAATATCAAAAGATTCTGCCTGCTGGATCTGGAGAAGAAGATTTTTTAAGAAATTTGTCTGAAATGCACTAAGTTCGAATTCAAGCTTCTATAGTGAGCCCAAATATGAATCCAGGGGGCCGATTTGAACAAACTTGAATCAGATCCACCCCACAATGTTGCATACCAAATATCAAAAGATTGATTTTTTAAGAAATTTGCCTGAAATGCACTAAGTTCGAATTCGAGCTTCTATACTGAGCCCAAATGTGAATCCAGGGGGCAATTTGAACAAACTTGAATCAGATCCATCCCACAATGTTGCATACCAAATATCAAAAGATTGTGCCCGCTGGATCCGGAGAAAAAGATTTTTTAAGAAATTTGCCTGAAATGCACTAAGTTCAAATTCGGGTTTCTATAGTGAGCCCAAAAGAAAATTCCTCATTTTGAACTAAGTTATACTTCGGGCTACCACAGTGAGCCCAAATATGAACCCAGGGACTTGGCCTGAACAAATTTGAATCTCACCCCCCAGGCATGCTGCATACCCAATATCAAAAGATTCTGCCTGCTGGATCTGGAGAAGATTTTTTAAGAAATTTGCCTGAAATGCACTAAGTTCAAATTCGGGCTTCTATAGTGAGCCCCCCCCCCCCCCCCCCCCCCCCCCCCTGACATGATGTGTATACCAAATAGGAAACAATTCTGTCTGGTGGATATGAAGAAGAAATTTTGGAATTTTGGAAAGAAATTCATGGGTGCTATCAGAGTTATGCCCCTTGTGGAGCCCCCTGTGGGTGCGGCAAGTTTATTTGTAAAAGTTTGAATTGACATATGATGGGGAACATGCACACCAAAATTTGGTTCAATTTGATCCAGTAGTTTGTGAGGAGTAGTCGATAAAGTAAAGTTCATGACGGACGAGGACGGACAGCAAGTGATAAGATAAGCTCTCTTCGATGAGCTAAAAATCGCATAAAGGTTGAAATATAATAGTTCCAATGTTGCATGTTTGTGGACAAGAAGTCATGGAAAGAGTTTAATGACATGTTGTTGTTGTCAACCCAACCGTATACAATTTTGCTACGGATTTCAAAACAGCATGTGCTACCCGAGAATGTCAAATTGAATGGGTGACCGATGATTTTCTTTGTGTTATTTTGCGCTAGAGAGCCTGCGTTATTGAGAAAACATGCTAGTTTTGTCTTCCGACATTTTAAAAAATGCCAAGATTAACTGAAAGTTAAAAAATTTATAGTAATTTATATATTTTTTATACTTACCAATGACCCAGACATAGCTGGTGCTAACTCTTAAAATATAGGGCCAAACACAAATTTTGCCCCCCAATCCCCAAAATTTGCATCTAAAACTAAAGAAAACATGTCCTGAAAGGCCCTCCACACTTCGCCCCTACTGCGCATGCGCAGTGTCAAGGACGTTCCGAAATTGGCGCCATTTATCATTCTAATAACCAGTGCCTGGTAAGCGCTATGTACTCAGCGGAGAGGCAAGAGTTCCCAACTCCTGGGAGGGCCATCCCCGTCTGGGTCATTGGTAAGTATAAAAAATATATAAATTACTATAAATTTTTTAACATTTTTATACTGTACCAATGACCCAGACATAGCTGAATAGTAAAAAGGCTGGAGGGCCAAGGACATAGAGCAAAATGGAATACGCTCAATAAAATAAAATAGAGTCATCCCCTGTAGGGAAAAGAAGTAATAGGCCTTACATGTATCTTTCTTATTTATGATAAATTAGAAAGATACAACACCTTCCAAAAATTGAGCTTCATACATCCATGTACTCTATTAATATCCAATAATCCTTATACTAATAATTTTTAAAGTAAGCCAATAATAAAGTAAGTCTAGAGAATAGAGACTCTTATACTCCTAAAAGTGTGTGAGAATTGCATAATCATGTCTGTTGACATATGCAATATTCAAAAGCTATACTTTAAAAACTAAGACTTGAATGAATTTTATAACTTAAACTTCTCACTAAACAACCATCCCAATAACAGCTCAGAATTACTAACTCCGGAGGAGGTATCCCCTTGTTTTCATAGTAAAAACAGGTGACCCAAGGGAACACCCTCCCCCCCCCCCCCCCTTTTTCTTGCCCTGGGTCAAATAGCCCAGAGCGAAGAGGGCAGCCGAACGGAGACACTGCCGAAACAGACAGCCTACCTAGCTATAGTAGCAACTGTTAAGTGAATGACATTCTGAGCAGTAGATAATAGACCTAACAATAGAGGCCTCCAGAAATGGACTCGATATTTCTGAGATAAAATTCATGAATGGATGGCTGAGCGCAATGAGCAGCCTTCAAAAATCTATAATAGCAACACTATTAATGTAAGCCCAAGAAGTAGAAGAACTCTTACTTCATGAGCCGAAATCTTAAGCACAACTGCTAAGCCAATGATATACCATAAGCAGTACGCTAGTTAATAGAATCCATTAACAATAACATGGAGCGTAACGTCCTTCTACTAGACATCAAAGACAGAAGAAGCTTACGCCCTTGTAATAAACAGATATCTGTTTATAAATACATAAACTGTACCCGGAAAGAGTAAAGGCCTATGCCCATACGAAGACGGAAGGACCTTAAAATAATAGGTTCCGGATAATAGGAGCCTAACTCTTATGCAACAATCCAACCTAAATAGTAACGGAAGTATTGATTCCGAAACTATGAAAGTGAAAATCATCCATCGATAGTGCATGAAACTCACTGACTCTACAGTAAAAGAGAAATCAACAGAATTACTGTCTAAAAGGTCAGAATTTTAAAACTACTGTTTCCAGAGGCTCAAATGATTACTTAGCTAAATAAGAACCTGAAGTTAAAATCCGTATAGGAATTTAATCTAAAGATTCTAAGTCTATTTATCAAAAAGTTACTAACTGACTTAGATAAAGAGACAAAAGACTCAATTGTAAACTATCGTAGAGTGCATAGGTATGAGGTAACATAAACCTATAACCTAAATAACAACAGGCTGCAGTAGATCTTGTGAAACAAGTATACTAAAAAATAGCAATGAGTAGTATGGAGGGATCAACCATATGAACATAATGATCCCTACACCACGACGGAAGAGCCTCCACTTTAGTCGCATAGAATAGCGAAGAAGAGGATCTCCTATAGTAAGAAATCGCGTCCAAAGCTCGTCCAGTACAGTGCTTACAATGCAATACGGACCACACAACGGAATACATGAAGGTTGCGACCTTGCTGGTTGTGATAAAGATGACACGATTTACCCAGTGAAAAAAGATCCTCACATAGAGGAAGATTTCACGTTAAGATCCACAGTAGACAAGAGAGTAAATTACTCATGATCTCTGTGAAGATAGAGATGCTATCAACAGAAATGTATTGTGGTTGTTTATCTTAGCAATACCTGCTAAAACAACAGTGCCGGAGGATACGCGTATCCTATCATTCCGTCCTATAGATCAATAGAGCGTTAACAGTATTAGCTCAGAGATCTGGACAAGCCAACACATACGTCTGCAAATGATTAGCAAGCTGTGTCATAAATAAAACATCATTGGGCGCTCCCATAGATAGCAAATCTGATTGAATACTTGTTTGTTGAGAGTCCATTCTGACAGCAACAAGCGACCCGTAAGAGAACGGGAGTGCGATAAAACAATCAGACGACCCAGAATATGACGGATCAAAACTGAACTTGGTGTACTATAACCAACAGACGGATTCTTTCCATTAAATTGAATAACGGAAATGAAAGAGTGCCTCCCTGGTTCCGGAGATATGCCACTACTGTCGAATTAAAGGACAGGAATTTGGGCATGCGTTTCTGAATAATGTTCATGCAATGACATAAAGCAAGCCTAAAAAACATTATTCCGCGGAAGTTAAACTGATAGCTAAAAGACTGCGGAACCCAAAGACCCTGGCACTTCGAATCCGTAGGGATCAGTATATATCCCAATCTGTTTGACTGGCAACCGTCATAACAGCCACACTCGGGTCCGGCAACTGCGGCGGCACTCTCTGAGTCAACCACCGAATGTTTGCCCAGTCTGAATCTCTTGTAACACTAGATAGACAAGAGAATGTATAAATCAAGCAATTCATGGATTGCCGGAAAGTTGCCGTCGAAGAGAAGCTCCTCCGAGAACGAAGCGACTCTGAGAGAGTTCTTAACCTACTATCCACGCGTGGATGTAGCTAGGGCTGCATCACGTCTAACCAACTCCAATCAGCCACTGAAGGGCGGAGTTATACGTGAACAAACTACTGCCCTCAAAAGAAATTACATTGAGAATAATATCCCGTAAATCTTTTCTTGAAGACGTAATGATAACGCCTCAGTAAGGCGGATTACGTATAATAAAGCGTCTAAGTTAAGTCTACTATACATAATGTCGTTCCCAACATTGAAATTGGAAAAGACATAAACGGCGAAAAAGAATATATGCAGTCTTTAATCACACCGTCTAGACGCATATGAACTCTCGGTATGCCCTGCTCTGCCAAAATAAACTATATGTAAAAAAGATAAAATGTCAGAAATGAGCCACGCGGACAAGAAACTAAACTATCATGCTTAGTAGCAGGCTTGTATATATATATAAATATATAGCGTCGAAAAATAAAACACATGTTGTAATGACAATATTGGACTGCTTCGGTAAGTCAGGGACAAAGACCCTGTACCGATCGAAAAATCCGAGTCCAATGACGCTATAAGTCTCTTATCCAAGATCGCAGCAATGAAGTCCGAAAAATAATCACTGGAAGAAATGCCAGAAGATATGAAAGGCATCTTCCGATACTACTAAAGGGAAAACTCGAAATCTTTCGAATCCCTTTCGCCATCCTGTCGGACCCTATAAAGCGTTCGGTCGTCCGTAGCTTGATGCAACCGCGGACCGCACCGACCCAGCGCCGTCGGATAATTCCTGATTCGACCGAGAAACCGTCAATTGCTGGGATGCTGCGAAACAACTGTGCTAACTCGGATAGCACGTCCGTCACTGAGGCCTGAGGAGCAGCGGTCTTACGATGCATTGCCGCAGGAAGCTCCGAGATCGTTACCCCGTGCATACTTCCAATATGCGAGCGAACGGAGTGTATAGGCCTCGTGTCCCTTGGCTACCGGATGGCGCGACCTATTCGCTGTGGAATCACTGAATGCCGAAACTGATCGGATACTCGAGGTCACGTAGCCAATGTGCGGTCGTGTGCCCTGCTGTGAGGATGAGGAAGCATTAAAGACAGTCTCTCGGACTGTCAATATAACGGAGCGTCCCGAGCAACGGACATATGCTCCGAATGTAAAATATCTGAACCACAACATGCGGTCCCCTATGTAGTTGGCTTCCTCCGATCTGTCCTCAATCTGCCGTCACTGGGTGAGTACTAAAGTAATTAAAGTGCTCGCATCACCCAAATCTCCTTCCTAGACCGCAACGGACGAACCCGGCAGCCGAACCATTCGATGAATGTACGCTACACCGGGTGAGCTAGCGAATGTCACTCCGTAAGCGATAGACATATTCCATGAGCACTTATTGCCGCTAACTCCTCATTAACTATGACGACAGAGGCACACTTTTGAAAGACATCTCCATAACTCTTCGAACAAGAAACCAGAAATGCTTGGATAGCAAGCATAAAATAATAATATATATAGCGTCGTTCAATAATTCGAAAGTTGTGTGACATTATTGGACTATGTCGGAACTGAGGGACGATGTCCCTGAACCGAACCAAAAAATTTCTAAGTCCACCGACGCTATCAGTTTCTTATCCGGCATCGCAGCATATGTTGTTCCGAAAGGGAAAGCTTGAAATCCACCGAATCCCTTTCGGTATCCCGTCGGACCGGATGAAACTTTCGGACGTCCGTACCCGCTTCCGCGGAGCGTCCCGACCCAGCATCGTCGGATAAAATATATGCGACAGATTCAGTTGATGCTGGGATGCTGCGATAAACTGTGCTATTAAGGAAAGCACATCCGTTCCCGAGGCCTGTGCAGTAGCGGACTTACGATGCATTGCCGCTGGAAGCTCCGTGTACGTTGACTCCCGCACACTTCCTATGCGAACGTCCGGAGTCTGCAGGCCTCGAGTCCCCGGCTACCGACCCAGCGCTGTCGGATAATTCTCGATCCGACACCGTTTCTGTCGGCTGCTGGGATGCTGCGATAAGCTGTGCTATGTGCACAAGAATGTCCGGCGTCGAGACCTGCGGAGGCGCAGTCTATCGCTGCTTCGCCGAGGGCAGCTCCGCATCAGATGGCTCCCGCATACTTTTCCTATGCGAACGTCCGGAGTCCATCGGTCTCGAATCCCTGGCTGCCGGATGGTGTGACCTGGTCGCCGAAGAATCCTTGATCGGCGAAGCTGGTAATATATCGGCGGTCACGCAGCCAAGGTGCGGTCGTGTGCGCTGACGAGAAGAGGAAGCCTTAGCAGTCTCAGCGGACTGCCTATACAACGGAGCGTCCCGAGCGACGGACGTATGCTCCGCTAACGACACATTTGTACCACAACATCTGGGGCCAGATGTTGTTGAACGAGAGAGGGGCCTCTCTCGCTTGCCGTCCGGATGGACCGGGACGAGCTATGAACCGGACTAAAAGGCTTCCTCCGTTCTCCCTCCGATCCGCCGTCACTGGGTGTGCATTAAGTTAAATTTATAGTGCTCGCATCACCCCAAAATTCCTTCTAGACCGCAACGGACGAACCCGGCTGCCGAACCATTCGGTGAATGGACGCTACACCAGGCGAGCTAGCGGACGTCAAAGGCCGTCGAACCTACTAGGGTCCTCTTAGGCAATTGGCGTATTACATGAGCACTTTTCCGCTAGCCCTTCATTAATTGTGACGACGGAGGCACACTGTTGGAAGACATCACAGATACATCACCCTAATCTTGATCGTCTGAAATAGAAATTGATAAAGTAGAGTGACCCTGCGGGGAAAGGACCGGAGTGTCCAAATCCCCAACAACATACCGTGACATACGCTTCCCATATTGTCATCGAAATCATACGATACAGAACAGGAGTTAATGCGAGTACACTGACCACATATAGAATGATAATAAGGTCAGAGGAAGACTTCCTCTTAAAACAATTGATCAATATCCTTTCAATGTGAAAAGAAAACAAGTCCTGGTACTCGCACTAACCCCTGGCAATCAAAATACATAATAATAATATGATCCATTAATATAGAAAAAATAATTGAAATCAAAATATTTTGAAAAAATATTTTTTCAGAACAGCCCAAGTTTCTGAAAAGTAACGTTGAGCCCCAATGGATCCCAAGCCTAAGTGTGGACAAAAATTTTAAAAATATTTTAAACAATTTATTCAACACTTACGAACAATAATAATGTATCTAGTTATGATTAAAATAACATAAAGATATTATTATTTAGAAATCCCCCCCTCACACAGAGGGCTGTTGTAAATGTAAACAATGAGTGTAAAAACACTAAAATAAGACTCCAGGCACCCAGGCCCGAAATCAGTTACCAAAAATACACCATCTGATGCAAAACAGAGACTTCCAGGGAAGAAACTGCAGAACATCAGATGGTAGATGCAGAACACAACGCCTAACCACCCGTAGGTGAAGACGTAAACATGGGGAAAGAACAGAATTCATTCTGTTATTCAGCTAAAACTCCCAAGAAATTTTAGTAATAATAATTACAGAAACTATGCCAAAGCATGGGAGAATAGCAAGGGGGAACTTAAAGGACAGGGAGAGAGGAAAAACACTTGAAAAAAACAGTGTAACTAAATAATCAGAATGACAACAAAATGGCTGCTGCCTTGAAAATAGGTAACTTAACATAATTTCATTAAAAAATTTTAAGTTACAGCCCTGATAATATTCTGTCACACATTCTTTTCCTCTCCTCCTTTTCTATCCTCCTTAGAATCACCATTTCACTAATATTTATGTGTCTGGCATCATTTAAACTGAGATTTAAAAGCACAAAGATCAGTCAGATGTTAACTGATGAAGGGCCAAACTTAGAATGATAAATGGCGCCAATTTCGGAACGTCCTTGACACTGCGCATGCGCAGTAGGGGCGAAGTGTGGAGGGCCTTTCAGGACATGTTTTCTTTAGTTTTAGATGCAAATTTTGGGGATTGGGGGGCAAAATTTGTGTTTGGCCCTATATTTTAAGAGTTAGCACCAGCTATGTCTGGGTCATTGGTACAGTATAAAAATATGAGAGGTTGCATGCCATTGGTATGCATGAGGCTGGGATACCTCCAGATGAGCTCGCTGCTAAGTTCGGAGTCACTGTGGCAACTATTTACCATCTCACTGGAAGGTATAGAACCACTGGATCTACTGCCAACCGACCACGTTCAGGTCGACCAAGAGTTATGACCCCTGCACAGGGCCGACACATCAGGACGTCTCACTTGCGGAATCGCTTCCTTCCGGCGACGAAGATAGCAGCAATTACTCCTGGTAGAATAGAATCAGTGCACAAACTGTCTGCAACAGACTGGTTGAACACAGCATCCGCAGTAGGCATCCCATACCACTGATCAATCCTTACCCAACGTCATCATACTGTCAGAATGGAATGGGTGCATCAGCATGTTTGCTGGACTCAGCAGCATTGGAGCACTTTTTAGTGATGAATCACGATTTTGTCTACAGCCCACTGATGGTAGGGCAAGAGTGTATCGCCGACGAGGAGAACAGTTTACTGATGCTTGCATGCGGGAATGTGACCGTTTCGGCGGGGGTAGTGTAATGGTTTGGGCAGGAATTTTCTTGCACCATCGAAAGCAGTTGATCTTCATCACTGGTAATCTGAATGGACAGCAATGTAGGGACGAAATTCTTAATGCTTTTGTTGTCCCGTTATTCAACTCTAACGTTGGATTGCAGTTATTCCAGCAAGGCAATTCCTGATGTCACGTGGCGCGTATCTGTCGTGACTTTCTTGAGGAGCAAAGCATCGAACATCTTCCTGGTCCCCACTTTCGCCAGATTTGTCAGCAATCGAGCATCTTTGGGATCAATTGGACCGTCGGGTACGACATCATGATCTTCAGATTTTAGGCGATTTATTTAATGTTCTAAGGCAGGAGTGGAACCTAATACCACAGGGTGACATTCAGAGACTTATCAGGTCCATGCGCCGTCGATGTTTTGCCATCCAAGAAGCAAATGGTGGACATACACGCTATCGACTGCATGTTTGAACTTTTCAATTCACCCCATGTCTGAACTGCGACGTTCTGACGTGACGCTGGCAACACTAAGAACATGAAATTATGCAAATTCATACAGCTAGACTCGAAATATGAATTTACAATAATTTGTTTGGGATTAACCCTTTACCCAACGTAACGGCCAAAACCGGCCAGCGCTATTCTCAAAAATCGCTATTAATTTTAATTATTTTTTCATTTTTTGTCTCAAAAACACAGGTTATGACCCCTCATTGGAATGAGCTCGTTGAGCTCATTCCAATGAGGGGTCATAACCTATGTTTTTGAGACAAAAAATGAAAAAAAATAGTTATTCAAGAATTTTTTTTGCAAGTGTCGTCTGCTTTTCATGTTAGGTAAAGGGTTAAAGTCGATAATACTAAAAAAATTGCTCCTCGAAGTTTGTTATACTTTCTTTTTTGACTCAGTCTAGTTGAGGTTTCTATATAGTTCCACTTCAAAATTCCTAGCAATCTGTAGCTTCTACATTCAGTCAAACATGATACCTTGAATAAAACTAGAATATTAGTGGAAATCAGGAGAAATTACAAAATGAGCAGTACAGTAAAACCTGTCTTGAGAGACCACTGTCTTGAGAGACCACCTGTCTTGAGAGACCACATCTGCCAGGCACCGATTGGTTTTACTCTATAATGGACCTGCTATGGGAGACCACCTGTCTTGAGAGACCACTGTAACCTGGTACCAACTTGTATTTTTATGCCATAATTGACCTGTCTTGAGAGACCGCCCCTTTGAAGACTGAAACCATGACAAAAACTTCTTACCTTTTCTGGAATTGGAAAATCCATTGTGGTTATACTAACACAATTAAAAGTATTAAAACCACTTAATTGGGTTTCAATTGCTAACTCATTAAAGATTGAGATGTTTTTATAAGACCCCTGTGAAAAGATTAGGATTATTGCTGAATAAACAATTTCATACATACCTGAAATGTGACAGAAAGGAATAAAAATAAATTTGTGTTGAAAATCTATTTGTAACAAATTGAAATGGACTGTTATAAAAATTATAAAAATAAATTAGTGTTGAAAATCTTCAATGAAGATTTTCAACACTAATTTATTTTTATAATTTTTATAACAGTCCATTTCAATTTGTTACAAAAATTTCATAAAAAAGAACAACTACAAAGTAATTACAAAAATCCATTCTTCTCTGTTTCTGAATTTTGTGGTTGGTTTTTCACTGACCTGAGAAAACCTGAAACCTGTTATGAGAGACCACCTGTCTTGAGAGACCACTTTTGTGTGGCCCAAAGGGTGGTCTCTCAAGACAGGTTCCACTGTAGAAATTTTTTTTTTTTTTAAATTTCAACCAAACCAATTTCCTGTGACCCCTCTAAGGAATGAGCCTGTTGAGTGCATTCCAATGAGGGGTCACATGATATGGTTTTGATGAATTTTTTTTTTAAAATTAAAAAAAATAATAATTAAAATAATAAATTGTGATTTCCTGTCTGTTGGGTAAAGGGTTAAAGGTTTGTTACCCCAAAAGTAAAAACTGTATGCTTCACCATAAGAGTACCCGCCTTCAAATAAATGCATACTATTTCTATGTGGCTGAGGGATAATAATTTAGAACAAATTGTAGAATCCTGTTGTCTGTACATTGTAACCATCAGCAAACTATTGCAATAATTCTGTAAGCTTTAAATATTTTAAACTGAGAGGTATGGAAGGACTTGATTTCCGAAAATAGACACCCCCTTTTCATTAAAATACACTCTTTTCTCTCAAGTCAATCGTGGGCAGTAATTACACAAAAAGTGCCCAAATCACTGTTAATTCAATACTCCTGTTAACTGACTATTTTTTCTGCCAAACTGGCTATTCCAGGGTTCCACTGCACCTCAATTGAAAAGCTGCTTCTTATTCTAAGGATGTGCTTTATTTTTTTTATTTTCTTAGAAGCAAACATATTTTGTTTGCATTGGTTTTGTCTTGAAACAACTTATTAGAGAGTGCCTGTAGACATTTTCCAATAAATTGTTGAATGCCAAAACCTATAAAGACCAAATCTAAAAACCAAAGTCAATTTAGTACTCTTCCATTTAATTGGTGGAGTGCAAGAAGTCACCATCAGGGCTTTCAAAGAAATGAGAGTACCAGAACAAAAGCCTACGTTTTCTTTACTCATGTTTCATATTCAGACAAACACAAATAATATTTTGTTCATATAAATTTGTCCTATTGCAAATTATTGGAGAGTGCCTGTGGGCACTCTCCAATAATTTGTAATACAAGAGGCCCCAAGGGACCTTAACCACTCACCTGCCAAAGTGGTTCAAAGATGTATTTGGAGTCACATTCAGTTAGACATAGTTCATCAACACTACAAAGGAATGAAGTCATGAAGGGCATATTTTATGGAAAAACACTAAGGAATGGATTTGAACAAACCTGAACCTAAAATGCTCCCCCTGCCACCCCCACTCCACCCCTGCCCACAGAGAGCCGAAATATTAAGCCAGGAATTCAAATTGAACAAACCTGAATCTGATTCCCCTTGAGACATTATATACCAAATATGAAAGAATTCTGTCTGGTGGATCTGAAGAAGAAAGTTTTTAAAGAAATGTGCTCACACTGCACCAAGCTAAACTTTGGGCTCAAATAAGGAGCCAAAATATTAACCCAGGGACCTGATTTGAACTTGAATCTGACCCACCTAGAGATGTTTTATACCAAATATGAAAAAATTCTGATTGTGGATCTGAAGAAGAAAATTTTAAAGAAATTCCCTCATATTGCACAAAGTTAAAATTTAATATCAACCCAGTTAATATCAACCCAGGGAACCGATTTCAACAAATTTGAATCTGCCCCCTCTAGAGATGTTGTATACCAAATATCAGACGATTCTAAATGATGGTTCTGGAGATCTAAATGATGGTTCTGGAGAAGATGTTTAAAGAAATTTTCTCATATTGCTTGAGAAGATGTTTAAAGAAATTTTCTCATATTGCTTTAAGTTAAAATTCGTGCTCCCATAGGAAGCCCAAATATCAAGCAGAAATATCGCTATCAGCATTATGCCCCTTGTGGTGCCCCCTGTGGGCATGGCAACTTATTTGAACAAACATGAATTGTCATATAATGAGGAACTTGCACACCAAATTTGGTTCAATTTGGTCCAGTAGTTTGTGAGAAGAAGTCGATAATGTAAAGTTCAGGACGGATGACGGCGGACAGCAAGTGATAAATTAAGCTCCCTTCGGTGAGCTAAAAACAAATTTTGAATAACAAATTCAGACAACTAAAAATAATCTAGCCCTGAACCTCAACCAGTTGAAAGTTTTGAAATTTCTAGTTGAATGGGTTTTGACAGTTTTACCTGTATGATTTCATGTGACATTTTGTCTGTTATCTTGCAGGTATATAATTTCTTTGTTCTTGATTTCAAGGTTCAAGGTGACATTTAAAATTTGACATTCAAGTATGAACTTGACCTTAAAGGTGAGAAACTATCATGGCTAATTTTTGACAAATATATTGTATGACCGAGAGTTAGAAGATGTAGACCCAGCAGCTGTTATAAACAAATATCTTATCTTTGTTTTCAAACACATGTCAAAAGCTATATATCAATGATCTAACCAGAGAAGTATGTGGAGTGAGGGTGAAGTGTGGGTGGAAGGTGGAGCATTAAAATCACATTTTAATTTCAAGTAATAAATGAATTACAATATATTTTATAAGCTGATGTATTTGGAATAATATAAATTTTAGGGACAAGATTTGAACAAGCTAAAACCTGCTCTCCACAAGGATGATAAATACCAAATATCTAATAATTCTGACTGTAGTTCTGAAGAAGATTTTTAAAGAATGTTCCTCATATTGCACTAATGTCAAATTTGGGCTCCCAAGGGTAGCCAAATATAAACCCAGGGACCTGATTTGAACAAACTTGAATCTGAGGTTCCTAAGGATGCAGTACACCAATCATCAAAGGATTCTTAAAAAATATTCTTCAAACTGCACCAAGCTAAACTTCAGGCTTTGGAACACAAGGGCAAGATGTGAATAAACCTGAATCTATACCCCCCCCCCCCCCCCCCCACCCCAGGGATGCTGAGTACCAATTATTAAAAGATTCTGAGTGAAAGGTCCAAGGAAAGAAATAATTTTACTCAAAGCAAAGTTAAAATTATGTGATGAAATATGAACTGTGGGACTTGATTTGAACACATTAAAATTAGACCCCAATAAGGATGTTTCATCCCCAATATCGAGAGATTCTGATTGGTGGTTCTGGAAAAGATTTTTGAATTTTTGAAAAACATTTTTTGGGTGCTAATAGAATTATGCCACATATGGTGACCCATGTGGGCATGATATCTTTCTTTGAACAAACTGGACTGTCATATATGGAACATGCTTACCAAATTTGGTCCAGTATTGTTTGAAGCGAAGTTGATAATGTAACGTTCACGACGGATGACGACAGACAAGGACGCCAGACATTAAGTCATTAGTTAAGCTCCCTCAGGTGAGCTAATAAAAAAGAAATTGTCAATGACAGTGAAGCTTAACTTGACTGTGTGTAGTGTTTGATGAAAAGGATAATGTTCAATGTTTATGAAAGGATTATGAAACTAGAGGTACTGTGAGCAAACACACAAAAGTGATACACCCTGCGCCTGTCAGAACGGAATTATATTGCTTCATGCACATCTTCATATGGAGTTCTTCCATTGTGTAAAGTTTCATGAAAATTCTTCAAACGGTTTAGGAGGAGTTGCGCTTATAAGAATGGACAGACGGACGCCTAGACAGACGGACATCCTAACAAACTGGTAGTTATGTGGCTATTTTTATGGGACTACAATAAAATGCATGTCCATTATATTAAAACAAGTGATTTTGGGGAATATTTTTGGGGTGGTAGCAAACCCTGACCCTACCCTTTACTGACCCTTACCCTATCCCCCCATCCCCAATTCTAAACCCCACCCTAGACTAATGAAAATTCAATATATTCCTAGTCTATTTTAACTAAAATGCCTGTCCATTGTATTAAAACAACTTTTTGGGTGAAAGATTTTTGGGGTGGTAGCAAATCCTAACCCTACCCTTTACTGACCCTAACCCCACCCCACCCCAACTCTAAACCCCACCCTAGAATAATGACATTTAACTATGTGACTAGTCACATAAATTGCGGTAGTCACCTTACCCCCATTTCTACCAACAAATAGCCACCTAAACCCCCATATGTCTGCCTGGACGGACAGACAGGGTGATTCCTATATACCCCCCAAACTTTGTTTGCAGGGGGTATAATAAGACAAGACTTGTGATAATTGAGAATATGTTAAGTTATGTACACTACATGCTATACTTTCAATAAGAATAATTTGAAGTGTAGACTGTACTAAAGAATTGAGCCCTGGGTTGATGTGGTCCTCACAGTTAATGTACATCAACCAAAGTTACCAAGTTATGGTAAAATCATTCCGAAATGAGTCACCCATCCAAGTTACAATGAAATCCCTTCATAAACAAGAGGGGGGTGGGAGGTGGGCATGCCATGGGGAATACCGCCATGGTGCATACTGCCAAACAATGACAAGAGAAGAAATGAACCATGATACTGTGAAAGCTATTCCCATAAACAATCTTTATTCCAAATTTCATTGAGGGCAGCTAACGCCAAACCAGAGATACGAGGCAAATAGACAAAAAATTGACTATTTTAAAGGCAAACAGCAAAATTATTGTCTTTGCTTTACAGCAAGGTAATTGTGAAGGCCAGAAACACCTGTTACTGAAGTCTAGTGACGATCAGACCATCGACATATGTAGAACAAAGCCATAATGCCACATTTGGGAGGTGATTTGAATGCATTTTCTTCGTTTTACTGCAGGGACATGACTCATTTGAAAGCCTTTCCCATAAATATTAAATAATCTTCATTCCAAATTTCATTGAAATCTGATAACCAAACCTGAGATATGAAGTGAACAGACAAAAAATTGGCTATTTTACGAGGCAATCAGCAAGTTTTCAAACATAAAAAGGGGGATAAGTCTAAAAGGTGAAAAGTAAGAAATATTATTAGAGACTCATTTGAAAGCCTTTCCCATAAACAATCTTTATTCCAAATTTCACTGACATCCAATAACCCAAACCTGAGATATGAGGCAAACAAACAAAAAATAGCCTATTTTTGTATATTCAAGGGGCCATAACTCACAGAAAAAATATTCCAACAGCAAAACGTGTGATGTTCCTTAAAGTTCTCATGACAGAGATCATCTGCATGAAATTTCATCAAAATCTGAGAAGTAATGCTTAAGTTATAATGCGAACAGACATCTGAGTGTGGATGGACAAATGGATGCACAGGCTCACATCCGAGTAGATATGTGGCTATCAATTAAGTGGCTGCAAGTAGTTATGTGGCTTATATTTTTATGTGGCTTCTCAAATTAATGTGACCCCTTTGTCCAACCAATAGTTATGTGGCTTATGTTTTTATTATTAAAATTATGTGGCCTTTTTGGCTATTTATGTGTCCAATGTCCATTCATATTTTATGTGGCTTCTCAAATTTTATGTGGCTATCAATTATGTGGCTGCCAATTATGTAGTTTTTCTACTAAAAAATGGCTATTTATGTGCCCATGTCCATATATATTTTATGTGGCTTATATTTTTAAGTGGCGTCCAAACTTTTATGTGGTCGTCCATATATTTTTAAATGCCTTCCCAACTTTTATGTGGTTGTCCATATATAACTTTATGAGTCTTATATTTTTAAGTGGCTTCTCAACTTTTATGAGGCTATCAATTATGTGGCTGCCAATGGATAGATGTCCAAAGACTGGGACATCACTGTTCCAACCTTTCATGTGACTACGATGTAAAGTGTCTCAGTCACATAGATGATTTTCAGATGCCTAGAAACAGCTAGCCTGTAACAGAAATTAGCCACATAAATATCCATTTATGACAAATCCTAGCCACATAATTAGTCACATGTAAACACAAACAGATGGACAGACAGATGGATAGATGGGTGCATGCATGGACAGACACACAGACAAGCACAATCCAGTATACCTCACTTTTTGAAAAAAAAAGTGGGGGTATAATAACTTGTAGACTTTGCTAAAGGAATCTAGGTAAGGTGCCGGTCTGGTGGTCACAGTTGACCGATCGTGACCAAAATAGGAGAGTCTCCTCTAGATATCATACTGAGTTATCCTACCAAGTTGCAATGAAATTCCTTCATAAAAACAACCTGTAGACAGTGCTAAAGGAATCTTGGTCACGTACCCAAGCAGCGGTAACGGCTGTTATCCTACCAAGTAATAATGAAATTACTTCATAAATATGAACTGAAGACTGTGCTAAACAAATCTAAGTCACGTGCCTGTGCGGTCGTCACGGTTGACCAATCATGACTAAAATCAGACATTCTCATCGAGACATTATACCTAGTCATCCTACCAATTTACAATGAAATCCCTTCATAAATGCAACCTGTACATTGAGAAGGAATCTAGGTAAGGTGCCATCACTGTTGACTGAACCTGACCAAAACAGGACATTCTCATCTTGACATTATACGAAATCATCCTACCAAGTTACAATGAAAGCCTTTCATAAATATGACAAGTAGACTGTGATATATGTTTTCAGGTTTTGGGCCATCACGGTTGACTGATCACGACCAAAATGGGACGTTTTCAGCAAGGCATCACTAAGAAACTGCATAGGAAATTTTGTGATGTTCGGGCAAGAACTAAAGGGCGTAACCTGTGCTAAAGAAAGTGTGAACACACTCACAGACTTCTGCATGCATGATGGCACTAGTTTATCTGGATGTTGTCAAGTTAAGCTAAAATGGAAACAGTATTATCAGTGTATAGTGCAAGTTAGGTGTAGACAATATGTTTGGTAAAGGATTCGTCATTTTATTGTACTATGCACAGAAATCACCATTCAAATTTTATTTTTACATTTTTTGCTACCAAAACATAGGCTATGACCCCTCTCTGCAATGAACTCACTAAACCTATTCCAATGAGCAGTGATAAGCAATGTTTAAACAAAAATTTTTGTTATTTAAAAAATATATTGTTAATGTCATCTATTAGGTAAAGATAACATTTAAGGGCCTCTGATCACTTTTAACAGGAACAGAATAGGTGTCCCAACATGCTGTCTCTAGGGAAACTAGCAAGTTACTAAGAACCTTGGCAGTTGTTTCTAGGTAAGATTCTTGCCTAGAAATAATGGCAAGGTCACATGATGTAGACTGTCAAAATGCATAAAAAAAATGTATAAAACTCTCCGAGCCCTTAACCCTTGAAGTCTACATTCCTAGGCTTTGCAGTTGTTTCTAGACAAGTCTTGGCTGCCTATAGGTAGCCAAGACCTGCCTAGAAACAACTGCCAATGTACTTAGAATGTATCTTTCATATTAACCCAGAGACTGCATGTTGGGCCACCTGTTCAGTGCAGAAAAAAGTGAGCAAAGTCAGAATTGAGCATTTAAGAGTTAAGTAAGGGGGTTAATAAAATTCAAGAGTTTTCAACTCTCCGTAAAAACATTGAGTTTATGAAAATGATAAATTTTAAGTAATTTGTATATTTTTTATGCTAACCAATGGCCAAGACTTAGCTGGTGCAACCTCAATATTATTAATGGTCAAACATAAATTTTTGAACCCCCAAACCCCAAAATTTGCATACAATACCGACAATTAAAAGTCCTATCTGGTCCTCCATACTTTTAGTACTTGCACATGTGCAGTATCCAGGAAGAGACCAGAATTGGTGCCAACATCATTCTTCCTAGTTGTGCCTACTGGAGTGATAACTCAGCAGGGAGGTATGAGTGCCCACTCATGGGAGGACCATCCCCGTCTGGGCCATTGGCAAGTATAAAAAATATACAAATTACTTAAAATTTATCATATTTTTATACTAAAACCAATGGCCCAAACTTAGCTGTCGTAAAAAGGCGGAGGGCCTAGGACTTAAAGAAATGCAGACCAAAATACAGCTCCTTAGCCTGCATTAGAACTCTCAAAGTAAAAAGGAGATTAAAAATTTAAGGAATTATCTATATGTCTCTCTATACAGCAATACAGAAGACATACCGCCGAAATAAGGAGCAATATCCAAGTAATTCCCTAAATGGGTGTAGCGAGCCTCCAATTTTAAGGCTAGACTGGAATAAGACACTTAAAATTAGGAAAAGCCTGTCCGAGAGTGAAAGACGCCCACAAACACATGCCATATATAATGTAACAAGCTGTAACAAGCTGTACATAAGATCAGAATAATCTACAGACAATAACAGCTTAACTCATAGTTACACACTTATTAAAAGGCCAGAAGAAGTAAAGAGGAAACACCCCCCCCCCCCTCCTTTTGTGAAGGAATAATCTTCAAAACAAAGAGGGGAGCGGTCTGGAAACAGTGAAAAAGTGGTACCGAATAATATATATATTCGTCTAAAAGGCACCCGGCTATTAATTATTATTAATATATTATTAATTTATTGGTGATTAATGCCACATCAGCAGCTAAGGCTATATCATGGCAATGCCGGTTATTAAAATCGCAAGCTTCAAAACATATGCCACATCTGGAATACATAGATAGGTCGAAAACTAGTGATATCAATATGTACAACCTTAAACTTGTCCAATTGAATCTCAATGAAATGTTATCTAATAGAACATATACGCTTCTTAGCCAACACACAGGTGACCACGTTCAGGTGTATAATTAATTCCAATAATGAATCTCCAAATTGTAACTGTTCAATTATATGAGAGTAGAAATATGCCTCGTGTGCCACATTATGGTTGAAAACTGGATTCACAACATAGAACGGGATACGATTAAAAAACCCATCACGGACCTTCCCCAAATAATTCATTGTTCCCTAGGTTCGTTAAAACCAATGACTGTTCGGAGAAAGAATATACTACTACGAATAACGAAGCCAAAAATAGAGAATGTATGCATAGACAGCTTGTTGAAAACTCCATGACTGATCCAACTAGCCCCAGAATTCTTTTTAGCTCTACACTAACGCAGAACCATACTAAGAGAATCTATTCCGTTATACGTCTGCCTAATAATATATACATATTATCCTGCCTGTACCCTCATCTGAATACAGCCTGTATCGAAGGCGTGACCGAGCTATACAAAAACTAACCAGGAAACTGAAGGAATAAAACAATGTTAATAAGATTAACCTGAGGAATAGACTCATACGTCGTAAGAAAAGCAGACAGCTCTGAGAGTAACTACTCAGAGTAGACTAATTGCCACATTTGGAGAATGTCGCCCAGATAACCGACATGCCTGCCACACAGGAACACGAAGGCTAGTAATATCAACCAAATGTATTCATGAAAGAATTTGGAATCCAAGAAGTTATTGTTCAGGAATCATATGCTCATATACCTCTTATGAACGATCAATCACAGGAAGCAAACCAACCAGAATGGCTGGGCCCCTGATGTCGCCATTAGACCACAACCCACCCACCAATCGAAGAGCAATGAAAGACATGCATATAATTGAATGAATATGGGGCTTACAGGAAGAGCACTACGTCCTGCCCTGTAATCGCCTCTTTAACATATTCGACAAATAAATCAAATCAAACACCCCCACCCACAATACTTGAACTGCTAGATAAGTAAGGCCGGCACAGTAATATTAAGGCTTGGAACAGTGACAAATTCCCTTTTCACTATATGAAAAAGAAACTTGATGCTACATTCCCAAAGCTATACTGCTGCTGCTATTCACAATAAAGAGTAATACAGCTTAAAAGCTTGTAGTTAACCAAAGCAAGCATAATGACACTAACCCAGTGTGACTCATAATGCTTTAGGGCAAGTTATCTAGAATAGTATAGAAACCATATGGCTCCCTCACGTCTGATCGACTCCATAATGCCACTAAGGACGGAGGGGGACGTGATGAACATGGCACTATTGCAAGAAATATACCTGCTGAAACAGCATCGACATATCCCTTGAAATCAAGACAGTACGCCATGTCATCAAATAATACACCATCTAGACATGATATCCAAACATCTAGTGGAAATATAATCCACAACATTAGATTTGATAAAAATGAAATCGGAAGACGAAAACTATGTTCCAGCATCCGATCATAAGAAACCTAGATGAACTCCTTGCACCTTGTACAGAATATAGCAGGAATATAATCCTGAAAAAGAGTTGACTATAGGCATTCGAAAGAACGCTCATTAATCACACTAGGTTAATATGGCATTATCAATAGGGCTAAAAGCCTCAGACAACTAACTCAAAAACAATACCGCTAAGGAGAGAACAAACTCTTCTCATGTAACGGTACCTTGTCCGATAGGACAGTAGTCTCAGCCTGGCTGAAACAGCTAAAGGTCTTCCCATTCGTGAAGACAATTAAATGGCTGATAACTGCGGCCCTAGAAGATCACTAAGGAGATAGGGATAAAAACACTGCTCATACTTCAAGCTAGGCTACTAAGATGTCAGCAATAAGACTAAAATCTATGACACTTGAGAAAACAACACCAAGAAGGAAAAAGCACTCTTTTCCTTAAGCAGTTCTATTCCCAAAAGACAGCGGTCTCAGCCTAGCTAATGAAGCTTAGAAGACTTCATCTCTGTGAAGACAGATATCTCGGTGTAATTAATTTTGCGACTTTAGATATCTCACAAGACGGAGACTTATAACGTTAGTCGCTCAAGTTAAAGGAAAAAAGGGCCGCACTTGATTCTTATAAGGCATCAACAAGAGGACTAAAATCCCCAGATGCCTAAGAATACAACACCGTACTCTTTCCTTTCAACGGCCCTAATTCCAAAGAGACAGCAGTCTCCTATTAGATAAAGTGGCTAATAAGTTTTCATTCCTCGAAGACAATATCTCGGTGAAACTGCGACCTTGAAAGCTCACTAAATGGAGACTTACAACATTAGTCGCTCAAGGTAAGGAATAAGGACTGCTCTAATGACCGAAATTACAAAGAGACAGTAGTCTCAGCTAGCTAACGCAGCAGTCTCCATGAAGTCAAATATCTGTTTCACCTGCGGCCTTACAAAGCTCACTAAATGGAGACTTAAAACGTTAGCAGCAATGTAGAAGAAAAAAGATGCAGTAAAATTATATAAGGCTATTATAACATTATACGCTAATGATATATAGACACACACCGCTCTTAATTCACATAAGCCAAACTAAGGCAACAATAATAGGACTAATTGCCTGTGACGCCTAGGAATATTACCCCGAGAAGGAAAATGTAATTTTTCCTTCTAACGGTCTTATTCCAAAAAGTTAACAGTCTCAGTGTAGCTGACACAGCCTAGAAATCATATATCGGTGGAAACAGATATCTGCGTTACCCTGCGGCTTTAGACAGCTTACTAAATGGAGACTTACGACGTTAGCCACTAATGTATAAGAAAAGACCGCTCTAACTGCACATAAGGCTACTATTGCATCGACAATAGCACTAAATGGCTCAGGCACCTAGGAATACAACACCAAGAAGGAAAAGACATACTTATTCCTTCTAACAGCTCTATTCCCAATAAGACAGCTGTCTCAGCCTATCTATGAGCTATCGATTTTCTATTGGTAAGGAATAGATCATTGCCTTTCTTATACTATTGTTAAGGCAAGGGAGGTGCTGTTAATCGGACCAAAAGCCTTCAACACCTGAGCCGAAAGATCCGGGAAGGAAGATCTTTGTCTTTCCTTCACCCGGTACCTTAAGTTGTTTTTTGACAAGCAAACGCAGACTTTTGTTTAGATGGAACAAGATTCAAAGAGCTTATGAATAAAAAATCATAGTCTTAATGTGCCATTCTGTGAGGGATGGAGAATCAACCTCTGTAGCCCTCTCACCATCTGAATGTTCCATCTGAAACATGGTCAACATCATCCAAATGTATAGAGATGACTGGACCAACCCAGCACCATCTAACAGCTCACTGCCGGAGACTGTTGATGGAAGAACCTGCGACTACTGGGATGCTGTGATATGCTGCGTAATCTGCGGCAGCAGGTCCGCAGAGCAGCAATTATCCGCTTCTTCACCATATGGTGCTCACAGGACGGAGATCTGTCCCCAGATCTTCGATGCATGTCTTGTATAACAATGCCTCAAATGACTAGCTACAGGTTAATCCGACTTTGGTGGTAAAGCCTGGGAATATCTCCGTGGAACAGCATGAACATGAGAAGTCGGATAGCTAGTCTGCGGTCTAACATGCTTCATCGATGAAGCAGAGGAAGAAGCCATAGCTGCAACCAGCCCCAGCTGCAGTGTGGAAGGAGCATCCCAAACCGCAAGCGTGAACGGGCGTCCTAACTCACTAAAGTTTCTCAAAGTGAAAACAGCTGGCCCCGACTGCTAACGGAATGGAGAGGGATCTGGCTCCAAACCTCACCGAGCGTACCATTCAAAAACCTATAGGCTTCTACCACTTACTTAGAGTGCTTTTTCATGGAAGTAGAGGAAGCCGTTACAACAGCCGACCCCTGCTGAAGTGTGGAAGGAGCATTGCTCTAACTCATTAAAGTTTCTCACAACAGACAAACAAGTCAACCCCGGCTGCTAACAGGACGGAAAACGTTGAGAAACTTGTAGGCTAATCCCCTTTGTGTGCGCTTCCATGTAAGAAGAAGAAGCCATAACTGCAACCGACGTGGCTGCATTCTGGTAGAAACATCCTGACATGTGTTCAGACTCATTATAGTTTCTCACAACAGACACAGTCGACCTCGACTGCAAATGGGATGGAGAGGGTTCTCCAACTCGCGATCAGAACTCAGATCTCGCCAAGCGTCCTGTACAGAAACTTCTCCTTATTGCCATAGTCACTGGGTGAGCTTTATATTATAAGGTGCTCACTCTACCCACATTATACTACTCAACTGCAACGGACCTACCCGGTGCCTCGGCTCCCTAAAAAGAGACTACCACTGCACTGGTTCAGCTAGCTGCATGTAGAGAATTAAGCTACTCCGGCTTTAATCCTGTGCATTAATACCATGAGCACCCTGGCAGCTAGCTCTATTTTACTCATCACAGCGGGGCTCATCAGAGTGCGATGCACTCCCAAAAATAAACATCACAAGGATACATAACATAGACAAAACAAAAATGTTTGAATAAATTTTTTTTAAAAATTTTCGAAAAATTTTGAGTGACGCCTAAGTGCCCCAAGGGAACCTCATGAGCCCAAGGGCATCCCGATAGAGCCTTAGGGTGGACAACCACTAACTAATTAAAGCTAAACTACTGGAATAAGATATACTATGTATCCTAATAGAAAAACAGTGATTGTTTTAAACTAAACATTGAATTAATATGAATCCAAAACATTATTGAAAAGACGTCAAGAGGAAAAAACGGAAACTAACCAACAACAGGCACAACAAAGGCCCAGAGTCAGCAACCAGTCAACAACCACTTGATGAAAAGCTAGATCTTCAAATGAAGAAAAAAACAATGCATCAGGTAGAAGATGCAAGAATACAAAAAACACCCTGAACAGAAATAGACAGGACGTAAAAATAGGGGATAAATAGAATACCTATTCTGTGTACAAGTTAAACTCCCAAGAATTTAATAAAAAATTCTTCAATAAAAAAGCCAAAAGAGCTTGGGAGTATAACAGGAGGGTTCAGGAGAGGGAAGGGAAGTAATACTAACAAAACAACTGTGGAGTTATCTTATATTATAATGATGACGATCAGAAGCATATCCCGAAATTGGGAAACATGAATAATTTTACATAAAAATTTTAAAGTTACAGCCCTGAACATCCAAAACCACTGTTATTCACTTCCAGCATCCTGTTACACTGTTGATTCTATGAAAACCATCATTGATTTGTGTCTGGCATCTTCAATGAAAGTGTGAATGGCACTGTAGCTTAACTTGTGTGTTGTGTTCAATGTTTATGAAAGGATTATGAAATAAGACAAGAATTGTGATAATTGGGAATATGTTCATTTCTGTTCCCTGTATGCTATGTTTTTGATAAAAATAATATGAGGTGTACACTGTACTAAAGAGCTTAGGGGTGGGTTAATATGACCTCACAGTTAATGTATGTGGCCCTCACAGTTAAAGTATATCAACGAAAGTTACCAAGTTACAGTGAAATTATTCCAATATGAGTTATCCTATCAAGTTACATTGAAATCCCTTCATAAATATGGCCTGTAGACAGTGCTAAAGGTTTTCGGGCTTCGGACCCCTGGAGCCGTCAGTTTCCCAACTGCGTCCAAAGGGGACGTTCTCATCTAGACATTATATGAAGTCAACCTACCAAGTTACAATGAAATCCCTTCATAAATATGACCTGTTGACTGTGCTAAAGGTTTTTGGGCTTTGGGCTCGGGCAGCCATCATGGCTGAATGACCGCAACCAAAAGGGGACATTCGCATCTGGGCATCATCTGGAGTGATCCTTCGAAGTTACAAAGAAATCCCTTCAGAAAAATGACCTGTAGACTGTGCCCAAGGTTTTCGGGCTTCGGGCCCCTGAAGCTGTCACAGTTGACCAATCACAACCAAAAGGGGATGTCATAATCTAGGCATTATATGGAGTCAAACTAACAGGTTACAATGAAATCCTTCCATAAATATGACCTATAGACTATGCTAAAGGTTTTGGTGTTTTGGGCTTGGGCAGCCATCAAGGCTGAATGATCGCGACCAAAAGGGGACGTTCTCATCTAGACATTATTTGGAGTCATCCTACCAAGCTACAATGAAATAACTTTATAATTATGACCTGTAGACTGTTCTAAAGGTTTTCGGGCTTCGGGACCCTGTAGCTGTCACAGTTGCCCAATCGTGTCCAAAAGTGGACGTTCTCGTCTGGAAATTATATGAAGTCAACCAACCAAGTTACAATGAAATCCCTTCAGAGATATGACCTGTAGATTGTGCTAAAGGAATTCGGGCTTCGGGCCCAGGCAGCCATAACGGCTGAATGATCGCAACCAAAAGGGGACTTCTCATCTGGAGTGATCCTATGAAGTTACAATGAAATCCCTTCATAAATATGACATGTAGACTGTGCTCAAGATTTTTGGGCTTCGGGCACCTGTAGCCATCACAGCTGACCAATCACGACCAAAAGGGGATGTCATCATCTAGGCATTATATGGAGTCAACCTAACAAGTTACAATAAAATCCTTTCAAAAATATGACCTATAGACTATGCTAAAGGTCTTTAGGCTTGGGCACCCATCAAGGCTGAATGATCGCGATCATAACGGAACGTTCTCATTTAGACATTATTTGGAGTCATCTTACCAAGTTACAATGAAATCCTTTCCTAAATATGACCTGTAGACTGTGCTAAAGGTTTTTGGGCTTTGGGCCCCTGTAGCCGACACAGTTGCCCAATCCTGTCCAAAAGGGGACTTTCTCATCCAGACATTATATGAAGTCAACCCACCAAGTTACAATGAAATTCCTCAATAAAATAAATATGACCTGTAGACTGTGCTAAAGGTTTTCGGGTTTTGGGCTTGGGCAGTCATCACGGTTGGCAGATCATGCCCAAGTGGGGAAACTTTCAGCTAGACATCATAAGGAGTCATCCTACCAAGTTACAATGAAATCCCTCCATATTAAACAGGACCTGCAGACTGTGCTAAAAGTTTTTGGGTTTTGGGCTTGGGCAGCCATCACGGTTGACAGATAATGCCCAAAAGGGGACGTTCTCATCTAGGCATTATACAGAGGCATCCTACCAAGTTACAATGAAATCCCTTCATAAATACGACCTGTAGACTGTGCTAATGGTTTTCGGGTTTTGGGCTCGGGCAACCAGTATGGTTGCCCGATCGCGACCAAAAGAGGACGTTCTCATCTAGACATGATCCCAAACCTGCATATGAAATTTTGTGATGATCAGACAAGAACTTCGGGGTGTAGCCTGTGCTAAAGGAAAATGTGAACAGACTCACAACTCACAGACTAACAGACTTCCGCACATGTGATGGCAATAGCTTATCTTGACTTTGTCAAATTAAGCTAAAAATTAAAGTGTCAATGGCACTGTAGCTTAACTTGTCTGTGTGTTGAATTTGATGAAAAGGATAATGTTCAATGCTTATGAAAGAATTATGAAATAAGACAAGAATTGTGATAATTGGGAATATGTTAATGTGGCCCTCACAGTTAATATATGTGGCCCTCACAGTTAATTTATTCCAAAACGAGTCATCCTATAAAATTACAATGAAATCCCTTCATAAATACAGCCTGTAGACAGTACTAAAGGTTTTCGGGCTTCGGGCCTGTGTAGCCATCACGGCTGACCGATCATAACCAAAAGGGGACGTCCTCATCTAGACATTATACTGAGTCATCCTACTAAGTGACAATGAAATCCCTTCCTAAATATGACCTGTAGTCTGTGCAAAAGTTTTTTGGGTTTTGGGCTAGGGCAGCCGTCATGGATGAATGATCGCAACCAAAAGGGGACGTTCTCATCTGGGCATTATCTGGAGTCATCATTTACAATGAAATCTCTTCATAAATACGACCTGTAAACTGTGCTAAAGGTTTTCGGGCTTCGGGCCCTGAAGCCGTCACAGCTGACCAATCATGACCAAAAGCGGATGTTATCATCTAGACATTATATGGAGTCAACTTACCAAGTTACAATGAAATCCCTCCATAAATACGACCTATAGACTAGGCTAAAGGTTTTGGGGTTTTGGGCTTGGGTTGCCGTCATGGCAGAATGACTGCGACCAAAACGGGACGTTCACACCTAGACATTATTTGGAGTCATCCTACCAAGTTACAATGAAACCCCTTCAAAAATATGACCTGTAGACTGTGCTAAATGTTTTCGAGTGTTGGGCTCGGGCAGTTGTCACGGTTGACAGATCGAGACCAAATGAGGAAGTTCTCATCTGCACATCATACGGAGTCATCCTACCAAGTTACAATGAAATTCCTCCATATTAAATATGACCTGCAGGCTGTACTAAAAGTTTTTGGGTTTCGGGCTTGGGCAGCCATCACGGTTGACAGATCATGACCAAAAGGGGACGTTCTCATCTAGATATTATACAGAGGCATCCTACCAAGTTACAATGAAATCCCTTCATAAATACAACCTGTAGACTGTGCTAAAGGTTTTTGGGTTTTGGGCTCGGGCAGCCATCACAGTTGACCAATCGCAACCAAAAGGGGACATTCTCATCTAGACATGACCCCAAACCTGCATATGAATTTTGGGATGATCAAACAAGAACTACAGGGTGTAGCCTGTGCTAAAGGAAAATGTGAACAGACTCACAGACAAACAGACTTCCGCATGCGTGATGCCAATAGCTTATCTTGACTTTGTCAAGTTAAGCTAATGAAAATTTAAAGCACAGATGTCAGTTCAGTTGTTACTGACTTTGGGCCAAACAGAAGAATGAGGTTTGCGCCAATTACAGTCTCTTCCTGGGTACTGCGCATGTTCAAGTACTAAAAGTATGGAGGGCCAGATAGGACTTTTAATTTTCGGTATTGTATGCAAATTTTGGGGACTGAGTTTGTTTGGCCCTTAATAATATTGAGGTTGTACCAGCTAAGTCTGGGCCATTGGTTTTAGTATAAAAATAATTAATCTGCAGAGACAAAACCCACCTTACAACTGAACATGTTGGCGCCTCCAGGTCACACAGGTCACGAACTGGTAATAAGTTCCAACTGCTCCACAACCTGAAATAACACAATTTTTTTTATATCAAATGAAGTGCAATAGCACAATTCTTCTTACCAAAATGGAAATTTATCACTATAATGAAGCACTGTTCATTCAATTTTGTAGTTCTCGGCCTCTTTGTTTACCAGCCTAAATATCTGTTTTGTATTTGCTGCTTTTGTTTTTGGTGAGGTTTTTTTTTTTGGGGGGGGGGGGGGTGGTGTGGGGGGTGGGGGGGGGTGGGGGTTGAGGCAACGGATAATCTGTTTGTGCATTTTCAATTCCTTAAATTATAAATCATTATATCTTGTTTTGCAAATTTCAAGAAACTTGGATGAATATTTTCACAGAATAGGCTAACAGAAGTTAGCACATGTGTTATCATATTCCAACACTGACAATGCAGGCATAAAAAGCATGCTCAAGAACATTGGTGGCAAGAAAAAGTACACTGTACACAAAAGTCTAGTGCAATTTTTTTGAATTATTGGAAGGCTTAATCCAAAACAGCTCAAAATAGTCACACTCAAAGTACAATAACCCCTTGAGGTATTTGGCAGACAGATCTCACATTCCGTAGATGTGGTTTACAAGAATATAAACATGCCTTCCAAAAATCAGGTAAGTCGTATGATAAATGTTTGAATTGTAGTGACACATAACTCAAAGTAGCTTAAAACTGTAATACAAAGGGCAATAACTGTTGGTAGAATTTGCAGACCGAGTTAATCCTATTAAACCGAAAAATTATAGGAAGACATAAACATACAATTTAAATGGCAATAACATCTGACAGACTTTGTGGACTGGACTCAAAAAAAACTACATGGCCTTGATCCTGATACATATAAACATGTATACTGATAATCAGACTGGAATTGTTTTGAGTTACTCGAGTCCAATAACAATAACAATGGACAAATGAAGGACAGACAATGAGCCAGAAGGAAAAAGGATGGATGGTTAATCCTCTTTAACCCTTTATCTAACAGGAAAAGCAGACGACACTTGCAAAAAAAATTCTTGAATAACTAATTTTTTTCATTTTTTGTCTCAAAAACATAGGTTATGACCCCTCATTGGAACGAGCTTGACGAGCTCGTTCCAATGAGGGGTCATAAACTATGTTTTTGAGACAAAAAATGAAAAAATAATTAAAATTAATGGGCAGTTTTTTAGAAACGCGCTGGCCGGTTTTTGCCATTATGTTGGGTAAAGGGTTAAGTGCACATACAAGTTGACAAACAAAATCAGGAAAATATGATTACAACTGTCTGAGTTACTGGGAGACACTATGTCCAAACAAAGACCAACAAATAATGGATGGTTAAGCCAGACATTGACATTATTTGTGGAGTAATGAGTACCTGCAGAAACCCTGACATGAAAAACAAAAGTTTCAACCAATTTACTCAGGAACCCTAAATCTTTACAGCCTGATCTGCCTAGTGTTACACAAATATAACCATTCAAGTTTGGTTATTTCTCTAAGTTTACCTAACACGAAAGGAAGACAACACTTGCAAATAAAATTCTTGAATAACTAATCTTTTTTCATTTTTGGCCTCAAAAACATAGCTTATGGCCCCTCATTGGAATGAGCTCAACAAGCTTGTTCCAATGAGGGATCATAAGCTATGTTTTTTGAGACAAAAAATGAAAAAAATAATGAAAATTAAATGGTGACTTTTTTGAATGGATCTGGCCGGTTTTTGCCATCACATTGGGTAAAAGGCTAACATCGCTTATGACTTTCTCAATGGAACAAACTCATCAGACTCAATCCAATGAGGGGTCAAAAGCTATGTGTTGTGATAATGAAAATTATTTTTGGTCTGAAATTAGCAGCTATGACCCCTCATTGCAACAAGCTGGACACGCTCTTCCCAATTAGAGGTGTCATAAGCATTGTTTTTGAGACATAAATTAAAAATGAATAAAAACTGAACAATTTTTGTGAATTGCACTGGCCAATTTTGGGCTGTTATGTTGTATAAAGGGCTGATTTACTTGGTATGTTATATAAAGTCAAACAAGTTTTAATATATTAAATGCTTGCATTGGATGTACAAAGACCAAATGGGTTTGTAAACATGGGGAATTTGGCGATTGTCAAGATAATTTCTCAACATAATACAATATTTTTTATTCAATTGAATGGTTTTGTGTTTGGAAGTAATATTTAATTAACAGGGTTATTCAGTTAACAGATACCCAATTAACTGATCCACTGTATAGACTCATGTTTACCCTTTAGGTGGCTGAGAACCAAATCACCTTGAGCATGCTATTTAACATTACTATTTGTAATAATTATGAAAGTTACCTGATGTTTCCATTATATAATCCACCAGCAATGAGATTCACAGATTTTCCTTCTGGAGCATTTGAGTAAGAAAGGCAGTTGATTCTGGATTCACATAACTGAGATGCAATATGCTGAGCATTAATTGTATGTAACTGAAGATTACTGCCAAATCCTAAATAAAGAATAGATATTAAACAAAAGTAAGAATACAGATTAGTGTTGTTATCTGTAGTTACTATAGTATCATTAACTCTTAGGAGCTAGAGATTTGGTTTGCATTTTTGATACTCTTTCACAGTCTTCATTCTGTGGGTGTGCAGTTGTTTCTAGGTAAGTCTTGGCTGCCTGTGTAGGCAGCCAAGACTTGCCAAGAAACAATTGCCCAGGGAGTTAGAATCTAACTTGCAAGTCTACCCATTGACAGCACGTTGGTGCACCTGTTTTGTTGTAGGAAAAGTGATCAATGTCAGAATAAGACATTTAGGGGTGAAGAGTTGGCAATAATATTGTCAAATATCGTGCCCCCCCCCTCCACCAAAAAAAAAAACAAAGCAAGAAAAGAAAAACAACAAGGGCTATGCAAAGCATAGATGACCTGTAGGCATCAACGAAGTAGCCATAAAGGTAGTGTGGAACAGAAAAATTTTCATCAAAAGAGTGAAAAGGGCCATGACTCTTGTAAAAATCACTGGAGAGAACCCTTTTCATTTTGCATATCCGTTTCCCCATGCAGGTCTTTCAGCATACCAAAGGAGATCCAAATCTGGCCAATGGCTTTGAAATTATAACCCCAAACATTTGTACGGACAGACAGATGGATGGACAGAGGTCTCCACTAGATACCCTGAATCCTCTTTCAGAGGACGGGGGCATAAAAAAACCCCAAACCTATATACCAGGTGAAAACCACTTCATAGAAACAAAGAACTTAAGACTTTTCACATATGTCCCAGCAGTACACAAACCATGCCACTAACACAACTCTTTCTAAAGAGATTGTATTTGAAACTCATGTAGGAAACATCATCCTGATGATAGATACTGTACGGATCAGCTTAGAATAATTTTAACACGTACACATTTTCCTATATAACTGAATATCGTTGTTTGCTTACAAAGCATATTTGACACCGTACTAGAACAGACAGGAACTGAGTATACAGTTTGCAAATTAAGGAACCATCAATAATACTGTTTAAAACTTTCATTAACATAAAGAAAAAATTGAAAAAAGAGTTTATTTACACCAAAAGTAACCCCCCCCCACCCCATTCTTCATAAAAAAGGTATATTTTCTCAAAGTTGATCAAGAGCGTAACTACTCACAAGTTAATAACTTCTGTCGTCTTTATACATGTTAAACACAGATGAACCAACAAAAATAAGGTTTCACAGTTTCATGTTTTTAAGCTGATCAAGAGCAACAACTTGAATAAAACTGAAGAATCCTGCATCAAAATACATGTTGCATATGAACAATTTTGTAAATCAAAAAGGGACAGTAAGTGAAAAAAATTGAAGAATCCCATCTTCTGTACTCATGTTGCACTTCTTCCAGTTATTAAACCCTTCATTAAAAGTGGTAATGCATGGTACAAAAAAAGGCCGAAAGAATAATCATAGATTCAGACTCTGGAGACGAGGAATGATAAAAATTTGTTATCGGTGACAGTAGTTTATGTTTATTTGAAAATTTAAATTTTATAGTAATTTTCCTTTTTTATTATACCTACCATAATTGTTTACCTGGAGGCCCTCCTATCTTCTTATTCGAGTAACAATCTGTGCTGATCACATAATTCCAATGTTGGCGAATTCAAATAGTTGGTTATACATCTGCGCACTGGTACCGGAAGCCATTGATTAGTACAAGGAGAAGAGTGTCTTACTGGGTGTGCGCTGGTCGCACTGAACACAGTTTTGGCTTATTTTTTCTTGGTGCTTTTGCACCACTTCTCTTTCCGAAATCACTTGGGAAAGAACATAATAGAGAGTATACTTCCAAGTTAGGGACTGCCACTGTAATGCAAGCCTGTTGTAAACAATTGTGGTAGGCATAAGAAACCTACCTCACAATTGTTTACAACAGGCTGAATAGACAACAGGAGGGGGGAATCACATGACCAACCCTTACATAACCCGAATGCACTGGAACCATAGACAGAAAAGTTCCCTAGACCAATAAAACCATAGCATCACAAACATTAGTGAAACGACGATGAGAGATGAGGTGTATGGCTCTGTGTGACACACAGACAGAAAAGACAGTAACCAAGCACAGGGCTGGATCTGACCTTGGAAGAAGCCTAATGGCTAGGACTGATAGAAGCCTGAGTAGAAGAAAGAGGGCCTAAAGAAAAAATGCCCTCAAACTGCTCCTGTAACTGACACAGGTAGAAACTGAAGAAAGTAGAAACATTTCTCCAGTAGGCTGCCTGCATAACATCTGACAACTTGACAGAGTTAGCATAAGCCCAGGCGGTAGACAATGCATGTACCTCATGGGCAGAAATGCGATTGGCAACACAATCGTCAGTCGCCATACGAGCGTATGATGCACGAATAGCAAGACAATTCCACCTAGAAATGGAATGAGGAGAGATCTTCTGTCAACCAGGGATAAGAGACAGAAATATATCTTTTCCTGCCTTTCCTAATGCACTTCGTCTGGTTGAGGTAAATGCAAATTGCATAAACCGGACAGAGCAAAGGGTGATTACCTTCAACAGAAGGAAGAGTCCTGATATGGATAGGAGGCAGAGTAGAATCTGGTATCTAATTTTTGGCTATAAAGGAGCAATCAGTAGTAAAAGTAACACTGTTGGCAGAGCTCCTGAAAAAGGCCGGATCAACCAAAAGGGCGTGTAGTTCACTAACTGTTCTGGCTGAGACAGAAGCCATCAGAAAAGCTGTCTTGTATGTGAGAAAATGCATATCCACCTGGGATAATGGTTCGAACAGCGCCCCCACCCCAAGCAAAGCAGCACCCAAGAAAGATTCCATCTTGGGGTAAGCTGAAAAACCCAAGGCCTTTTCAAAGAAAAGTGCCGAAAAGCTTGGAGAGGTACTGATTAGTGTCGATATGACACTTTCCCTCATACGAAAAGGTCTCCGAAAGCATGGGCCTGCATCCCTTGATGGTAAAAGGTTGGAGACCCAGAGAATCAAACAGATATACCAGAAACTCAGCAATCTGTGGTATCGAGTGAACACACACCATCAACAAAAGACCTTCCACTTAGCTGCGTGGGCTAAAGCAGGGGAGTGTCGACTTGAAGAAATGCACTCCACTGCTAGTCTCGAAAAACTTCTATGGAGGAGACAGAACTGGACAGTAGCTGACTAGACCGCTCCAATCGAGTGACAGGGCGTCCAAGGTGAAAGCTAGAGGATCTGGACGTGGGGACACGAAAGTGTCCACCTGATGGTTCCAACAGGTTGCAAACAGATCGATTTGGGGATGACTCCAGAGATCGCAAAGCAACTGGAACACTGCTCTGTGAAGCATCCATTCGGTGGAAATGACCCTGCCTCATTGGGATAGGGAGTCGGCGAGGTCGTTCAGAGCAAGCAGCAGCAGCAGATCCCGGGCCAATTCGAGTGCGTGCCATCCTGGTTCTGAATGTAAGCAACCAATGTCAAATTGTCGGACAACAGAAGGATCTGATGATTCGAGAGGTGGGGATCCACTGCAGGAAACTCAGAAGAAGAGCAAGAAGCTGATGTGAAGTGCTGCTTGATCCTGGTCCCAAACACCATGAAGGGAAAGACCTAGAGGATCCAACGTAGCGCCCCATCTGAGATCGCTGGCATCTGCCATCAGAACACAATCAGACGTGGGCAAGTCCAATGGAACTCCCGGCATAATCCACTGAACAATCATCCAGGAAAGATGGTGATGAGTGGGAGATGCTGGTAACTGAAGAACTAGATCCTGAGGATCGACATTTGGTTTCCAACGACTAACCAGAAAGTGCTGGAGAGGTCTGACATGCTGCTGATCTAAAGGAATGAGATCTGTCACCGAACCACAGAAACTGAGCAACCGGAGAATACTCCGAGCTGTTGAGAATGTGGACTGGGTCAGAGTGAGGGCGAAAGCTGAGAGAATCACTGCCCTTACCTGGGGAACCGCCACCGTATTTCGGTGAGTACGGAAGTCCATCCACAGATGACAAAACAACTGAGAAGGGACCAGGTCCGATTTCTCCTCTTTGACTCTGAACCCTATCAACAACAGCAGGTTCAACAGAGTGTCGACATCGAACTCCAGAAGAGCAGCATTGGAGTGCCTCTGGAGGATATCGTCCAGATATGCCAAAGTAGTCACCCTAGACTGTGTGCAATGGAAAGCTACCACATGCGACATCAGTCGGGTGAAGGTCCAGGGATCCCGGTTGAGACCGAAAAGAACTGGCTAACAAACTCCAAAAAAGCGAACCTGAGATAGATTTGCGATATCCGATGAATCAGAATGTGAAAGTAAGCACCTTGCAGGTTGACGCTGGAAGCAAAATCTCCCTGGAGAATGGAGCGGCAAACTGCCCTGAAAGACTCCATGCTGAACTTGGAAGCAATGATAGACTGCTTCAGACTATGCAGATTGATAACCAGTCAGAGCCGGCCATCCTTCTTTGGCACAAGAACAGGTGGGAATAAAATCCCAATGAATGAACGTTCTTGACGATGTCGATCGCCCCCTTTGACAGAAGATTGTCTACCTCTGTGATCAAAAGTTCCCGATGGGAATCATCTGAAAGAACTTGGGTTGGAAGCAGCACCCTCGACAGTGTGGGGTGCCTCCAAAAGGATATCCACAGACCAGACTGAACAGTATCTAACACCCAAGGATCGGATGTGATCGCGGCCTAACGTCTGCAAACTCTGATATCCTTCTTCCAACCTGGGACGAATTGAGGTGAGGACCTTCATTTCGAGCCCTGGTGAGGTCCCGAGGAGAAATCACCTCCTCTGCTAATAGAAGGATCATGAGACCTCCCTTTTGATCTGCTGATGCTTACCCTTATCATGTGAGAAAGAGGAAGAAGTGGAGACAGGAGGATCAGCCCTTGGCTTCACAGAGGAAGCAGAAGGGCGTTTGTTAGGCTTGGAACAGCCTCGGCCTCCAACAGAAGGTGGATGAAGCTGGCGAAGCAGCAGCTGATCTTTGGAAAGATGCAGGACATCATCCCAGACCGTCGCCATGGATTCATGGAATAGTCGCGGATCCACCAAAGAAGCGGATCAGGAATGGAACAGCTAGTGTCCAACACAGCATCCCAGAGAACTAATTCAAAATTACAAGCATGCGTGTGAGTAAGATTCATGAGCGCCTTAGATATCACATGCAAAGGAGCCTGTATGTTGTCAAAACTTATCTGGAGGCAGATAAGCAGCCAAGGCAGAGACGACGTGATCCGAGAGAGAAAGCATGCCCAGTATTTCTCTGGATAAGCCCAACAGGGTCTCCACAGTCGCCATAGGAATAACGGCCAACTTGGGTTTGGAAAGCCAGAGGGAGGAGGAGTCCCGATCCAAAACCGTCAAAGTCTGGCAGACTGATGGATTGGCGGAATCATAGGAACGATAACGCACAGGGGGCAAAAAGGTATCAGTGAAGAATGAAGTCTTCATAGCCTTGGAACTCAACTTAGCAAGTCTAATGCTGCAAAAGCTTTGACAACCTGTACCGACTGGTATGGTCGAAGGCACCCAGAAGCAGGTTGATCCACAGGATGTAGGCATGCGACTGATGATTGCGGCCGGTCTGATGGTTTGAGTTTCGGAAGGAACTCAAACACAAAGTCAAGAGCTGCCCCCAAGTAAGAAGACTGATGGCTCTCGACGTCAGGTGTGTCTGACCCATCCCCTGAGTCGGAAGACACATAGCCCATCTCGGACATACCAGGTGATGCCTCCCGTGGTGTAGGAATACCAGGGGGATCAGAAAGCAGCCTGCTTCCAATCCTGGGAGGCAGCACCCCAGAGGGTGCCTGGAAGACGCTAGTAGCCTCACTGGAGGCGACGGGAAGGCTCTTGGAAAGAACTTGCGTGAGCAAGGAGAGGGCCTCCCTAAGCTGACAACCTGTATCTGCTGGTTCGACGAGGAATTGACCTGGCAAAGTGGGTTCGCATCTGATGCTCTTAAACAATGAAGGGTCACGATCCTCGAGAACAACCGATGCAGGGGGGGGCAACCGAAACATCTGAATGCAGATGTTTATCGGGGAAAGAAATAACCCAAGGTTCCAAAGTGCAAGAACTCAGGAAAGTTGCTAGGGACCTCTGAGGGACAGAAGGTCCAGGCTGCACAAAATGTGCTGGTCCCACAAAACTGGCCAAAGGACCAGAGTGTGTGGGTGGAAGCGTAAAAGAGTCCATGGTGACCCCCACCATGGGCATCTGAATCCAAAGAAAAACCTGCTGGGCTTGATGGCCGAGAGACCACAGCAGAGGAATTGCTGAGTTGAAGTTAGGGAAGGCTGACACCGATATTCCACGTCTCAATTAGCAGATATCCCTGCAGACCCCTGCAGAGATAAGCTGAGACTGACTGAAACAGTGACCATAGATGTTGCAGAAGGAGTAGCAGCAGCAGAAGATACGTCAGAAGCTGTTGAAACCAGTGGAAAAGCAGAGAGACCAACTGAGCTAGGCTCCAAAGGAGGAGTCACAACCCTACTGACAGCCTCAGAGGTCGACTGGAGTGGGACAACAGTCCCGAAACCAGGCATCTCTTCACCGGACATTTCAACAGCTTCCACAATATCAACTGCAAGAAAAGACAGCAAATCCCCCACTGAGGGGATAGAACACTCACCAGACATCAGTCGTGTTGGGAGGCTCTGAACAACAGCGTTCCTCTTTCCCGTGGTCATAGGAAGAATGGCCACGAAAATGCACCACATGGTTCACGGAAGCCTAAAAGGTGGATGACCAAAACCCACAGAGATGACCAGAAGAACAAAGATTACCTGTGGACCATGAAGCATGAGACTCCTTAACATACTTTGGAAGAAGGCAATGCCCACAAGGAACCATCTTGGGCATAACAGAGGTGAGAAGTAGATGGGATGGTGAACCCAACAGAAATAAGAAGCAGAACACCCCCAACTATTAAGGAAAGTGGCAGGAAATAAAGGCCTGGTGGGAACACAACAGAATCCAAACAGCCAAAAGGCAAAAATTCGACCCTCAATGGAGGGGAGGAAATGCTGCCAGAAGAGCACCCCACTGACACCTAAATTCAAAAACAATATCTAAAGGATAGCATATACAAGTCAACAAAAAATATAGACCGAACAAGAAAGTTGCATGCGAACAAGGAGAAGAAATATGACAAAATATGTTGTTGAATATAATGAGAATATACAAAAACACAGCCCTGCATCATTCAATGGTCAGCAGATCCATAATACAGAACAGAAACAAAGGGTAAAACGAGTTGAATTCACACTGTATCAGAGAAAATGAAAACGCAATTTCCTAAGATGGCGGAAGAAAAAAGAATGGCGCATTGGTTATATGTCTGCCTTTTTTCACAAGAAATACACCATCTTTAAGTACAATTAAAGGCAATAACTCTTGGAGAATTGTTTGGCTGACTTCTTACTTGTGCACCATGATGAAATGGTCAAAGGTCTCGTTTCCTATTAAAAGGTCATATCCGAGATTATTGGATATCCTCGGACAAATGGCTATTTTGAGCTATAGTTTTATTTTGTGGTGATGTGGGTTTAGTAAATAATTCTCATTGGTGATATGACCAAAATAATCTGTTGATGGTCTTGATTCAAACTGTGTACCATCGAGTGCAGCTCAGTTGGGGGTCAAGGCCACACAGGAGTGTTCAATGACTAACCCAGACCTGTTTCAACTGTGTCATTCAGCTGAGTGTATTTGAGTGATATTGTGAGATTTTTATTGTGTTCAGTTGTCTCCAGAAAAGGCCATATTCAGAGCTTCCAGAAACTGTACACATTGTGAGTATTGTGAATAGGGGAGGTAATCTAAATGTGAAATATCTTCGGCCATGTTAATGAGAAGCCATGCATTTCTTGAAAAACCATTTTCACCTGAATAACTGTAACAAGACCAAATGAGCATATGCCACAACATGGTAAAATCCCTTACCTAGCCAAGAGAGAAGTTGATTGAAATGTTTATGAAAAATATAAAAAATCAACTAAACTGGATGACTTTACAATGGGAGAGAGAACTTTCAACAATGTATGCCCAAACCAAGTGTTATCAAAATCCAATTATATTTCTTTATGTTACAGAGTACACAAAGTCATGCTCAGACAAACACCAAATTTTCTACAAAAGGGGTCATAACTCCTATAGAAAATGATGAAAGTGGCTGAATATTCAACAGAGCAACATCTTCCCACAATGTGTGCCTGTACCATCATTTATCAAAATCTGATTATATTTGTTCAAGTGACTGCATTCACAAAGACATCATTAGAAAAACACCAAATGTTTGACAAAAAGGGCATAACTCCTGTTGTTGAAACTGGTTGAACATCCAAGCAATTTGAGATCTTCTCACAATGTATGCATGTGCCAAGTTTTATCAAAATTCAATGATATTTGTTCAAGTTATTGGTGTTCACAAAATTTGCCGATGGAGAGACACAAAAACTGGGTTGGGATAAAAAGCAAGTCTCAAGGTTTCAAACCTGTAACCCTGATAGCGTGAAGGAGAAATAAGTTTGGATACACAAAAGGATGATCTGGACTGACATACAAATATGACACCTGTATGGAATCATGACAGTGAACAGGGCTTTGATTCAGAAAGGGTGGTAAAAAAACTTTAGTTAGCCTTGCCCTCGACTTTGAGTGGATATGAAAAAATTTAAAGTAATTTATATATTTTTTATACTTACCAATGGCCCAGACTTAGCTAGTGCTAACTCAAAATTATCTAGGGCCAAACACGAAATTTGCATGCAAAACCGAAAATTAGAAGTCATATCTGGCCCTCCATACATCTACTCTCGGCGCATGCACAGACGCCAGGAAGTCACCAGAACTGGCGCCAACATCATTCTTTGTAAAAAAGATCATTATATAATAATTCAGTGGGGAAGTATGTATGAGTGCCCACTACTGCCCACTCATGAACCAACAAAAATAAGGTTTCACAGTTTCATGTTTTTAAGCTGATCAAGAGCAGCACCTTGAATAAAACTGATCGTCTGGGCCATTGGTAAGTATAAAAAAATATATAAATTACTTTAAATTTTTTCATATTTTTATACTATAACCAATGGCCCAGACTTAGCTGAATCGTAAAAAGGTGGAGGGCCTAGAACTTAGAACTTCCGAAATAGGTGATCAACATAGATCAAATCCTTCAATTCATGATGAAGGAAATTAGAATAATTAGGATTTACATGTATGTCTCTCTTTACCATAATAGAGGAGACATATCCTAATATGGATCCTAATTTATATAAATCCTAAATCTGAGCATGAAACCATGCTAATTAGGATGTAACGAGTTCCCAATTTTTAAGGCTAGTCTGGACTAAGCCCCAAAAATTAGGATGGCATATTTGAGAATGAGAGAAAATTGCCAACAAACCTATGCCATATAATAACACTACAGCTGTATGCAGAATATAATTACGGATAAAATAGCTTCCTTCAAAGTTACATACCCATTAAGCCAGAGAAGGGGTGAAAGTGACCCCCCCCCACCCTTTTTTTGAACATATCTTCAAAAGAAAGAGGAGAGAGCTCTGGAATCAATAAAAGCGGTACCAAAAAACAATATAAATAATTATCGATTAGGCACTCAGGAATGCCTAAAGGAATTAATTCATGAATAATAAATGGTGCTTAAAGCCACTTCACAAGCCAAGGCTATAGCGATGATTCTGGTAATTAATATTGCCCGCTACAAAAAGTACACCACAGACGGCGTACACAGGTACGACGAAATCGGTGATATAAAATAAAACATACACATATTAAATCGAGATACACTGAACAATCTCTGCAGAGAAAACATACTTCCAAGATCATCCACAGGCTGCCTCTGTACAATAAAATCCAGCAACAACACTCCCCAATGTGTACTATCCGATATCTACAACCATAAACACTTGAGAATATGCAATTTGAGAACCGACAAAATAGAGACCAGGATCTAGAAATGGAGGTAGGTATAATTAACATGCTCCAACATGGACCGCCCCCGAAATACATAATAATTTCAAGGTCCATCAAAGCGATAGCCTAATAAAATATTGCATGAGTGCATTAAAATCCAGCATGTAATCATCTAAATACCAATAACTGGTTATGCAGCCACCGATGTACACAAATAGTAGCAAATATGATGATTTTAATAAGCGTTTGTATATCAAAAATCAACAAATAATCACAGGAAACTAATGCAACAAAACTGCGTATATGCCTATGAGGGCGCCATCAAACACAACCCAAATGCATAGTATGTATGTATTAAGATATATACACGAGACAGTGTGTGAGTATGTGGTGGGGGGGGGGGGGGGGTGGGGGGAATTCGAAGTCATGTCGAAACCTCCTCACCCACATTACTTAATCAATGCTGTTCTAGTCAGCAAAAATATAGGAACCGCAAAGGCTCCCTCACGTCTAACAGACTCCATTATGCCACTATGGGCAGAGATTGGCATGAAGAACAAAACTTCCCCTGAAGAAGAAGGCCCTCTCGTGGAGGAAGCTTCTGGAGAATGTGCAATAACAGGCACTTGAGAAAACTGATAGAAGGTTATTGTGATGACAGATATGTTATTAGTAGGAATCACACTGAGACTGTTTAATCTTAAGGTAATCTACTGAATCAAATGAATTGGAGGATATGCTATCCTACCATTCATTCTCATGAATACGGCTGAGCATCAACTGCATGCGCTCAATTTTCTAACACTGGCGACACAAATGACAAAAACTATTGTTCCTGTGCGTCGCAAACTTAACTATCCTGGAGCGATCCCACATGCATGTTCGCTAATAAAGTAAATCCAATGATGTAGTGTAAACAATAAGACATCATTTCTTGATGAATATGTGAACTCCAGGAACCAAGGGTCCCAAAAACCCTGCATGCTGAGTCTGTCGGACTCAGGGTTGTAACCCAATTTATGAACCCACATTCATAATTGAGAAAACCGAATCTGGCAGCTGCAGCAGAACTCAAGTTAACCACTGAATATCTGCCTAAACTTGCCCATATGTTTACTAGATCCGCTAAACCAATACAGGTCTTGAGCAAAAAACTTCTTCCCACTCCAGTTAAGAAAAACTGGATGGGATATGTGCGTAAGCGATCCATCGGAATAACATTCGTAGCCGCTCCTCACAACCCCATCTGACGCATAAAACCTTTCGCTGTTAATGTGTCTGATAGAAGACAAAAGCGAGCCTAACATCTGGCTAATTTGCCCTGTGAAACAACAGATGAACCAGCTTGTCGATAATGAATTGTAGGATACGCATATCCTAACATTCATCCCATGAGACATAATCTAGTTCATTATTGAAGTGATCTTAAGAACTACACTTTGCACACAGTCGATCATTCGAACGCTCGCTTTTATCGACTGAATGATTACCATAAATAACCTTTTAGAGCCATGATAAACACGTTATCCAGTTCCAGTCAATTATCGGTCGGACCGAGCTCTTGAAGAGCCTCGAGCCACCGGCTTAGGGGATATCTGATCAGTAATCTCGAACAGACCTAAACCCCCTATCCGAGTTGGTGTATTGACGATCCCTAAAGTAATCATAGGAGAGTTACCTATACCCTCGCTGTGAGTCCTTTTTCGATGATCTGTGTCTAGGACATCCTCTCTTACTCTCTTCTGCTGTTGTTGGTCGATCAGACACCAACTTAAGGAGCAGAGTACTGATCCTTTCTTTGTAGCTTAATCCTACATTAATGAAAGATTATCGTCAAAGACTTAGTGTCTGGAAAACCAGAGCAACCCGTAGAGAGTTTTCCACCTTGTCATCTATTAAAGATGACGACACAAGGCTTCGTCACATCAGAATAACTCCCACTTAGCAACTGTTAAGACAGAGATATATGTGATAAATAGGCCTGGAAAGAATTTTTAAAGAGGTACAAATGTCCACAAAATTCCTTTCCTTATAGACATTGCATCACAGTTCTTAAAGGTGATCTACATAAGACAGTAAGTCTAAATTCGCTCTAAATAAGAAATTTTCTCAGTTGTATCTGAGCAAACAGCGAAATGACGAAGGTAAGGCCACAACTAAGACTTTAGCCTGCTCATTCAAAAGTAGAGAAACTCTCAACACATCTTCCCCGACTGTGTTTTAAATGAATGTTGTTCAAAAAATGGTAAACAATAGAGAAGATGATGATAAGAAACTGTATTACTTCTTCCCACAGGAAGTTTGAATATGGCGTCGTCTAAATAACCGAAGACCTGTGACACCCATGTAGACTTAACCACAAAAGACATATCCTTCTCTTTGTCCGGATGAAGTCAGCGTCTAACAATGCTAGCAGTTTCTCACAATTACTCGCAGCATTCTGATTCACTGGAACAAGTTCAAGGTAGTGATAATGGAAAGCATCCATATCATCCATGAGTTGTTCCGAAAGGGAAGGTTAATCCTCCTCCGTATCCCTTTATCATTTGTCTAAATCAGTTTTAGAATCACGGTCAACGGCCTGGACCGACTGAGCACCATCTGACAGCTCAGGTTCTGAGACTGATGTTGAGTGCTTCTGCATTTGCAGGAATACTGCAATGAGCTGCGCAATCTGCGACAGCAAGTCCATTACGGAGGCCTGAGGAGCAGTGGTCATGTATAGCTTGTCCGCCGGCTGCTCCTGGGACAGTGTGTCCGAGATTGCTCTTAACTGAAGACGTCTGGATGAAAGAGGCCTTGTCTCCTTGGCTACTAGATGGTGCGACTTCCTTGACAAAGAGTGGACCTATTTGATGATGCAGACCAGATATCCTAAGTCATCTGGCCCCAGATGTTGTTGTAAGAGAGAGGGGCTTCTCTCTTGCTCGCGGTCCTGGCAGACCTAGCCGAGTGTACCCCTGAACTTGCCGGCTTCCTCCTTTCCGTCGTCGCAGGGTGAGCATGTTTGGATTTTATAGTGCTCGCTAGACCCTTTTTTCTCACCTCAACTGCTACGGACACACCCCGCGTCACGTTACTCAAAACCTGAGTAATCGCTTCACTGGTCGATCTAGCTGGCGACAAGGAAGTAAATCCTAAATGCTAAGGTCTAGTTCCTTGTCTAATATTATTGAGCACTTTTGCCGCTAGCTCTGATTTACTATGTAAATACGACACACCCTGTGTCACGGTCCTCAAATTCAAGAGTAACCGCTTCACTGGCGACAGGGAACTGAAACCACGAGCCGTGGTTTGTAGCCCTGTGCAATATTGAGGGCACTTTAGCCGTTAGGTAGAGGAAGCCGTAAGACTAGCCGCCCCCGACTGCCTATTAGAGGCCTCTCTCTTGCACGCAGTCCTGGCAGATCTGGACGAGCATACCTCAGAACTTGGTGGCTTCCTCCTTTACGTTGTCACAGGGTGAGCATGATTGTATATTATAGTGCTCGCTCCACCCTTTTTCGTCTCTTCAGAATGGACACACCCGGCATCACAGTCCTCAGAGGCCTGAGTAACCGCTTCACCAGTCGAGCTATCTGGCAACAGAGAACTAAAACCATGCACCATGGTTTTTAGCCATGTCTAAATGCAACAACGGACATTTTTGTGCAGTCGTGTGTGCTTTTCAGACGTAGACGAAGGAGGCATGGACGTAAGCTCTGACTGACACAAGTTCCTTCCAACAACATCTGGCCCCAGATGATGTTGTAAGAGGGAGGGGCCTATCTCTTGCTCGCGGTCGTGGAAGACCTGGACGAGCATACCTCAGAAATTGCCGGCTTCCTCCTTTCCGTCATCGCAGGGTGAGCATGTTTGAATTTTATAGTGCTCGCCACACCCTTTTTCCTCTCCTCGACTGCTATGGACATACCCGGTGTCACATTACTCAAATCCTGAGTAACAGATCCACTGGTTGAGTTAGCTGGCGACAAGGTAGTAAACCCCATATTCTGCAGTCTAGTCCCTTGTCTTATATCATTGAGCACTTTTGCCGCTAGCTTTAATTGTATATTTATTACGACGACGGAAGCAAAAAAGCACACTCTCTGACGGCATCACGTAACCTCACCATGTTCTTGTTCCTCTGTAAATAGAAACTAAAATACGAGAGCGACATTTGGACGAGAGGACCGGCGGCAGCCTCTCACTGCGAGAGGACCGGCGGTGGCCCCTCGCTAACAATGTACAGTGACACCCGTCAACAACGTTGTCATCCCATGCGACACATGTTGAGCAAGAATTAGAGGAAGTGCATCGACTACAAGCAAGGCAACCAACATGTAAATAAGAGGAAAGACTTCCTCGTTTTGCTTATTATTGCTAATATGCTTACATAATGAAGCAAACTAAGTCGATAGTACTCCCACCAACTCCACATTAAATAATATAAAAAGATACATTACAAAAAAACATTCAAAATATAAAATAATCAAATAAATTTTGACAAGAGCCCAAGTTCCCAAAGGGAACGAAGTGCCCAAATGTGGACAAAAATTAATTTTTTCATCCAAAAAATTAACTGCTACACTACGGGACTGATAAATGTATCTTACAACAGACCTACCATATAATAAATAGGAAACTACCGTATTTCATCTAAATTTTCGGACGTCAAAAAATAATTAAATTTTCCAGCGTCCGAAAATTTCGAAAATGGCAAAAATACACGAGGACAGCAAATGTGGGTGGAAATTTTGAAAAAACACATTGCACCGGTAAATAAATTTATTGTGCACGAACTACCGGGAGTACCTCGGAAATGGGAAAGATAAAATAGCTGTTCAATAAGGCGACTTGAATCATCAGCATAAATGAATAAAATGAACATACCAAATGAATTAAAAATTTCCGATTGTTTGTTGTGTTTTTATTTACTTTCCCAATAAATCCCTGAGAAGAAATCACGTTTGATCTACCGGTACTTGAAAAGTTTTGATGTTTCCATGAATTATGTTAAACAGTAATTAAGCCATGTGCTTGTGTTGTTACTGTCGGATAAAAAACCTGAGCGGGCTTCAGTGTTTTCAAAACGGACCAATGTAGCCATTCAAAGTGAATGAAGTGCGAACAATTTTTGAGTGGTGTGTATATTGGCTTAATTGTTTGTTCAGTTGAAACTGTTCACTATTGATGGAAAAGTGTGCCGGTAAACTTGAAAGAAATTACATTATCTTTGTGTGGTGCTGCTAATGCATAAATACAGGGCAAATACTGAAGTCAGCATTCAATCACCAGCATTTGATATCACAAGAACTCGAGATGGAAAAATTCCTAGTGAAATACCAAACAGCAGAAGAAGCCAGACCAACAGTACAACTGATACCCTACAAGCCTTCAGAAAAGAGACCAGTTGGACATCCAACTAAAAGAAAGAGAACAGATTCTGATGAAACAGCTGCAAAACCGCAGCCAGCAAAGAAACACCACAAAGAGATTTCAACGGTTGAAACTGATGCCATTAAAGATAGTAATCACCATCCAACTGTCGCAAGGGGGCACTATAAAAATTATAACATGAAGGAGAAGAAGGAAGCAGCTAAAGTAATCAAGTTGATTGGCCTACGGCAAGCCGCCCTGAAACTGAAAATACCGAAATCGACACTCAGTGACTGGAAAAAGATAAATTTTGATGAAGAAGGAAGAGACAGATCAACAGGTCATTTATCCAAGAGTGGGAGACCTGTTACCTCTGGAGACAACCTAGATGACAAAATCTCTGAATGGGTATTAATCCAACGAGATTTGCAGCTACCTGTATCAGTTGAATCATTATGCGCCTATGCCAGAGAAATGGTCAAGAATGAGAATAAAGAAAGTGATTTCAAAGCCAGTACAGGCTGGGCTGAGAAATTCATGGCGCGTCACAACTTTTCACTCCGTACCAAGACATCTTTAGCCCAAAGATTACCAAAAGATTTAGAGCAGAAAATTGACAGCTTTAGAGAATTTGTCAAAGATAGAAGAGCAGAAGATGAGTTGAAAACCAGTTTATAATTAATATGGATGAAACCCCAGTCTACTTTGACCTTATCCCCAACAAAACCGTCAACTTGATTGGAGAGAAATCTGTCAGGATCAGAAGTACAGGATCCGAAAAACGACATCTGACACTGGTTCTGGCTGTATCTGCGAGTGGCGATGTCTTACCACCAATGGTAATTTTCAAGGGTAAAAGAGAACTCATTAAAAGCACCAAAAAACTGGATAATTAAGGTTCAAGAAAAAGGTTGGATGGACGAGCATTTGATGAAAGAGTGGGTGAAGGAAATTTATTGCAAACACACCAAAAAGGAGAGATCACTATTAATAATGGACAGCTTTAGGGGCCATCTGACTGATAAGGTTAAGAAAGAATTAAGAAAGAGCAATGCCGTTCCCGCAGTAATACCAGGGGGCTGCACATCTAAATTACAGCCACTCGATGTCAGCATCAACAAGCCTGTGAAGGGGATCTTAGAAGTAAATGGACCGAATTTATCCAGTCTGGGACCAAAAAAATTATCAACAAGGAAGAAGAACGTATAAAGCCTGCCTCCAAACAAGATATTGTTGATTGGATTTTATTTGTCGTCAGCAATCTAGAAAAGCAAACAGACATGATCAGAAAATCTTTCAAAGTCTGCGGTTTAAACAACCACCTGAATGGGGCAGAGGATAAATTCATCAACCAGTCTGAATACATAGGAGAGATGCTATTTGACAACCAGGAGGAGCTGGACATTGCTTGTCAACTGTTTATTGACCCCAAGAAAATCATGTCTGTAGAGACTGCCATGTCTGAAATTTTTAATTCAGACGATGAAGATGACCTGACTGAGGCAGGTATTTTAAATGAGCGTAATTGATGTAATATTAAATGTAACTTATTTGTTCTTGTATTGAAAGTTAAAAAATTTATAGTAATTTATATATTTTTTATGCTTACCAATGACCCAGACATAGCTGGTGCTAACTCTTAAAATATAGGGCCAAACACAAATTTTGCCCCCCAATCCCCCAAATTTGCATCTAAAACCAAAGAAAACATGTCCTGAATGACCCTCCACACTTCACCTCTACTGCGCATGCGCAGTGCCAAGGACGTTCCGAAATTGGCGCCATTAATCATTCTAATAACCAGTGCCTGGTAAGCGCTATGTACTCAGCGGGGAGGTAAGAGTTCCCAACTCCTGGGAGGGCCATCCCCGTCTGGGTCATTGGTAAGTATAAAAAATATATAAATTACTATAAATTTTTTAACATTTTTATACTGTACCTATGACCCAGACATAGCTGAATAGTAAAAAGGCTGGAGGGCCAAGGACATACAGCAAGATGGAATACGCTCAATAATATAAAATAGAGTCATCCCCTCTAGGGAAAAAGAAGTAATAGGCCTTACATGTATCTTTCTTATTTATGATAAATTAGAAAGATACAACACCTTCCAAAATTGAGCATCATACATCCATGTACTCTATTAATATCTAGTATAATCCTTATACTAATAATTTTTAAAGTAAGCCAATAAATAAAGTAAGTCTAGAGAATAGAGACTCTTTATACTCCTTAAAAGTGTCTGAGGATTGCATGATCATGTCCGTTGACACGTGCTATATTCAAAAGCTATACTTTAAAAACTAAGACTTGAATGAATTTTTAAAACATAAACTTCTCACGAAACAACCATCCCAATAACAGCTCAGAATTACTAACTCCGGAGGAGGTATCCCCTTGTTTTCATAGTAAAACAGTTGACCCAAGGGAACACCCTCCCCCCCCCCCCTTTTTCTTGCCCTGGGTCAAATAGCCCAGAGCGAAGAGGGCAGCAGAACGGAGTCACTGCCAAAACAGACAGCCTACCTAGCTATAGTAGCAACTGTTAAGTGAATGACATTCTGAGCAGTAGATAATAGACCTAACAATAGAGGCCTCCAGAAATGGACTCAATATTTCTGAGATAAAAAAATTCATGAATGTGGATGGCTGAGCGCAATGAGCAGCCTTCAAAAATCTATAATAGCGACACTATTAATGTAAGCCCAAGATGTAGAAGAACTCTTACTTCATGAGCCGAAATCTCAAACACAACTGCTGAGTCAAAGATATACCATAAGCAGTATCGATAGTTAATTGAATCCATTAGCAATAGAATGGAGCGTAACGTCCTTCTAATAGGCATCAAAGAAAGAAGAAGTTTACGCCCGTAGTAATAAACAGATATCTGTTTATAAATACATAAACTCTAACCGGAAAGAGTAAAGGCCTATGCCCGTACGAAGATGAAAGGACCTTAATAACAATAGGTTCCGGATATTAGGAGCCTAACTCTTATGCAAAAATCCAACCTAAATAGTAAAGGAAGTAGTGATTCCGAAACTACGAAAGTGCAAATCATCCACCGATAGTGCATGAAACTCACTGACTCTTCAGTAAAAGATAAGCCAACAGAATTACTGTCTAAAAGGTCAGAATTTTAAAACTACTGTTTCCAGAGGCTCAAATGATTACTTAGCTAAATAAGAACCGAAGTTAAATTCCATATAGGAATTTAATCTAATGATTCTAAGTCTATTTATCAAAAAGTTACTAACTGACTTAGAAAAAGAGACATAAGACTCAATTGTAAACTATCATAGAGTGCACAGGTATGAGGTAACATAAACCTATAACCTTAATAATAACAGGCTGCAGTAGATCTTGTCAAACAAGTATACTAAAAAGTTGCAATGAGTGGTATGGAGGGATCAACAATATGAACATAGTGATCCCTACACCCACGACGGAAGAGCCTCCACTTTAGCCGCATAGAATAGCGAAGAAGAGGATCTCCTATAGTAAGAAATCGCGTCCAAAGCTCGTCCAGTACAATGCTTACAATGCAATACGGACCACACAACAGAATACGTGAAGGTTGCGACCTTGCGGGTTCTGATAAATATGACACGATTTTACCCAGCGAAAAAAGATCCTCTCATTAAGGAAGATTTCGCGTTAAGTCCCACAGTAGACATCAGAGTAAATTTACCCACGGTCTCTGTGAAGACAGAGATGCTATCAACAGAAATGTATTGTGGTTGTTTATCTTAGCAATACCTGCTGAAACAACAGCGCCGGAGGATACGCATATCCTAACATTTCGTCCTATTAGATCAATAGAGCGTTAACAACATTAGCTCAGAGATCCGGACAAGCAAACACATACGTCTGCAATTGATTAGCAAGCTGTGTCGTAAATAAATTATCATTGGGCGCTCCCACTGATAGCAAATCTGATTGAATACTTGTTTGTTGAGAGTCCATTCTGACGGCAACAAGTGACTCATAAGTGAACGGGAGTCCGGTAAAACAATCAGACGACCCGGAATATGACGGACCGAAACAGAACTTGGTGTACTATAACAAACAGAAGGATTCTTTCCATTAAATTGAATAACGGAAACGAATGAGTGCCTCCCTGGTTCCGGAGATACGCCACTACTGTTGAATTAACGGACAGGATTTGGACGTGCGTTTCTGAATAATGTTCATCCAATGACATAAAGCAAGCCTAAAAAACATTATTCCGCGGAAGATAAGTGCTTGCTTAGAGACTGCGGAACCCAAAGACCCTGGCACTTCGAATCCGTTGGGATCAATATTATATCCCAACCTGTTTGACTGGCCAACGTCATAATTATAACACTCGGATCCGGCAACTGCAGTGGCACTCTCTGAGTCAACCACCGAATGTTTGCCCCAGTCTGAATCTCTTGCAACACTAGATAGACAAGAGAATGTGTAAATCGAGCAATTCATGGATTGCTGAAAAGTTGCCGTCGAAGAGAAGCTTCTCCGAGAACGAAGCGACTCTGAGAGAGTTCTTCACCTTACTATCCACGCGCGTGGATGTAGCTAGGGCTGCGTCACGTCTAACCAACTCCAATCAGCCACTGAAGGGCGGAGTTATACGTGAACAAACTACTGCCCTCAAAAGAAATCACATTGAGGATAATATCCCGTAATTCTTTTCTTGAAGACGTAATGATAACGCCTCAGTAAGATGGATTACGTATGATAAAGCGTCTAAGTTAAGTCTACTAGACATCATTGTCGTTTCCAACATTGTGGTTGAAGAAGACATAGACGGCGAAAAAGAATATTTCCAGTCTTTAACCACGCCGTCTAGACGCATATGAACTCTCGGTATGCCCTGCTCTGCCAAAATAAATTATTCGTATAAAAGATAAAAAGGCAGAAATGAGCATTGCGGACAAGAAACTAAACTATCATGCTTGGTAGCAGGCTTATATGCATATATAGCGTTGATAAATAATATACATGTTCTAATGACAATATTGGACTGTGTCGGTAAGTCAGGGACAATGTCCCTGAACCAATCCAAAATTCCGTGTCCAATGACGCTATAAGTCTCTTATCCAACATCGCAGCAATGTAGTCCGAAATAACAATCACTGGAAGATAATGCCAGAAGATATGAATGGCAGCTTCCGATGCTACGAAAGGGAAAACTCGAAATCTTTCGAATCCCTTTCGCCATCCTGTCGGACCCTATAAAGCGTTCGGTCGTCCGTACCTGATGCAACCGCGGACCGTACCGACCCAGCGCCGTCAGATAATTCCTGATTCGACTAAGAAACTGTCGATTGCTGGGATGCTGCGAAAAAACTGTGCTAACTCGGATAGCACGTCCGTCACTGAGGCCTGTGGAGAAGCGGTCCTACAATGCATTGCCGCTAGAAGCTCCGTGATCGTTACCCTGTGCATACTACTAATATGCGAGCGAACAGAGTGTATAGGCCTCGTGTCCCTTGGCTACCTGATGGCGTGACCTATTCGCCATGGAATCACTGAATGACGAAACTGATCGGATACTCGAGGTCACGTAGCCAATGTGCGGTCGTGTGCCCTGCTGTGAGGATGAGGAAGCATTATCGACAGTCTCTCGGACAGTCAATATAACGGAGCGTCCCGACCGACAGACATATGCTCCGAATGTAAAATATCTGAACCACAACATGCGGTCCCCTATGTTGTTGGACGAGAGAGGGACCTCTCTCGCTCACAGCCCGGACGGACCTGGACAAGCCAGGAACTGGACTAACAGGCTTCCTCCGAACTGTCCTCAATCCGCCGCCACTGGGTGAGTACTAAAGTAATTATAGTGCTCGCATCACCCAAATCTCTTTCCTAGACCGCAACGGACGAACCCGGCAGCCGAACCATTCGATGAATGTACGCTACACCGGGTGAACTAGCGAATGTCACTCCGTCGATCCTACAAGGGACCTCTTAGGCGATAGACATATTCCATGAGCACTTATTGCCGCTAGCTCTTCATTAACTATGACGACAGAGGCACACTTTTGAAAGACATCTCCGTAACTTTGCGAACAAGAAACCAGAAATGCTTGGTAATAGCAAGCATATAATAATAATATATATAGCGTCGTTCAATAATTCGAAAGTTTGTGTGACATTATTGGACTATGTCGGAACTGAGGGACGATGACCCTGAACCGAACCAAAAATTTCTAAGTCCACCGACGCTATCAGTTTCTTATCCGGCATCGCAGCATTCTGGTCCGACGAAAGAAGCTGTAGAAGATCAAGTCAGATGACATACACAACAGCATATGTTGTTCCGAAAGAGAAAGCTCGAAATCCTCCGAATCCCTTTCGGTATCCCGTCGGACCGGATGAAATTTTCGGACGTCCGTACCCGCTTCCGCGGAGCGTCCCGACCCAGCATCGTCGGATAAAAAATATGCGACAGATTCAGTTGATGCTGGGATGCTGCGATAAGCTGTGCTATTTAGGACAGCACGTCCGTTCCCGAGGCCTGTGCAGTAGCGGTCTTATGATGCATTGCTGCCGGAAGCTCCGTGTACGTTGACTCCCACACTCTTTCCTATGCGAACGTCCGGAGTCTGCAGGCCTCGTGTCCCTAGCTACCGGATGGTGTGACCTGGTCGCCGATGATTCTCTGACTGGCGAAGCTGACTGGATATCCGAGGTCACGTAGCCAAGAGCGGTCGTGTGCGCTACCATGAGAATGAGGAAGCCTTATTGACAGTCTACTCCGGACTGCCTATATGTCGGAGCGTCCCGAGCGACGGACGTATGCTCCGAATGCGAAACATTTTGTACCACAACATCTGGGGCCAGATGTTGTTGTACGAGAGAGGGGCCTCTCTCGCTCGCCGTCCGGATGGACCAGAACGAGCTATGAACCGGACTAAAAGGCTTCCTCCGTTCTCCCTCTAATCCGCCGTCACTGGGTGTGCATTTGGTTGATTTATAGTGCTCGCATCACCCCAAAACTCCTTCTAGACTGCAACGGACGAACCCGGCTGCCGAACCATTCGATGAATGGACGCTACACCGGGCGAGCTAGCGGACGTCAAAGGCCGTCGAACCTACTAGGGTCCTCTTAGGCAATTGGCGTATTTACATGAGCACTTTTCCGCTAGCCCTTCATTAATTGTGACGACGGAGGCACACTGTTGGAAGACATCACAGATACATCACCCTAATCTTGATCGTCTGAAATAGAAATTGATAAAGTAGAGTGACCCTGCGGGGAAAGGACCGGAGTGTCCAATTCCCCACTAACATACCGTGACATACGCTTCCCATGTTGTCATCGAAATCATACGATACAGAACAGGAGTTAATGCGAGTACACTGACCACATATAGAATGATTATAAAAGTCAGAGGAAGACTTCCTCTTATTACAATTGATCAAAATCCTTTCAATGTGAAAAGAAAACAAAGTCCTAGTACTCGCACCAACCCCTGGCAATCAAAATACATAATAATAATATGATCCATTAATACAGAAAAAATAATTGAAATCAAAATATTTTGAAAAAATATTTTTTCAGAACAGCCCAAGTTTCTGAAAAGTAACGTTGAGCCCCAATGGATCCCAAGCCTAAGTGTGGACAAAAATTTTAAAAATATTTTAAACAATTTATTCAACACTTACGAACAATAATAATGTATCTAGTTATGATTAAAATAACATCAAGATATTATTTTCAAGAAATCCCCCCCTCACACAGAGGGCTGTTGTAAATGTAAACAATGAGTGTAAAAACACTAAAATAAGACTCCAGGCACCCAGGCCCGGAATCAGTTACCAAAAATACACTATCTGATGCAAAACAGAGACTTCCAGGGAAGAAACTGCAGAACATCAGATGGTAGATGCAGAACACAACGCCTAACCACCCGTAGGTGAAGACGTAAACATGGGGAAAGAACAGAATTCATTCTGTTATTCAGCTAAAACTCCCAAGAAATTTTAGTAATAATAATTACAGAAACTATGCCAAAAGCATGGGAGAATAGCAAGAGGGGACTTAAAGGAAAGGGAGAGAGGAAAACACTGAAAAATCAGTGTAACTAAATAACCAGAATGACAACAAAATGGCTGCTGCCTCGAAAATAGGTAACTTAACATAATTTCATTAAAAATTTTTAAGTTACAGCCCTGATAACATTCTGTCACACATTTTTCCTCTCCTCCTTCTCTATCCTCCTTAGAATGACCATTTCACTAATATTTATGTGTCTGGCATCATTTAAACTGAGATTTACAAGCACAAAGATCAGTCAGATGTTAACTGATGAAGGGCCAAACTTAGAATGATTAATGGCGCCAATTTCGGAACGTCCTTGACACTGCGGATGCACAGTAGAGGTGAAGTGTGGAGGGCCATTCAGGACATGTTTTCTTTGGTTTTAGATGCAAATTTTGGGGATTGGGGGGCAAAATTTGTGTTTGGCCCTATATTTTAAGAGTTAGCACCAGCTATGTCTGGGTCATTGGTACAGTATAAAAATATTCTTGTATTCTTGTATGATCTTGTTATGTATTCTTGGATGTATTCTTGTATATTTTCATATGTACATGTATATTGTAGAATTTTTGTATTTCATTTTATCAGTTGTATTGGAATATATTTGTGAATTTTATTCAGTCGTTAGTTATTTTTGCCACCCAACTCGGACCCTGTGCCCATCCCCACATACTAATTAATGACAAAACAAGTTTAGATTATTGACCCGGTGCCCACCCCCACAATGCTGTCCACTTTAACCCCCCCCCCCCCCCCCCCCCCCCCCCAATGTGCAACGCAGAATGCTACAATTTATAAAAGCGAATACAAAATAGTAATTTTAGTGACTGGTATTTGCACCACAGTTCAACCCGTATTTCCTATTTTTTGTTTTTGGAAGCGTAAAAAATATATCGAAACCCAATACGGTCTGATAGTGTTCGGGTCCATGTGTTAATATTTTGTGAAACCCTGCAACAGCACGTGTTGACCTCATTGTCGTTTGTTCTATTTTTAATGTTGGAAAATTTTGTTGTTGTTCAGTGCACTGAATATGTTTATTCGAAGCAATAATTATCCTGTTCTGTTGCTGCTGCATGGTTTATACTGCATTATATGGATTTATTTATGGGACCCTTTCATTATTGTCATCATTTAAGGTCAGTTCACCAACATTTGTGGGGTTTTCTTTTTCCAAATCTTGAAGGAGTCAAATGAAAGCACATTTTTTGAAAACAAAAATTTGATTGGTCAGTTCGTCAGACATGTCAGTTTGATAAGGAAAACAATACTTACCTGTCAATAAATAAAGAACAAGTTTGCAAATAATGTTGTTTTAATAATTCTATTTCCATTGTACAATATACTGTGCATACAATACATGTTTTTAACATAAAACAAAGAAAGAAAGAAGAAATATTCAACTGAAAAGAAAATCATTGTCATTTTGGATTTATGATTACTGGGATTTTCCCACCACATCAGTCCGGGACGATCTTTGAGTGGGTGTCCGAAAATTTTGAGGCTTAAAAAAAAATATTTTTTGATGAAAAAATGGTGTCCGAAAACAAAAAGTGTCCGAAAATTTAGATGAAATACGGTACATATATATAAAGAACGTTGCTAATGTAAACAACATCAGACTGAAAACCGGAAACGGGACTCCAGGCAACATGGCCCGAAGTCAGTAACAGATTTTTGAACTATCCGATGTAAGGCAAGATCTTCATCAGAAGAAAAAACGATACATTGGATGTATAATGCATGACCAAAAAATGCCTAAACACCCAAAGGGTGAGGATGTAACCCTGGGGATATACAGAATAAACAAACATTCTGTGTAACATGTTAAACTCCCACGAAATTTTATAAAAAAATTTCAGTAAAACAAGCCAAAAAGCTTGGGAGTTTAACTGGTGGGGAATTAAGAGAGGACAGGGAATGAATACTTAACCAACAGTGGAAAAATCATTATCAACAATGATGACATCAGGCCCATGTCCTGAAATTGGGGAACATGAACTAATTTTTATAAATATTATAAAATTACAGCCCTTAACGTTTCAAACCACTGTTTCTTCCTTCCTTCATCCAGTTGTGTCCTTCGATCCACCAAATTAACCATTGATTTGTGACTGGAATCATTATAAACTGAGATTTAAAAAGCACAAAAGTCAGATTGTTGTTATCTGACAAGGGCCAAACAAAGAATGATGTTTGTGCCAGTTCTTGGGACTTCCAGGCGTCTGCGTATACGGGGAGAGTAAATGTATGGAGGGCCAGATAGGATTTCTAATTTTAAGTTTTGATTGTAAATTTTGGGGATTGGGGGGTGGGGCAAAATTTGTGTTTGGCCCTAGATAATTTTGAGTTAGCACCATCTAAGTCTGGACCATTGGTATATAGTATAAAAATATGATAAATTTAAAGTAATTTGTATATTTTTTATACTTACCAATGGCCCAGACTTAGCTGGTGCAAACTCAATATTATCAAGGGTCAAACATAAATTTTGAAACTCCCAATCCCCTAAATTTGCATACAGTACTGAAAATTAAAAGTCCTGTCTGGCCCTCCATACTTTTACTATCTGCGCATGCGCAGTACTCACGAAGAGACCGGAATTGGCGCCAACATCATTCTTTGTAGACGAGCCTACTCGAATAATAACTCAGCAGGGAGGTATGAGTACCAGCTCATGGGAGGGCCATCCCCGTCTGGGCCATTGGTAAGTATAAAAAATATACAAATTACTTTAAATTTATCATATTTTTATACTAATAACAAATGGCCCAGACTTAGCTGAATCGTAAAAAGGCGGAGGGCCAAGGACTTAAGAATTAGCAAACCAAATACATTTCCTAAGCCTGTATTCCAAGGTGAAAAGGAGATTAAATTAAAAGGAATTACATGTATGTCTCTCTATACAATAATAGAGAAGACATATCATAAACTAGAAAATCTGTGAGCACTGCTCACTAAATGATACCACCCACTTCCACCAAGAAACATTTTGCAACAGTAAAAGTGTGTTTAATGTAGCGAGCACAAACACTGACACCAATGTTTGAAGGTTTCATTGAAATCCATTCACTGGTTTAAAAGTTGTCGTGGATAGCAAATGTCAACAACAACAACCCCTACCCCCCTCCCCACGTAAGCTTGAATTGACAAAGCCCATTTTTAAATATGGGAAACCCTAAAAATGAAAATATCTGAAAACAAATAGGAGGTGTGCATCTTCAATATATGTTAAAGAATGTCTGAAAGTTTCAATGAAATCTGTTCAATGGTTTAAGAGGAGTTGCAGATAGCAGATCTGTACAGAATATCAATTGAATTTGACAAAGTTCATTTTTCAATATGGGAAACTGTAAAAAAGAAAATATCTGAAAACAAAATAGGAGGTGCACATCTTCAATGTATGTAAAAGAACGTCTGAGAGTTTCAATGAAATCTGTTCACTGGTTTAAGAGGAGTTGTGGATAGCAGATGTGTACCCCCCCCAACAAAAAACATAAAACCCCTATAGCATATCGGACGGACGGACGTATGTCGGAATATGAAAATATCTGAAAGAAAAATAGGAGGTGCACATCTTGAGTGTATGTAAAACAATGTCTGAGAGTTCGAAAGCAGTTTGTTCAATGGTTTAAGAGGAGTAGCAGATCTATACCCCTCTCTACTAAAACCTGAATTGACAAAGACCATTTTTGAATATGTGGAACTGTAAATATAAAAATATCTGAAAAAAAACAGGAGGTGCACATCTTCAATGTATGTAAAAGAATTTCTGAGAGTTTCAATGGAATCCGTTCAATGGTTTAAGAGGAGTTGCGGATAGCAGATGAGTACATCCCTAAAGTCTAATGGACGGATGGACATCGAAATATGAAAACATCTGAAAGAAAAATAGGAGGTGTACATCTTCAATGTATGTAAAAGAAGGTCTGTGAGTTTCAATGGAGTTTGTTCAATGGTTTAAGAGAAGTAGTGGATAGCAGATCTATATCCTTCCCTACTAAAACCTGAATTGACGAAGAACATATTTGAATATGGGGAACTGTAAATATGAAAATACTTGAAAAGAAAATAGGAGGTGCACATCTGCAATGTATGTAAAAGAAGGTCTGAAAGTTTCGATGAAATCTGTTCAATGGTTTAAGAGGAGTTGCGGATAGCAGATCTGTACAAAATGTCAATTGAATTTGACAAAGTTCATTTTTCAGTATGGGAAACTGTAAAAATGAAAATATCTGAAAACAAAATAGGAGGTGCACATCTTCAATGTATGTAAAAGAATGTCTGAAAGTTTCAATGAAATCTTTTTAACGGTTTAAGAGGAGTTGCGGATAGCAGATCTGTACAGGATGTCAATTGAATCTGACAAAGTTCATTTTTCAATATGGGAAACTGTAAAAATGAAAATATCTGAAAACAAAATAGGAGGTGCACATCTTCAATGTATGTAAAAGAAGGTCCGAGAGTTTCAATGAAATCCGTTCACTGGTTTAGGAGGAATTGCGGATAGCAGATGTGTACACCCAAAGTGTTATGGACGGACGGACAGACGGACGGACGTACAGAGGGACCAAGTGAACACTATATACCTCCCACTTTTAAAGTGGGTGGTATAATAAGGAGCCATATCAATGTAATTCCGTAAGCTTAGCATGAATGATCATGCTAATTGGGTGTAACGAGCCCCCCCAATTTTAAGGCTAGTCAGGACTAAGCCCCTTAAATTAGGTTGGCGTATTCGAGAGTGAGAGACTAACCCCCACAACCACATGCCATATATAAATAATAAACAAGCTGTATCTAGGATCAGTAATAATCTACAGACAAAACAGCTTCACTCATAGTTACACACTTATCAAGCTGGAAGAGATGAAGAAAAATCACCTCCCCCCCCCCTTTTTTTTTGAAGGAGTATTCTTTAAAACAAAGAGGGAAAAGCTCTGGAATCAGTGAAAAGCAGTACTAAATAAACAATATATATTCGCCCAACAGGCACCCAGTTATTAATTATTAATAATTATTGGTGCTTAATGCCACTTCAGAAGATGTGGATATCATGGCAATCCTGGTAATTAACTGTGCACACTTCTAATGTATACCAGAGTCGGAATACGTAGATAGGTCGAAAACCTGTGATATAATGTGTACAACCATACACTTGTCCAACTGAATCCCAATGGAAAGTATCTGAAGAGCAAACAAGCTTCTAAGGCAACCAACAGGCAACCCCGTTCAGGTGTACAGTTAATTCTAATAATAAAACTCCAACTGAACCGTGCGGATATACAAGAATGTGTACTGTCTCTAGTAGAAACCTGGATATAGATCATGAAACGAGCTATGATTAACAGACTCGTCAAGGACTGTCCCCAAAATAATTAATTGTTTCCTAGGTCCGTAACAACCAATGACTGTTCAGAGAAAGAATATACTACTCCGAAAAATGATGCCAAAAATTGAGAATGTATGCATAGATGGCCTATTGGAAGTTCCATAACTGATCCAAATTGCCCCAAAATTCTCATGAGTTCTATAAGCAGAGCAAGAATTTATATAATCTGTTCAATAATGCGTCTGCCTAATAAATACACATATTATGCACACGAGCAATGAAATCCCACATGTACTCATCTGAATACAGCCTGTAACCACAGTATGACCAAGTGATACAAGTGTAACCAGAAAACTGAATGAATAATACAACGTTATTATGCAGTTAACTGAGTAATAAACTCATACGTCGTAAGAAAAGGCCAGACCGCTCTGAGCAAAACTATTCATAGTGGACTAATTGCCACATTGGAGAATGTCGCCCAGATAACCGACATGTCAGCCACACAGGTAACAATAGCTAACAATTTTACTGATAAGGAATCATATGCTCGTATATGACTTATAAACAAAAATCACAGGAAACAAACCAACTAAATAGTGGATGTGCCCATGAGGTCGCGGTTAGAACACGACCCAGCTGCCAATCGAGGAGCCATGAAAGGCATGTATACACTTGAATGCATTCGAGGCTTACAGGAAGAAAACTATGTCCTGCCCTGTAATCGCCTCTTAACACATTGGCAGAGGAGGGGGGGGGAGCTAGGGGTGGGGTGGGGGGTCGACAAATAATTCCTATCGAACACCCCTCATCCACATTACTTGAATCGCTCTTGTATTAGTTATCAAATAGTATAGGAACCGCAGGGTTCCCTCACGTCTGACCGACTCCATAATGCCACTAAGGACAGAAAGGGATGTGATGCACAAATAATACACCATATAGACATAATATCCAGTCTCTAAGGTGGAAATATAATCCACAGCAATAGATTGGATAGAAATGAAAAGGGAGACGAAAAGAATGTTCCGACATCTGATCATAAAAATCTAGATGAACTCCTTACGTTCGATCTGATATCAGGAAATATATTCCTGAGGAGTTAGTATAGGCATTTGAAGAAATGCTCATTAATCACACTAGGTAAATAAGGCATCATCAATAGGGCTTCTCGCCTCAAATACAATGTAACTAACACCAAACCATACCGGTAGGAAGAGAATAACCTCCTCTAACATAATGGTATCCTGTCCGATAGGACAATGAACTCAGCCTAGCTCAAGCAGCTAAAGGTCTACCTATTCGTGAAGACAATAAAAAGGCTGATAACTGTGGCCCTAGAAGCTGTAGCTTATAAGTCTTCATCTCTGTGAAGACAGATATATTGGTGTAAGTTGCGATCTTGAAAGCTCACTGAACGGAGACTTACAACTATCGTCGCACAAGGTAGGGAATGAAGAGCCGCTATATGAACAGCCCTAAATTCCCAAAGAGACAGTGGTCTCAAGAGATAATTATTTCAGTTATGTCATTGCATAATTACTGAAAAACAATGCTCATGATTCTGGCTAGGCTGCAATGATGTACACAATAAGACTCAAGTCTATGACACCAAGTAAAACAAACCGAAAAGCACTCCTCCTTTAGCGGTTTAATTCCCAAAAGACAGCAGACAGAGCCTAACTAACGTAGCGTAGAAGTCTTCATCTCTGTGAAGACAGATATCGCAGTGTAACTTGCGACCTTGAAAGCTCACTAAACGGAGACTTACAACCATCGCTGTCCAAGGTAGGGAATGACGAGTCGCTATTCTAATAGCCGTAATTCCCAGAGACAGTAGTCTCAAGGTAGCTACTCAGAGACTTCGTCTGCATGAAAACATATCTGTGTCACTTGTGGCCTTTGAAAGCTCACTAAATGGAGACTTACAACACTAGCCGCTAATGTATAAGAAAGGACAGCTGTAACAATACATAAGGCTACTATGGCGTCCACAATGGCATTAAATGTCCAAACGCCAAGGAATACAACACTGAGAAGGAAAACACGTACTTATTCCCTCTAACGGCTCTATTCCAAACAAGACAGCTGTCTCAGCCTAACCATGCAGTATGGAACCTCTACTCATAAGGAATAGGGCATAGCATTTCTTATACTATTGCTAAGGCAAGGAAGGCGTCATTAATTGTGACAAAAGCCCTCGACACCGGAGCCAAAAGATCCGGGGATGAAAGATCTTCGTCTTTCCATCACCCGGTATGATAAGCTGTTTTTGCCTGGCAAATGCAGACTTATATTCAGATGAAACAATATTCTAAGTGCTTAAGACTAAAATTTCATAGTCTTAAAGTGCCCTTCTGTGAGGGATGGAGACTCACACTCTGTAACCCTCTCACCATCCAAATGTTCCATCTGAAAATATGGTCAACCCCATCTGACTGAATGGATGACTGGACCAATGCAGCACCGTCCGACGGCTCACCATCGGAGCCTGTTAAATGGTAGTACCAGTGACTGATGGAAGGCTGCAATACACAGAGCAATCTGTGGCAGCCGGAATGTGACCGAGGCTAGCAGAGCTGTGATAATGCACTTGTTACCATAAGCTGCTCACGGAACGGAGATCTGGTCCTCGACACATGTCCTGTATAAAAATGCCTTGAACGACTAGCTATCACCTGAACACGCTAAGTCAGATAGCTAGTCTGTGGTCAACATGGTTCATTAATGAAGCAGGGGAAGATGCCACAGCTGCAACCAGATCCGACTGCAGTGTGGAAGGAGCGTCCCGAACCACAAGCGTGAATGGGCATCCCAACTCACTAAGGTTTCTTGAACAAAAAACAGTCAACCCGACTGCTGACGGAAAGGAGAGGGTTCTCCAGCTCGCGGTTTGCTCCAGACCTCGCCGAGCGTTCCATTAGAAACTTGTAGGTATCTATCCCCTATCGTGCATATCTATGGAAGAAGAGGAAGCCATAACCACAGTCAACCACGACTGAAGTGCGGAAGAAGCATCCTGACTCGTCACATGGGACGGATGCTCCTCCTCATTGAAGTTTCTTACAACACAAAACAGTCGTCCCCGACTGTTAACGGGAAGAAAAACGCTCTGCACTCACAATTTGTCCCCAGATCTCGCCAAGTATCCCACCCTAGAAACTTCTTGGCTAATCCTCTTTTGAGGGCTTCCATGTAAGAAGAAGCCATAACTGCCGCCGTCCCCGGCTGCAGTGTGGAAGGAACATTTCGATGTGTGTTCCGATTCAATATCGTTTCTCACAATGGACACAGTCGACCCTGACTGTTAACGGGGCAGAGAGGGTTCTCCAAACAAAGATCTGACCCTAGATCTTGACGAGCATCCCGTAGAGAAATGTCTGACTTCTTCTACATGCACAACTGACCGGACCGACATAGCACCGTCCGATGGCTCATCACCGTTCTGCTGACGGATGCCCCTTGCTAGGTTTTTAAGCTGTGATAAGCTGTGATAAGCTGTGCAAATTGCGACAGCAAGTCCGTTACAGAGGCTCGTGGAGCAGTGGCTTATTTCCTGCCGCATGCTGCGCCCGGGATGGAGATCTGGCTACTGATCTCTACGTCAAACGTCCCGATGAATCAAGCCTCAAATCACAAGCTACTGGATGGACCGACTTTCTTTTCCTTCTTCATCTTCTTTCTTCGAGTGTAAAGAATGGAGCATCTTCGCTCGGCTGCATGAACATCTATAGTCGGGTAGCTAGTGTGCGGTCGCATGTACTTCACTAAGGTGGAGGAAGAAGCCATAACTGCAGCCGGGTAGAAGGAGCATCCTGAGTCACCAGGGAGGACGTTAGCTCTGACTCAGTGCAAGTTTCTCAAAGCAATAGTCGACCCCGACTATTACTGGGTTAGAGAAGGCTCTTCCGCTTCTTCCGCTCATGGTCTGATGCAGACTTCCCCTAAGAGAAACTTGCAGACTTCTTCCCCTTATTTTGCCATCATTGCTGGGTGAGCTTTTGATTAACAGGTGCTCGCTCTACCCAAATCTACACTCTCCTCGACCGCATTGGACATACATGGTATTACAGTTCCCACTTACGGGTAACCGCCTGACCAGTCGAGCTAGCTGCTGGAATAAGAGGCCTTATTCCTTATATTCAAGAGCACCTTAGCAGCTAGCTCTATGGCAGTACATTTTGGACGGGTGTTACAATACCATCACCATGTTCTTGTTCCTCTGGAAAAAAAACTTTGAAATCGAATTATCTTGTGGTGAAAGCCCCGACATCGGAACTTCACCGTGAATACATAGCGCAACACCTGCTTCCAACGTTAGTGTCCTAATGAGTCGACCCTGACCACACCAGTAGGACCAGAATCAGTAGGAGTGCAATGACAATAGGCAAGGCAACAAGCATGTAAATCCGATGTAGACTATTACGCCCTACACAGAGAGCAGAAATTCATAAATAATTATAATCCAACAAGTTCACTACATTTCTAACATCTAATATATAATCATACAATGTAAGGATACATGATGAAGACAATCCAAAATAATTTTGAAATAAATTAAAACAAAATTTTTTCCACATTTTTTTTTTTAAAACGCCGAAACCATACAAGCCCAAGGTCATCCTGATAGAGCCTAAGTGTGGACAACACCAAAATATTAAAGCTACACTACCTGAATATTAATAAATGTATCCTAATATAATTGTGATAAACTAAAACCCTGAATATTACCAGTTAAAAGTAAAAAACGTCAGGATAGAAAAAACGGAAACTAGACAAAACGAACACTTAGGAGTTTAACCGGAGAGTTCATGGAAGGATAGGGAAGGAATACATAATCAACAGTAGGTAAATCATTAGCAAAACTAATGATGTCAAGGCATATATCCCAAAACTGGGTAACATGAAATAATTTTCATATTATATAAAAGTTACAGCCCTGAACGTCTCAAACCACCATTGTGCACTTCCATCATCCATTTACTACCTTGAATCCACCATATACTTCACTGATTTGTGTCTGGCATCCACCAAAAGAGAGATTTAAAGAACATATGTCAGTTGAGATGTTTACTGACTTTGGGCCAAACAGAGAATGATGTTGGTGCAAATTCTGGTCTCCTCCTGAGTACTGTGCATGCACAGATAGTAAAAGTATGGAGGGCCAGATAGGACTTTTAATTTTCGGTATTGTATGCAAATTTTGGGGATTGGGGGGTTCAAAATTTGTGTTTGGCCCTTGATAATATTGAGTCAGCACCAGCTAAGTCTGGGCCATTGGTTATTAATATAAAAATCTATGCTGCTGCTGTAGGAATATTGCAATATAACAATATTGCATTTTATTAAGAAATGTACACTCTTAAATTATCCCCATTCTAGAACAAAGCATATCATTAAAGCATTTAACTTAGCATACATTTCTGTGGGCCATTCCAGAATACTAGTGTTATTCGAGGCATATGCAGACAGCTCGGATTATTAATCTGTATGTTTCCACAGCCACTTGTCATTCTGGAATATCATTCCAAATCATTCAGTGTAATCCACCTCGTGAGGTGATTTACCCATTATTTTTTAATCGTACAGTTCAGGATCACTAAATGTAGGGTAATATCTCAGCATTACAACATATCTGATGGAAAATCCGACAACTTGGAACAAATAAACCAAATAAATTTAAACCAAAAAAACCCAACATTTTGTATCTCATTTTCTGGTCTCAAGAGGCAAATAACGAAAAGAGACAGTCGAAAGTAGGGAACTCAAGTTTCACTGAAAATAAACACAGTTCAACAGACTTGTTGTTCAGGAATGGAAGGATTCACCAGCTAGGTGGCCTATTTGACATTTGTAGGCATATTGGTGTGACACTGAGGCTCTCAATGTCAACAATAAGCTGAGATATATGTCTCCCTGATTTGGATCCTGGCAATATGACGTCAATATTGTCAAGTTCGAAGGGAAAATGTGGTGGGTGTATCTCGGAAAATGTTTCAGTAGCAACCTGCATAAGGAATTGTATTGAATTCTGGAAGTAAAGTAGTGGAGCTCATTTATTTATTTTTTAAATATTTTCTGCTGCTATTTTGCTCTTATTGTCTGACCAAGAGATGGGTAATTTAGTTGGTTGTAGTAGATGGCTGAAACAAAAATGAAAATAGTTTTGGCCTAAAAAAAAGTAAAAAATCTGATTCACAGGTCCTCTTGCATGGTCCTGTTGGCTGCATCATGCTATCTTTTTATAACCAAAGCAAACTTAAAAAAAAAATAAAAATAAAAATAAAAATTGAATGGTTTATGTCTGATATTTTACCCAAGTTAATAAAATTGATAAATTTGTCTCTTGAGTGCAACAAGGCTTTGCAATGCTTCAGCTTCTTGTACTCAAGGGATGAAATACACAACTACCCATGCTATTCTGTAGATTATGAGGCCTAAAACTTAAAACAAACCAAGAACATGAACTTTTGATGGTAAAGAAATAATTACAAAAATAAATAAAAACCACCCGCCCACATACAATTTTTCAAAACATGGCACAAGAGATAGAAGAGCTACTTTGTGGGGGCCTTATAAATCAGTTATTTATTAGATATTGTTTTCAACTACCTGATATATTCCACAAACATCATTCTGGTTTATAAAGAGATACAACTAAATCATTTCCTAGAGAATAATGTGTATGTCCGCACTGTGCATGCCACACTGGTCTATGGTATTCTGGAATGGATCATAAGAAATGTATGCTTGTATAAAAAATTATTTCATGCAGTTGCTTTTCAATAGCAAAATATAATTTACACATACATGTTTTTGTTATTGTAGAATGGATCATGTTATTAATGAACGAAAGCAAAATCTACCTTTATTACTAACACTTGCAATGTCACCCAAGGTTTCACTGATGCATATAACTTCTACGGCCTTTTTGTGGCTTGTTATACTCCTAATGTATGACAATCTACAAAAGATCAAATCTCATTATCATATGTGAAACACACATCCAGGCAACAGCACACTAAGGAGTACAGAACCACCTATCTCCAGACAACTGGATTGCAGGAATGCTCATTGTCATATATACAAAGGTGTTTTAACTGCGTCTCTCTTGGAGGAAGGAGGGATGTTGGTATAAATAAATAATGCTCAACAAATATAAATTATCTAAGATTTTCAATTTTCTATCGCTTCACAATCACCAACAGGCCTGGCATTCTGAAAAAAGCAGGAGGGCTAAAAATCGCTCCCCTCACATGGCCTTGGCGAGCGCTTAGCTCTCCTCAAGCTTACAAAAGCTACACGTGGCAAAATGAAAATTCACTATTGATGAATTCTGCCTTATGGGCTTTGTACATTTTATTTGGTGCTGCTAACAGGGTAGTCTCTATGAGACGGCTACACTACCCCTCCCACACCTCTGGGCCCCGGCAAGGCCTGGAGGTGTGGGAGGGGTAGTGTGGCCCTCTTACCGAGACCACTAACATAGCAGAGGTCTGAAAAGATGTGGGTTTTTGGAATAGGCGGTTATAGTAATCATTATTTTCTAAAGCCAGGAGGGCTAGTTTTTGCACTCCTCAATTTTTTTAAGGCAAGCAGTAGGCAGGTGAATAAATCGCTCACCTGAAAATGCCAGGCCTGCACCAATCATTTTTAAAAAACTATTCTCTGATGCTATAAAAATATGAACAAGTTGATGATCTGTACTTTTTTGCAGCAATACAAATTTTATATTTACAACCTATTTTCATTATTAATGACAAAAAAACAAGTACCTAGATTGGAAAGTTGATACAGTATTACTAGTTTTCGTGCTATACAAACACTAACATTCAATGATGTAAAAGCTGCTGCACTGTGACTGTAGTCACAGCATAATAGCTTTGACATAATCACACATTAATGATTTGGAGGAGTTATCACACTAACTTGATGCCATCTTGGAGGGTGGGGGAACATTGAGTTGCTATGTTTTTTGCCATGTTTCAGCAATCTAGTTGAATGGTGATAAGTGTGCAGAATGAAGCAAGCAGGGAAAGCATTCAAAGCTCAGGAAAGCTGTAAAAGTTTGAATTCATACATGTATATATTTATGGATTTCAATAATTTTCCAAGGTTTTGCAAGACCATATTTCCATGATAGTCAATGCATATGTTGTTATGGGAAAAAGACACTCTAATATGCATTTTGTTTACACAATATCTGAAATTTATGTTATAATGTACAATACATAATATGAAGGTCACAAAACAAGAAAATATAACAAATGAAGGCCTAAAAAGTTAAAAATCTGTCTCTCAGCCCCCCCCCCCCCCCCCCACCCCAGTCATTTTGGCTGCCGCATTCTCTGCTTTTATAACCAATGCAAACTTTTAAAAAAAAGAAAAAAAATCATAGTACTTTATATATTTTTTATACTTATCAATGACCCAGACTTAGCTTCTTGTGAATGCTCAATAATGGACCCCATAACTTCAATGAAATCAACAGAAACAAATGAACTGAAGAATACACATATCCTATCATTCATTCCCATGAAAATGGCTGAGCGTCAAATGTATGCGCTCAAAGGCCTTATACAAGCAACACAAATAATGGAAACTATTATTCTCGTGCGTCGTAAACTTAACTATCCTGAAGTGATCCCATATAAGATCATGAAATAGCCATACAGTTAGAATAATCGCAAGATGTAGCCAGTGCTTACTTCATGCGCTGAAATCTTAAGCACTGACTGCTGATTGGAAGATAAAACAACCAAAGCAGTACGAATTGCTAACTGACTTATTTAACAATAGAATGAACATAAACATCCCTTCTATTGGAAATTAATGACAAAAGAAGCGTTCTTCTCTTCTGATAAAATCTGATCTGCGTCTATAAATACATGATAGGTAATAATATACATTCAATGATGTAGCGTAAACAATGAGACATCAGAAATTCTGAATATGTGGACTCGAAGAACCGAGGGTCCCAAGATCCTTGCATGGAGAGACCCTCGGACTCTGGATTGTAACGCAAAATATGAAGTCACGTCCGAAATAATTGAAAAAAAAACCGTTAATATGCCCAAACTTGACCTTATGTTAAAAGATTCTCTAAAACAAAACAGGTCTAAAGGGAAAACGTCTACCACTCCAGTTAATAACTGGAGTGGACATGTGTGTAAGCGACCCATTGAAATAACATTCAAAGCCGCTGCACACACAACTCCATCCAGCGCATAAAACTTTCACTGTTAATGCGTCAGATAACAGATAAAAGAGAGCCAAACAGATGGCTAAATCGCTCTGTGAAACAACAGATGAACCAGACATATGAAAATGAATTGTGAGATACGTGTATCCTACGATTAATCCCATGAGACATTATCTAGTTCACAATACAAGTGATTTAAAGAACTATACTCGCTACAATTGTCGAACGCTCGCTTTTCGACTGAAAGATAATCATAAATAACCTAATTATCTATTTCCAGTCAAAATCAATCGGACTGAGCTCTATAAGAGCCTCAAGCCACCGGCACAGGGGAGTCTTATCAGTAACTCAGTCTGACGAGAAACCCCTATCCAAGTGGCTGTATAGACAAACCTAAGAAATATATAAAGGAGGGATACCTATACATTCGCATTGAGCCTTATAAGCAAATTGAGTCTAGGACAAACTCTCCTACTCTTCTGTTGGCTGTGGTCGATTAGACCCCAATTTAAAGAGTCGAGCATAGATGCTTTCTTGTACTTTAATCCTACAATAATGAAAGCTTACCATCAAAGACTGAGGTATACTAATACCTTGCTATGAGTCCTTATAGACAATTTGAGTCTAGGACAACCTCTCATACCTTTCTGCTGGTGATGGTACATTAGACCCCAGCTTAAAGAGACGAGAATTGATTCTTATCAAGAAAAACTAGAGTAGGAAAACTAAACCGACATAACTCAAACATACGAAAAATCCCTATCTGTAGCTTAATCCTACATTAATGAAAGCTTACCATCAAAGACTAGAGTTTGGAAGACTGAAGCGACCTGTAGCAAGTTTTCCACCTAGTCAAATGTTAAAGATGAAGACACAAGGCTTCGACACATCAGAATAACTCCTACTTAACATTAGTTAAGACAGAGATATATATAATAGGTCTGGAAAGAATTTTTTAAAAAGTACAAACGACCACAAAATTCCTTTCCATATAGACATTGTGTCACAGTACTCAAAATTGAAGTACATAAGACCATGAGACTAAATTCGCTCTGAAAAAGATATTATCTTCTCAATTGTGTCCGGGCGAACAGCTAAATGATGAAGGTAAGGCTACAACTCAGATCTTAGCCTGCCCATTGAACACAGAGAACTCTCAACACATCTTTCCCTGATGTTTTTAAAAGTATGCGAACAAACACAAACGATTAAAAATACTGAGGAAGAAGATAAGAAATCGAATTACTTTTCCCGCAGGAAGTTAAATATGGTATCGTTTACACTATTGAAGACCTGTGATACCCGTGTAGACTTAACTGGAAAGAGATCTTATTACCCTGCTCTTTATCCGGATGAAGTTAGCGTCAAACTACGCTAGCGGTTTCTCATAATTACTCGCAGCATTGTGATTCACTGGAACAAGTTCAAGGAAACGATAATGTATAGTATCTATTTCATCCAAGAGTAGTTCCAGAAGGGAAAGTTATCCTTTCATCCTTTGTCTAAATCAGTTAGAATCACAGTCACCAGCATCTGAACAGGCAGATGACTGGACCGATTAAGCACTATTCTACAGCTCAAGCTTTGAGACTGACGTTGAGTGCTTCTGCCTTAGCAGGAATACTGCGATTGGCTGCGCAATTGCGACAGCAAGTCCATTACAGAGGCCTGAGGAGCAGCGGTCATGAATAGCCTGTTCGCCGGCTGCTCCTGGGACAGGGTGTCCAAGATAGCTATTACTGCGGATGACCCGATGAATGAAGCCTCATCTCCTTGGCTACTAGATGGTGCGACTTTCTTCACAAAAGATGGACCTTTTGACGATGCAGACTAGAAATCCAGAGTCACTTAGCCAAGGTGCGGTCGGGAGTGCTTGGTAGACGCTAAAGAAGCAAAACTGTAGCCGTCCCCAGCTAAGAATTGAACTTAGCATACCGGACAATAGCCATATACGTAAGCTCTGACTGACGCAAGTTCCTACCAACAACACCCGGCTCCAGATGTTGTTAACTGGTAGAGTGCTAAATTATTTTTGCCCATCAAATCTTGTACACATGTCTTTGCCTTGTTACAATTTATGGGAGAGTGCCTATGGGCACTCTCCCAAAAATTGGAACAAAGCATTCCCTTATAGACTAAATAATATCACTTCAATGATAATACAAAGCACATGCACTGAATATGAGCCTTCAAGCTGTGGTACCTCCACTTCAGAATAAAGCCCAAATATGGGCTTCCAGCACTCTACCAGTTAAAAGAGAGAGAGGGGTCTCCCTCAAGCTCGCGGTCCGGGAGGACCTAACCGAGCATACCTCAGAACTTGCCGGCTTCTTCCTTCCCTCAACACAGGGTGATCCTGATTCGATTAACAGTGCTCGCTACACCCTTATTCTCTCTCAACCGCTACGGACATACCCGGCATCACACCGTGAGTCTAAGTGATAGATCTGCCGGATGAGCTAGCTGGAGACAAGGAACGTAAACCTCTTATGAAGCCTAGCCCTTGTCTAATATCATTGAGCACAATTCCACTAGCTCTGAATACAATGCATATGCGACACATCCGGCGTCACGGTCCTCATATTCAATCTTAACCGTTTCACCGGCGTCAGGGAACTGAAACCACTCATCGGGTTTATAGCCCTGTGCAATATAAAGATCACTTTGTCCGTTATGTAGAGGAAACCATAAGACAGGCCGACCCCGGCTACCTATTAGATTGGACGTCCCGGACAGGAGGCATGGACGTATACTCTTGACTGACGCAAGTTCCTACCAACAACATCTGTCCCCAGATCATGCTGTAAGAAAGAGAGGCCTCTCTCTTGCTAGCGGTCCTGGATGACCTGGAGGAGCGTAACTCAGAACTTGCCGGTTTCCTCCTTCCGTCGTCTCTGGGTGAGCATGGTTGCATATCATGGTATTCGCTCCACCCTATATCATCTCCTAGCCCGGATCATATACACCTGGCGTCACAGTTCTCAGAGGTCTGAGTAACCACTTCACCGGTCGAGCTAGCTGGCGACAACGGACTTGTGCGGTCGAGTGTACTTTTCGAACATAGAGGAAGCTATAAGACTAGCCGACCCCAGAAGTCTATGGAAGGAGCGTCCCGTGGACGTAAGTTCCAACTGACACAAGTTCCTACCAACAGCCTCTGACCCCAGATGTTGTTATAAGAGAGAGGGGCCTCTCTCTTGCTCGCGATCACGGAAGACCTGGATGAGCATACCTCAGAATCTGTCTACTTCCTCCTTCCCATGCTTCCTCCTTTCAGTCGTCGCAGGGTGAGCATGTTCATATCTTTATAGTGCTCGGTACACCCTTATTCCCCACCCCCTCCCCCCCCAGAGCACACCACCTGCAGTTTGCTTTTATCAAAGTCAGCTCAGATAATAATTTCCAAAGTCTGGAAATATTAACAGGAAAAGATGTCCTAATGTTCAGTTAAGACAGATTTGTACTTGGAAAGTATTTTTATCAAAATCCTTCATGCATGTGTGGACGTTTGTGCCCTAAACAAAACTTTTCTTTTCATCAAAGGATTTGTCTTTTTTTTAATTCCATTTGAAATTTTCTGGGTTCAGACAGCCAAGAACAGTTAATAGCTCTGCTGTCAGCACAATGGCATACATGTATTGTTAGAAAATAAGTCCATTGTGTATAAATTTGCAGTCATAATTTTTTGGCATCCTAAGCGACTGTAACCTATTTTTTAGCTGTATTATAGTTGAGGTCAAGGTGTTGTTTACGTTTTGAAAGTGTTTGGAAAATAGCCATTCTGTGAACAAATATATATTATTTCATCCCTTTTCATATATTTTATTTACCAAAAAACTGTATTTAAATGAAGGTGGAGTTTTCAATTTTTTTTAAGTTAAGTCACCTACTTTCACTTCAATGCTCGCACATTGATCACGAATCTCCGATTGCGAAGAAAAATACAGAAATAAACATGAATACAGCTGAATTATATATAATAAAATACCCTTTCCTTAAATAAATTTAACTGAAATCTTTATTTTTCTGCTTCCTGAGTTTTTACCAGAGTTTGAAATGCATGTGATTTGACTCCGAACATTTTACATAAGTTACAATGGGAAAGAAATATTCGACTGTTGTTTTCCGGGATCTTTGGTCAAAAACTGATTCCCGTCCAGGAGGCCGGGAACTCCACTGAAATTTCGGGATTTTCCCGGTCATTCCGGGAGAGTTAACATGTCTGCCAGCTATTAGCGAAATATTATTACCTAAAATCTAATATAGGTCAATTGTACCACCACCAAATCTACATAAATATAAGACAACATTAAAATAATCGATGAAATAAATACATCCAAAAGAAAAATTCCTTCAAAAAATAAAAAAAAGTTTTGAAAAAAAATTTTCTTATATAAAAGCCCAAGTTCCCAAAGGGAACAATGAGCCCAAAAGAGCCTAAGTGTGGACAAAATTATAATAATATGTAATAAAATTAACTGCCACACTACCGGAATATTTATGTTACTTACAACCGTTGTTTCTCTAAATAACAGAAAACTACCTAGATAGAACACTGTCAATGTAAACAACTTCAAACAAAAACCACAAACAAGACCCCAGGCAACACGGCCCGAAGTCAGTAACAGAAATAAAGTATCCGATGTAAAGCAAGATTTTCATCAGAAAAAAAAACGATACATCGGATGTATGATGCATGACCAAAATGCCTAAACACCCCAAGGGTGAAGACATAACCATGGAGATGTACAGAATAATCTTCTGTAAAAGTCGTTAAACTCCCAAGAAATTTTATAAAAAAATTTCAACAGAACAAGCCAAAAAGCTTGGGAGCTTAACTGGGGGATCAAGGGAAGGTAGGGAAGGAATACTAAATGAACAGTGGACAGATCATAATCAATCAGTGATGACGTCAGGCCCATGTCCCGAAATTGGGGAACATGAACTAATTTTTATAATTATTATAAAATTACAGCCCTGAATGTTTCAAACCACCGTTTCTTCCTTCCTTCATCCAGTTGTGTCCTTCGATCCACCAAAATAACCATTGATTTGTATCTGGCATCATTATTAATTGAGATTTAAAAAGCTCAAAAGTCAGTTTGTTGTTATCTGACGAGGGTCAAACAAAGAATGGTGTTTGCGCCAGTTTCGGTGATTTCCTGGCATCTGCGCATGTGTGGAGAGTAAATGTATGGAGAGCCAGATAGGACTTCTAATTTTCGGTTTTGCATGCAAATTTTGGGGATTGGGGGGGGGGGGGGCAAAAGTTGTGTTTGACCCTAGATATTTTTGGGTTAGCACCAGCTAAGTCTGGGCCATTGGTATACAGTATAAAAATATTAAAATTTCAACCAGCAATTTTTCCTATCGTGCACCTTGGAATTTAACCAATTCAATCTCGTTTTCCTATAATGCAATTTGGAATTTGACCAATTCGATCTTAGTCAAATCAGATAGATATTATAAATATTATGATAAAAACCTGATCTTAGCTTAAAAAATGTTGATGTTTGCCACACTGTTAGAAAGGCTTCCAAGAATGTGCCACAAAACATCATATTGTCAGTTTAATGGTGATAACTGTAAAAACAGATTAACAAAAACTGGACTTGCAATGGTAACAAATAAAAACTCTGATATGATATGAGTGCTGTATTTTTAATAATGCCATAAATGGACAGCCACATCATCCCTTGAGTTCCAATGTGTTCTATGTGCTACTGGCACATAGAACACATTGGAATTCAGGGGATGACATGTAGATGGACGGTCTCATTTTTATGGCCAATAGCACAAATCAAGTTAAAGTGGTCTAAAACAAGGTTGAATAATGAATTGATTTTACACCTCAATTGTCATCTGAATTTTTTCTGAACAATTTCAAACAATTTTACTACATATCACAAGCCTATTACTGTTGCTTTGCAATGCTTTCTATACATGTCTTAGCTGCCTATTTAGAATGCCAAGACTTGACTAGAAATCAATGTCAGGGTACTTTGACAGGGTTCGTACACTCCAACTTGTCTGAAATTCCAGTACTCTTCAAGTATACTTCCAGTATCCATTGTGAGTTTTCCAGAAACATATTCAAAGTTCTTGACTATACAACTACTTTAACTTGTGATAGCATAGACATATACCATATTTCAGAAGATGCAGAAGTACTGAACAGATCTTCAAAATTCATTGAGAAACTGAAGCCACCTGTGTGATGGCTTCAGTTTGTTTGGGGTTGTGAATTAGTGTAGAGGTAGTGAAAATTACAATTCAAGTATATTTCCAGTATTTACTAGCTTGAGATCATTTCTGTAGTATTTTTCCAGGAGTGGATTATACAAAAACATTTTTCCAGTATTTTCCAGCATGGCATACAAACCCTATGAATTTAACCATCAAATTAACACAAGGGCTGGTTGTTGAGATACATGTTTTGTAAAAAAAAAAAATGACCAGAGTTGGAATTAAGCCCTCAATAGTTAAACCATGATATCTTGTTTGACAGTGCTCACAGCTCAGACTGGAAGTACTGATACCATCAATGTCTTCAAAGCATAAGGGTTCTGCGTCCAACTGTATATATCCAATGCACTGCAACCATTTCTCTTCAAGTTATTCATCAAGTAATTGCATCAATTCTACTTACTGCACTGCAAGGAAATCAGCGAGAACTTTTTCACATTTCTGCACGACATAGATTCAAGGACGCTGGTTTTGTTTACAATGGCACAGTGGGGGTTCAAACCCACACCGAGAGAGTTTCCTTCGGCACCAACCGCCTAGCGAAACTATACTGAACCAGGCACACCACTTGGCCGCTGCCAGACCCCTAAAATGAATGCTAGTTAACCAAGAATATATAAGACAAGTACAGATCACACAGAATTTGGATTTCTCTTTAACCCTTTATCTAACGAATCGGCCGCATCCACCCGCATAATATGCAGATTCAGCAGCTGAAAAGTTAAAAAATTTATAGTAATTTATATATTTTTTATACTTACCAATGACCCAGACTTAGCTGGTGCTAACTCTAACAAAACCAGGGCCAAACACAAATTTTGCCCCCCAATCCCCAAAATTTGCATCCAAAACAAAAAGAAATCATGTCCTAAAGGACCTCCATACTACGCCTCTACTGCGCATGCGCAGTGACGCAGACGTCCCGAAATTGGCGCCAATTATCATTCTTACTGGCAGTGCCTGGTCAACGCTATGTACTCAGCGGGGAGGCAAGAGTTCCCAACTCCAGGGAGGGCCATCCCCGTCTGGGTCATTGGTAAGTATAAAAAATATATAAATTACTATAAATTTTTTAACATTTTTATACTGTACCAATGACCCAGACTTAGCTGAATAGTAAACAGGCTGGAGTGCCTAGGACATAGAGGAAAATCCAATAAGCTCAACTATATAGTAAAGAGGTAACCCCTTAAGGAGAAAAGGAGTATTAGGCTTTACATGTATCTTTCTTATTTAATATTAAATTAGAAAGATACACTACCCTTAATAATTGAGCACAATAACATTCATGTTCTCTATTAACATCCAGTATAACCCTTATACTAATTATTTTTAAAGCAAGCCAATAAATAAAGTAGTCCAGAGAATTGAGACTCTTTATAGTCATTTAAAAGTGTCCGAGTATTGTATATTAAAGCCCGTTTGACACTTGACATATACAAATGCTTCACACCGAGCTACACTTTAAAAATAAGACATGAATGAATTTAAACATTAATATTACACTTTAAAACCATCCCGGAAGCGACTCAGAAATACTGACTTGGAGGAGGCATTCCCTTGCTTTTCACTATAAAGCAGGTGACCTAAGGGAACACCCGCCCCTCCCCCCCCCCCCCCCTTGCCCTGGGTCAAATAGCCCAGAGCGAAGAGGGCAGCCGGACGGAGTCACTGCCGGAACAGAAAGCCTGCATAACTATAGTTGCAACTGTTTAGTGGACGACATTCTGAGCAACAGATAACGGACCTAAACAATGCAGGTCTCCAGAAATGGACTCAATATTTCTGAGATAAAAATTCGTAAATGTGGATGGCTGAGACCAATAAGCAGCCTTCATTAAATCTGTAATAGCAACACTATTAGCATAAGCCCAGGAAGTAGAAAGAGCTCTTACTTCATGAGCAGAAATCTTAAGCACAGACTGCTGAGAAGAAGATAAATCTTCATAAGCAGTACGGATAGTTAACTGAATCCATCTAGCAATAGAATGGACTGAAATGTCCTTTCTATTAGGCATCAAAGACAGAAAGAAACGTTTCCGTCCCTTTCTGATAAACTGAGATCTCTGTTTATAGATACGTAGTGCTCTAACAGGACAGAGTAAAGTCCTACGCCCGTCTGAAGACGGAAGAGCCTTAATAACAATAGGTTCCGGATCTTTATTAGGAGCCTGATTCTTAGTTAAAAAACCCACATTAGTAGTGAAGGTGATAGTGTTCCCAACACTACGATAATGAGAATCATCCACCGATAGTGCATGAAGCTCACTGACTCTTCTAGCAGAAGAGAAAGCTAAGAGAAAAGCTGTCTTATAAGATAAGAATTTGAAATCTACTGTCCCAAGAGGTTCAAATGGCTTTTCCTTCAATTTAAGGAGAATCCAAGCTAAATTCCACTTAGGAATTAATCTAAGAGTTCTGGGTCTATTTATCGAAAAGTTTCTAACCAACTTCGATAAAGAGACATTAGATCCAATTTGTAAACTATCATGATGTGCATAGGTATCAGATAACATAGATCTATAACCCTTTATAGTAACAGGCTGCAGTTTGATTTCGTCAAACAAGTATACTAGAAAGTTTGCAATGTCTGGTATAGAGGGATCGAATATATCTACAGAATGATCCCTACACCAACGACGAAAAACCTTCCACTTAGCCGCATAGTTTAGCGAAGAGGAGGTCCTCCTACAGTTAGAAATCGCGTCCACTGCTCGTCCTGTAAAGTGCTTGCCATGCAAGAAGGACCGCACAACGGAAAAACGTGAAGGTTGAGACCTTGCGGGTTGTGATGGAGTTGGCGCAATTTCCCCTGCGAAAGAAGATCCTCCCGTGGAGGAAGCTTCCGCGGTAGGTCCCACAACAGACACCTGAGTAGATTTATCCACAGCCTCTGTGGCGACAGAGATGCTACCAACAGAATCTTGCATTGAGATTGTTTTATCTTTAGCAATACTTGTTGAATTAACGGCGCTGGAGGATACGCATATCCTATCATTCCGTCCCAAGGGATCGACAGAGCGTCTACTGCAAATGCTCTTGGATCCGGACACGGAGACACATACGTCTGCAACTGATTGTTGAGATGTGTCGCAAATAAGTCTATCATTGGCCGTTCCCATTGGTAGCAAATCTGATTGAATACTTGTTTGTTGAGAGTCCACTCCGACGGCAACAAGCGACCCTTTCGTGAAAGGGAGTCTGCTAGCACATTCAGACGACCCGGTATGTGACGGACCGAAAGAAGAACGTGATGTTCTAACGCAAACAGAAGGATTCTTTCCGTTAGATTGAACAACGGAACTGAATGAGTGCCTCCCTGATTCCGTATATACGCCACTACTGTCGTATTGTCGGATAGGATTTGGACATGAGCATCGTGAATAATGTCCATCCAGTGACATAACGCAAGCCAAATTGACATCATTTCCTTGATGTTTATGTGCTTGCACAGGAATTGCGGATCCCTGGCATCTCGAATCCGTTGGGATTAATGATGCACCCCAACCTGTTTGACTGGCATCCGTCATAACGGTAAAACTCGGATCCGGCAACTGCAGCGGAACTCCTTGAGTTAACCACTGAATGTTTGCCCAAGTCTGAATCTCTTGTTTCACTTGATCTGACAAGAGAACGTCCACATCGAGCGAATGAATTTTCACACTCCAATTCTGAGTCAGGAAAATTTGAAGAGGACGTGTGCGTAACCGCCCCATCGGAATGAGATCCGCGGCGGCTCCGCACAGACCTATCAGTCTCATAAATTCTCTCGCCGTGACTTTGTCTGCGTGCAGACAATAGCGAGCGTAACAACTGACTAATTTCGCTCTGGTTAACGGCAGACGAACGAGATTGTTGTGCGTCTCGAAGCTCATTCCCAGATGAGTGAATGACTTGGACGGCACCAGATCCGACTTCTCCTCGTTTACTATAAAACCGAGACGTCGGAGCAATAGAAGAAGATTCTGAACATCGTTCTGAAGCGTTAACTCGTTGCCGTACCTCTGAAGAATGTCGTCCAGGTAGGCCGACGTTACCGCAGACGAATGAGCTCGGAAGTAGATCATTACCGAGTTCATTACCCGAGTGAAAGCCCAGGGTGCTAGATTCAATCCGAAGCACATCGCCCGGAATTGATACACCACTCCTAGGACTGCGAAGCGTAGATACTTTCGGAATGTCGGATGTACCATGACGTGAAAGTACGCATCTTTGAGATCTATCCCCGTTGCATAATCGTTCACCCGAATACTCGCTCTGACCGATCGAATCGTCTCCATATAAAACTTCGGAGCGACGATCAGCTTGTTTATCCAGCTCAAATCTATGACTGGACGGAACGAGCCGTCTGGTTTCGGAACCAGAAACAGATGGCTGTAGAATCCCGGAGATTCCTGGTTTTCTACGACCTCTACCGCATTCTTCATTAAAAGAGACTGCACCTCTGATAACAGAGCGTCTCTTTTCTGTGGATTTGACGGAAGATGAGTCCACTTTGGACTTCGAGTTAATGGAGGCTTTCGTTTGAAGGATATCTTTAGACCTTCCGAAGTCACTCCTCTCACCCAAGGGTCGTCCGTAATTGACGCCCACTCTTGTGAAAAGCTCGACAACCTTCCGCCAACCGGAACGCGATAGAGGTTTAAGCCATCACCTCCTGGACCTGCGAGGCCTGCGGTAGGAGAAACCACGTCTTCCATGACCCGCACCTCGCCTCGTCGACCTCGGGGCGTCCGACCGATTGTCCCGGCCTGAAGGACGTCCCGAACGAGAGTCGCTATCCTGACGGTCTCTCGAATAAGACCAAGAGGACGCACCGGAACCTCTATAGGAACCTCTCTTGGGCGCATTAGACCCAGAAGTGCCTGTCTTATTCGTGTCTGCTGTATCCGACTTCTTAGGAGCAGATCTGAACAACAGAGAATCCTTAGCTTTCTTTTTAATTTTATCATAAATAGCGGAAAGCTTGCCGTCAAAGAGAAGTTCTCCTGAGACCGAAGCGACTCTAAGAGAGTTCTTCACCTTAGAATCCACTAGTGTGGATGTAGCTAGGGCTGCGTCACGTCTAACCAACTCCAGATTTGCCACTGAAAGGGCGGAGTTACACGTGGAATAAGCTACTGCCCTTGAAAGAAGTCTTAAAGAGGATTGTATATCCTGAAACTCTTTCCCCTGAAGGCGCAGTGATAACGCCTTAGTAAGGTGATCTGCGTAAGAAAAGGCATCTAAATTGGCTCTGTTAGACACAATAGCTGTTTCCAACACCGCGGTTGGAATAGAAGCTGACGACGGTAATGATAGCTCTAAGTCTTCCGCCTCGTCGTCCATACGCAGAGGAACTCTCGGTATACCCTGTCCTGCCGTATCGAATTTATTCCTTGCATTAATGAAAGGCAGGTTGAGAGTATTAGCGGACAAGAAACCTGCTTTCCCCGTCCTGGAAGCAAGTTTAAATATAGCGTCGTTCAATAATTCAAATGTTCTTGCAACATTATTGGACTGCGACGGAAACTCGGGAGCGATGTCCCTGAACCGCTCAAAAAATTCAGAGTCCAATGACGCTATAATTCTCTTGTCCGGAAGCGCAGCAGTCTGGCCCGACGGAACAACTTGAGGGAGAAAGTGCCGGATGAAGTCCACGGCAGCTTTATGTTGTTCCGAAAGGGATAGCTCCAAGTCATCCGTATCCCTTTCACCATCCGGTCGGACCTCATGATGTTCCCGGTCGTCCGCCCCCGATGCTTCGGCGGAGCGTACCGACCCAGCGCCGTCGGATAATTCTCGATCCGACACCGTTTCTGTAGGCTGCTGGGATGCTGCGATAAGCTGTGCTATCTGCACAAGAATGTCCGGCGTCGAGACCTGCGGAGGCGCAGTCTTTCGCTGCTTCGCCGAGGGCAGCTCCGCATCAGATGGCTCCCGCATACTTTTCCTATGCGAACATCCAGAGTCCATCGGTCTCGAATCCCTGGTTGCCGGATGGTGTGACCTGGTCGCCGAAGAATCCTTCATCGGCGAAGCTGGTAATATATCGGCGGTCACGCAGCCAAGGTGCGGTCGTGTGCGCTGACGAGAAGAGGAAGCCTTAACAGTCTCTGCGGACTGCTTATACAACGGAGCGTCCCGAGCGACGGACGTATGCTCCGCTAAAGACACATTTTGTACCACAACATCTGGTCCCAGATGTTGTTGTACGAGAGAGGGTCCTCTCTCGCTCGCGGCCCGGCTGGACCTGGACGAGCTAGGAACCGGACTCAAAGGCTTCCTCCGTTCTCGCATACTATCCGCCGTCACTGGGTGTGCATCTATTATGTTTATAGTGCTCGCATCACCCAAAATTTCCTCTTGGACCGCATCGGACGAACCCGGCTGCCGAACCATTCGGTGAATGGACGCTACACCGGGCGAGCTAGCGGACGACATTTGTCTAATCTCCATGAGCACTTTTGCCGCTAGCTCTGAATTCATTTGTGACGACGGACGCACACTTGAAGAAGATAACATGGAAACATCACCCTGTTCTGGTTCCTCTGAAATAGAAACTGAGAGAGTAGAGTGACCTTGCGGAGAAAGAGCCGGAATCGCTCTTTCTCCAGAAACAACATATCGTGACACACGTTTCCAATGTTTCTCATCCCAATGTTCACATATAGGACAGGGATTAATGCGAGAACACTGACTATAATTAATACAATGATCATGAAAGTCAGAGGAAGATTTCTTCCTATTACAATTTGAACAACGTCCCTTCATTGTGAAAGAACAACAATAAGTCCTAGTTACTCGCACAAACCCCTGACACAAAGATACATAATAACATGATCCATTAATAAATGAAAAAACAATTGCAAAACAAAATAATTTTGAAAAAATATTTTTTCAGCGAAGCCCAAGTTGCTGAAAAGTAACGTTGAGCCCCGATGGATCCGATGGCAAAGTGTGGTCAAAAATTTTAAATTTATATTAAATAATTAATGAGACACTTCCGGATAATATAAATGTATCTTATAGTGAGATAAACTACAGCAAAGGCAAACAGCCCCCCTCAAAAAAGGCTGTTGCCAATGAAAACAAACAGTGTAAAAACACCAGAAAACATGACTCCAGGCACTGAAAAAACTGGCCCGGAATCAGTCATCAATTACACTCTATCTGATGCAAAACAGAGACTCCCAGGGGAGAATCTGTAGAACATCAGATGGAAGATGCAGAACACAAACGTTATACACCCATGGGTGAAAACGTAACTATGGGGAAAATAACAGAAAACATTCTGTAACCAAGCAACTCTCCCAGGAAATTTTAGAAATGAAATTTCTCAAAAATATGCCAAAAGCATGGGAGAATTGCAAGGGGGGACTTTAGAAGGCTAGGGGAGAGGAAACACTGAATAAGCAGTGCAACAATTAGCAAGAATGACAACAAGAGGCCCATGCCTCGAAAATAGGCAACTTAACATAATTTCATCAAAAAATTTTAAGTACAGCCCTGATTATTTTTTGTCACTTCTTTTTCCTCTCCTCCTTCTATCCTCCTTAGAATCACATTTTCTCCAAAAATTACGTGTCTGGCATCCTTTAAACTGAGATTTACAAGCACAAAGATCAGTGAGATGTTGACTGATGAAGGGCCAAACAGAGAATGATAATTGGCGCCAATTTCGGGACGTCTGCGTCACTGCGCATGCGCAGTAGAGGCATAGTATGGAGGTCCTTTAGGACATGATTTCTTTTTGTTTTGGATGCAAATTTTGGGGATTGGGGGGCAAAATTTGTGTTTGGCCCTGGTTTTGTTAGAGTTAGCACCAGCTAAGTCTGGGTCATTGGTACAGTATAAAAATACTATTATTTTTCGACAAATTTCAACAAAATCAAATCCTGTGACCCCTCGTTGGAACGAGCTCACATCAGGGACCAGCCGTGAGGGCGACTAGGGCGATTAAGTCGCCCTTCTAAGCCCAAAGTCGCCTAGAAAAATAGTCGGGGCGATTACAAGTCGCCCTCTAAAAATTGGCCAAAATGAGAAAAGGCTGAACTGAGTGATGCGAGGTTTACATGAAAACGAGTATTTTCAAAAATCGAATGTGCTCGAGTGTGATAAATGGGCATTTTAATTCGTCAAATAAACGTCCATTTATTTGAAATCACACGACAAGCAATTGTCCATCTTTTGGCGGATTTTTTTATTTCTATTTTGTTGCGTTCCAGTCGGAGCTTCAAGTGTCGAAACGAAAATAGGTGACTTACGCGACTCAACAAAACAACCCAGTTTGAAAGTAGGTTACGTCGCTTAGGATGCCGAAAATGTATACACAACGGACAGATTTTATAACACATTATTTTCATTTCGATTTGCTGACGACTGTTAATTGTTGGGCTGTCTATTCCCAGAAAAACACGAATGGAATTGAAACACATGAAAAAAAGCTTTAGTGATGTCAAGAAAAGCTTTGTACAGGACACAAGTGTGCATGTGGACGATCTTGAAAAAGGGTCCTCCTAAACATCGGAATGACATGAAATGACGCAGAATGCCATAAAAATGATGCAGAATGACATTTCTTTTACAAAATACTCGACCCCAGAATGTATTTTGTTTATTAACTAACAAAGTACCTCCCAAGCAACCTTCTTACATCTGGTCCTGTTCACACTTTCAGACTTAGGAAATTATTAGCTTAGTAGACTTTGTTGAAAGGCAACCACAGGAGGGTGATGGGGGATTGGCACGAAGAAGAGGTGAGGGGTCATGAAGGAGAAGGTAGCAGTGGGGGATTTTCAGTCAATAATTACATTGTGATTTTTTAACCTGGCACAGATGCATCATAGACAACTGGTCCTGGATTATTTGTACGTTAATGGAGGACCATAAATTGAAAATATGTAGGGGCGGCGGGGGTGGTACATGAATATTCTTAATTTTCCCCACTTGCCTATGAAGTCTCCCTACATGACTCTGCAGTCTCCCTATTTTTTCTGGAGGGAGACTTGAAGTCTCCCTAAAATTCCCCCCCTAGGCTGGTCCCTGGCTCACATGATATGGTTTTGTTGAAATTTTAGGAAAATTTCAAAAAATTATATTTAAAATAATAAATTTTGATATCGTCTGTGTTGGGTAAAGGGTTAAGGATCAGGAATTTAGTCTATAACCCAGTTGTAATTAACAAGTTAAATGTTTACTTTGGGTGTAGTAAATGGTTTGGTATCTGATAAGGCTTATTTTATTAACACATATGTGATTATGTGGGACAAGTGCATCAAATATGTACTCCCAACAGGATAGATCAGTATATGCAATAATTATCTTACCTGTTCAAGTCCCAAATAATTATTGAACCATCTTCACTGGCACTTACAAGAAGACTGTATGATTTGCAGACTACTAATGACGTTACTTTGGATTTATGTCCATATAAACATTTCTTCTTACCAAATACTTGCAGATCACTTTCCTAAATAGAAAAGTAATAAGTGTGCAACCGATACACAAATCTTTAACCAAATGCAAGATTCACTAGAAATAGCCACCAGGGTTGGCCAGTCTCCCCAAATTATCAAATATATCACCCTGATACAGTAACCTTGGTAATATATTTCATGATACAGAACAGAAACCAAATCTGACCAATAAAAATAATAAATTTAAAGTAATTTGTATATTTTTATACTTACCAATGGCCCAGACTAGCTGGTGCTTATCTCAAGTTTATCATGGGCCAAACACAAATTTTGAACCCCCCAATCCCCAAAAATTAAAAGTCCTATCTGACCCTCCATACATTTACTCTCTGCGCATGCGCAGATGTCAGCAAGTGACCGGAATTGGGAGTAAACATCATTCTTCATAGAAGAGAGTACTAGAACACATAATAATTCAGCGGGGAGGTATGAGTGCCCACTCATGGGAGGACCATCTCCATCTGGGCCATTGGTAAGTATAAAAATATACAAATTACTTTAAATTTATAATATTTTTACACTGTAAACCAATGGCCCAGACTAGCTGAATCGTAAAAAGGTGGAGGGCCTAGGAGTACAGAATTAGTAGATCAACATTGTTCCAATCCTGTAATCCAAGGTGAAAGGAAATTATCAGGAATTACATGTATGTCTCTATATACAGTAATATAGAAGATGTATCATAAAAAAGGAGCCCAGTTCAAGTAATTCCATAAACTTAGCATGAAGACTATGCTAACTGGATGTTACAAGTTCCCAATTTTTAAGGCTAGCCCGGACTAAGCCCCAAAAATTAGGATGGCGTATTTGAGAATGAGAGAATATACCCCACAGACAATTGCCACATACAAAAAATCTCCAGCTGTATGCAGGATATAATTATAGACAAAACAACTTCACTCATAGTTACATACTTATCAAGCCGGAGGAGAGGTAAAAAATCACCCCCCCCCCCCCTCCCTTTTCTTTTTGAAGGAATCTTCAAAAAGAAAGAGGGGAGAGCACTGGAATCAGTAAAAGCAGTACCAAAAAACAATATAAATATTCGTTGAACAGGCACTCAGGTATTAATTATTATTAATAAATGGTGCTTAATGCCACTTCAGAAGCTAAGGCTATAGCGAAGATCCCGGTAATTAACATCGCCTGCTATATAACGTACACCGGAATCGGCATATGCAAATAGGTCGAAAACCAGAGATATAATATATAACATACACATGTCCAATAGAACCACAATGAACAATCTCTGGAGAGTAAACACACTTCCGAGGTAACCCACAGGCGACCCCATTCAGGCGTACCATAAATTCCAGTAACAATACTCCCCGGCGTGTACTGTCCGATATCTATGACACTATAAACGTGCGAATATACGAGAGTGTAAAACAAGGTGTATTCGATTGAGTACCGACATTAATAGAAACCTGGATCTAGAAATGGAAGTAGGTATGATTAACAGGCTCAACACGGACCGCTCCCGAAATAATTCATAATTTCTAAGGTCCATAACATACAATAATGCATCTGCATAATAATTATTATGCACGTGAGCATTGAAAACCCGCATGTAATCAGTTAACTGGCTATGCAGCCCCCGAGGAACCCAAAGACTAGCAATTTATTTATGATGTATTAAGCGCTCGTATATGACATATTAGACGAACAATCACAGGAAACCAACCAACTAAAAAGTGGATGTGCCATGAGGTCACCATAGAACACGACCCAGTCGCCAATCGAGAAGTCAAGAAATGCATGTATGTATTTAAACTCATACGAGGCTTGCGGGAAGAAAACTACATCTTGCCCAGTAATCGCCTCTAAACACAATGGCAGTGGGGGTGGGGGGGGGGGGGGTGGAGATTCAAAGTCATATCAAACCCTCCTCACCCGCATAACATGAATCGTTCTTGTGTTAGTCATAAAAAAATATAGGAACCACAATGGTTCCCTCATATCTAACCTACTCCATTATGCCACTATGGGCGGAGAAGGACGTGAAGAACAAAAACTTCCCCTGATAAAGAAGGTCCTTTCGTGAAGGAATCTTCCAGGGAACATCCCATAAGACACATGAGAAGACTGATACAAGGTTTCTGTGACGACAGAGGTGCTACTAGTAGGATTCACGAGAATGTTTGATCTTAAACATAATCTACTGAATCAACTGAATTAGAGGATACGCATATCCTATCATCATTCATCCTCATGAGATCGACAGAGCTTCTACTGAGTACACTCGATGTTCTAGGCATGGCGACATGAACGATGGCAACTGATTGTTCAGGTGCGTCGCAAACAGATCTATCATGGGGCGATCCCTCCGGTAGCAAAATCTGCCCAAATACTCGCTTGTTGAGCGTCCATTTCAACTGCAACAGGCGACCTTCCCAAGAGAGCGAGTCTGCTAGTAGTTCAGACGACCCGGTATATGACAGATAGAAAGTTGAACATGATGATTCATGACGTATAGGAAAAATCTTCTTCGTTAGTTGGCATAACGGAAATGAATGGGTGCCGCTGTGGTTCCCGATGTATGCTACTACTGTTGAGTTGTCCGACCAAATATGAACATGGACGTCCCTTATTATGTGAGACCAACATTGTAGCGCTAGCCATACAGACATCATCTCTTGATGTTTATGTGTTTCTCCTGGAACCGAGGGTCCGAAAGACGATGACACTTCAAGTCTGCAGGACTTAGGGTCGCGCCCCAACCCGTCTGATTCGCATCTGTCATCATCATGAAAGTCTGATCCGGCAGTTGCAGCAGAACTCCCTGAGTTAATCACTGAATATCTGCCCAAATCTGAACCCTTGTTTTAATAGGTCCGTGTTTAAACAATACTGGTTCAAGCGAAAGCGTCTTCACACTCCAGTTCTGAGTAAAGAATATCTGGAGGGGACGTGCATGCAGACGGCCCATCGGAATGAGATCCACAGCCACTTCGCACAGCTCCAACAGTCACATAAATTCCCTCACTATAATGCGTCTGAGTGTAGACAAAATCGGGCATAACAACTGACTAATTTCACTCTGGGTAACGGCAGACGAACCAGATTGTTGTGAGTCTCAAAGCTCATTTCCAAGTGAATAGATGACTTGTATGGAGCTAGATCCAACTTTTGCTCATTTACTATGAAACCGAGACATCAGTGTAATAGAAGCAGACTTTGAACATCGTTCTGTAGAATAATTCTGTTGCCGTATCCCTGTAGAAGGTCGTCCAAGTAATCGGACGTTACCGCAGACGAATGAGCTCCAAAGAATGACATTACCGAGTTCATTATTCGAGTGAACGCCCAGGGGCCAGCTTCAGACCAAAGCATATTGCTCTGAACTGATACACCTTCCCTTCTACTGCGAACCGCAGGTACTTTTAGAATGCCGGATGTACCAGGACATGAAAGTACGTATCCTTAGATCTGTGTTTGCCGCATAGTCGACCACGCGAACGCTCGCTTTTAGCAACCAAATAGAGCCGGCTCAAGTCTATTACCGGTCGGAACGAGCCGACTGGATTCGGTACGAGGAACAGGTGACTGTAAACATCTTGAAATCCTGCTTCTCGACGACCTGTATTGCTTCCTTTGATAAGAGAGCTTATACCTCCGATAGGAGAAACTCTCTTATGCAAGAATTTGATGGAAGATTTGTCCAACGCGGGCAACTTGTTAGTGGGGATTTTGCTCAGAATGATAGCCATAAGCCATCCGAGACTACACCTCTCACCCACCGATCTTCCGTGATTGTTATCCCATTTTTTGCAGAGCTTAATAACCTCCCCCCAACTGGCCAGCAATAGAAGTCTAAACCATCACCTGTATGACCTGCGAGTCTTACGGAGGAGGAACCACGTCCTCCCTGTGAAAAAACCTCCTTTCGTCGGCCTAGGGGCATCTGACCTATAGTCCCGATCAGACCTACGCCCCTTTCCCTGAGTCGCTATACTGACGGTCTCCAGAGTAATTATAAGAGGGTTTCTTGTACCCTCGTGAGGAGTTTCCTTTTGATGATTTTTGTCTGGAAGGCCCTCCTGTTACTCTTGTTTGCTGAAGTGGGTCAGTGATACGCCGACTTCAAAAGCAGAGCACTAGACGTTTTCTTAGTAGCCTGTTCATAGACTAAGTTACGAAAGCTAGTCGTCGAAAATAAAATGTCCAGAAACCGGAGCGACTCGGAGAGTGCTTTTCGCCTTGGTCATCTTATCAGTGATAACGATGCAAGGGCAGCATCACGTCTGATTAACTCCAGATTAACCACTGTTAGGGCAGAGTTAAACGTGGTATACATAATTGCCCTCGAAAGAACTCTAAGAGAGGTACGGACGTCCTCAAATAACTTTCCCTTGAGACGTTGCGGCACAGCTCTTGTAAGGTGATCTGCATAAGACATAACGTCCAAATTCGCTCTGTTTGAAAAAATTGCCATCTCAGTTGAGCGAATAGTGAATGATACAGGTAAGGATACCTCTAGATCCCCGGCCTGCTCATCCAAACATAGAACTCTCTGAACATCTTCCCTGACCGTTTTTAAATGAATGTGGTCCAAAAAAAGGTATGTATATGGAAGATGAAGATAAGAAACTGCCTTATTCCTCGCACTCAAGAGGATAAATACGGAGTTGTCTATATGGCCGAAGGCCTGCGACACCTGCATAAACTGAACTGGAAAAGAAAGGACTTCCTCCTTTGTCCGGATAAAGTCCTCCTTTGTCCGGATAAAGTTTGTGTCCAACGACGCCAGTGGTTTCTCTCTTGTTGTCGCAGTATTCTGACTTGGCGGAACAAAATCAGGGTAGTATTGATGGATGAAAGCCATCGCAACCATGTACTGTTACGAAAGGGAAGGGTAATCCTCTTCCTTATCCCTTTCACCATCCGAGAGAATCAGTAGCGAATCTCAGTCCATTGCATCTGCGAGAACAAATAACTGGACCGACCCAGTACCATTCGACAGCTCAGATTCTGAGTCTGAGGGAGGCTGCATCTGCACTTGCTGGGATGCTGCGATCAGCTGCGCAATCTGTGACAGCAAGTCCGTCGAGGCCTGAGGAGCAGCGTTTTTTCATTCCTTAGCCGCATGCTGCTCCTGGGACGGTGTGTCGGAAACAGATCCTTTCTCAGAACGTCCCAATGATTGAGGCCTCGTCTCCCTAGCTACCGGATGGTCCGACTTCACGGGCGAAGAGTGGTTCCTTCTTCGTGCAACAGGCTGGATATCCGAAGTCGGGTAGCTAGGATGCAGTCATGTGTTCTTAAATAATGTAGCGGAGGAAGCCGTGACTGAAGCCGACCCCGACTGCAGACTAGATGGAGCATCCCAAGCGGCGGGCAGGCATATGCTCTGTCTCATGTTAAGTTTCCAACCAAAAAACTTCATTTCAGCCTTGTGAAGCACAGCGGAGGAAGCCTTGATTGAAGCCGCCACCAGCAGCAGACTAAACAGAGCGTCCCGAGTGGAGGGCGGACATATGCTCCGGCTTGTGCAAGTTTCCCAAAACAACATCTGAGGAGGGGGGGGGGTGACTTCCTCCCTATTTCCTTCCTATTTCCGTTGATGCCGGGTAAGTCTGTTGTGGTCATAGTGCTCGCTCTACCCACATTCACTTCCTATGACCACAACGGACTTACCCGGCATCCACGGATGGAGTACTGCTTCACCGGTCAAGCTACCTGCTTGTATTCTTGCAATAATGAGCACTGCAGCTGGCTCTATATGCTCCACGGAGCGTGATGACGGTAGCACACTTGGATGGGTGTCAGAATATCACCATGTTCATGTTCCTCTGAAATAGAAACTGACAGAATGAATTAAAACACGGTGAGAGGCCTTATCCTCAGAACCTCACCGCCAACAACATACCGTGACACCCGAGTTCCACATCAGTCATCCCAGTGAACACAAGAATGAGAAGAGTCTGCAGGAGTGAATCAATTAAAGTCGATATCAGTCCTCCAAACTTCACAACAATATTTAAATATAACTGAGATACATGAATAATAGCAATCATAATTAAATTCAAAATATTTTTTGTAAACAAAACTTTTTGAAAAAATGCCTAAGTTCCCAAAGGGAACATTAAGAGCCCAAGGGCATCCTGATAGAGCCTAAGTGTGGACAAAATCCAAAATTTTTTGAGCTACACCAGCAGAATAATAATCCATGTATCTTACAGTATACTACAGTAATAGAATATAAAAAAATCCAGCGAGAGGATCACAGATCCAGAAGTCGAGTTTTGACATTAAATTCTGAAGAAAAAAGCTATTTTATAGTAACAGTGACCTTGACCTTGGAGTCCCAGACTCTGAAATTAATAGGTGTCTTCCCTTCCTATAAGGTAATCTCTGGTATAAGTTTGGTAAAGGTGCGTCAAATAGAACTAAAGTTATTGTCCGGAAACCAATTTGTCACAAAATATTCTATTGATAGTAACAGCGACCTTGACCTTGGGGCCCCAGACTCCGAAATCGATAGGTGTCTTCCCTTCCTATAGGGTAACCTGTGGTATAAATTTGGTGAAGATACATGGAATAGAACTAAAGTTATTGCCCAGAAACCAATTTGTCACAAAATATTCTATTTATAGTAACAGTGACCTTGACCTTGGAGTCCCAGACTCTGAAATCAATAGGTGTCTTCCCTTCGTATAGGGTAACCTCTGATATAAGTTTGGTAAAGGTGCCTCAAATAGAACTAAAGTAATTGCCCGGAAACCAATTTGTCATAAAATATTCTATTTTTGAAACAGTGACCTTGTCCTTGGAGTCCCAGACTCTGAAATCAATAGGTGTCTTCCCTTCCTACAGGGTAACCTCTGGTATAAGTTTGGTAAAGGTGCATCAAATAGAACTAAAGTTATTGCCTGGAAACCAATCTGTCACAAAATATTCTATTTATAGTAACAGTGACCTTGACCTTTGGGCGCGAAACTCTGAAATCGATATGTGTCTTCCTTTCCTATAGGGTAACCTCTGGTATAATTTTGGTAAAGGTGCATCAAATAGAACTAAAGTTATTACCCGGAAACCAATTGCTTATGCCCGCCGCCCACCACCCGCCGCCACTTCATCAAACTATAAATCGCGTTTGACTTTGTCAAAACTCGACTAAAAACAACCTATATATGAGGACGTTGACAATGTAAACAACGTCAATGTACACAAAAAGGCCCAAAGTCAGAACCAATTGAAATGGTATCAGATGCAAAGCTAGATCTTCATATGAAGAAAAAACGATACATCAGATAGAAGATGCAAGACTAAAAGACCGAACACCCCTAGGGTGAGGACATAACTTTGGGGAGGAAACGGAATAATATTCTGTAATATATATTAAACTCCCAATAAATTTAATAAAAAATTTCAATAAAAAAGAGTTTAACAGGAAGGGTTCATGGAAGGATAAGGAAGGAATACTTAACAAACAGTGGAATAATCATTATCAAAAATGATGACGTCAGGCATATGTCCCGAAATTGGGAAACATAAAATAATTTTATAAATATTATAAATTTATAGTAATTTCTATATTTTTATACTTATCAATGGCCCAGACATAGCTGGTGCTAACTCTAAAATATCGAGGGCCAAACACAAATTTTGCCCCCCAATCCCCAAAATTTGAATGCAAAACTGAAAATTAGAAGTCCTATCTGGTCCTCCATACATTTACTCTCTGCACATGCACAGATGCCAGGAAGTGACCGGAACTGGCGCCAACATCATTCTTTGTAAAACAGAGTATTACATAATTCGGCGGGAGATATGAGTGCCCACTCACGGGAGGGCCATTCCCGTCTGGGCCATTGGTGAGTATAAAAAAATAGAAATTACTATAAATTTATAATATTTTTACACAGGAAACCAAGGGCCCAGACATAGCTGAATCGAAAAAAGGTGGAGGGCCTAGGACATCCGAAATAATTCCAATCCTGCAATCCATTATGAAAGGAGCTTAGAACAATTAGAAATTGCATGTATGTCTCTCTATACAGGAATTCAGGAGACATATTCTAAATAAGGAGCCCAATTTAAGTAATTCTTTATTGTAAGCATGAAGACAATGCTACATAGGATGTGAAAAGTTCCTAATTTTTAAGGCCAGTCCGGACTAATCCCCCAAAATTAGGAAGGCGTATCTGAGAATGAGAGAAAATCTGGCACAAACATACACCTTACAATAACACATCAGCTGTATGCAGGATATAAATATGGATAAAACAGCTTCCTTCAAAGATTTCTACTTTTTAAGCCAGAGAAGAGGCAAAAATCACCCCCTCCCCCTTTCTTTTGAAGAAGTCTTCAAAAGAAAGAGGGGAGAGCTCTGGAATCAATAAGAGCAGTACCAAAAAACAATATAAATAATCGTCGAACAGGCTCTCAGGTATTAATTCATGATTAATTTAATAAATGGTGATTAATGCTACTTCAGAAGTTAAGGCTATAGTGACGATCCTGGTAATTAAAATTGCCCGCTATATAACGTACACTGCAGACGACGTACACAGATATGTCGAAAACCAGTGATATAAAATATAACATACACATGTCCAATCGAGCCACACTGAACAATCCCTGAAGAGAAAACACACTTCCTAGGTAATCCACAGGCGGCCTCTGTACAATAAATTCCAGTAACAACACTCTCCAACGTGTACTAATCGATATCTATGCTCGTAAAAACATGTGTGTGAATTGAGTATACATAATAGAAACTTGGATCTAGAAATGGAAGTAGGTATGATTAACAGGCTCCGACATGGACCGGTCCCATAATAGATTATAATTTCAAGGTCCACAAAATACAATAAAGCGTTAGCCTAATAATATAATGCGCGGGAGCATTTAAATTTAGCATGTAATCATCTGAATGCCAGTTAACTGGTTATGCAGCCTGCGAGGTACTCAACGAGTAGCAATTAATTGTGATGACTTTTAAATAAGCGCTCGTATATAACAAATCTACAAATAATCACAGGAGACTAATCCAACTAAAAAGCGAATGTGCCCATGAGGAAACTATGTCTCGCCTAGAAATAGCCTCTAAACACACATGTAGTGTCTGTGTGGGGGAGGGGAATTCGAAGTCATATTGAAATCTCCTCACCCAAATTATTTAATCGTTCCTGTGCCAGTTATCAAAAAAATATAGGAACCGTGATGGTTCCCTCACGTCTAACCGACTCCATTATGTCACTATGGGCAGAGAAGGATGTGAAGAATAAAACTTCCCCTGAAAGAAGACCCTTTCATGGAGGAAGCTTCTGGGGAGCATCCCAAACAGACACTTGAGAATACTGATCCAAGGTTTATGTGACAACAGAGGTGCTACTAGTAGGATACACAACAAGACTGTTTAATCTTAAATAAAATCTATTGAATCAAATGAATTGGAGGATACGCGAATCCTATCATTCAACCCCATGAATTCTACAGAGCGTCTACTGCATGTGCTCAATGATCTGGGCATGGTGACACAAATGACGGAAACCAATTGTTCCGGTGCGTCGCAAACAGAACTATCATGGGGTGATCCCACTGTAAGCAAAACTGGCCAAATACTCACATGTTGAGAGTCCAATACAAATGAAACAGGCAACCATTCCGACGAGCGAGTCTGCTAGTATGTTCAGATGACCCGGTATATGACGGATAGAGAGTTAACATGAAAATTCTTCTCCGTTAGTTATCATAACGGAAATGAATGGGTGCTGCCCTGGTTCCTGATGTACGCAACCACTATCGAGTTGTTCAACAATATCTGAACAAGCGTGTCCACAATGATGTAGCACTAACAATATTGACATCATTCTTTGATGTTTATGTGTTTCTCTAGGAACCGAGGGTGCCAAGACCCCTGCATTTCGCGTCTGTCGGACTCAGGGTTAGTGGCCCAAACTATTGACTCCTACCCGTCTTAATCGTGAAAGCCGGATCTGGCAGTTGCAGCGGAACTCTTGGAGTTAACCACTGAATATCTGCCCCAATATGGACCTTTTGTTTACTAGATCTGTTAACACAATACTGGTCCTGAGCGAATGCATTTTCACACTCCAGTTCTGGTTAAAGAATAACTGGAGGGGACGAGTGCGTAAGCGACCATCTAAACAAGATGCATAGCCGCTCCGCACAATTCCATCAGTCACATAAAATTTCTCGCTATTAATGCGTCTGATAGTAGACAAAAGCGAAAATAACAACTGACCAATTTGGTTCTGGATAATGGCAGATGAACTAGATTGTTGTGAGACATTACCGAGTTCATTATTCGAGTGACAGCCCAGGGCGCCATCTTCAGACCGAAGCATATCACTCAGAACTATCCCTTGGACGATGAACCGCAGATACATTCTGAATGCCGGATATATACCTGGACATGAAAAAACGGATCCTTAGATCTATGCTCGAAGCATAGTCGATCACTCGAATGCTCGCTTTTACCGACTAAATGATAACCATAAATAAACTTTCAGAGCTTTGATGAACTTGAACGAGCTCTATGGCTTCGGTATGAGTAACAGGTGACCACAGAATCCTAGAGAATCTGGATTCTCGACCTCTATTACCTTCATTGTCAAGAGAACCTTTTCCTCCGATTGGAGAGACTCTTATGCAAGGATTTGATGGAAGCATTGTCCATCAGACATCAAGTTAGTTGTGGTTCTCTCGGAAAGATAGCCATAGAAACCACACTTCTAGCCTACTGGTCTTCCGTAATATTTATCCAGTTTGCTGCGAATCTTGATAACCATCCGTCAACTGCTAAGCAATAGAGGTCCTAACCCTCACCTGTAGTACTTGCGGGGCCTACAGAAGAAACTACGTCTCCTTCGCGAAGAGCCTCAACCCAACGGCTTAGGGCATCTGACCGGTAGTCTCGATCAGACCTAAGCCCCCTATCCGAGTCGCTGTATGACGATCCCTAGAGTAATTATAGGAGGGTTAACTATACCCTCGTGAGGGGTCCTTTTTAGACAACTTTCTGTCTAGAACGTCCTCCTTTACTCCGTTCTGCTATTGCAGGTTGATTAGACGCCGACTTAAGGAGCAGAGTGTTGATGCTTTATTTGTAGCTTGGTCATAAACCAATGAAAGCTTATCGTCAAAAACTTAGTGTCTGAAAACCGGAGTGACCCGAAGAGAGTTTTTCACCTTGTCATCTATTAAGGATGACAACGCAAGAGCTCCGTCACATCTGATTAACTCCAAATTAGCAACTGTTAAGACAAAGTTATACATGATAAATATAATATCCCTGGAAAGGACTCTAACTGAGGTACGAACGTCCTCAAATTCCTTTCTGTAGAGACGTTGCGTGACAGTTCTTAAAGGTGATCTGCGTAAGACAGTGAGTCTAAATTCGCTCTGAATGAAGAAATGCCGTCTCAATTGTGACCGAGCGAATAGTGAATGATGAAGGTAAGGCCATAGATAGGTCCTTATCCTGCTCATCCACTCGATAGTTGAATATGGCGTCATCTAAAAAGCCAAAGGCCTGCGACACATGTCTGTACTTAACTCCTCTTTTTCCAGATGAAGTCAGCGTCCAACAATGCTAGCGGTTTCTTGCAAATAGTCGCAGCATTCTGATTCGCTGGAACAAATTCAGGGTAGTGTTGATGGATTAAATCCATCTCAACCATGTGTTGTTCCGAAAGAGAAGGCTAATCCCACTCCATATCCCTTTCATCATTCGTGTGAATTAGTTGAAAATCACGATCAGTGGCATCTGAACGTGCAGATGACTGGACCGACCCAGCACCATCCGAAGCTCATGGTCTGAGACTGCCTTCGGCTGCTTCTGCACTTGCTGGGATGCTGCGCAATCTGCGTCAGCAAATCCGTAACTGAGGCCTGAGGAGCAGCGGTCTTCTATTCTGGCTGCCGGCTGCTCCCAGGACAGTGTGTCCGAGACGGCTCTTTTCTCCAGATGTCCCGCTATATGAGGCCTAGTCTTTTAGCAACTGAATAGTGCTACTTTCGAGCTGTTGCAGCATTCTGATTCTCAGGAACAAACATAGGGAATTATCGATGCATTAGATCCATCGCCACCTTGTGTTGTTCTGAAAGTGAAGGGTAATTCTCCTCCAAATCCCTTTTGCCATCCGACTCAATCAAATTATACTCACGGTCATCGGCATCTGAACGCACAGATGACTGGACCGACCCAGCACCATCCGACAGCTCAAGTTCTGAGACTGCCGTTGGCTGCTTCTGCACTTGCTGGAATGCTGCGATGAGCTGTGCAATCTGCGACAGCAAGTCCGTTACGGAGGCCTAAGGAGCAGCGGTTTCTGTTGCTTGGCTGCCGACTGCTCCTGGGACAGTGTGTCCGAGATGGCTCTTTTCTGTGGACGTCCCGATGAATGAGGCCTCGTCTTCTTGGCTACTGGATGGTGTGACTTCTCTGACGAAGAGTGGATCTTCTCGGCGATGCAGGCTGGATATCAGAAGTCACATAGCCAAGGTGCGGTCGTGTGTGCTTGGTAGATGCAGAAGAAGCCGCCGTAACTATAGCCGACCCCGGCTGTAAACTGAATGGAGCGACCCGGACGGAAGGCGTGGACGTATGCTCCGACTGACGCAAGTTCCAAATCACAACATCTGGCCCCAGATGTTGTTATGAAAGAGAGAGGGGGCTCTCTCTCCTTCAGACCTCGCCGAGCTTCCTGCTGAACTTGCCGGTTTCTTCCTCTTCGTCGTCGCAGGGTGAGCCTGTTATTATTTATAGTGCTTGCTCTACCCTTTCTACTCTCCTTGACCGCAAGGGACACACCCGGCATCACGGTACCCTTGGACGATGAACCGCTTCACCGTTCGAGCTAGCTGGCAACAGGGAACTGAAACCACGCTGTGGTTTATTGCCCTGTCTAATATTCATGAGCACTTTAGCCGCTAGCTCTGATTGACTATCTAAATGCGACGATGGAAGCAGACTCTCTGACGGCGTCACGTAATCACCATGTTCTTGTTCCTCTGTAAATAGAAACTAAATAAATGAAAGTGTCAATGACACTGTAGCTTAACTTGTGTGTTGTGTTTGATGAAAAGGATAATGTCAGATGTTTATGAAAGGAATATGAAATAAGACAAGAATTGTGATAATTGGGAATATGTTCATTTCTGTTCCCTGTATGCCTGTTTTTGATAAAAATAATATGAGGTGCACACTGTACTAAAGAGCTGAGGGGTGGGTTAATATGACCTCACAGTTAATGTATGTGGCCCTCACAGTTAACGTAAGTTACCAAGTTACAGTGAAATTATTCCAAAACGAGTCATCCTATCAAGTTACAATGAAATCCCTTCATAAATATGGCCTGTAGACTTTGCTAAAGCTTTTCAGGCTTCGGGCTCCTGTAGCCGTCAGTTTCCCAAGTGTGTCCAAAGGGGACATTCTCATCTAGACATTATATGAAGTCAACCTACCAAGTTACAATGAAATCCCTTCATAAATATGACCTGTAGACTGTGCTAAAGATTTTTGGGCTTTGGCAGCCATCATGGTTGAATGATCGCAACCAAAAGGGGACATTCTCATCTGGGCATCATCTGGAGTGATCCTTCGAAGTTACAATGAATCCCTTCATAAATATGACCTGTAAACTGTGTTCAAGATTTTCGGTCTTCGGGCCCCTGAAGCCATCACAGTTGACCAATCACGACCAAAAGGGGATGTCATCATCTAGGCATTATATGGAGTCAAACTAACAGGTTACAAGGAAATTCTTCCATAAATATGACCTATAGACTACGCTAAAGGTTTTTGGGTTTTGGGCTCGGGCAGCCATCAAGGCTGAATGATCGTGACCAAAAGGGGACGTTCTCATCTCAACATTATTTGGAGTCATCCTACCAAGGTACAATGAAATCCCTTCATAAATATCACCTGTAGACTGTGCTAAAGGTTTTCGGGCTTCAGGCCCCTGTAGCCATCACAGTTGCCTAATGGTGTCCAAAAGAGGCTGTTCTCATCTTGACATTACATGAAGTCAACCTTCCATGTTACAATGAAATCCCTTCATAAATATGACCTGTAAACTGTGTTCAAGGTTTTCGGTCTTCGGGCCCCTGAAGCCATCACAGTTGACCAATCACGACCAAAAGGGGATGTCATCATCTAGGCATTATATTGAGTCAACCTAACAAGTTACAATAAAATTCTTTCATAAATACGACCTGTAAACTAAGCTAAAGGTCTTTGGGCTCGGGCAGCCATAAAGGCTGAAGGATCACGACCAAAAGGGGATGTTCTCATCTAGACATTATTTGGAGTCATCCTACCAAGCTACAATGAAATCCCTTTATAATTATGAACTGTAGACTGTTCTAAATGTTTTTGGGCTTCGGGCCCCTGTAGCCGCCACAGTTGCCCAATCGTCTCCAAAAGGAAGTGTTCTCATCTAGACATTAAACCTACCAAGTTACAATGAAATCCCTTCATAAATAAGACATGTAGACTGTGCTAAAGGTATTCTGGCTTTGGGCTTGGACAGCCATCATGGTTGAATGATCGCAACCAAAAGGGGACATTATCATCTGGAATGATCCTACAAGTTACAATGAAATCCCTTCATAAATATGACCTGTAGACTGTGCTCAAGATTTTCGGGCATTGGGAGACTGTAGCCTCACAATTGACCAATCACGACCAAAAGGGGATGTCATCATCTAGGCATTATATGGAGTCAACCTAACAAGTTACAATGAAATTCTTCCATAAATATGACCTATAGACTATGCTAAAGGTTTTGGGGTTTTGGGCTCGGGCAGCCATAAAGGCTGAATGATCGCGACTAAAAGGGGATGTTCTCATATAGACATTATTTGGAATCATCCTCCCAAGCTACAATGAAATCCCTTTATAATTATGACCTGTAGACTGTTCTAAAGGTTTTTGGGCCTCGAGCTCCTGTAGCCGTCACAGTTTCCCAATCGTGTCCAAAAGGGGACGTTCTCATCTAAACATTATATGAAGTCAACCTACCAAGTTACAATGAAATCCCTTCATAAATATGACCTGTAGACTGTGCTAAAGGTTTTCGGGCTTCGAGCTCGGGCAGCCATCATGGTTGAATGATCGCAACCAAAGGGGACAATCTCATCTGGACATCATCTGGAGTGAGCATACGAAGTTACAATGAAATCCCTTCAAAAATATGACCTGTAGACTGTGCTCAAGGTTTTTGGGCTTCGGGCACCTGTAGCCATCACAGGCATTATATGGAGTCAACCTAACAGGTTACAATGAAATCCTTCCATAAATATGACCTTTTGCCTATGCTAAAGGTTTTTGGGCTTGGGCACCCATCAAGGCTGAATGATCATCCTACCAAGATACAATGAAATCCCTTCATAAATATGACCTGTAGACTGTGCTAAAGGTTTTCGAGCTTCAGGCCTCTGTAGCCGTCACAGTAGCCCAATCACGTCGAAAAGGGGACTTTCTCATCTAGACATTATATGAAGTCAACCCACCAAGTTACAATGAAATTCCTCAATAAATATGACCTGTAGACTGTGCTAAAGGTTTTTGGCTCGGGCAGTCGTCACGGATGGCAGATCATGCCCAAATGGGGAAATTCTCATCTAGACATCATAAGGGGGCATCCTACCAAGTTACAATGAAATCCCTCCATATTAAACATGACCTGCAGACTGTGCTAAAAGTTTGTGGGTTTCAGGCTTGGGCAGCCATCACGGTTGACAGATCATGCCTAAAAGGGGACGTTCTCATTTAGGCATTATACAGAGGCATCTTACCAAGTTACAATAAAATCCCTTCATAAATAAGACCTGTAGACTGTGCTAATGGTTTTCGAGTTTTGGGCTCAGGCAGCCATACCGGTTGACCGATCGTGACCAAAAGGGGACATTCTCATCTAGACATGACCCCAAACCTGCATAAGAAATTTCGTGACGATCAGACAAGAACTGCGGGGTGTAGCCTGTGCTAAGGAAAATGTGAACAGACCCACAGATTTACAGACTTCTGCACGCGTGATGGCATTAGCTTATCTTGACATTGTCAAGTTAAACTAAAAACTAGAGCGACTTTTTGGTGAGAGGACCGGTGGAGGCCTCTCACTGCGAGTGGACCCGGCAGTGGACCCTCGCTAACAACGTACTGTGATACCCGTCTCCAACGTTTGTCATCCCATGCGACACATGTTGAGCAAGAATTAATGGGAGTACATCGATTACAAGCAAGGCAACTAACATGTAAATCAGAGGAAAGACTTCCTCACCTTGCTTATTGAGCAATATGCTTTCAAAATAAAGCAAAGTAAATCGATCGTACTCCCACCAATTCCACATTAAATATTATAAAAAGATACATAACAAAAAACATTCAAAATATAAATCGAAAAATAGTTTACACAAAAAAAATTTCCGAAAAGAGCCGAAGTTCCCAAAGGGAACGAAGTGCCCAAATGTATCCCAATAGAGCCCAAGTGTGGACAAAAATTAATTTTTCTATCCAAAAATTAACTGCTACACTACCGGACTGTTTAATGAATCTTACCACAGACCTACCATATAATAAATAGGAAACTACATATATATAAAGAGCGTTGTTAATGTAAACAACGTCAGAATGAAAACTGGAAACGACACCCCAGGCAACATGGCCCGAAGTCAGTAACAGATTTTTTAACTATCTGATGTAAAGGAAGATCTTCAGAAGAAGAAAAAAAGATACTTTGGATGTATGATGAATGACAAAAACACCTAAACACCCCAAGGGTGAGGACGTAACCCAGGGGATATGCAGAATAAACATTTTGTGTAACATGTTAAACTCCCACAAAATTTTATAAAAACATTTCAATAAAACAAGCCAAAAAAGCTTAAGAGTTTAACTGGGGGGAATCAAGGGAGGGTAGGGAAAGAATACTTAACAAACAGTGGAAAAATCATTATCAACAATGATGACGTCAGGCCCATGTGCTGAAATTGGGGAACATGAACTAATTTTTATAAATATTATAAAATTACAGCCAACGTTTCAAACCACCGTTTCTTCCTTCCTTCATCCAGTTGTGTCCTTGGATCCACCAAATTAACCATTGATTTGTGTCTGGCATCGTTATAAACTTGAGATTTAAAAGCACAAAAGTCAGTTTGTTGTTATCTGAAAAGGGCCAAACAAAGAATGATGTTGGCGCCAATTCCGGTCACTTCTTGGCATCTGCGCATACCCAGAGAGTAAATGTATGCATGCAAATTTTGGGGATTGGGGGGGGGGGGGGGGGCAAAATTTGTGTTTGGCCCTCGATATTTTAGAGTTAGCACCAGCTATGTCTGGGCCATTGGTATACTGTGTAAAAATATAAAGTTATAGCCCTTAACGTCCAAAACCACCGTTGAACACTTCCTTCATCCAATAACAGCCTTGTATCCACCAATTCTTGCATTGATTTGTGTCTGGCATCCTCAAAAAAGGAGATTTTAAAGCACATATGTCATTTCATTGTTGATGACTTTAGGGCCAAACAAAGAATGATGTTGCCGCCAATTCTGGTGACTTCCTGACATCTGCGCATGCACAGAGAGTAAATGTATGAAGGGTCAGATAGGACTTTTAATTTTTGGTTTTGCAAGCAAATTTTGGGGATTAGGGTGATAACTTTGAATTAAGCACCAGCTAGTCTGGGCCATTGGTTTACAGTGTAAAAATCTTTAAATTCAAGGTCACTGTGACCTTAACCTTTGACACAATAACTTTAAAATAAATAGGATTCTTCCTTTCATCATGCTAAACACAAGTTTAGTTTCGGTAGGGCAAGCACAATTTTATTAGAGTAGTCAACTCTGGAAAATAAGTTCAAGGTCACTGTGACCTAGACCTTTGACACAATGATCCCAAAATGAACAGGGTTCTTCTTCTCATTATACCTAACCCACATGCCAAGTTTGGTTTCAGTCAGCCAAGCATAATTTTAAAGAGCAGAAAAAACTCTGTATACAGACAGACAGCGCCACGTCTATATCTCCCCATAATTTATAATTTCAGGGGGATAAAAATTATCAAATCACATGGTATAACCTAATAGATGATAAAGAAGTACAGTGTACTACATGAAGATACTGCACATTAAGGTCATAGTTAGAGAGCCACATATAAAATGCCATAAAATCTAGGTGTGGGTGTGAGTGTAAGAGAGTGTGCGCTTATATATAAAAGGTACTGATGGATATGCCGTGACATTTTGGCCAAATTGGACGGGTGCATCTTATATTATATATGCAACTGTACTACCTATGTAGTTAATAAAGAATCACTTACTTACTTACCACAGGGCAAAAAATTTGCTGGTGGTTGGAGATTTAAAATTTATAACTATTGAAAATTTTGGCCGGGGCTGGGGGGGAGAGACACCCCTCAAATACCCACCAACCCGTAATCTCTGCTGTACATACCAGTAGGACACTACTGGCTATTAATGACCAGTAGCCTGGGATGTAAGAACATAATGTCCAATGCTTTAGAAAAAGAAACAAGCTTACCTTGGCATTGTTGAAGGCTGTATTATAAACTGTAATTACTCCCAATGAACCACCAATAAAAAGAAGACGACAGTCATACACTGATGTACAGCAAGTTATCTGAAAAAAAAATTGGCCAATTTTTCTGCCTCTGCTATAACTGAAGTTGATGTATTTTTCAACTATCATAACAAGAGCTATTGCTGAAGGCAATTCATACCCTCACTGCAGTGCATAAACGAATTAAAAACAAAGTAAGGACTGCAACTCTGTTGAAAAAATGCAGGCAACTTGTGTGTGTGTGTGTGTGTGTGTGTGTGTGTGTGTGTGTGTGTGTGTGTGTGTGTGTGTATGTGTGTATGTGTGTATGTATGTATGTATGTATGTATGTATGTATGTATGTATGTATGTATGGATGGATGGATGGATGTGGATGGGTGGATGGATGGATGGATGGATGGATGGATGGATGGATGGATGGATGGATGGATGGATGCACAGATGCATATTATCCAATATACCCCCATTATCTTTGAGAGTGCAGGTATAAAAAGAATAAAACCATTCTAACAGAATGTCGAAGGCAGATAAATGCCAAAAACTCTGTCATGAATTATCCAAATGAATGCTATGAGGACATCAAGACAGCAGCAGGTGATCTGAAGTCGATGGTTCTGATAAACTATAATGTTGAAAAGAAAAAATATCATAGAATCTCAGCTGTTATTTTTTGTCATGGGTCATACGACTATTCAGGCAGACAACACTTCAGCAGAAACAACTACACAGCCACATGTTTTATTAAACCTTGAATACAAAAGCAATGTCTTTTTCATGATCAGATTGTAACACACTTTCACCAGTGAGTAGAAATTTCCTAAATAGATTGCTGCGAAATCACAACTGAATCAAGAAAAATGTATTAAAATAGCAACCAAACCGAACCAATACAGATATCATGGGGATACTGAAAAACCAAACCAATCATTGAATACTGAAACGGTCTGCATTTTAAATTTGCCAACATTCATTTGTTGAGGCTTGATAGCAGTTGAAGGGTTCATTTTCATGAAAGAAGGGTCGGATTTTATTTTCAGTTTTGTTAATCCTCAGGGGCCTGGACAATTGTCTTGAATTCTCACTGGACTACAACCTGAACCTGTCCAGCTACTTAACAGTGATTTCACTGCCCAGGTGAATTGTTTATTATCAGTAAGACCTCCTGAAGATGGCCTGGTCAGGGCACATGCTCTGAGAGTGAAAGTGCCCCAAATGGGCCTTTAAAGGTTAAGGTGTATTTACAAAAAAACTGTAGATATGATCTGTGTTTGTAAAAGAATGCCACGCTTGAGCTCATTGGCAGTGGCATTTGTGGCGCTGTGGTAGATTGATACAATAACAACTTATTTTCTATTTTCCTGATGTGAATTCCCCTTTGGTACTATCAGCAAATCTCAGTCAAGTCAGATATCGAATACCAACACCAGTATACCCCCTTAAAAATGCTAAAACCGATACTAAACTCTAAATTCCAATACCGCTCATCTCTAGCAGAGAGGAAAACAAACAGAAAATTTCTGCTGGTCCCTGACCTAGTTACGATCTGCCTGAATTTCTAGGTCACATTTTGTAACCACAGTACTATACCTATTTTTTGATGCAAGATAAAATTATTTTATTTTTGAGGCTTCTTCCAAGTAAAGAGATGCATATGTAGTAGTGTCAAGTAAATTTATAGCTTTCAAGATCACTAACAGGGTCCAGAGAACTATCAAAGTTCATAAACCCTAGGATCTACACAATCATACATCCACAAAAGCCAGTAATGCAAAGTGCTTTATCAAGGATGTACTGATGTGATGAATGATATACAAGTAGACAAAAAGCAGTAACCAGTGTCTGTGCTGGACCGAAACTGTCTGGTGTCACATATTTAGTCATTCTGGATAATTTAATGCTGCACAAAGTGTTTTGGTGCCAAAAAGCTACTGTGAGGGGGGGGGGGGGGGGGGTGTACTATGCTAACTGATCCAAGTAAATTGATCGACTTTTGAAAAATGAACCAGCATTTATTTTAAGAGTGAATGGACAATTGGTCAAGGAAATGAAAGTGTCAATGACACTGTAGCTCAACTTGTCAAGACAAAGACATGCACATGTATAGTATGTGACACAGCAATGACAAACATCTAGGTAATGACCTGATAACAAAGGTACATATAAAGTATTGTAATGGTCTGTACATAAATACTGACCGTTGCCTGTAACAAATGTATAGGTAAAGTATTGTAAAGGTGGGTGACAGTCAGATGCTAAACTAGAAAAGAAAACTTTGAGTCCCAGAGTGGGTCTGACTGAACCCCAAAATATTTGTTCTCAGAGCACAGTGAAAACAAAGGCACCCCAAAACACACTCGTTCCTGTCCCAAGGTGAAAACAAAGGTACCCAAGAAGTTTTGTGAAGATCAATTCATAAATACGAGCTGTATAGAACTTGTGACAAAAAACTGATTGGACCTAATTTTGGTACAAAATGGCCACTGGCAGCCATCTTGAATTTTGGACCGTACCCAGAAACACTCATTCTCGTCCCAAGGTGATAACAAAGGTACCCAAGAAGTTTTGTGAAGATCGGTTCATAAATACAGCCTCTACCCTGAGCCGTATTGACATGTGTGCTCACATTGTGCAAGTAGCACTGAATAAGTCAAAGTTAATCTAATTTGCATAATTTCTGCACGAAAAAAAAACCCTTAGAATATGTGATGTATTCCATGTTACTAAACATTCATACAAAAATTTATTCAAATCAGAACTTTCATACAGAAGTTCTGTACAAAAGACTGATTGCACTAATTTTGGTACAAAATGGCTGCTGGTGGCCATCCTGAATTTCGGACCACACCCAAAAACACTCGCTCTCATCCCACGGTGATAACAAAGGTACCCAACAAGGTTCGTAAAGATTGGTTCATAAATATGGCCTCTAGTCTGAGCTGTATAGAAGTTGTGTACAAAAAACTGATTAGACCTAATTTCGGTACAAAATGGCCACTGGCAGCCATCTTGAATTTTAGACCGCACCCAGAAACACTCGTTCTCGTCCCAAGGTGATAACAAAGGTACCCAAGACATTTCGTGAAGATCAGTTCATAAATACAGACTCAAGTCTGAGCCGTATTGACATGTGTACTTAATGTGTGTAAGTCGCACTGAAATATCAAAGTTCATCTAATTTGCATAATTTCTGCACGAGAAAAAACCTGTATTATATGTGATGTATCCCATGGTACTAAACAATCACACAAAAAATTATTCAAATCAGCGCTTTCATATGGAAGTTCTGTGCAAAAATCTGATTGCACCTAATTTTGTACAAAATGGCTGCCATCGGCCATCTTGAATTTTGGACCGGACCCAAAAACACTCGTTCTCGTCCCACGGTGATACCAAAGGTACCCAAGAAGTTTCGTAAAGATCGGTTCATAAATACGGCCTCTAGCCCGAGCCGTATTGGCATTTGCACTTACAGTGCTGAAATTAACACCAAAAAACATCAAAATTAGTCTAATTTGCACAATTTACGCACGAGAAAAAAACCCGTATTATAAGTGATGTACCCCATGGTACTAAACATTCATACAAAAAATTATTCAAATCAGAGCTTTCATATGGAAGTTCTGTACAAAAAACAGATTTCTGCATCATCGGTACAAAATGACGGCTGGCAGCCATCTTGAATTTCGGACCACACCCAAAAACACTCGTTCTCGTCCCACGGTCATAACAAAGGTACCCAAGAAGTTTCGTAAAGATCGGTTCATAAATACGACCTCTAGCCCGAGCCATAGCCAATTGTTGACGTACGGACAGACGGATGGATGGACAGACGGACGGGCCATGACAATAGCTCAAATTTGACTTCGTCAAAGTTGAGCTAAAAATCAGACAGAACATGAAAGTTTTGACGAAATGCTCAGCAGCCAAAAATGGCGGTCACCTGAGTTATATCTATGCCACTGATTCAATTAATGGTCAGGTTGAATGATGTCGGTATGTGTACCTGTTGTACCAATTATATAACAGATAAATCAACTAATTCCTGTTAATTCACTGAGCTTAGTGCATCATGAGTCTTTACAAAAGCAGTACAGTGGAACCCTGTTAATTGAATAGCCACTTTGCCAGTGAAAATTATTTAATTAAAGTATTCAATTAACAGGGATTGTGTCGCTTTCCCATATTCTAGAAATAAACTTAGCATTTATTCTATTATATCTTGTTTGACAGAGCTCCATGAGCTCTGTCGAACAAGGTATAATAGATTAAATGCCTGTATTCGATGTACTGAGGCCAAATAGGTCTATAAACAAAGGAAAAGTGGGGCAAGTCAGGGTAATTCACAACAGGTTACAAGATTTTTTATTCAATTAACAGGAGTTTACTCTATAACCTATATTCAATTAACAGGTCAAATTTGTGCTGGGGGTATGGTAAATGTTTTTGTGTTGGGAACTTATATTCAATTAACAGGGTTATTCAATTAAGAGACATCCAATTAAGTGGGCTCCACTGTATTTAATTAGATAAATATATGGTATGAAGTATATGTATAATTAGATGCAGCCTTTTGTTAAGTTGATAACCTATTATGTTGTACTGAAGAAAAAACAATGCCTTATTACCACTCACTGACAATTAATGTCGAAAGTTTTTTGAAACACAACTTCCAGAAACTTACCGACAAAATGAAGAAATAACCTTTTTGTTTGTTTCATCATTGATCGTGCCTTTCACTAATGCAATGGCTATCTTTCACAAGTGAAAGAAACCGTTTTGGTGTCAAATTTTAGCCAATCAAGATTCTTTGTTGCCAAATACAAATGTTTAGTGTAATTGGCTAAACTGGCACCCGACAACATGAACAGTTGCAGTAACTGAGACTTTCAAGAAGAAAGATATATTTTGGAATGCACACAGCCAGAATTTCACCAGTGAAAGGTTGTCGTGCAAAATAAAGAGTGGGTTCTTGCAGACGCATTTTATAATATACAGTATTTACACAGATAAACATACAAATTACAAACCTCATCATAACTACTGTGATGGAGAAAATTTATTGGTGGTTTGTCTCTTTCATTAATAATTCTCAGGATACCATCAGAATAGCCCCACTTAGCAATGGCTGCCCATACAACGTCTGACTGATTTATACCAGTGACAGCTGAAAAGATATTATAAGCACATTTCTTCCTAAGCTTAAAGATGTAAAAGTATCAAACAAGATGTTTAACCCTTTACCCAACGCAAACGATATCAAAATTTGTTATTTAAAATATTTTAAAAAATTTTTCAAAAGATTTCAACAAAACCATATCATGTGACCCCCTCATTGGAACGAGCTCGGTGAGCTCGTTCCAAAGAGGGGTCACATGATAAGGTTTTGTCAAATTTTTAAAAAAAAATAGTATTTTTTCAGCTGCTGAATTTTCATATTTTTGCATATTATGCAGGCGGATGTGGCCAATTCGTTCGGTAAAGGGTTAACTCTTAAATGGATTTATTTCCAGCTTCAATAATTTATTACAACAACGGAACTAGTGCCCCAGCTGCAGTCTTTCGGTAAACTTGTAAGTTACATTCTACGTACCTTAGCAATTGTCTCGAGGCTAGTCTTGGCTGCCTATATATAGACAGTCAAGACCTTCCTAGAAACTACTGCAAAATAACAGGACACTGACTGCAAAAGTGCAGCAAAAAAATCCCAAGGCCTTTAAGAATTAATTGATACTTTGTCATACTGCATGTAACATACTTATACATATTTATTTATATATTTATTGGTGTTTAAGGTCACATGTTTTTGCATAAAGGCTAATCGTGGTTGGAACATGGAGATAAAGTCAAGTTTTGTCAATCATTTCTACCCATGTTGCCCATTTTAGAGGACTTCAACCCTAAGCATTGGTGACTGGGACCTATTTTACCAGTAAAATAAAGGTTGTTCACCACAATAAGCAAGCAGTGCTTCACTTCCCAGGGTTTCCATGGGGACTTGTAAATATGTGTAGCCATAAATGGATTGCATCAACAAGATTATGGGTAGAGAGAATTACTACTGAAAACTACATTTATGGATTTTGCAGGGGTTTTAACAAATTTTGAAAAATGGTAAGAGGCACTTGATGGTCCATGCACTGAAAGGATGATTGTTCTCTTAGCACATTTTTTAGAAATTATATATTATTAGGTGAGAAATCCATGGATTGTTTTAGTAGTAATCCCCTTTCTCTATATTGTACTCTTATGACTACTGATGAGCATCCCACTAAAGCAAACAAGAACTTGCCAAGATGCTGGGCATTGAGTTGTGGTGCCCAAAAAGGAATCTGTGCTAGCACGTAAAATTATTGAAACTTGAACACAATATAAGAGACCAAGAATAAATTGTGAAGAAATCGAAGATCATGCGGACATCGCCTGCAAGTCAGGAATTCTTAAAAGACAAATCTGAAATTCAAACAAGAAAACAATCTAAGAGACATAACTCCTGAAAAAAAATTTGGGCAGGAATAGTTTTCAAACACATCCAAGACATACACGAGAAGAACTCACAGAGGAAATTTGGTAAAAATAGAATAATGTTTGTTATTGTGCTGACACTGCCCACAAGTCGAAAATTCAAAAAGAAAACAATGTGTTCATAACTCCTGAAAAAAAAAACTTGCACAGGACTTATTTTCAAACTCATCTAAGCCATCCTCAAGAAGAAACCAAACATCAAATTTAGTAAAAATCTGACACCGTTTGTTTAAGTTATCATGCTGACAATTCAAGCAAGAAAACAATCTGAGAGGTATAACTCCTGAAAAACAAGAGACCCCCCACAGTGACTTGATCGCTCACCTGATAAATTGTTTAAAGAAGGATTTAAGGTGGTCAGATTCAGCATCTATATTAATCTACTTTAGGTCGGTAAGTGGGGATGGGGAAGAGTTTCGTGTGTGTAAAATCACTCAAACCCCTTCAAAACACATCACATTTTGGAGCGAAGAAAAAAAAAATCACCTAGTGGACCCTCCTCCCACTTATAACCTAATCTACCCCCCCCCCCCCCCCCTCCCACAAAGTAAAAATTCATTTTTTTTCTCACAAAATCACCCACAACCATCCAAATCTTCTTCTCGGGCAAAACAAATTTTACCAAAGGACCTCCCCCCCCCCACCCACCCTGCCCCACTGAAAAAAATTTGAACAGGACTAGTTCTCAAACTTTTCCAAAACATTATCCAGTAGAAGTCAGATCAAATTTGCTGAACATTGGATAACATTTGTTTAAGTTATCAAGCTGACATCCACCAACAGTCGAAAATTCAAACAATAAAACAACCGAAGGGGCATAAAGCCTGACAAGAAATTTTGGGCAAGACTGGTTTTCGAACTCATCTGAGACATTCTCAAGTGGAACTAACAGCCCAAATTTGGTAAAAATTGGATACATGTTCAAGTTATCGTGCTGATACTGTGACACTGACAGCCAACTGGCCCGACAGATGGACACATGGATGCCTACTAACCTTCATCAAAACATAGACCAAATTATTGATACAACTCAACCAATAAGGGCTGATAAAGCAAGAGAACCCAGATGGCCTGAAGCACTCACCTTATATAAGTCCATTGAATAGATTCACCACAAAGAGATTTTGAGAATTAAAAAAAAATTAATTTCTCGTTATTCAAAATGTCCCCAGCAGTTTCATTTAAAAAAACATTACAATGATCATTACAAATATGTTCTGCGTCAGATATCAAAGTATTTAGACCAGTGCTTTGTGACACAGCTCCATCAAACAAGATGTAATGAAGTAATTATTTATCACACAAGTGTAGGGAATTCAAAATTTCTCTTAAGCCCCACAAAGTAGATCTGTTTCTCAGGCCATTTTTTGTAAAATTCCATGTGGGAAGGAGTATTTTTATTTTATTTTTTATTTTTGTAATTATTTCTTTGTGGTCAAAAGTTCATGTTCTTGGTTTGGTTTATGTTTTAGGCCTCATAATCTAATCTACAGAATAGGATGGGTGGTGGTGTATTTCATCCCTTGAGTGCAAGAAAGCTTTGGAATGCTAAAGCATTGCAAAGCATTGTCACACACAAGGGACAATTTTATCAATTTTATTAACTTGGGTAAAATATCAGACATAAATCACTGAATTTTTATTTTTTTAAAGTTTGCATTGGTTATAAATAGAGAGTATGTGGCAGCCAAACGGACCATGTGGGAGAGCCTGAGAAATAGATTTTTACCTTTTTTAGGACTAATACAGTTTTAACCCTTTACATAACATGAAAAGCAGACGACACTTGCAAAAAAAATTCTTGAATAACTAATTTTTTTCATTTTTTGTCTCAAAAACATAGGTTATGACCCCTCATTGGAACGAGCTCGACGAGCTCGTTCCAACGAGGGGTCATAACCTATGTTTTTGAGACAAAAAATGAAAATATTTTGAAAATTAATTGGCGATTTTTGAGAATAGCACTGGCCGGTTTTGGCCGTTACGTTGTGTAAAGGGTTAAAATATTTGCTTACACTTCACTTTGGTGTACATGACGAGAAAACAGCTGTTGACGCCAATACCAAACACTTCATCTGTAGGCAGTGGAACAAGGGAGGTAACAACTTCCTGATATTTATAATGCCATGTGACAACTGGTGGTGGCAATGAAGGAGATCCAACAATATTTCCCCATTGTAATCCAGAAACATTATTCAAAGGACTTGGCTAAAAAGAGAAAAAAGATCAAAACATAATTTTCTGTCTTAATCCTTTACCAAATGCACAGGATATCAAAATTTATTATTTAAATTATTGTTTTTTCAATTTTTTTCGAAAAAAAACCCCCTTCAATGAAACTATATCATGTGAAGGAGATCCAACAATATTTCCCCATTGTAATCCAAAAACATTACTCAAAGGCCTTGGCTAAAACGAGAAAAAAGGTCAAAACAGAATAATTTTCTGCCTTAATCCTTTATCAAACGTACAGGATATCAAAATTTATTAAATTATTGTTTTTTCAACTTTTTCGAAAAAAAAAACCCTTCAACAAAATTATATCATGTGACCTCCGCTCCTTCCCCCCAATTGGAACAAGCCAATAAGGTGTTTGATGGTATAGTTTTGTTGAAATTTTGTGAAAAGTTAAAAAATTTATAGTAATTTATATATTTTTTATACTTACCAATGACCCAGACAGAGCTGGTGCTAACTCTTAAAATATAGGGCCAAACACAAATTTTGCCCCCCAATCCCCAAAATTTGCATCTAAAACCAAAGAAAACATGTCCTGAATGGCCCTCCACACTTCACCTCTACTGCACATGCGCAGTGTCAAGGACGTTCCAAAATTGGCGCCATTAATCATTCTTATAACCAGTGCCTGGTAAGCGCTATGTACTCAGCGGGGAGGTATGAGTTCCCAACTCCTGGGAGGGCCATCCCCATCTGGGTCATTGGTAAGTATAAAAAATCTATAAATTACTATAAATTTTTTAACATTTTTATACTGTACCAATGACCCAGACATAGCTGAATAGTAAAAAGGCTGGAGGGCCAAGGACATAGAGCAAGTGGGAATACGCTCAATTATATAAAATAGAGTCATCCCCTCTAGGGAAAAAGAAGTATTAGGCCTTACATGTACCTTTCTTATTTATGATAAATTAGAAAGATACAACACCTTCCAAAATTGAGCATCATACATCCATGTACTCTATTAATATCTAGTATAATCCTTATACTAATAATTTTTAAAGTAAGCCAATAAATAAAGTAAGTCTAGAGAATAGAGACTCTTTATACTCCTTAAAAGTGTCTAAGGACTGTATAATAACGTCCGTTGACACGTGCTATATTCAAAAGCTATACTTTAAAAACTAAGACCTGAATGAATTTTTAAAACATAAACTTCTCACTAAAAAACCATCCCAATAACAGCTCAGAATTACTAACTCCGGAGGAGGTATCCCCTTGTTTTCATAGTAAAACAGGTGACCCAAGGGAACACCCTCCCCCCCCCCCTTTTTCTTGCCCTGGGTCAAATAGCCCAGAGCGAAGAGGGCAGCAGAACGGAGTCACTGCCGAAACAGACAGCCTACCTAGCTATAGTAGCAACTGTTAAGTGAATGACATTCTGAGCAGTAGATAATAGACCTAACAATAGAGGCCTCCAGAAATGGACTCGATATTTCTGAGATAAAAATTCATGAATGTGGATGGCTGAGCGCAATGAGCAGCCTTCAAAAATCTAAAATAGCGACACTATTAATGTAAGCCAAAGATGTAGAAGAACTCTTACTTCATGAGCCGAAATCTCAAGCACAACTGCTGAGTCAATGATATACCATAAGCAGTATCGATAGTTAATTGAATCCATTAGCAATAGAATGGAGCGTAACGTCCTTCTATTAGGCATCAAAGACAGAAGAAGCTTACGCCCGTAGTAATAAACAGATATCTGTTTATAAATACGTAAACTCTAACCGGACAGAGTAAAGGCCTATGCCCGTACGAAGACGGAAGGACCTTAATAACAATAGGTTCCGGATGTTTATTAGGAGCCTGACTGTTATGCAAAAATCAAACCTAAATAGTAAAGGAAGTAGTGATTCCGAAACTACGAAAGTGAGAATCATCCACCGATAGTGCATGAAGCTCACTGACTCTTCAGTAAAAGAGAAGCCAACAGAATTACTGTCTAAAAGGTCAGAATTTGAAAACTACTGTTTCCAGAGGCTCAAATGATTACTTAGCTAAATAAGAACCGAAGTTAAATTACGTATAGAAATTTAATCTAATGATTCTAAGTCTATTTATCGAAAAGTTACTAACTGACTTAGATAAAGAGACATAAGACTCAATTGTAAACTATCATAGAGTGCATAGGTATGAGATAACATAAACCTATAACCTTAATAGTAACAGGCTGCAGTAGATCTTGTCAAACAAGTATACTAGAAAGTTGCAATGATTAGTATGGAGGGATTAACAATATCAACATAGTGATCCCTACACCAACGACGGAAGAGCCTCCACTTTAGCCGCATAGTATAGCGAAGAAGAGGTTCTCCTACAGTAAGAAATCGCGTCCAAAGCTCGTCCAGTACAATGCTTACAATGCAATAAGGACCACACAACGGAATACGTGAAGGTTGAGACCTTGCGGGTTGTGATGAAGATGACACGATTTTTCCCAGCGAAAAAAGATCCTCTCATGGAGGAAGTTTTCGCGTTAAGTCCCACAGTAGACATCTGAGTAAAATTACCCACGGTCTCTGTGAAGACAGAGATGCTATCAACAGAAATGTATTGTGGTTGTTTATCTTAGCAATACTTGCTGAAACAACAGCGCAGGAGGATACGCATATCCTATCATTCCGTCCTATTAGATCAATAGAGCGTTAACAACATAAGCTCAGAGATCCGGACTTGTAAACACATACGTCTGCAATTGATTAGCAAGTTGTGTCGTAAATAAATTATCATTGGGCGCTCCCATTGATAGCAAATCTGATTGAATACTTGTTTGTTGAGAGTCCATTCTGACGGCAACAAGCGACCCATAAGTGAAAGGGAGTCCGATAATACAATCAGACGACCCAGAATATGACGGACCGAAGCAGAACTTGGTGTACTAAAACAAACAGAAGGATTCTTTCCATTAAATTGAATAACGGAAACGAATGAGTGCCTCCCTGGTTCCGGAGATACGCCACTACTGTCGTATTATCGGACAGGATTTGGACATGCGTTTCTGAATAATGTTCATCCAATGACATAAAGCAAGCCTAAAAAACATTATTCCGTGGAAGATAAGTGCTTGCCTAGAGACTGCGGAACCCAAAGACCCTGGCACTTCGAATCCGTTGGGATCAATTTTGTATCCCAACCTGTTTGACTAGCAACCGTCATAATTATAAAACTTGGATCCGTCAACTGCAGTGGCACTCTCTGAGTCAACCACCGAATGTTTGCCCCAGTCTGAATCTCTTGCTACACTAGATAGACAAGAGAACATGCAAATCGAGCAATTCATGGATTGCTGAAAAGTTGCTGTCGAAGAGAAGCTTCTCCGAGACCGAAGCGACTCTGAGAGAGTTCTTCACCTTACTATCCACGCGCGTGGATGTAGCTAGGGCTGCGTCACGTCTAACCAACTCCAGGTAGCCACTGAAGGGCGGAGTTATACGTGAACAAACTACTGCCCTCAAAAGAAATCACATTGAGGATCATATCCCGGAATGCTTTCTCTTGAAGACGTAATGATAACGCCTCAGTAAGGTGGATTACGTATGATAAAGCGTCTAAGTTAAGTCTATTAGACATCATTGTCGTTTCCAACATTGTGGTTGGAAAAGACATAGACGGCGAAAAAGATAATTTCCAGTCTTTAACCATGCCGTCTAGACGCATATGAACTCTCGGTATGCCCTGTTCTGCCAAAATAAATTATTCCTATAAATGATAAAAGGCAGAATTGAGCATTGCGGACAAGAAACTAAACTATCATGCTTGGTAGCAGGCTTATATATATATATAGCGTCGATAAATAATACACATGTTCTAATGACATTATTGGACTGTGTCGGTAAGTCAGGGACAATGTCCCTGAACCGATCCAAAATTCCGTGTCCAATGATGCTATAAGTCTCTTATCCAACATCGCAGCAATGTAGTCCGAAGGAACAACCACTGGAAGATAATGCCGGAAGAAATGTATGGCAGCTTCCGATGTTCCGAAAGGGAAAACTCAAAATCATCCGAATCCCTTTCGCCATCCTGTCAGACCCTATAAAGCGTTCGGTCGTCTGAACCTGATGCAACCGCGGACCGCACCGACCCAGCGCCGTCGGATAATTCCTGATCCGACCGAGAAACTGTCGATTGCTGGGATGCTGCGAAAAACTGTGCTAACTTGGATAGCACGTACGTCACTGAGGCCTGTGGAGAAGCGGTCTTATGATGCACTGCCGCTGGAAGCTCCGTGATCGTTACCCCGTGCATACTACTATTATGCGAGTGAACGGAGTGTATAGGCCTCGTGTCCCTTGGCTACCGGATGGCGTGACCTGTTCGCCGTGGAATCACTGAATGACGAAACTGGTCGGATACTCGAGGTCACGTAGCCAATGTGCGGTCGTGTGCACAGCTGTGAGGATGAGGAAGCATTATCGACAGTCTCTCGGACTGTCAATAAAACGGAGCGTCCCGAGCGGCGGACATATGCTCCGAATGCAAAATATCTGAACCACAACATGCGGTCCCCTATGTTGTTGGACGAGAGAGGGACCTCTCTCGCTCACAGCCCAGACAGACCTGGATGAGCCAGGAACCGGACTAACAGGCTTCCACCGATCTGTCCTCAATCCGTCGTCACTGGGTGAGTACTAAAGTTATTATAGTGCTCGCATCACCCAAATCTCCTTCCTAGACCGCAACGGACGAACCCGGCAGCCGAACCATTCGATGAATGTACGCTACACCGGGTGAGCTAGCGAATGTCACTCCGTCGATCCTACAAGGGACCTCTTAGGCGATAGACATATTCCATGAGCACTTATTGCCGCTAGCTCTTCATTAACTATGACGACAGAGGCACACTTTGAAAGACATCTCCGTAACTTTGCGAACAAGAAACCAGAAATGCTTGGTCATAGCAAGCATATAATAATATATATAGCGGCGTTCAATAATTCGAAAGTTTGTGTGACATTATTGGACTATGTCGGAACTGAGGGACAATGTCCCTGAACCGAACCAAAAATTTCTAAGCCCACCGACGCTATCAGTTTCTTATCCGGCATCGCAGCATTCTGGTCCGACGAAAGAACCTGTAGAAGATCAAGTCAGATGACATACACAACAGGATATGTTGTTCCGAAAGGGAAAGCTCGAAATCCTCCGAATCCCTTTCGGTATCCCGTCGGTCCGGATGAAATTTTCGGACGTCCGTACCTGCTTCCGCGGAGCGTCCCGACCCAGCATCGTCGGATAATACATCATGCGACAGATTCAGTTGTTGCTGGGATGCTGCGATAAGCTGTGCTATTTGGGATAGCACGTCCGTCCCCGAGGCCTGTGCAGTAGCGGTCTTACGATGCATTGCCGCCGGAAGCTCCGTGTACGTTGACTCCCGAACATCCGGAGTCTGCAGGCCTCGTGTCCCTGGCTACCGGATGGTGTGACCGGGTCGCCGATGATTCTCTGATTGGCGAAGCTGACTGGATATCCGAGGTCACGTAGCCAAGAGTGGTCGTGTGCGCTACCATGAGAATGAGGAAGCCTTATTGACAGTCTCTCCGGACTGACTATATGTCGGAGCGTCCCGAGCGGCGGACGTATGCTCCGAATGCGAAACATTTTGTACCACAACATCTGGGGCCAGATGTTGTTGTACGAGAGAGGGGCCTCTCTCGCTCGCCGTCCGGATGGACCTGGACGAGCTAGGAACCGGACTAAAAGGCTTCCTCCGTTCTCCCTCTAATCTGCCGTCACTGGGTGTGCATTTGGTTGATTTATAGTGCTCGCATCACCCCAAAACTCCTTCTAGACTGCAATGGACGAACCCGGCTGCCGAACCATTCGATGAATGGACGCTACACCGGGCGAGCTAGTGGACGTCAAAGGCCGTCGAACCTACTAGGGTCCTCTTAGGCAATTGGCGTATTTACATGAGCACTTTTCCGCTAGCCCTTCATTAATTGTGACAACGGAGGCACACTTTTGGAAGACATCACGGATACATCACCCTAATCTTGATCGTCTGAAATAGAAATTGATAAAGTAGAGTGACCCTGCGGGGAAAGGACCGGAATGTCCAATTCCCCACTAACATACCGTGACACACGCTTCCCATGTTGTCATCGAAATCATAACATACAGAACAGGAGTTAGTGCGAGTACACTGACTACATATAGAATGATTATAAAAGTCAGAGGAAGATTTCCTCTTATTACAATTGACCAAAATCCTTTCAATGTGAAAAGAAAACAAAGTCCTAGTACTCGCACCAACCCCTGACAATCAAAATACATAATAATATGATCCATTAACATAGAAAAAAATAAATGAAATCAAAATATTTTGAAAAAATATTTTTTCAGAACAGCCCAAGTTTCTGAAAAGTAACATTGAGCCCCAATGGATCCCAAGCCTAAGTGTGGACAAAAATTTTAAAAATATTTTAAACAATTTATGCAACACTTACGAACAAAAATAATGTATCTAGTTATGATTAAATTAACATCAAGATATTATTTTCAAGAAATCCCCCCTCACAGAGAGGGCTGTTGTAAATGTAAACAATAAGTGTAAAAACACTAAAATAAGACTCCAGGCACCCAGGCCCAAAATCAGTTACCAATAATACACTATCTGATGCAAAACAGAGACTTCCAGGGAAGAAACTGCAGAACATCAGATGGTAGATGCAGAACACAACGCCTAACCACCCATAGGTGAAGACGTAAACATGGGGAAAAGAACAGAATACATTCTGTTATTCAGCTAAAACTCCCAAGAAATTTTAGTAATAAAATTACAGAAAATATGCCAAAAGCATGGAAGAATAGCAAGAGGGGACTTAAAGGAAAGGGAGAGAGGAAAACACTGAACAATCAGTGTAACCTGATAACAAGAATGACAACAAAATGGCTGCTGCCTCGAAAATAGGTAACTTAACATAATTTCATTAAAAAATTTTAAGTTACAGCCCTGATAATTTTCTGTCACACATTTTTCCTCTCCTCCTTCTATATCCTCCTTAGAATCACCATTTCACTAATATTTATGTGTCTGGCATCTGAGATTTACAAGCACAAAGATCAGTCAGATGTTAACTGATGAAGGGCCAAACTAAGAATGATTAATGGCGCCAATTTCGGAACGTCCTTGACACTGCACATGCGCAGTAGAGGTGAAGTGTGGAGGGCCATTCAGGACATGCTTTCTTCGGTTTTAGATGCAAATTTTGGGGATTGGGGGGCAAAATTTGTGTTTGGCCCTATATTTTAAGAGTTAGCACCAGCTATGTCTGGGTCATTGGTACAGTATAAAAAAATATTTTTTCAACTGCTCAATTTGAAAATGAAAAAATTTAAAGTAATTTATATAATTTTTATACTTACCATGACCCAGACTTAGTTGGTGCTAACTCTTAAATATTCAGGGCCAAACACAAATTTTGCCCCCCAAATCCCCAAAATTTGCATCTAAATAAAAAAAAACTGATGTCCTATATGGTCCTCCATACTTTTGCCTACTGCACATGCTCTTTGTCAAGGAAGTACCGAAATTGGCGCCAAGTCTCATTCTTCCAACCAGTGCCTGCTAAATGTTAAATAATCAGTGGGGAAGTATGAGTTCCCAACTAATGGGAGGGCCATCCCCGTCTGGGTTATTGGTAAGTATAAAAAATATATAAATTACTATAAATTTTTTCATATTTTTATACTGTGCCAATGACCCAGACTTAGCTGAATAGAAAAAAGGCTGTAGGGCCTAGGACATTAAGGAAAATCCAATAGGCTCAATTATGTATAAAGAATAATCCCATCAAGGAGAAATGGAGAGAAAGGATTTACGTATGTCTTTCTTGTTTATTGGAAATAAGAAGAACACATCACCAATCAATAATTGAGCCGAATAACATCTATGATCTCTATTAACATCCAGTATAACCCATTATACTAATTTATTAAAGGAAAGCCAATAAATAATAAAGATAGTCCAGAAAATGAGACTCTTTATACTCATTTAAAAGTGTCCGAGGATTGTATATTAACGCTCGTATGACACGTTACATATACAAATGCTTCACACCGAGCTACACTTTAAAAATATTACATAAATGAGATAACATTAGCTTTACACTTTAAAACCATCCCAGGACCGACTTGGAATTACTGACTCAGGAGGAGATATTCCCTTGCTTTTTACTATAAAGCCGGTGAGATAAGGGAACACCACTCCTCCCCCCCCCCCCCCCCCCCACACCACCACAGAATGAAGAGGGCAGCAGGACAGCGTCACACCTGGGATAGAAAGCCTACATAACTATAGCTGTAATCATTTAGTGAACGACATTCTGAGCAACAGATAATGGACCTAAGGTCGCCAGAAACAGACTCTATATTTCTAAGGTAAAAATTAGTGAAGGTAGAAGGCTGTGACCAGTAAGCAGCCTTCATAAGATCTGTAATAGCAATACTGTTAGAATAAGCCCAAGATGTGGACAGTGCCCTAACTTCATGCACTGAAATCTTAAGCACACACTGCTGATTGGAAGATAAACTTTCATAAGCAGAACGAATTGCTAATTGAATCCATCTAGCAATAGAATGAACAAAAATGTCCCTTCTATTGGGAATTAATGATAAAAAAGAAGCATTTTCTTCCTTTTCTGATAAACTCTGATCTGCATTTATAAATGAGCATAGCCCTTACTGGACACAGCAAAGGTCTACGGCCATCTGATGACGGACGAGCCTTAATGATAATAGGCTCAGGATATTTATTAGGAGCCTGGTTCTTAGCCGAAAATCCCACATGAGTAGTTGAAGTAATAGCATTACCAACACTATGATAATGAGAATCATCAATAGATAAAGCATGAAGTTTACTAACTCTTCTTGCGGAAGCAAAGGCTAAGAGAAAAGCTGTTTTATATGTCAAGAATTTGAACTCTACAGCATCCAAAGGCTCAAATGGAGCTTCTTTAAGCTTCAACAGAACCCAAGCTAAATTCCACCTAGGAATTAACCTAAGGGTTCTAGGCCAGTTGATCGAAATTTTTTTAACTAACTTAGATCAAGAAACATTAGATCCGATTTCTAAGCTATCATGTTGAGCATAAGCGTCCGATAGCACAGACCTATAACCCTTAATAGTGACTGGCCGCAGTTTGAGAACGTCAAACAAGTAGACCAGAAAATTTGCAATGTCTGGAATGGAAGGATCATAAACATCTATTGACTGATCCATACACCAACGAAAGAAAACCTTCCACTTTGCCAAATAATTTAGCGAAAAGAGGAGGCCCTCCTACAGTTGTGATGCAGTGTGCGAGATTTCCCCTGAAAGAGAAGGTCCTCCCGTGGCGAAAGCTTCCGGGGAAGGTCCCATAACAGACACCTGAGTAGATTTATCCATGGTTTCTGGGATGACAGAGATGCTACCAGCAGTATCTTGCACTGCGATTGCTTGATCTTTAACAAGATCTGTTGAATCAACGGAGTTGGAGGATATGCATATCCTATCATTCCATCCCAAGAAATTGAGAGAGTGTCTACTGCGTACGCTCGAGGATCTGGGCATGGTGACACATACGTCTGCAATTGATTGTTGAGATGTGTATCGAATAAGTCTATCATTGGTCGATCCCATTGGTAGCAAATATGCCTGAATACTCGCTTGTCGAGAGTCCATTCCAAAGGCAACATATGACCTTTCCGAAAGAGCGAGTCTGCTTGAACATTCAGACGACCCGGTATATGACGGACCGATAGAAGAACGTTAAAAAAATTTATAGTAATTTATATATTTTTTATACTTACCAATGACCCAGACATAGCTGGCTGCTAACTCTTAAAAATCTAGGGCCAAACACAAATTTTGCCCCCCAATCCCCAAAATTTGCATCTAAAACCAAAGAAATCATGTCCTGAATGGCCCTCCATACTTCGCCTCTACTGCGCATGCGCAGTGTCAAGGAGGTCCCGAAATTGGCGCCATTTATCATTCTTACAATCAGTGCCTGGTCAGTGCTATGTACTCAGCGGGGAGGTATGAGTTCCCAACTCCTGGGAGGACCATCCCCATCTGGGTCATTGGTAAGTATAAAAAATATATAAATTACTATAAATTTTTTAACATTTTTATACTGTACCAATGACCCAGACATAGCTGAATAGTAAAAGGGCTGGGGGGCCTAGGACATAGAGGAAAATCCAATAAGCTGAACTATATAAAATAGAGTCATCCCCTCAAGGAGAAAAGGAGTATTAGGCTTTACATGTATCTTTCTTATTTATGATAAATTAGAAAGACACAACACCCTCCATAATTGAGCATCATAACATTCATGTTCTCTATTAACATCCAGTATAATCCTTATACTAATTATTTTTAAAGTAAGCAAATGAATAAAGTTAGTCCAGAGAATTGAGACTCTTTATACTCTTTTAAAAGTGTCCGAGGATTGTATATTAACGCCCGTTTGACACGTGACATATTCAAATGCTACACTTCAAAAATATGACATAAATGAATTTTTAAAACATTAACTTTTCACTTTAAAACCATCCCAGAAACAGCTCAGAATTACTGACTCCGGAGGAGGTATCCCCTTATTTTCATTATAAAACAGGTGACCCAGGAAAACACCCTCCCCCCCCCCCTTCCCCTTGCCCTGGGTCAAATAGCCCAGAGCGAAGAGGGCAACAAGACGGAGTCACTGCCTGAACAGAAAGCCTACATAACTATAGTTGAAACTGTTTAGTGAACGACATTCTGAGCAGCAGATAATGGACCTAAACAATGCAGGTCTCCAGAAATGGACTCAATATTTCTGAGGTAAAAATTTGTGAATGTGGATGGCTGAGACCAATATGCAGCCTTCATTAAATCTGTAATAGCAACACTATTTGTATAAGCCCAAGATGTAGAAAGAGCTATTACTTCATGAGCTGAAATCTTAAGCACAGACTGCTGAGTTAAAGATAGATTATCATAAGCAGTACAGGTAGTTAATTGAATCCATCTAGCAATAGAATGGACCGTAATGTCCTTTCTATTAGGCATCAGAGACAGAAGAAGCTTTTACGTCCTTTCTGATAAACTGAGATCTTGTTTATAAATACATAAATCTCTAACCGGACAGAGTAAAGGCCTATGCCCGTCTGAAGACGGAAGGGCCTTAATAACAATAGGTTCTGGATATTTATTAGGAGCCTGATTGTTAGCCAAAAATCCAACATTAGTAGTAAAGGTAATAGTGTTCCCGATATTACGAAAGTGAGAATCGTCCACCGATAGTACATGAAGCTCACTGACTCTTCAGCAGAAGAGAAAGCTAAGAGAAATGCTGTCTTATAAGACCAGAATCTGAAATCTACTGTCTCAAGAGGCACAAATGGTTTTCTTTTAGTTTAAGAAGAACCCAAGCTAAATTCCATTCAGGAATTAATCTAAGGGTTCTAGGTCTATTTATCGAAAAGTTTCTAATTAATTTAGATAAAGAGACATTAGATCCAATTGTAAACTATCATGGTGTGCATAGGTATCAGATAACATAGACCTATAACCTTTAATAGTAACAGGCTGCAGTTGATCTCGTCAAACAAGTATACTAGAAAGTTTGCAATGTCTGGTATGTAGGGATAAAAAATATCAACATAATGATCCCTACACCAACGACGAAAGACCTTCCACTTTAGCCGCATAGTATAGTGAAGAGGAGGTCCTCCTACAGTTAAAAATTGCATCCACTGCTCGTTCTGTACAATGCTTGCCGTGCAAGAAGGACCGCACAACAGAATACGTGAAGGTTGAGACCTTGCGGGTTGTGATGAAGTTGACACGATTTCCCCAGCGAAAGAAGATCCTCTCGTGGAGGAAGTTTTCGCGGTAAGTCCCACAGCAGACACCTGAGTAAATTTATCCACGGTCTCTGTGGAGACAGAGATGCTACCAACAGAATTGTATTGTGATTGTTTTATCTTAGCAATATTTGCTGAATCAACGGCGCTGGAGGATACGCATATCCTATCATTCCGTCCCACGAGATCGATAGAGCGTTTACTGCATATGATCGGGGATCCGGACATGGTGACACATACGTCTGCAATTGATTGTCGAGTTGTATTGCAAATAAGCCTATCATTGGCCACTCCCATTGGTAGCAAATCTGATTGAATACCTGTTTGTTGAGAGTACATTCTGACAGCAACAAGCGACCCTTCCATGAAAGGGAGTCTGCTAATACATTCAGACGACCAGGAATATGACGGACCGAAGCAGATCTTGGTGTTCTAGAACAAACAGAAGGATTCTTTCCGTTAAATTGAATAACGGAATGGAATGAGTGCCTCCCTGATTCCGGATATACGCAACTACTGTCGTATAGTTGGACAGGATTTGGACACACGCTTTCTGAATAATGTTCATCCAATGACGTAGTGCAAGCCAAATTGACATCATTTCTTGGATGTTTATGTGCTTGCCTAGAAACTGCGGAACCCAAAGGCCCTGGCACTTCGAATCCATTGGGATCAATGTTGTACCCCAACCTGTTTGACTGGCATCCATCATAATCGTAAAACTGGGATCCGGCAACTGCAGTGGAACATCCCTGAGTCAACCACTGAATGTTTGCCCAAGTCTGAATCTCTTGTTACACTTGATTGACAAGAGAACGTCTATATCGAGCAATTCATAGATTGCTGAAAGGTTGCCGTCGAAGAGAAGCTTCTCCGAGACCGAAGCGACTCTGAGAGAGTTCTTCACCTTACAATCCACGCGCGTGGATGTAGCTTGGGCTGCGTCACGTCTAACCAACTCCAGGTTTGCCACTGAAGGGCGGAGTTATACGTGGAAAAGCTACTGCCATTGAAAGAAATCTCATTGAGGATCATATCCTGGAATTCTTTCCCTTGAAGACGTAATGATAACACCTTAGTAAGGTGGTCTGCGTATGATAAAGCGTCTAAGATAAGTCTGTTAGACATCATTGTCGTTTCCAACGTCGTGGTTGGAATTGACATAGACGGCGATACAGACAATTCCAGTCTTCAGCCTCGTCGTCTAGACGCAGAGGAACTCTCGGTATGCCATGTCCTGCCATTTCAAATTTATTCCTTGAATTGATGAAAGGCAGATTTAGAGCATTTGCAGACAAGAAACTAGACTTGCCTGTTTTGGTAGCAAGCTTATATATAGCGTCGTTCAATAATTCGAATGTTCTTGTGACATTATTGGACTGTGTCAGCAACTCAGGGACGATGTCCCTGAACCGATCAAAAACTCTGTGTCCAATGACGCTATTAGTCTCAGCATCGCAGCATTCTAGTCCGACGGAACAACCTCTGGAAGATAATGCCGGAAGAAATCTATGGCAGCTTCTGTTGTTCCGAAAGGGAAAGCTCGAAATCCTCCGAATCCCTTTCGCCATCCTGTCGGACCCTATGAAGTGTTCGGTCGTCCGGACCTGATGCTTCAGCGGAGTGAACCGACCCAGCGTCGTCGGATTATTCCTGATCCGACAGAGATTCTGTCATTTGCTGGGATGCTGCGATAAGTTGTGCTATTTTGGATAGCACGTCCGTCACTGAGGCCTGTGGAGAAGCGGTCTTACGTTGCTTTGCCGCTGGAATCTCCATGTACGTTGCCCCGTGCATACTTCTATTATGCGAGCGTCCGGAGTCTACAGGCCTCGTGTCCCTTGGCTACCGGATAGCGTGACCTGTTCGCCGTGGAATCCCTGATTGGCGAAGCTGGCAGGATATTCGAGGCCACGTAGCCAAGGTGCGGTCGTGTGCGCGGCCGTGAGGATGAGGAAGCCTTATCGACAGTCTCTCGGACTGTCTATATAACGGAGCGTCCCGAGCGGCGAACATATGCTCCGAATGCGAAACGTTTGTACCACAATATCTGGTCCCAGATGTTGTTGTACGAGAGAGGGACCTCTCTCGCTCGCAGCCCGGATGGACCTGGACGAGCTAGGAACCGGACTAATAGGCTTCCTCCGATCTCTCCTCTGATCCGTCGTCACAGGGTGTGTACTTTTGTCTTATTATAGTGCTCGCATCACCCAAATCTCCTTCCTGGACTGCAACGGACGAACCCGGCTGCCGAGCCATTCGATGAATGGACGCTACACCGGGCAAGCTAGCGGATGTCAACGCCGTCGATCCTACTAGGGACCTCTTAGGCGACTGACGTATTTCCATGAGCACTTATTGCCGCTAGCTCTTCATTTAACTATGACGACAGAGGCACACTTTTGGAAGACATCATGGTAACTTTTGCGAACAAGAAACCAGACTTGCTTGTTTAATAGCAAGCATATATATAGCGTCGTTCAATAATTCGAAAGTTCCTGTGACATTATTGGACTGTGTCGGAAACTCAGGGACGATGTCCCTAAACCGATCAAAAAATTCTTCTGTCCACAGACGCTATCAGTCTCTTATCCGGCATCGCAGCATTCTGGTCCGACGAAACAACCTCTAGAAGATTAAAGCCGGATGAAATGTACAGCAGCTTATGTTGTTCCGAAAGGGAAAGCTCGAAATCCTCCGAATCCCTTTCGCCATCCTGTCGGACCCTATGAAGTTTTCGGACGTCCGTACCTGATGCTTCAGCGAAGCGTACCGACCCAGCGTCGTCGGATATTACCTGATCCGACAGAGATTCTGTCGTTGCTGGGATGCTGCGATAAGTTGTGCTATTTGGGATAGCACGTCCATCACTGAGGCCTGTGGAGTAGCGGTCTTACGATGCTTTGCCGCTGGAAGCTCCGTGTACGTTGACTCCTGCATACTTTTCTTATGCGAACGTCCGGAGTCTACAGGCCTCGTGTCCCTGGCTACCGGAAGGCGTGACCTGGTCGCCGTGGATTCTCTGATTGGCGAAGCTGGCTGGGTATCCGAGGTCACGTAGCCAAGGTGCGGTCGTGTGCGCTGCCGTGAGGATGAGGAAGCCTTATTGTCGTCTCTCCGGACTGTCTATATAACGGAGCGTCCCGAGCGGCGGACGTATGCTCCGAATGCGAAACATTTTGTACCACAACATCTGGTCCCAGATGTTGTTGTACAAGAGAGGGGCCTCTCTCGCTCGCAGCCCTGATGGACCTGGACGAGCTAGGAACCGGACTAATAGGCTTCCTCCATTCTCTCCTCTGATCCGCCGTCACTGGGTGTGCACTTAGTTGATTTATAGTGCTCGCATCACCCAAAACTCCTTTCTGGACCGCAACGGATGAACCCGGCTGCTGAACCATTCGATGAATGGACGCTACACCGGGCGAGCTAGCAGATGTCAAAGGCCGTCGATCGTACTAGGGACCTCTTAGGCAATTGACGTATTTCCATGAGCACTTTGCTGCTAGCTCTTCATTTAATTGTGACGACGGAGGCACACTTTTGGAAGACATCACGGATACATCACCCTGTTCTTGTTCGTCTGAAATAGAGATTGATAAACTAGAGTGACCCTGCGGAGAAAGGACCGGCATGGCCATTTCCCCGCTAACATACCGTGACACACGCTTCCCATGTTGTCATCCCAATAGACACATACTGAACAGGAGTTAGTGCGAGTACACTGACTACAATTAATACAATGATTATGAAAGTCAGAGGAAGATTTCCTCTTATTACAATTGAACAATATCTTTCATTGTGAAAAGAATACAAAAAGTCCTAGTACTCGCACCAACCCCTGAAAACAAAGATACATAATAACATGATCCATTAACATAGAAAAAATAATTGAAATCAAAAAAAATTTTTTGAACAAATATTTTTTCAGAAAAGCCCAAGTTTCTGAAAAGTAACGTTGAGCCCCAATGGATCCCAAGCCTGAGTGTGGACAAAAATTTTAAAACTATTTTTAAAAATTAATGCAACACTTACGAATAATAATAATGTATCTTGTTATGATTAAACTAACACAAAGACAAGAAATCCCCCTCCACAGAGACTGTTGTCAATGTAAACAAGAAGTGTAAAAACACCAGAAACATGACTCCAGGCACTGATAACCATGGCCCGAAATCAGTTACCAATAATACACTATCTGATGCAAAACAGAGACTTCCAGGGAAGAAACTGCAGAACAGCAGATGGTAGATGCAGAACACTACGCCTAAACACCCATGGGTGAGGACGTAAACATGGGGAAAAGAACAGAATTCATTCTGTTACCCAGCTAAAACTCCCAAGAAATTTTAGTAATAATATTACAGAAAATATGCCAAAAGCATGGGAGAATAGCAAGGGGGGACTTAAAGGAAAGGGAGAGAGGAAAACACTGAACAAGCAGTGTAACTTTATAGCAAGAATGACCACAACAGGCCCATGCCTCGAAAGTTAAAAAATTTACAGTAATTTATATATTTTTTATACTTACCAATGACCCAGACATAGCTGGTGCTAACTCTTAAAAATCTAGGGCCAAACACAAATTTTGCCCCCCAATCCCCAAAATTTGCATCTAAAACCAAAGAAATTATGTCCTGAATGGCCCTCCATACTTCGCCTCTACTGCACATGCGCAGTGTCAAGGAGGTCCCGAAATTGGCGCCATTTATCATTCTTACAATCAGTGCCTGGTCAGCGCTATGTACTCAGCGGGGAGGTATGAGTTCCCAACTCCTAGGAGGGCCATCCCCATCTCGGTCATTGGTAAGTATAAAAAATATATAAATTACTATAAATTTTTTAACATTTTTTTACTGTACCAATGGCCCAGACATAGCTGAATAGTAAAAAGGCTGGAGGGCCTAGGGCATAGAGGAAAATCCAATAAACTCAACTATATAAAATAGAGTCATCCCCTCGAGGAGAAAAGGAGTATTAGGCTTTACATGTATCTTTCTTACTTATGATAAATTAGAAAGACACAACACCCTCCATAATTGAGCATCATAACATTCATGTTCTCTATTAACATCCAGTATAATCCTTATACTAATTATTTTTAAAGTAAGCAAATAAATAAAGTTAGTCCAGAGAATTGAGACTCTTTATACTCTTTTAAAAGTGTCCGAGGATAGTATATTAACGCCCGTTTGACACGTGACATATTCAAATGCTACACTTTAGAAATATGACATGAATGAATTTTTTTTTTAAACAATAACTTTTCACTTTAAAACCATCCCAGTAACAGCTCAGAATTACTGACTCCGGAGGAGGTATCCCCTTGTTTTCACTATAAAATAGGTGACACAAGGGAACACCCTCCCCCCCCCCCCCCCATTCCCCTTGCCCTGGGTCAAATAGCCCAGAGCGAAGAGGGCAACAGGATGGAGTCACTGCCTGAACAGAAAGCCTACATAACTATAGTAGCAACTGTTTAGTGAACGACATTCTGAGCAGCAGATAATGGACCTAAACAATGCAGGTCTCCAGAAACAGACTCAATATTTCTGAGATAAAAATTCGGGAATGTGGATGGCTGAGACCAATATGCAGCCTTCATTAAATCTATAATAGCAACACTATTTGCAGAAGCCCAAGATGTAGAAAAAGCTCTTACTTCATGAGCCGAAATCTTAAGCACAGACTGCTGAGTTAAAGATAGATTATCATAAGCAGTACAGATAGTTAATTGAATCCATCTAGCAATAGAATGGACCGTAATGTCCTTTCTATTAGGCATCAGAGACAGAAGAAGCTTTTACGTCCTTTCTGATAAACTGAGATCTTGTTTATAAATACATAAAGCTCTAACCGGACAGAGTAAAGGCCTATGCCCGTCTGAAGACAGAAGGGCCTTACTAACAATAGGATCCGGATATTTATAGAAGCCTGATTCTTAGCCAAAAATCCAACATTAGTAGTAAAGGTAATAGTGTTCCCGAAATTACGAAAGAGAGAATTGTCCACCGATAGTGCATGAAGCTCACTGACTCTTCAAGCAGAAGAGAAAGCTAAGAGAAATGCTGTCTTATAAGACCAAAATTTGAAATCTACTGTCTCAAGAGGCTCAAATGGTTTTCTTTTAGTTAAGAAGAACCCAAGCTAAATTCCATTTAGGAATTAATCTAAGGGTTCTAGGTCTATTTATCGAAAAGTTTCTAACTAATTTAGATTTATTTATTTATTTATTGATGTTTAAGGTCACATATTTATGCACAATGGCTAATCATGACTGTGACAGTTTTACGGGTGGAGGAAGCCGGAGTACCCGGAGAGAACCACCGAGCAACGACGAGCAGCTGCCAGCTCCCCAACATCGTAACTCGCGTTAGATTGGTTGGAGACATGCGCACCATCGACGTGCAGTACGCCATAGTACACGGCGTCATCGTGCCCCCACGCGGACAATGGAGATGAAGTGTCTTGCCCAAGGACACAACGCGGTTGCCGCAGGTGGGATTCGAACCGAGGACCTCTCGGCTTGCAGCCTGCACCTCTACCTACTGAGCCACCGCGCTCCCAACTAATTTAGATAAAGAGACATTAGATCCAATTGTAAACTATCATGGTGTGCATAGGTATCAGAAAACATAGACCTATAACCTTTACTAGTAACAGGCTGCAGTTGATCTCGTCAAACAAGTATACTAGAAAGTTTGCAATGTCTGGTATGGAGGGATAAAAAATATCAACATAATGATCCCTACACCAACGACGAAAGACCTTCCACTTTAGCCGTATAGTATAGCGAAGATGAGGTCCTCCTACAGTTAGAAATCGCGTCCACTGCTCATCCTGTACAATGCTTGCCATGCAAGAAGGACCACACAACGGAATACGTGAAGGTTGAGACCTTGCGGGTTGTGATGAAGTTGACACGATTTCCCCAGCGAAAGAAGCTCCTCTCGTGGAGGAAGTTTTCGCGGTAAGTCCCACAGCAGACACCAGAGTAGATTTATCCACGGTCTCTGTGGAGACAGAGATGCTACCAACAGAATTGTATTGTGATTGTTTTATCTTTAGCAATATTTGCTGAATCAACGGCGCTGGAGGATACGCATATCCTATCATTCCGTCCCACGAGATCGATAGAGCATCTACTGCATATGCTCGGGGATCCGGACATGGTGACACATACGTCTGCAATTGATTGTTGAGTTTTGTCGCAAATAAGTCTATCATTGGCCGCTCCCATTGGTAGCAAACCTGATTGAATACCTGTTTGTTGAGAGTCCATTCTGACGGCAACAAGCGACTCTTCCGTGAAAGGGAGTCTGCTAATACATTCAGACGACCCGGAATATGACGGACCGAAAGCAGAACTTGGTATTCTAGAACAAACAGAAGGATTCTTTCCGTTAAATTGAATAACGGAACGGAATGAGTGCCTCCCTGGTTCCAGATATACGCAACTACTGTCGTATTGTCGGACAGGATTTGGACATGCGCTTTCTGAATAATGTTCATCCAATGACGTAGTGCAAGCCAAATTGACATCATTTCTTGGATGTTTATGTGCTTGCCTAGAAACTGCGGAACCCAAAGACCCAGGCACTTCGAATCCGTTGGGATCAATGTTGTACCCCAACCTGTTTGACTGGCATCCGTCATAATCGTAAAACTGGGATCCGGCAACTGCAGTGGAACTCCTTGAGTCAACCACTGAATGTTTGCCCAAGTCTGAATCTCTTGTTACACTTGATTGACAAGAGAACGTCTATATCGAGCAATTCATAGATTGCTGAAAGGTTGCCGTCGAAGAGAAGCTTCTCCGAGACCGAAGCGACTCTGAGAGAGTTCTTCACCTTACTATCCACGCACGTGGATGTAGCTAAGGCTGCGCCACGTCTAACCAATTCCAGGTTTGCCACTGAAGGGCGGAGTTATACGTGGAAAAGCTACTGCCCTTGAAAGAAATCTCATTGAGGATCATATCCTGGAATTCTTCTTGAAAGATGTAATGATAACGCCTTAGTAAGGTGGTCTGCGTATGATAAAGCATCTAAATTAAGTCTGTTAGACATTATTGTCGTTTCCAACGTCGTGGTTGGAATTGACATAGACGGCGATATAGACAATTCCAAGTCTTCAGCCTCATCGTCTAGACGCAGAGGAACTCTTGGTATGCCCTGTCCTGCCGTTTCGAATTATTCCTTGAATTGATGAAAGGCAGATTAGAGCATTTGCGGACAAGAAACCAAACTTGCCTGTTTTGGTTGCAAGCTTATATACATAGCGTCGTTCAATAATTCGAATGTTCTTGTGACATTATTGGACTGTGTCGGCAACTCAGGGACGATGTCCCTGAACCGACCAAAAACAAATTCTGTGTCCAATGACGCTATTAGTCTCTTATCCAGCATCGCAGCATTCTAGTCCGACGGAACAACCTCTGGAAGATAATGCCGGAAGAAATCTATGGCAGCTTCTGTTGTTCCGAAAGGGAAAGCTCGAAATCCTGCGAATCCCTTTCGCCATCCTGTCGGACCCTATAAAGTGCTCGGTCGTCCGTACATGATGCTTCAAGCGGAGCGTACCGACCCAGCGTCGTCGGATTATTCCTGATCCGACAGAGATTCTGTCGTTTGCTGGGATGCTGCAATAAGTTGTGCTATTTTGGATAGCACGTCCGTCACTGAGGCCTGTGGATGAGCGGTCTTACGTTGCTTTGCCGCTGGAAGCTCCGTGTACGTTGACCCGTGCATACTTCTATTATGCGAGCGTCCGGAGTCTACAGGCCTCGTGTCCCTTGGCTACCAGATGGCGTGACCTGTTCGCCGTGGAATCCCTGAATGGCGAAGCTGGCTGGATATTCATGGTCACGTAGCCAAGGTGCGGTCGTGTGCGCTGCCGTGAGGATGAGGAAGCCTTATCGACAGTCTCTCGGACTGTCTATATAACGGAGCGTCCCGAGCGGCGGACATATGCTCCGAATGCAAAACGTTTGTACCACAATATCTGGTCCCAGATGTTGTTGTACGAGAGAGGGACCTCTCTCGCTCGCAGCCCGGATGGACCTGGACGAGCTAGGAACCGGACTAATAGGCTTCCTCCGATCTCTCCTCTGATCCGTCGTCACTGGGTGTGCACTTTTGTCTAAATATAGTGCTTGTATCACCCAAATCTCCTTCCTGGACCGCAACGGACGAACCCGGCTGCCGAACCATTCGATGAATCGACGCTACACCGGGCGAGCTAGCGGATGTCAACGCCGTCGATCCTACTAGGGACCTCTTAGGCGATTGACGTATTTCCATGAGCACTTATTGCCGCTAGCTCTTCATTTAACTATGACGACAGGGGCACACTTTTTGAAGACATCACGGTAACTTTTGCGAACAAGAAACCAGACTTGCTTGTTTAATAGCAAGCATATATATATAGCGTCGTTCAATAATTCGAAAGTTCCTGTGACATTATTGGACTGTGTCGGAAACTCAGGGACGATGTCCCTGAACCGATCAAAAAATTCTTGTGTCCACAGACGCTATCAGTCTCTTATCCGGCATCGCAGCATTCTGGTCCGACGAAACAACCTCTAGAAGATAAAGCCGGATGAAATGTACGGCAGCCTATGTTGTTCCGAAAGGGAAAGCTCGAAATCCTCCGAATCCCTTTCGCCATCCTGTCGGACCCTATGAAGTTTTCGGACGTCCATACCTGATGCTTCAGCGGAGCGTACCGACCCAGCGTTGTCAGATATTACCTGATCCGACAGAGATTCTGTCGTTGCTGGGATGCTGTGATAAGTTGTGCTATTTGGGATAGCATGTTCGTCACTGAGGCCTATGGAGTAGCAGTCTTACGATGCTTTGCTGCTAGAAGCTCCGCGTATGTTGACTCCTGCATACTTTTCTTATGCGAACGTCCGGAGTCTACAGGCCTCGTGTCCCTGGCTACCGGATGGCGTGACCTGGTCGCCGTGCATTCTCTGATTGGCGAAGCTGGCTGGATATCCGAGGTCACGTAGCCAAGGTGCGGTCGTGTGCGCTGCCGTGAGGATGAGGAAGCCTTATTGACAGTCTCTCCGGACTGTCTATATAACGGAGCGTCCCGAGCGGCGGACGTATGCTCCGAATGCGAAACATTTTGTACCACAACATCTGGTCCCAGATGTTGTACGAGAGAGAGGCCTCTCTCGCTCGCAGCCCGGATGGACCTGGACGAGCTAGGAACCGGACTAATAGGCTTCCTCCGTTCTCTCCTCTGATCCGCCGTCACTGGGTGTGCACTTAGTTCATTTATAGTGCTCGCATCACCCAAAACTCCTTTCTGGACCGCAACGGATGAACCCGGCTGCCGAACCATTCGATGAATGGACGCTACACCGGGCGAGCTAGCGGACGTCAAAGGCCGTCGATCCTACTTGGGACCTCTTAGGCAATTGACGTATTTCCATGAGCACTTTGCCGCTAGCTCTTCATTTAATTGTGACGACGGAGGCACACTTCTGGAAGACATCATGGATACATCACCCTGTTCTTGTTTGTCTGAAATAGAGATTGATAAACTAGAGTGACCCTGCGGAGAAAGGACCGGCATGGCCATTTCCCCGCTAACATACCGTGACACACGCTTCCCATGTTTGTCATCCCAATTGACACATACTGAACAGGAGTTAGTGCGAGTACACTGACTACAATTAATACAATGATTATGAAAGTCAGAGGAAGATTTCCTCTTATTACAATCGAACAATATCCTTTCATTGTGAAAAGAATAAAAAAAGTCCTAGTACTCGCACCAACCCCTGAAAACAAAGATACATAATAACATGATCCATTAACATAGAAAAAATAATTGAAATCAAAAAAAATTTTTTGAACAAATATTTTTTCAGAAAAGCCCAAGTTTCTGAAAAGTAACGTTGAGCCCCAATGGATCCCAAGCCTAAGTGTGGACAAAAATTTTAAAACTATTTTTAAAAATTAATGCAACACTTACGAATAATAATAATGTATCTTGTTATGATTAAACTAACACAAAGACAAGAAATCCCCCTCCACAGAGACTGTTGTCAATGTAAACAAGAAGTGTAAAAACACCAGAAACATGACTCCAGGCACTGATAACCATGGCCCGAAATCAGTTACCAATAATACACTATCTGATGCAAAACAGAGACTTCCAGGGAAGAATCTGCAGAACATCAGATGGTAGATGCAGAACACTACGCCTAACCACCCATAGGTGAGGACGTAAACATGGGGAAAAGAACAGAATTCATTCTGTTACCCAGCTAAAGCTCCCAAGAAATTTTAGTAATAATATTACAGAAAAAATGCCAAAAGCATGGGAGAATAGCAAGGGGGGACTTAAAGGAAAGGGAGAGAGGAAAACACTGTACAAGCAGTGTAACTTTATAGCAAGAATGACCACAACAGGCCCATGCCTCGAAAATAGGCAACTTAACATAATTTCATTAAAAAATTTTAAGTTATAGCCCTGATTATTTTCTGTCACTCATTTTTCCTCTCCTCCTTCTATTTCCTCTTTAGATCCACCAATTCTCTACTATTTATGTGTCAGGCATCATTTAAACTGAGATTTACAAGCACAAAGATCAGTCAGATGTGAACTGATGAAGGGCCAAACAAAGAATGATAAATGGCGCCAATTTTGGGACCTCCTTGACACTGCGCATGCGCAGTAGAGGCGAAGTATGGAGGGCCATTCAGGACATGATTTCTTTGGTTTAAGATGCAAATTTTGGGGATTGGGGGGAAAAATTTGTGTTTGGCCCTAGATTTTTAAGAGTTAGCACCAGCTATGTCTGGGTCATTGGTACAGTATAAAAATATAGGTAACTTAACATAATTTCATTAAAAATTTTTAAGTTACAGCCCTGATTATTTTCTGTCACTCATTTTTCCTCTCCTCCTTCTATTTCCTCTTTAGATCCACCATTTCTCTAATATTTATGTGTCTGGCATCATTTAAACTGAGATTTACAAGCACAAAGATCAGCCAGATGTGAACTGATGAAGGGCCAAACAAAGAATGATAAATGGCGCCAATTTCGGGACCTCCTTGATACTGCGCATGTGCAGTAGAGGCGAAGTATGGGGGCCATTCAGGACATGATTTCTTTGGTTTTAGATGCAAATTTTGGGGATTGGGGGGCAAAATTTGTGTTTGGCCTTAGTTTTTAAGAGTTAGCACCAGCTATATCTGGGTCATTGGTACAGTATAAAAATGTGATGTTCCAAGACATACAGAAGAATTCTTTCCGTTAGTTCGAATAACAGAATCGAATGAGTGCCTCCCTGGTTCCGAATATACGATACTACTGTCGAGTTGTCCGACAGGATTTGAACATGCAAATTCTGAATTATGTTCATCCAATGACGTAGCGCTAGCCATATTGCCATCATTTCTTTGATGTTTATATGTTTTTCCCGGAACACAGGGTCCCAAAGACCCTGACATTTCAAGTCTGTTGGGCTCAGGGTCGTGCCCCAGCCTAAGTGACTCACATCCGTCATTATTGTAAAAGCCGGATCTGGCAGCTGCAGCAGAACTCCCAGAGTTAACCACTGAATGTCTGCCCAAATCTGAATTCTTTGTTTTACTTGGTCTGAAAAAACAATATCTGTTTCGAGCGAATGCATCTTCACACTCCATATTTGAGTGAAAAATATCTGGAGTGGACGTGTGTGTGCCCATCGAAATGAGGTCAGCAGCTGCTCCGCACAGTCCCATCAACTCCCTCACTGTTAAAACGTCTGAGCATAGACAAAAGCGAGCATAACAACTGACTAATTTCGCTCTGGGTAACGGAAGACGAACCAGACTGTTGTGAGTCTCGAAGCTCATTCCCAAGTGAATGAACGACTTGGACAGAGCTAGATCCGACCTCTTTTCATTTACAATGAAACTGAGACGTCGGAGCAATAGAAGCAGACTCTGAACATTGTTTTGAAGAACCGTTTTGTTGCCGTATCTCTGAAGAATGTCGTCCAAATAGGCCGACGTTACAGTAGATGAATGAGCCCAGAAATATGCCATTACCGAGTTCATTATTCGAGTGAATACCCTGGGTTCTAGATTGAGTCCGAAGCACATCGCTCGGAACTGATAAACAACCCCCAGGATGGTGAACCGTAGGTACTTTCTGAATGCTGGATTCATCATAACATGAAAGTATGCATCCTTTAGATCTATGCTTGATGCATAGTCGTTCACCGGAATGCTCGCCCTTACTGATCGAATGGTCTCCATATAAAACTTTGGAGCCATGATCAATTTGTTTATCCAGCTCAACTCTATTACTGGACGGAACGAGCCATCTGGCTTCGGTACCAAAAACAGGTGACTGTAAAAACCCAGTGATTCCTGGTTTTCTCCAAAAGAGATTTTATCTCCGATAGAAGAGAATCTCTTTTTAGAGGGTTGATCAGAAGCTGAGTCCAGCGTGGACTTCGTGTTAACAGAGGTTTCTCTCAGAATGATAGCCTTAGGCCATCCGAGATAACCCCTCTGACCCACTGGTCCTCTGTAATGGAAATCCAATTTTCCAGAAACCTTGACAGTCTTCCGCCAACAGGACTGCAATAGAGGTCCTGACCATCACCTCCTGGACCTGCAAGGCCTTGGGAAAGAGAAACTGCGACCTCCCCGTGCAGCGCCTCAGCCTGTCGACCTGGGGACGTCCGACCGGTAGTCTCGGCCAGTCCTAGGTCCCCTACCTGAGTGGCTATTTTGACGATCCCTAGGGTAATTACCTGAGGATTTCTTATATCCTCTAGAGGAGCTTCCTTTGGACGAACTTGGTCCTGAAGCTCCTACTTTACCCTTTTCTGCTGTATCAGTTTTTCTGGAAACTGACTTCAAAAGCAGAGTATCAGATGCTTTTTTAGTAAGCTGATCATAGATCAATGAAAGCTTGCCATCAAAGAGATAGTCACCGGATACCGGAGCGACTCAAAGAGAGTTTTTCACCTTATCATCCATTAGGGATGATGACGCTAGGGCTGCATCACGTCTAATTAACTCTAAATTAGCTACTGATAAGGCAGAGTTATACGTGGAATAAGCAATAGCTCCTGAAAGAACTCTTAATGAGGTACGAACGTCCTCAAATTCTTTTCCACTGAGACGTTGCACTAATGCTCTAGTAAGGTGATCTGCATAAGACAAAGAATATAGATTAGCTCTATTGGAATATATCGTTGTATCCATTGTATCTGAGCAAATAGAAACGCAGTGGAACTCTCAAAATACCCTGATCTGCCATTCTAAATTTATTTCTATTATTAATAAACGGCAGATCCAGAGCACGTGGAGATAAAAAATTGCTTTTCCTTGTCCCCATGGATAGATTGAGTATAGCGTCATTTAACAGTTCAAAAGTCTGAGACACATTACTGGACTCCACCAGGTAAACAGGAATATCTTCCTTAACCCGATCGAAAAAGTCGGAATCTAATGATGCTAGCAGTTTTTTATCCTTTGTCGCAGCATTCTGATCCGAAGAAACAACATCTGGAAGGTATTGATGAATAAAATCCATTGTTACCTTGTGTTGCTCTGAAAGGAAATAATCCAATTCACTCAATTCCCTTTCACCATCCGATTGGACCAGATTAGATTCTTGGTCATCCCTATCTGAACGAGCAGAGGAATGAACTGACCCAGCTTCATCTGATAGTTCCACATCAGAAACTGTCATAGGATGTTCAGGAGCCGGCTGGGATGCTGCGATGAGCTGTGCTATTTGCGACAGCAAGTCATTAACAGAGGCCTGTGGAGCAGCTGTTCTTTGATATTTAGCCACTGGCTACTCCTGGGACAGCGTGTCCGACATAATCCTCTTATGTGGACGACCCAATTCATGTGGTCTCATCTCCTTGGCCATCGGATGGCGTGACTTTCTTGACATCAAATCTTTCATCGGCGATGCAGGCTGGACCTCTGTAGTCACATAGCCAAGGTGCGGTCGTGTGTGCTTTGAAGACTAACTGGAAGCCGATAGACTAGCTAACCCAGGCAGCCTATTTGACAGAGCATCCCGGACAGGAGGCGTAGACGTATGCTCCGACTGACAAACGTTCTGAACAACAACATCTGGTCCCAGATGTTTTTGAAAGAGAGAGGGACCTCTCTCGCTCGCGGTCCGGGAAGACCTGGACGAGCCCACCGCAGAACTAGCTGGCTTCCTCTGTTCCGTCGCCGCAGGGTGAACATATTTTGATATTATAGTGCTCGCAACACCCTTTTTCCTTTCCTCAACCGCTACAGGCTTACCCGGCATCATAACACCCATATTCTGAGTGATAGAACTGCCAGTTGAGCTAGCTGGCGACAAGGACGTAAATCCGATGATCTGGGATCTAGGCCCTTGTCTTATTTCATTGAGCACTTTTGCCCCTAGCTCTGTGTTTGATTGCGACGATGGCAGCACACTTCCTGATGGCATCACCGATACATCACAATGTTCTTGTTCCTCTGAAAAAGAAACTGAAAAACTAGAGTGACCTTGTAGTGAGAGAACAGGCATCAATCTCTCACCACTAACAATGTACCGTGACACACATCTCCAACGTTTATCATCCCAATTGACACAAACGGAACAAGAGTTAGTGCAAGAACAAGGACTACAGCAAACACAATGAACATGAGAATTAGAGGAAGAGTTCCTTGACTTACAATTTGAGCAATAATCTTTCATTTTGCCAAAAATTATAAGCCAATAGTACTCGCACTAACCCTAATAATAATCTGACAAAGATACATAATAATACAATCCAATACAAAAATTTAGAAAAATAAATTCCTAAAAAAATTTTGCAAAAATTTTGATATGAGCCCAAGTTCCCAAAGGGAACGATGAGCCCAAATGGATCCCAAAAGCCTAAGTGCGGACAAAATTTTTTTCTTGATTCTAAAAAATTAATGCTACACTTCCGGAGTATATAATGTATCTGATTAAAAACCAAACATCATAATGACTAGGAAATTACTTACGGAAAGTAACCGTTGTCAATGTAAACAACATGCAATAAAAAACGGAAGACTCCAGGAACTGAACAATATGGCCCGAAGTCAGTAACAGATTTTTAAACTATCCGATGTAAGACAGAATCTTCATCAGAAGAAACTGCGATACATCAGATGGTAGATGCAAGACCAAAAACAGCTAAACACCCCAAGGGTGAGGACGTAAGCATGGGGATATACAGAATAAACATTCTGCAAACAAGTTAAACTCCCAAGAAATTTTCAAGAAAAAAAAATTCAAAAAAGGTCCAAAAAGCATGGGAGCTTAACAGGGGGGTATCAAAGAAGGAGAGGGAGGAAACACTTAACAAACAGTGGCAATTTCATAGCAAGAATTATAACATTAGGCCCATGCCCAGAAATTAGGAAACATGAAATAATTTTCAATAAAAATTCTAAGTTACAGCCCTGAACACATCAAACCACTGTTTTTCCTTTCATCTTCTTAATTTATCCTTTGATCCACCAAAATTACCATTACTTTGTGTCTGGCATCATAAAAACTGAGATTTACAAGCACAGAAGTCAGTTAGCTGTTACTGACAGAAGGGCCAAACAAAGAATGAGGCTTGGCGCCAACTTCGGTATTTCCTTGACACTGTGCATGCGCAGTAGACAAAAGTATGGAGGACCATATAGGACATTATTTTTTTGGTTTTGGATGCAAATTTTGAGGATTTGGGGGGCAAAATTTGTTTGGCCCTGAATAGTTTGGAGTTAGCACCAGCTAAGTCTGGGCCAATGGTTACAGTATAAAAAATATGAAATAATTAGTTAGTCAACAATTTTTTTTGCAAGTGTCGTCTGCTTTTCATGTTAGATAAAGGGTTAAATCAATAATTTATACTCATAGAGTAAATATTATTTATCAAAACTCATAAGTTTATCGGGATATTTGCAAGTCATTTTAACTGACTTAAATTGTCACTTGTGTATGTAACTTAAGATGAAATTAGGATGTTAAGAGTTCATTTTATAATAAGTACATGAAGTGACAGTGTGATTTTATACTTCGTTGCATATACATGTTGGTAGTCTCCTCATTTATCTATTAGGTGTATTCCTATACATGTAATATATCATGTAGTTGATTACAAACGCACCTTTTATTGTTAAAATCCATCATTTATTGTAAATATTACTGCCAAGTGGTGTTTTCTAATTTCCATTGTGTAAAACGTCATTTTGAATGTGTTTGGTGATGTCACTTGTCAGTTGTTAGTTGGGACTGCCTACTGCGCTGTCAGTTACATGACCAGTTTCTGACCATATTTCTATAACTTGTCAAAATATGTTCAGGTTTTACGATCACACGGTCACCAGTAGAAAAGGCTTGTGACTACCGTGGAAGGGATTCTTTGGTTTGTCATCTGCCATATTATTGATTGAAAAACAACACAAACTTCAAAGTGAATTTTGTACCATAATTTTGGAATAAACAAAATAACAATGCCAAATGAGTTGAGCAGGTAAAAACAAACAAATGTAGATTCGCCCACACCGCAAATACTTATATTTTATTGGGTAACTTAATTATTACACAGAATTTGATATTTATGATTAACAACTCTTGACTAGAAATAGATGGTTTGACACTTTGAAATTATGTAGAAGACAGTTGCAATGTAATTTCGATATTAATTAATATGTAGCAATCTATACAATACTTTCCATATTTTTTTGCTACATTCTGGTTCTATCGAAATACACAGTCGTTCCATCGAGATATGCAGTAAGGAGAGGCATTATTTTACTCGAAACTGTATTATTTTACAAATCGGAAGATTTTATTATTAAAGAATTAAACTTAATATAAATCTTGTGATGCCTTGAAGAAAAAATTAGCCTTATAACTTTCTGTACTTTGAAAATATTAATTGGTCTATCCCAAATAATGGATATGGACTCTTTTAATTACTGCCATTGAACTGGCATGGAAGATACTGCCACTTGAATTTGTTTTTTAAGGCAGCAACATTTCAACAATTCAACAATCAGTGAATTTCAAATTAAAATGCTCATTTGACAGCGGAAACACAACTAAATAAGAAATGTATGTCATGGAATACACATACATTTCAAGAAGGGAATAATTTTCATAAATGGTTTATGGTCAAAGCAGTACCCCAGAAGCAGAATTAAATGTTTCAGGAATGGTTACTGTATCAAGCCGTACCATAAAGCGGAACAAAACATTGACAATTTGCAAGAAACTGGGATCAACAGAACAGTCTTACTTTACAAAATGCAGAAGCCGCGAAAAAAATGGAACACAGAACGAAACGAAAAATCGTAAATCAGGCAAAAACCAGAAAACTTACATCTCTGATCACTGATCAAAAAGTTAATGTAAATATAGTTACCAGGAGAACATTTGGTTAAGGCCCCACAAAATAGATTTTCTGTTTCTCAGGTCATTTTTTGTAAAATTGCATTTGGGCGGATGTTTTTTTTATTTTATTTTATTTTTGTAATCATTTCTTAGCTATCAAAAGTTCATATTCTTGGTTTGTTTTATGTTTTAGGCCTCATAATCTACAGAATAGCATGGGTTGTGGTGTATTTCATCCCTTGAGTGCAAGAAGAATTTGCAATGCTAAAGCATTAGAGCCTTGTTGCACTCAAGGGACAAATTTATCAATTTTAAAAACTGAGGTAAAATATAAGACATAAACCATTTTATTTTTCAAGTTTGCATTGGTTTTAAAAAGAGAGCATGCGGCAATCAAAATGACCATTCTGGTGGGCTTAAGAAACAGATTTTTAACTTTTTTAGGCCTGAAGGTGCTCAGACTTTACTTATTTTATCGACAAGAGATTCCCTATCAGGAGCAGGAATATCTGCTAGAAGCATAAGGAGTTAATACTTACAATAAACATATGTGTTTCATTAGTTGAAGATGAATTGGACATTTGATGAAATAACTGAGACATCAGCACCAAGCTCATAGGATCTGTAAGGTGGTTTGGAGGGTGAGCTTGCTTGAACAATTGCTTTGGTGTCTGGCCATATGTTCTGATCATGGTAAACAAGGCCTGTCTTTTCAATGGATCTTTTATACTGTCAACATCAACACCAAAGTAGGTCTGAAACAAAAAGTATCAGAGAATGTCACAGGACATTGTATCCTTTTTAGATATACGCTGGGTAAAGGGTTCCAACATGTATGGTGCATGGAGATTTCAATACCTGGATGTCGGTTTTTAAACCCCGGGCCGCAGGCGAGGTGTTTAAATGAGACATCCAGGTATTAAATCTCCATTTACCATACATGTTGGCAGAGATGACGTTTCTGTCCTGTTTATAACAAAATACAAACATAGTGGAAATAAATTTGTGGATGTATTTCTCATACTCAGCAATCACTTGGACCAAATTCGTGAATATTTTTTGGTTTTATAAATGCAGAAGACAACAGATAGAATTACATCCCTTGGGTCGTTAAGGAAACGACTAAACAGCATTTTGTTGACATATCATCCTCTGAGTTTCAATGTGTTCTGTGTGCCTACTGGCACATAGAACACATTGGAACGCAGGGGATGATATTTGCTCTTATTTTATTTTTCTCAAGTTGTTTCATTTAATTATTCTACTATTTGATTTATAACAGTAAAATATGATTGAATTGTCAGAAATCTTATAATATTAGTAACTATTTTCAGGTTTTTGGGTTCAATTTTTATACTGAGGTGAGTGATTGCAAAAAGCTTTCATTTAAACCATATACCCCCGATGTTTCGCATGCCCATATACCCTGGATGTTGCATGCTCTCATATACCTTGGATGCTGGGTGCACCCTTTGCCATGACTATTTTTCCAAGGCATTCTGACCAATCAAAAGATAGAATTTATCGGGATATAGGGACAAAATATTATAACTGGCACTGCAGAGTTAAACTATTCAATAATGAAGAGTGGTCAGTGAGCCCTTTCCAATAACTTCTAGAAGTGAAGGGGAAACAATTTTAACTGTTGCTTGAAATTCCAAAGAAAGAAAAAAACAATTCTGTATGTGAGACAAATACAAAGTTCACCTTTCATCAAAGCAGCCTTGATGATTTTAAATTCAACCATTAACCTAAACTGAACTTTCCATATCCTTAATGGTAACATTCAATTCAATTCATATCATCCTGTCATATAATTCTTTTCATGGGAATGGCAATACCTATGGGAGCACACTAGGGCTGTCATGATTTTTTAATTTAGGAATCGATTAACTGTCGCAAATAATCGATTAATCGCACCTAGATGATCCCCTCTCCCTCTCTTTGAAGTTGTTAAAAATGAAGTTCAAGTAAATTGACCTATCTCAAGTGAACAACGAAGACGATCCTCTTTTAGGTACATTCAAAGCTTTGATGTTCTGAACTTTTGAACCATCAGTGTAATAATCAAGACCAGTCATCAGCTGCGAACTTAGCAAGTTTGCAACTGCCGACCGGTCTTGATTATTACACTGACGGTTCAAAATTTCAGAACATCAAAGCTTTTGAATGTACCTAAAAGACAAATGCTTCTAATGACTTCTTGGGGATTAAGTCAATGTTCTTGACCCTTTATCATTAGAAACAGTAGTTTTTTCATCAAATTTCTTTAATTATTAAATGTCTAAGACGGCGTGAAATTTACCAATTCTTCGACAAAGAAAAATACTAATCGATTTCGGCATGACCAGGCCAGAAAATAAGCAGTCTGACATTTGCAGAATGAGGTCCCCAGAGGGTGAATTTGATGATGCTATCCCATACAGTGGGCCAATTTATCCTCTGGCTACCTCTTTCTGTTTAGTTTTGAGACCCTGATTCAGACTGAGGTTCACAGAGGGTAAATTTAGTGATGCTACCCTGCTGTGCAGGGTAGCATCACTAAATTCACCCTCTGGGGACCTCATTTTGCAGCTGACAGTCTGCTTATTTTCTGGCTTGGACATTACCGATCGACAATCAATTAATCGATTAATCGCAACAGTCCTACAGCACACCTCCCATACAGGAAAATAGCTGAAGGCCTTTCAAACAAAATGTTATGTTGCAGATTTATTGAGCTTAATAGAATGGAAGGACAGACCAATGGAACTTGGATGGAGTCCGTACATACCGGTGGAAGGACTCTCAGGTGTTTTTTTTCTTTTTCTTCCAACTCTAATCCCTTACCACTTATGAACAAAAGGATAACAACTTAAGAAAGGACTACCCAACTCAAAAAGGAAATCTATTTGTGTTAGACATCCCCTCTTAGCACTTTCACTTTTAAGATGTGAATGTCAGTTCAGGACAGGTGCCCCAACCCCTAGCCACTGAAGAACAAAAGAATTACCCTAGAGAAAAGAATTTTCAATACATGGACGATGGAAATCTTTTCAAGGCTACACATTGAAAATATGAATTGGTCTACCCTGAAATAATGAATATGAACTATTCCAATTGCTGCCATTGACTTGACATGGGAGATACCACTAGGGTTCAAAGGGTTAATGTAAGCCCAAACTGATGGATATATGTACCAACAGATTCAATGAATAAATAGATAAATAAATGGTAACGTACTGCTGGATGAAAAACATTAACAGCCTTCACTGACTCTTCCCCTTGTTGCTTTGAGCCAAAGACTAAATCAATCCAGCCGTGTATGCTCTTGGTTACAATGGAAGACTCCAATGCTTGTCTGTGTACCAAAATAAACTTTCTTGGATCATAATCACACCAAGGTGGCAATGAAACACCCCATATCAATTTTCCATCTTGTTTCCTTCCAAAATTATACCCTATAAATAAATTTGAACAGATTAAGCCTTTACCCATCATTAATTATTATTTAAGTTTAAGAACAACTAACAAGCAATATAACTTTTATGTATTTTATTTACATATTTTACACAAATAGGAATATAAACAAGAGGCCCCAGGGGGCCTGAGGGCGCTCACCGGACATGGTAGTCTAAATATCAAACCAGGGACTTGACTTGAATAAGCTGCATACGCCCTTCCTAAGAAAAGCATATACCAACTAGATGAAGTGATTGTGCCACACAGGACACAGGATTTTCCTTCTATATTCAGTTCCTGCACTTTTACGTCCCAAAATTGAGATAAACACATAAAAAACAGATTTTTTTTTATTGTTGTTCGGAAATTTCCAAAGACCCAAACAAAATATTTTCAGCCTAAAACTTAATTGACCAAAACGCATAAAAAACCAAAAAACTAATTTCCGGATTTTGGTCCAAAATTTTCTACGTCCCATCTGGACCCCAAATTTTCAGTGTAAGAAAAAAAAAATTTTTTTGTCTTAAAATTGAAGTCTCACCCGAACCACAAATTTTCAGTGTAAAAAAAAAAAAAATTTTTGCCTTAAAATTGACTGAAATGCATAAAAAAAACAAAAAAAAAATTTCAGGATTTTGATCCAAAATTTCTAAGTCCGGAATGGGACCCCAAATTTTCAGCCTAAATATGAACCCAGGGACTTGGCTTGAACAAACTTCAATCTCACCCCCTAAGGATGCTGCATACCAAATATCAAAAGATTCCCATAGAGAGCCCAAATATGGACCCAGGAAATTGATTTCAATAAACATATGAAGCAATCTTCCAAAGATGTTATACGTGAAATTTGAAAGCTTTTGGAGCAGTGGTTTGGGAGAAAAGTAGTCTTGCATGTTTTTCCCCATCACCCACAGTGTTAAAAAATGCTGACTCAACACTTTTCCAAAGTCCCCAAAAAGTATCCATGATAAAACCGATAGCAATTCTTTTTTACAATTCCATTCTGTTGGTTCTAAGGAAGCTTCACACCAAATAAGAATTCTCAGTGCCGTGTAGTTTTGGAGATATGGGCGTTTTAATTTTTTTCTATTTTTAGCTCCTGCAGTTCCCATGGCGCAACGGGCAAAAAAATTTGGGCATAAATTAAGTACTTATGACCCAATAAGCCCTCATATCAAATTTGGTTCAAATCTGCCTCTCGGTTTGGAAAATAGAAATTCTGGGAGTGGCAAAAATTCTTGCCCCTCCCATAACAACGGCAAATATAGACCCACAAACTTCTCTTGAACAAATCTGAGACTACACCTTAAAAGGAAGCTGCACATCTAATATCAAGTCTCTGCTACTGCTGGTTCATGAGAAGATTTTTTAAGATTTAGGCACACTTTTTGGGCGTGGCCTTACCAAGGGGCGAGGCAACCTGATTTGAACAAAATCAAATTGCGATGTCATAACAAACTATTATCTCAAATATCAATTAAATTGGTTCAGCGGTTTGGGAGGAGAAGATGCAAACACCATGTTCACGGACGACAACGGACGGAAAGTGATCACTATAGCTCTCCTGACTGAAAGTATGACACAAATGCCAGATGTTGAGTCATGACTCAATGAAGTGCGACATCAGCGCAAACAAGTTAACAGCATAGCATTTTTGATCAAATGCGCTGCACTGTTAACTTGTTTCCACAATGTCGTACTTTTATTTTAATACACACACTGACATACTTTTGAGGTCAACAAACAAATCAATCTGATTGTACTGTAAAATTAACCCTGACCTATTCATTTTTAAACATACTACTCCTTTTGGTTGTTACTATCTGACATTGGCACTCACAATCGGCAGATTGTGTACTCAACTAATCGGCAAGCAGATGACAATCGCAAATCCTTATCGGTCAATCACTAGTAAAGTTGATATTAAGACACTGAGTTTAGACTAATGAGGGTAAAAAGCCACTGAACCACTAATCGCACTAATGTACTAATATATTTCAAATTTCAGTGGTGGTAGCTAGCCGTTGAACCATAAGGATGCTATTGAACATTAAGTTTATATTATGATGGTAACTAGTTGTTAAACCATGAGGATGGTATTAATCCACTGAGTTTAGCTGAATGATGTCAACTAGTCGTTGAAGCATTCATTACACTAATGTAACTGATATAATTTCCAAATGTAAAGTCAAAGTAAGATGCTAGGCTGTGTAGTATAGATTAACCCTTTACCTAACGTAACAGCCAAAACCGGCCAGCGCTATTCTCAAAAATCGCCAATTAATTTTCATTATTTTTTTCATTTTTTGTCTCAAAAACATAGGTTATGACCCCTCGTTGGAACGAGCTCGTTCCAACGAGGGGTCATAACCTATGTTTTTGAGACAAAAAATGAAAAAAATTAGTTATTCAAGAATTATTTTTGCAAGTGTCGTCTGCTTTTCATGTTAGGCAAAGGGTTAATTGGGGCAAGCAATGAGCTGCACATCATAGTCATGCCCAAATGAGGATTGTAAAACATTAATTATTAGATATGACTTTCTTTCCCAGAATTACCCATTATCAAACTCAGCAGACATAACTTCAAACTCGACTGATATGATACTGATGTTGCCTGGTATAGTTGTTGCCCTTGATACATTACTTGGTGCAAGCAATTTGTTCACATGGAAATCTCTCAACACTATTTGTTGCATGCAATCAGGAAAATAGGCATTACCAGGAATAATAATGGAGAACAGTGGAACCCTGTTAATTGAATAGCCACTTTGCCAATGAAAATTATTCAATTAACAGGAGTTCAATTAGCAGGGATTGTGTCATTTTCCTGTATTCTAGAGATATACATTATCATTTATTTTATTATATCTTGTTTGACAGAGCTCCATGAGCTCTGTCAAACAAGATATAATAGATTAAATGCCTGTATTGGACTATAAACAAAGGACAACTGGGGAGATTCAGGTAATATCTCGACAGGTTACAAGATCTCTTATTCAATTAACAGGAGTTTACTCTATAACCTATATTCAATTCACAGGTCAAATTTGTATTGGTGGTATGGTAAATGGTTTTGTGTTGGAAAATTATATTCAATTAACAGGGTTATTCAGTTAAGAGATATCCAATTAAGTGAGCTCCACTGTATTGTGAAGCTGTGTTTTCGTATGGTGAGGAATTAATGATGGCAATGTACAAAAAATTCAATGCAAACTAAAATTCAGAGTCATGAGTGAAGATTTAACGAAGTGGAAGAAGACACGCAGAATAAAATGACAAAAGTCCAAGATGACCTATTTCCTGTGGATATGTGCCTTAGTTGTTGATATCAACAACCAAGGTACATAGCCACGAGAAACAGGTCCTCTTGGACTTTTGTCATTTTATTGTGTGTTACTTATACCAGCCTTTTCCTGTAACTACCAGGCAATGATCACCGCCAAGAGTTCCAGTAGTGAAATCAGTCTTGAATCCAGCTACAGTAATACAACTGTTGTTGACACTCAAATCACAGGAGAGGAACAAAGCCAAAAAAGACAAAGGATGAAGAACAATACTCCATATACTGAGATTACTAACAAGAACCACCCAATGTACAAGAAAGTACGGAATCTGGCAGTAAAACTAGTTAAACCTCATCACTTGCCAAAAGTGTGACAAACAATATGTTGGGGAAACTAAAAGGAACATTTCTTCGACACTGTCCACAAAGGAGAAACACCAATAGCTCTACACTTCAACCAATCTGATCATGCAGTGAATGACATCAAATACAGAATTATACAAATTTTACACTCAAACTCCGAACTCGAGACTCCAATGGCTAAACGTCACCAGATGGATATCCAATGGATTTTCACTCTCAGAACACTCAATCCAATCGGCTTGAACAGGAAGGATTTTTAATCGTCTTTAATATAAGGGAGAAGAGACGTTTCAGATATCCAAATTTCCTGGCTTCCCTTGTGGGGAAGCCAGGATGCACAGATAGCTGAAGTTGGAGAAATGGAAACTTCAAACTTTCTGAAAAGAATAAGAAACAAAAAAATTGTCAGAAAACTTGAAAAGATCTGAGAATATTTTGTAATTATTTGTTTCGGTTTTATAAATACAGTTGAGATATCAACCCATGGTAACTTCGTTTTGACCTTTGGTCTCAAACTGATATGAAGCTACTTGAGACTGAAGGCTCAGCCATTATGAAAATTACCAAGTAATAACTTCCAATTAATAGTACATCCAGCTCCATTGGAGCAACTTTATCTCAGTTGAGCAATAATTGGCTCACTTAAGCCACTAATATTCACTGAGAAGATAGTTGGTTGTAATGTAATAATACATAGATAGATGGGAAGATCACACAAAGCCTTTTCTAACAGTTTGTTACATTATAGAATTTCTTTACCAGATTTATAAAACTCCATATACAATCATCATTATGAGATGGGTGGTCATTTATCAATACATTAACTGGTTGAGTGCTAGAAGCCACTATCGTGGATCTATGGAAAGTGGCACTTTAGTGGCTTTATAATGTATGCATTAGCATAATGTTTGCTCAGAAGTAGAAAAAAAATATATTACATAAAATTATTCGGTTGCAATTTATTGAAAAGTGCCTATTGGCACTCTTAATGAAAGTGTCGATGACACTGTAGCTTAACTTGTCTGTGTGTTATGTTTGATGAAAAGGATAATGTTCAATGTTTATGAAAGGATTATGAAATAAGACAAGAATTGTGATAATTGGGAATATGTTAATTTCTGTGCCCTGTATGCTATGTTTTCAATAAAAATAATACGAGGTGCAGACTGTACTAAAAAATTGAGGGGTGGATTAATGTGGCCCTCACAGTTAATGTAAATGGCCCTCACAGTTAATGTATATCAACGAAAATTACCAATTTTAAAGTGAAATTATTCCAAAACGAGTCATCCTATCAAGTTACAATGAAATCTCTTCATAAATATGGTCTGAAGACTGTGCTAAAGGTTTTTGGGCTTCGGGCCCATGTAGCCATCATGGTTGACCGATCGCAACCAAAAGGGGACGACCTCATCTAGACATTATACTGAGTCATCCTACCAAGTTACAATAAAATCCCTTCATAAATATGACCTGTAGTCTGTACTAAAGTTTTTGGGGTTTTGGGCTTGGGTAGCCGTCATGGTTAAATGATCGCGACCAAAAGGGGACGTTCTCATCTAGGCATTATCTGGAGTCATCCTACCAGGTTACAATGAAATCCCTTCATGAATATGACCTGTAGACTGTGCTCAAGATTTCCAGGCTTCGGGTCCCCGTAGCCGTCACAGTTGACCAATCACGACCAAAAGGGCACATTATCATCTAGACATTATATGGAATCAACCTACCAAGTTACAATGAAATCCATCCATAAATACAACCAAAACCAAGGTTTTAATAAAAATAAAACCGAAACCGAACCTGACAAAAGAGCCCTCCATGCACTACTGCCATTGAACTGACATGGAAGATACCACCAGTTTTCAAAGGTTTAACTGCATGGTCATCTTTTTAATGAAAAATAAAATAAATTGAGTTTGTATTCAATAATATATCACTTGACAGAGGTTGTGGAGTTCTGTCAAGTAACATATAGTATATTACTGCTAACACTGCAGTATGGGGGCCCAGAAGGTCTGTGAAGTGGAGAACTACGGGAGGCTGTCAGTTTAACTCATTGCATGCTGCTATCGGGTATTCTTTCCCATGTCAGTGCATTTCTTCCAACTGGAATCATTATAAACTGGGTACTCTAAATCAATTTTTCACCTGTAAATTGAAGCATCTTTTTGACCAATGAATTTTTGAGTTAAATTTTAATGAATATTTTATCAAATCTAGTAGTGACTGCTTTACAGCTGCCATGACCAGATTCGATAAAAATATTTACAAAATACTCAGCGGGTTAAGTGTTAACCCTCAAGGGCATGGACAATTGTCCTGAATTCACACTTCACCACAGCCTGTACACATCCAGTGGGTCAACAGTGATTTGACTAAAAACCACTGCCTATGTAATTTGTTTATTGTCAGCAGGACCTACTCATGATGGCATGTTAAGGGCACCTGTTCTGAGGTCATAAAAGTTGGAAATAGGCCTTTAAGGATTAAAGGTTTCATGGATCATCTTAGCTTTTATTCAAGATAATGGTTTACTCTACAATCTACATGCAATAAAAAGATAAAATCTGTACTGTATGTTTGAAAGTTGTATGCAATGAATGGAGTTATTTTATATTGGTAATATCCAATTAAAAATCCACTGTACAGTCCACAGTGCTCCGAACATGAAGGCCATGCGATCCACTATATAATCTTGAGGGTATTAAGGTTTGTTTTGGAAAGAAAAACTGAAATTTAGTTCTTTATGAACAAATACTGGTTTTGTCTGCAGCTTGCGTTAGGTAAAAGCTGAAGCTCTACTGAAAAGTGTTGGAAACCATTGCAATGATTTCATAAAATGTTCAGGCGAGCTCTGGCTTTCTGTAATAAAACAATTAATGCCTTTGTTAGGTTTCTAATTGCCCCTATAAGACAAATTATAAGCAAATTTCTGCAAAACCCACACAAATCTCACATCATTAAATGAATAAACAATAAAAACATCTGTAAGGCCTAAAAAAGTTAAAAAATCTATTTCTCAGACCATCTCACATGGTTCGTTTGGCTGCCGCATGCTCTCTTTTTATAACCAATGCAAGCTTAAAAAATAAAAATTAAATGGTTTATGTCTGATATTTTACCCAAGTTTACCCAGGTTACAATGAAATCCCTTCATAAATATGACCTGTAGACTGTGCTAAAGGTTTTTGGGCTTCAGGCCTCTGTAGCCACCACAGTTGATCAATCATGACCAAAAGGGGACATTCTTATCTAAACATTATATGGAGTCGTCCTACCAAGTTACAATGAAATCCCTCCATAAATACAACCTATAGACTGTGCTAAAGGTTTTGGGGTTTTGGGCTCAGGCAGCTGTCACAGTTGACAGATCACGACCAAATGGAGAAGTTCTCATCTGGACATCATACAGAGTCATCATACCAAGTTACAATGAAATCCCTCCATATTAAATATGACCTGTAGACTGTGATAAAAGTTTTTGGGTTTCGGGCTTGGGCAGCTGTCACTGTTGAAAGATCATGACCAAAAGGGGACGTTCTCATCTAGACATTATACAGAGTCATCCTACCAAGTTACAATGAAATCCCTTCATAAACACCACTTGTAGACTGTGCTAAAGTTTTTTTGAGATCATGATTGACTGATCGTGACCAAAAGGGGACGTTCTCATCTAGACATGACCTCAAACATGCATATGAAATTTTGTGACAATCGGACTCACAAACTTACAGACTAACAGACTTCTGCACGCGTGATGGCAATAGCTTATCTTGACTTTGTCAAGTAAAGCTAAAAATGGTCTTAGAAACCAGAAGATCTATTTTGTGGGCCTTTCAAATTTTTAATTAACAAACATTTTTTCTCTAAATGCCAGAAATTTACCTTCTCCATTCCACAAAAAATCAGGTAGAAAAAAGAATTCTGGTATTATTTCCTTCACATCTGTTGATGACAAAAAGCTGGATAGTCTGTATGAAACTTCTAAACTATGGAATGTTCTATCAGGAATATCAAAATGATTGTCTGAAAATAAAATTATAAATATAAAGTAATTTGTATATTTCCATACTTACAAATGGCCCATACTAGCTGGTGCTTAACTCAAAGTTATTTAGGGCCAAACACAAATTTTGAACCCCCCAATCCCCAAAATTTGCTTGCAAAACCGAAAATTAAAAGTCCTATCTGGCCCTCCATACATTTACTCTCTGCGCATGCATAGACATCAGGAAGTGACTGGAATTGGCGCCAACACCATTCTTTGTAGAAGAGAGTACTACATAAAAATTCAGCGGGGAGGTATGAGTGCCCCTCATGGGAGGGCCATCTCCATCTGGGCCATAGATAAGTATAAAAATATACAAATTACTTTAAATTTATAATATTTTTACACTGTAAACCAATGGCTCAGACTAGCTGAATCGTAAAAAGGTGGAGGGCCTAGGACTTCAGAATTAGTAGATCAACATGGTTCCAATCCTGTAATCCAAGGTGAAAAGAAATTAAAATTATTAGGAATTACATGTATGTCTCTCTATACAGTAATAGAGAAGACGTTTCATAAAAATGGAGCCCAGTTCAAGTAATTCAGTAAACTTAGCATGAAGACTATGCTAATTGGAGGTAACAAGTTCCTAGAACCTGTCTTGAGAGACCACCCTTTTTGCCATGGAAAAGTGGTCTCTCAAATCAAGTGGTCTCTCATGACAGGTCCATTATAGAGTACAACAACCCAATGGTACAAGGTCACAGTGGTATCTCAAGACAGGTGGTCTCTCAAGACAGGTTTTACTGTATTCAGCTGGGGGAGAGGTAAAAAATCCCCCCCCCCCCCTTTCTTTTGAAGGAATCTTCAAAAAGAAAGAGGGAAGCGCTCTGGAATCAGTAAAAGTGGTACCAAAAAACAATATAAATATTCGTCAAACAGGCACTCAGGTATTAATTTATTATTAATAAATGGTGCTTAATGCCACTTCAGAAATTAAGGCTAATTAATATTGCCCACTATATAACGTACACCGGAGACAGCATACACAGATAGGTCAAAAACCAGTGATATAATATATAACATACACATGTCCAATTGAACCACAATGAACGATCTCGAGAGAGTGAACACACTTCCGAGGTAACCGAAGGCAACCCCATTCAGATGTACAATAAATTCCAGTAACAACACTCCCCTACGTGTACTATCCGATATCTATGACATGTCATAAACGTGTGAATTTTCAAGTTGAGTACCAACATTAATAGAAACCTGGATCCAGAAATGGAAGTTGGTATGATTAACAGGCTCCGACACGGACCGCCCCCGAAATAATTAATAATTTCTAAGGTCAATAACATACAATAAAGCGTCAGCCTAATAATTATTATGCGCGTGAGCATTAAAATCCCGCATGTAATCATCTGAATACCAGCTAACTGGTTATGCAGCCTCCGAGGTACCCAAAGACTAGCAATTTATTTATGATGAATTATGCGCTCGTATATGACATATAGACGAATAATCACAGGAAACCAACCAACTAAAAAGTGGATGTGCCCATAAGGTCGCCATAGAACACGACCAAGTCGCCAATCGAGAAGTGAAGAAATGCATGTATGTATATAAACTCATATGAGGCTTGCGGGAAGAAAACTACGTCTTGCCTGGTAATCGCCTCTAAACACATTGGTGGTGGGGTGGGGTGGGGGGGGGGGATTCAAAGTCATATTAAGCACTCCTCACCTGCATTACTTAATCGATCTTGTGTTAGTCATAAAATAATATAGGAACTGCAATGGTTCCCTCGCGGCTAACCAACTCCATTATGCCACTATGGTCGGAGAAGGGCGTGAAGAACAAAAACTTCCCCTGATAAAGAAGGTCCTCTCGTGGAGGAAGCTTCCGAGGAACGTCCCATAACAGACACTTGAGAAGACTGATCCAAGCTTTCTGTGATGACAGAGGTGCTACTAGTAGGGTTCACAACGAGACTGTTTGATCTTAAACATAATCTACTGAATCAACTGAATTGGAGGATATGACTATCCTATCATTCATCCTCATGAGATTGGCAGAGCATCTACTGCATATGCTCAATGGTCTGGGCATGGCGACATGAACGATGGTAACTGACTGTTCCGGTGTGTCACAAACAGATCTATCATGGGGCGATCCCTCTGGTAGCAAATCTGCCCAAATACTCACTTGTTGAGCATCCACTCCAATTGCAACAAGCAACCTTTCCGAGAGAGCGAAATCTGCTAGTACATTCAGACAACCCAGTTTATGATGGATAGAAAGATGAACATGATGCTTCATAACATATAGGAAAATCTTCTCCGTTAGTTGGCATAACGGAAATGAATGGGTGCCGCCCTAGTTCCCGATGTACGCTACTACTGTCGAGTTGTCTGACCAAATTGAATACAGACGTCTGTTATTATGCGAATCCAAGGTTGTAGAGCTAGCTATATTGAGATCATCTCTTGATATTTATGTGATTCTCCTGGAACCTTCAAGACTGCGGGACTTAGGGTCGCGCCCCAACCCATCTGACTCACATCCGTCATAATCGTGAAAGCCAGATCCGGCAGTTTCAGTGGAACTCCCCGAGTTGACCACTGAATATCTGCCCAAATCTGAACCCTTCTTTTACTAGGTCCATTAAAAAAATACTGGTTCAAGCGAAAGTGTCTTCACACTCCAGTTCTGAGTAAAGAATTCTGGAGGGGATGTGCAAGCAGGCGGCCCATCGAAATGAGATCCACAGCCGGTCCGCACAGCTCCAACAGTCGCATGAATTCCCTCACTATTAATGCGTCTTGAGTGTAGAAAAAAGCGAGCATAACAACTGACTAATTTCGCTCTGGGTAACGGCAGACGAACCAGATTGTTGTAAGTCTCAAAGCTCATTCCCAAGTGACTAGATGACTTGTACAGAGCTAGATCCAACTTTTTCTTGTTTACGATGAAACCGAGATGTCGGAGTAATGGTAGCAGACTCTGAACATCGTTCTGAAGAATAATTCTGTTGCCGTAATCCCGTAGAAGGTCATCTAAGTAAGCCGACGTTACTGCAGACAAATGAGCTCGTAAGTAAGACATTACCGAGTCCATTATTTGTGTGAAATGCCCAGGGGGACAGATTCAGACCAAAGCATATTGTTCTGAACTGAATACACCTTCCCTTGTACAGCGAACCACAGGTACTTTTAGAATGCCGAATGAATGTACCAGAACATGAAAGTACACATCCTTAAATCTATGCTTGCTGCATAGTCGATCACTCGAACGCTCGCTTTTTCCGACTGAATGATTTCATAAATAAACTTTTGGAGCATGATAGGCTTGTTATCCAGCTCAAGTCTATTACCGGTCGGAACGAGCCGTCTGGCTTTGGCACGAGTAACAGGTGACTGTAAAAATTTTGATAATCTTGATTCTCGACGACCTGTATTGCTTCCTTTGATAAGAGAGCTTATACCTCCGGTACGAGAAACTCTGTTATGCAAGAATTTGAGGGAAGATTTGTCCAAAGCGTGGGGTTTTTGCTCGGAATGAAAGCCGTAAGCCGTCGGAGACTACACTTTTCACCCACTGATCTTCCGTGATTATTATCCAGTTTTTTGCGGATCTTGATCACCTTCCACCAACTGGCCAGCAATAGAGGTCTAAACCATCACCTGTATGATCTGCGAGGCTTATGGGAGGAGGAACCACGTCCTCCCCATGAAAAACCTTGTCTCGTCGGCCTAGGGGCGTCTGACCTATAGTTCCGATCAGATCTACGCCCCTCTCCCGAGTCGCTATACTAACAACCTCCAAAGTAATTATAAGAGAGTTACTTGTACCCTCGTGAGGAGTTTCCTTTTGACAATTTTTGTCTGGAACGCCCTCCTTACTCGTCTGCTGAAGTGGGTCGTTGATACGCAGACTTCAAAAGCAGATCACTAGACGCTTTCTTAGTAGCCTGTTCATAGACTAACGAAAGCTAGTCGTCGAAAATAAAATGTCCGGAAACTGGAGCAACTCGGAGAGAGCTTTTCACCTTGTCATCTTATCAGTGGTGATGACACACGGGCAGCATCACATCTGATTATATCCAGATTAGCCACTGTTTGGGCGGAGTTATACATGGTATACATAATTGCCCTGGAAAGAACTATAAGAGAGGTACGAACGTCCTCAAATTCCTTTCCCTTGAGACATTGCACAATAGTTCTTGTAGGGTGATCTGCGTAAGACATAACGTCCAAATTCGCTCTATTTGAAGAAATTGCCATCTCAATTGTGTTTGAGCGAATAGTGAATGATACAGGTAAGGATTCCTCTAGATCCCCGGCCTGCTCATCCAAACACAGAAGAACTCTCTGAACATCTTCCCGCTGAGTACAAGAACTTGCTGAATTCCTCCCTATTTCTGTCGCTGGGTGAGCTATTTATATTATAGTGCTCGCTCTACCCAATCCACTTCCTAGACTGCAATGGACTTACCCGGCATCACAGCACCCAAGGACTGAGTACCGCTTCACCAGTCAAGCTAGCTGCTTGCAAGAGATTAAAACCTTTAACAAATGGCCCTAACTCTTGCAATAATGAGCACTGCAGCTAGCTCTATATGCTCCACGGAGCAGGACGACGGTAGCACACTTGGATGGGTGTCAGAATATCATCAACATGTTCATGTTCCTCTGAAATAGAAACTGACAGAATGAATTAAAACGCGGTAACTGACAGAACCTCACCGCCAACAAAGTACCGCGACACCCGACTCCAACATCAATCATCCCATGACCAGGTCAACAATAATGAATATGACAGGAATCAGTATTTGTTGTGACCAAGTCAACAATAATGAATAAGAGAAAAAGAGTAATTTGCATAATATCCACATCAGATCTTTCGTATAGAAGTTCTGTACAAAAAACTAATTGAACCTAATTTTGGTACAAAATGGCCACCAGTGGCCATCTTGAATTTTGGAACGGACCCCAAAACACTTGTTCTCATCCCACAGTGATAACAAAGATATCCAAGAAGTTTCGTAAAGATCGGTTCATAAATATGGCCTCTAGTCCGAGGCGTATTGGCATTTGCAGTTACAGTGCTGAAAGTAACCCTAAATAGATCAAAGTTAGTCTAATTGGCATAATTTATGGACGAGAAAAAACCCGTTTTATATGTGATGTATCCCATGGTGCTAAACATTCACACGAAAAATTATTCAAATCAGCGCTTTCATATGGAAGTTCTGCGCAAAAATCTGATTGCACCTAATTTTGTACAAAATGGCTGCCAGTGGCCATCTTGAATTTCAGACCGGACCCAAAAAACACTCATTCTTGTCCCACGGTGATAACAAAGGTACCCAAGAAGTTTCGTAAAGATCGGTTCATAAATACGTCCTCTAGCCCAAGCCGTATTGGCATTTGCAGTTACAGTGCTGAAAGTAACATTAAATAGATAAGTTAGTCTAATTGGCATAATTTATGGACGACAAAAAAAACCCATATTATATGTGATGTATCCCATGGTGCTAAACATTCACTTTAAAAATTATTCAAATCAGCGCTTTCATATGGAAGTTCTGCGCAAAAATCTGATTGCACCTAATTTTGTACAAAATGGCTGCCAGCGGCCATCTTGAATTTCAGACCGGACCCCAAAAACACTCAATTTCATCCCACGGTGATAACAAAGGTACCCAAGAAGTTTCGTGAAGATCGGTTCATCTAGCCCGAGCTGTATTGGCATTTGCACTTACAGTGCTGAAAGTAACACTAAATAAATCAAAGTTAGTCTAATTTGCATAATTTACTCAAGAGAAAAAAAAAACGTAAAATATGTGATGTATCCCATGGTACTAAACATTCATACAAAAAATTATTCAAATCAGAGCTTTCATATGGAAGTTCTGCGCAAAAATCTGATTGCACCTAATTTTGTACAAAATGGCTGCCAGCGGCCATCTTGAATTTCGGTCCGGATCCAAAAACACTAGTTCTCGTCCCACGGTGATAATAAAGGTACCCAAGAAGTTTCGTAAAGATCGGTTCATAAATACGGCCTCTAGCTTGAGCCGTGTTGACGGCACGACGGACGGATAGACGGACGATGAGCCATGACAATACCTCAAATTTGGCTTCACCAAGGTTGAGCTAAAAATGAAACATCGGATAGAAGATGCAAGACTAAATGGCCCAACACCCCTAGGGTGAGGACGTAACCCTGGGGAAGAAACAGAATAAAATTCTGTAATAAATGTTAAACTCCCCAAAAATTTAATAAAAAATTTCAATAAAAAATAGCCAAAAAGCTTAAGAGTTTAACAGGAAGGGTCCATGGAAGGATAGGGAAGAAATACTTAACAAACAGTGGAATAATCATTTTTAAAAATGCTGACGTCAGGCATATGTAACGAAATTGGGAAACATAAAATAATTTTATAAACATTATAAAGTTATAGCCCTGAACGTCCAAAACCACCGTTGAACACTTCCTTCATCCAATAACAGCCTTGTATCCACCAATTCTTGCATTGATTTGTGTCTGGCATCCTCAAAAAAGAAGATTTGAAAGCACAGATGTCATTTCATTGTTGATGACTTTTAGGGCCAAGCAAAGAATGATGTTGGCGCCAATTCTAGTCACTTCCTGACGTCTGCGGATGCGTGGAGAGTAATTACAGTTCATGGAGAGTGTATTATCACTAAATCACCCACAGAGTGGAGATTCCACCCAAGCAATAATTGCAAATTTGTTGCAAAGCACGACAAGTACAAACAAAGTTCCAGCCAATGGACCTCTGGGTTATACCCGGAGGTCCATTTGCTGAAACATTGCTTGTGTTTTTGTCTGCATGTACAGAATTTGACAGTGATGCTTTGGGTGATAACTCCACTCCCCGGGTGATTTACTTACAATCCACTCTCCACGTACTGTATATGGAGGGCGAGATAGGACTTTTAATTTTCGGTTTTGCAAGCAAATTTTGGGAATGGGGGGGGGGGGGGGGGGGGGGGGGGGAGTCAAAATTTGTGTTTGGCCCTTAATAACTTTGAGGTAAGCACCAGCTAGTCTGAGCCATTGGTTTACAGTGTAAAAATATCAAATCTGATCAATGATATTAAACATTAACCCTTTGGTCCCGAGAGGCCACTTTTCCAGTCAAGGAACTTGATATGTCATAATTATTCCCGCATTTTCAAAAATGCGGGCATACAGTGATGATCTCCGTCTGTACATCCGTACGTCCCTTTCTTGGAGCTTTAATTTTGAAACTTACCATACTTCTTAAGTATAGAGACGACAAAAATAGGATTAGCTTGAATTTTTGTCACCAGGTGGTGCCAGTGGCACCACTTAAAAACTGAGCTAAAATACTGCTTTCCGACAAAAGGCTCCTAGGATATGTAATTTCAGTTCTTTAAAGAGTGTTTATATGTTCCAGTAGGGTGTCTAGATGTGTATAAAGGTTTTGGATTTTTGATTCACCCATAGAGCCACTTTTGTTGTTAGAGAATCGGTTTCTGGCAAAATGCTCCTAGGGGTTTTAATTCGAAATGTTGAAAGTGTATTCATATGTTCCGGTAGGGTGTCTAGATGTGCTTAAAGGTTTCAGGTTTTTGATTCGGCCCCATGTGTCACCCATAGTGCCACTTTTGTTGTTAGACAAGTGGTTTCTGGCGAAAGGCTCTTAGGGGTTTTAATATGAAATGTTGAAAGTGTGGTCATATGTTCAGGTAGGGTCTCTATACGTGCATAAATGTTTTGGATTATTAATGCGGCCCCATGTAGTGCCAGAAGTGCCACTTTTGTCATTAGAGAATGTGAATTGATTTGTGACCATTGTGAAGGCATACTAAAATGCAGGGATACACCTTAGTGTGCTTTGTATACAAATGACACCATTCCAGTTTTATTAAGTATGATGGCTGCTCAGAGAATGTGTGGGGGTTGAACAATTAATATTTTCAATGAGCAGCCCCAAAGGCTGAAATTATTAATTGGTCTACACCCAAATAATGAATATGAACTCTTCCAGTTGCTGTTAGTGAACTGACTTGGAAAATTTGATTAAATGTGCCCAAATTATCCTTATCTCAGAAGCAAAAGCAATTCTGTCCTGTGCAGGAATAAGGAAGAGCGTGCAAGGACTGCTATTCAAATTTTATAATTTTTAAAAATCTTTCCTGAAAAACATAGTTTATGACTCCCTCACCTGAGTTGATAAGCTATGTTTTTGTGGTCCAAAATATAAATTTTTCATTTGACAAGAACTTTTTTTGCCAGTATCACTTTCTATTTGCATTTGCTCAAGAGATAGAAAAAGTACATGTAGTAAGTATCAGATCAAAACTAATGTTTTAGCATCAAGGCCATTCTGATTGTTCAAAGATGTTCATGGTATACTTTAATGTGACAAACCATTATAAAGGGTTCAAGCATCGATTTCCAACTATATGTCTCATGACAACCGATTATCAACAAACACGATACACCATGTACATAGTTAACCTTTTACGCAACGTAATGGCCAAAACCGCCCAGTGCTATTCTAAAAAATCGCCAATTAATTTTCATTATTTTTTTCATTTTTTGTCTCAAAAACATAGGTAATGACCCCTCGTTGGAACGAGCTCACTGAGCTCGTTCCAATGAGGGGTCATAACCTATGTTTTTGAGACAAAAAATAAAAAAAATTAAGATATTCAAGATTTTTTTTTTGCAAGTGTCTGCTTTTCATGTTAGATAAAGGGTTAACTGATGGAGGTATGGGAAATAATTTCAACATCACTAAGGTCTTCCTTACAATAGTGTTTACTGGATATTACGTCATACATGGATAGAGATAGGCGGTATTGGAATTTTTAGTTCAGCATCAGAATGGTTATTACTAACAGGTAGAGTGCTGGAAGCCCATATTTGGGCTTTGTTGTGAAGTGAAAGCACTGCAACTTAAAGGTTTCAAACTCAGTGGATGTGCTTCATATTATCTTTGAAGTGAAATTATTTAGTCTGTAAGGTTTTGCCTTGTTACAATTTATGGAGAGAGTCGGAAGGAACTCTCCCATAAATTGTAACAAGTTAAAGACATGTGAACAAAATGTTGATGACCAAAAATAATTTAGCACTCTACCAGTTAAGGGGGTATACCATGGTGTCAGTTGGGTATCTAACTTCAATGAGATTCGCTGAAAGTACCCAAGGGGCATTCACACCAGGAAAATACAGCATAAGTTGTTCTTGTATCATTCTACTTCAGTGCCACAAACACCAGTGTCAATGAACTCAACTCTAACCTTGTTTTGCCAACACAAATCATATCTACAGTAATTTTGTGACATCTTCCTGACACACCTTAACCTTTAAAGGTCTATTTCAGACTTTTGTGATCTCAGGGCATGTGCCATTAACATGCCATCATTAGGAGGTCCTGCTGACTTTAGACAAAATACATGGGCAGTAATTTCTAGTCAAGTCTTGGCTGCATTAATGTTTAAATGGCAAATGCAGGAAAATTTGAAAACACAGATGGTTTCGACATTCAATAATTAGTTTGGTATCCCCATGATATTGGTATCCATTTGGTTTTTCAGTATTTTGCCCATTTCTACACATCTTCCATAAAAATCTTATATTAGTACTCATTCTGAAATTGACCATATTAGTGCCATAATAGTTCAGTCACATCAATGATGACATCATCTTTTGTACCTACATTTCAAGAGAAATCAATTCAGTCAAAGGACAATTAAACACTAAAGGCTCAATTATTATGACATACCTTGATATTGAAGGAACATCTGAGTAAAGGGAGGCAATCTAACTAGGTAATGTAGCACTGTTCCACTGTTTGAGTAATGACTTCCATAATGATAAGGAGTTGTACCATATCCCATTGACTTTGATTCAGGATCTCCATTTTCATACTCTTGCCTCAGAACCTAAAATAAATAACCAATGACACATATTAACATAAGTGTTCTATATTATACCTTGTTTCTCAAGCCTTTTTTTGTAAAATTGCATGTGGGTGGGCAGTTTTTTTGTTTTATTTTTTATCTTTGTAATGACTTTTTCGCCATCAAAAGTTCATGTTCTTGGTTTGTTTTATGTTTTAGGCCTCATAATCTACAGAATAGCATAGGTGGTGGTGTATTTCGGCCTATGAGTGCAAGAAGGCTTTGCAATGCTTTAGCACTGCAAAGCCTTCTTGCACTTAAGGGACAAATTTATCAATTTTATTAACTTATCAGACATAAACCATTTAATTTTTATTTTTTTAAGTTGTCATTGGTTATAAAAAGAGAGCATGCAGCAGCCAAAATGACCAAGTGGGAGGGCCTGAGAAACAGATTTTTAACTTTTTTAAGCTTTACAACTAATAACTAATTTAACCCAATCACAAAATTATATAATATGAAATCTGAGCAGCAGTTTTGTTTGAAAACGTATTTTTTCTATGGCTTCAGACTCCACAATGACATTGGAGGTACTTGCATCTGCAACAGCAGTTTCCAACAGTATAAAAACAGCACAATATCTTTCAGACATTTTGGAGAAAATATCAACCTTTTCACATTTGAGCTATACAATTTCTTTTGAAATTGAAAAATTTAGTTTTCAGTCTTTACTTCTTGAAATACATCTTCCAAGAAGTGAAGTAAAATTAATTGTTAATCTATTACCAGGAATAAAATAAAAATATCAACAAAGAGGGTCTGGGTAATATTCCAGTTACCACAACACTCTTGCCCATAATAAGAGTTGTTGGTGCTGTGCAAAAATTTCTAGCCAAGTCTTGACAACCAATCTAGAAACCAATGTCAGGGTAATTTCTGAGCTGTCAACTTGGCTTTTATACAGTTGCACATTTGGTAAACCAGTTCTATAGTTATACAGCTTGTCAAAGTGGGAATTAGGCTTCAATGGATAAACAATATATTTCTGTTTGACAAAATGTGAAATTGGAAATGTGAGTTTTCGGTTCTTGTTTTTAGATGTAAATCATACTCACTTCATAATTTTCAATATACTTCTGTTCCTTGGATTTATTTTGAACAGAGATGGGTTTTGAAAGGTCCCTGCAACAAAAGTGAAATACCATTGTAAATCAGATTACAAGGGAATAATTTATTCTCTCAAGTAAGACAAGAGTGAAGAAGAAAAATAATTTCAACACTATACCCTGTTTTTTCAACCAACCCAACGATAGGTTTCAATTTAACAGTTTTTAAACAGTCTATGAAGGTAGCCTGATTAACTAGTTGAGTGCTAGAAGGCACTATCAACGCTTTAAAAAATATGAGGATAACAGAGCAAAAGCCAAAATTGTCTTGCTCATGTTTCATATTCAGTCAAAGGCATACAGAATTAAGTTTAAACAATTTTGTTTTATTACAAATTATTGGAAAGTGCCACAGCCACTCTCCAATAATTTGTAATAAAACAAATTTTGATCAACAAATTCAGACCACCAAATATAATATAGCCCTCAACCAGTTAATATTTTCAACTGGACCAGCCTAATCAACTTCAGGCTTAAATTTTTGTTTTTTTTCTATTGTAAGACTCCTGAGAGGTTTTTGTTGGGATTCTCCAAAATTGGCCCTCTTTTACACCCAAGAGATAATAAGAGGAACAGGCACTTGTGGTTACTTTGGTAAGTTTGAAAAAAAATGGATTTAAGCAATTTTTATTCATGTTTACAATCATAGAAACACTTCAGGACCTTATCATCACAGTTGGAAAGGTTAGATTATTTATAAGATTATACATATACATGTATAGATTATTTTTAATAACAAAAACGGAACATGAAATAAAATGACATATGAAACTAACATATTGATAAAAGTTCAGTAATTCTGTTTTCAGTGATGTTAATTTATTTTTTTTAAATATGTCTCAAAAGATAAATTTGAGTTTGATCCCTGCAAAGCTCCGAATTGCATTTGAAATCGAGGCAAAGATTTGATATGATTTGTTTTGAATCGTGATGCTTTGAAAGTTCTTGAATCATTGAGATGTTATCAAAATCCTGCCAAATGTCTTCTCTTTAACTCTTCTATTATCAGGTCTCTTGGACAGAAAACCTCATGACAGAAGCATTCAATGAGGATCTGCTTCCCAAAGTGTTTTGATGCCATTTTAGGAAAATGTTCCGCTTTTCCATCTGACTTGCTTCAATAGATAGATCGACACTCAATAATTGAGTGTAGATTGACAGCATTTCCTATATTTTCCAGTTGTAAGAAGGTACAAAATGTCTACAATTTGAAAAGTGGAGAGAATCAATTTGAGATTAGATTTGATTCAAAATCCTTTATCTGACTGAATTCGACTAGAAATCCGAGACAAGACCCAAGTTTGAGTGATCTCATGTCAAGATAAGTCAAGGTGTATTTTCTCAAGGATGAAAAAAAATTCACAGACCTTTTCAAGCACCTTTCAGAGAAGATTCAAGACTTTTCCTTGAACTGGTCAATATCCCTGAGTATGATCTTGGCTGACAATCATTGTAAGTAAGTTTGTTTCAGAGAAACACTTTTGTTTATATACCCTGCAACACAGTCATAGATAAAAATCGTTTGTGGTGCATCAATTATATTTCACCCCTTGAGCCATACATGAAAAGTGCATCAATTTGCAAGGGACAACCCAAATTTATGGACTTTCAAAGATCCTAATAAAATTTCAAGCACTTTCAAGGCCTTGAAAATAAATTTCAGATTTGAGGACTTTCAAGGTTACCAAGGACCACAATAAACCCTGTAAATTATGCAAGACATGAAATACTGTAGCACATTGCTGCAATATTCTACATTATACAGTAGAATCCTCTTAATTGAATATCCATTTTGCCAGTGAAAATTATTCAATTAACAGGAGTATACAATTAACAGGGATTTGGTCAGTTTCCTGTGTTCTGGAGGTAAACTGAGCATTAATTCTATTATATCTTGTTTGACAGAGCTCTATGAGCTCTGTCAAACAAGATATAATAGAATAAATGCCTGTATTGGATGTAGTGAGGCCAAAAAGGTTGATAAATAAGGGGAATTTGGTGCGTGTCACAGTAATTTTTTCGACATATTACAAAAATTTATATACAATTAACAGGAGTTTACTCTACAACCCATATGCAATAAACAGATCAAATTTGTTCAGAAGGTATGGTAAATGGTTTTGTGTTTGAAAATTATATTCAATTAACAGGGATATACAATTAAGAGATATCCAATTAAGTGAGCTCCACTGTACTAACATACTGTTGTGTGAAAAACTATTGGAAAGAACTCACAGAGTTTTGTCAGACAGCATTTTAAGCACTTAGCAGTTGACATTTCATTTGGTGTGTATTTATGTCATATACTCTCTGAAGCATAAAATTTGTAATTAGGCTGTTAAAAAAATTTTTGTTTGTTTCTCAAGCACCTCTCTCATCCTAGAAAATCTGCCTCATCACCATTTTTCACCTGGAAATCTCTTCTTTAACACTATTTTGCACTTGTAGGACAAATATTTAACAAACTATACTTTGTTTGACTGAGCTCACAGAGCTCTCTCCAACAAGATACAGTTGATTAAATTTTCAATTACGTTATGGGATATTTTCATGTTGATAACATTGGTGTGCCACAAAATGGCGTAAGTGAAAAAATAAAAAAAAAAAAAAAAAAAAACCCTTCCTCCCTCCCTCCCTCCCTCCCTCATCATAAAACTGAAGAAAAATTGCCTGAGAAACAATTTTTTTTTTATAAGCCTTAATGTCTTTACCTGTACACAGTTGAATCTGACAAGTCCAAGTGCTCACTGAAATAATCATTCAAAATGAATGGGAAGACAGGATATTGCATTAAATCATTAAATGATCTTCCAGCTATTTTATTTAAATTTGTCAAATATTCAAAATTTGTCAAGTGTCCATCTAACCATAATCTCTGTATGGCAAACAAATTCTCAGATCCAATAAGGTTTGGTAATTCTAAGGAACTCAGCTGATCAAACATCGAATCTCTTTCCTGCAAAAATGAACAAACTTTTAAATAACATTTGAAAATGAAAGCCAACTCTGCACAATGTTACCACAATAGTCACACTTGGTTAGGAGAGGGAAGTAAAGAAGGGAGGCACCTGTATGAAGGGGGTCTTCATTGTCTGTTAATAAGCCCATTAAAAAAAAAAATGCCGCTCAGGATCACAGATCCAATGTCGAGTTGTGACCTTGACCTGGCGAGTCCAAGATCAATAGGGTTCTTCCTCGCACCAAGGCCAACACACCTATGAAGTTTCATGACTCTAGGTTGAACCACTATCAAGTTCTCATCCGGAAACCAATTGTTGCGATATACTATGTTCAAGGTCACTGTGACCTTGACCTTTGACCTGGTGAGTCCAACATCAATAGGGTTCTTCCTCGCACCAAGGCCAACACGCCTGTAAAGTTTCATGGCTCTAGGTTGAACCACTATCAAGTTATCATCTGGAAACCAATTGTTGCGATATACTATGTTCAAGGTCACTGTGACCTTGACCTTTGACCTGGTGAGTCCAAGATCAATAGGGTTCTTCCTCGCACCAAGGCCAACATACCTATGAAGTTTCATGACTCTAGGTTGAACCACTATCAAGTTATCATCCAGAAACCAATTGTTGCGATATACTATGTTCAAGGTCACTGTGACCTTGACCTTTGACCTGGTGAGTCCAAGATCAATAGGGTTCTTCCTCGCACCAAGGCCAACACACCTATAAAGTTTCATGACTCTAGGTTGAACCACTATCAAGTTATCATCCGGAAACCAATTGTTGCGATATACTATGTTCAAGGTCACTGTGACCTTGACCTTTGACCTGGTGAGTCCAAGATCAATAGGGTTCTTCCTCGCACCAAGGCCAACACACCTATGAAGTTTCATGACTCTAGGTTGAACCACTATCAAGTTATCATCCGGAAACCAATTGTTGCGATATACTATGTTAAAGGTCACTGTGACCTTGACCTTTGACGTAGCGAGTCCAAAATCAATAGGGTTCTTCCCCTCACCAAGGCCAATCTACCTATGAAGTTTCATGAATGTGAGTTGAACCATTATCAAGTTATCATCCGGAAACCAATTGTTTAAGATTTACTATGTTCAAGGTCACTGTGACCTTGACCTTCGACGTAGCATGTCCAAAATCAATAGGGTTCTTCCTCCCACCAAGACCAACCTACGTATGAAGTTTAATGAATGTGAGTTGAACCACTATCAAGTTATCATCCGGAAACCAATTGTTTACGCCCGCCCGCCCGCCCACCCGCCCGCCCGCCCGCCATTCACCAAACTATAAGTCGAGTTTGACTTCGTCACAACTCGACTAAAAATTCTCAGGCAGCCCCCTCATCATAGAAAATCTGCCTCATCAAATTTCTTTTCATCCTGAAATCTGTTCTGTAACACTATTTTGCACTTGTAGGACAAATATATTAACCAACTGCACCTTGTTTGACAGAGCTCACAGAGCCCTGTCAAACAAGATATAGTTAGTTAAATTTTCAACTACATTATGGGAAATTTTCAGTGCTGAAAACATTGGCTTACCCCATAATAGTGTTAAGTAGTTAAATTTCTGATTCAAACATTTTCAGAACTGTTTTGTGAATAAACAACAAGAAAACCTCCCTTCCTCATCAGAAAATTTCCTGAGAATCAACTATTTGTCTCAGTATGGATTACTGAAGATTCTGTTACTGATTTAATACAGTGGAATCCTGTTAATTTGAATAGCCACTTTGCCAATGAAAATTATTCAATTAACAGGAGTATTCAATTAACAGGGATTGTGTCACTTTCCTGTGTTCTAGAGATAAACTTAGCATTTATTCTATAATTTCTTGTTTGACAGAGCTCCATGAGCTCTGTCAAACAAGATATAATAGATTAAATGCCTGCATTGGATGTACTGAGGCCAAAATTATCTATAAACAAAGGAAAACTGGAGAGAGTCAGGGAAATTTCTCGACAGGTTACAAGATTTTTTATTCAATTAAAAGGACTTTACTCTATAACCTATATTCAACTAACAGGTCAAATTTGTACTGGAGGTATGGTAAATGGTTTTATGTTGGAAAATTATATTCAATTATCAGGTTTATTCAGTTAAAAGATATACAATTAAGTGGGCTCTACTGTACTTAGGGATCCAACTGGATCTTTCACAAACTTATTCTCTTAAGAGGCACCATAATCCAGTCAAAAAGAGTCTTTTAATAACCAAACTTACCCAACCATGATTTCCAGTCAAGTCTTACCTGTTTTGGCAGCCAAGACTTTGTTTAAAATCACTACCTAGCCTATAGAGTTACTCGTAGAAATAGTGTGGAGAAATTTGTGAACAAATGTCTGGAACCATAAGAGTTAACACTTTCTACCTGGTGTGCATAAACTTTTGCGTGTGGAGTGCAGTGGCTCAGTGGTAGACTGTTGGACTTCTATGCTGGAGGTCCCGAGTTTGATCCCCATCTGGGACGACCCGCTTTGTGTCCTTGGGCAAGGCAGTTTATCCCGGTTGCCTACTTGGGGGCATGATGACACCGTGTACTAAGGCGTACAGCACGTCAATGGTGCACATGTCTTTAACAGCTGTAACCCTGCTTGAGCACAGCTTGAACAGAGTTAGAATGTTGAGGAGCTGACAGTTGCTCGTCCATGCTCGAAGGTTCTCTCCAGGTACTCCAGCTTCCTCACCCGTAAAAAACTGTCACAGTCACGATTAGCCATTGTGCATAATTATATATAAGTATGTGACCTTAAACACCAATAAATAAATAAATAAAACTTTTACGTGAAGAAAAAATTGGTGGTGGACAAGCAGATGATATAAAGAGGAAAAAAATCTGATACAAGGCTCAGTAATAATTTAATCCAACAGCTCATTAGAACTGTTGGATTAAATTATTGTTGAAACTCCTAACAAACCAGGATGGTTTCACCCATTTTGACATTGACAATATTGACCGAAATGATCCCTTCCAGGGCGCTAGTGTTGAAAGGGTTAAACAACCAAAATTATCTTTCTCTTTTGAAACAGGACTTTCCAAACATGAATACTTTGATGAAAAGAGAGTACTCAACAATTTCTACAAAGAAACTCTTAATTAGATTAAACAAGAGAAAAGAGCAACACAACGCTTTGCTTATGCCCCTCCTGCAGTGCCACAGATAGCATATGCTGCTCACTGGAATGGTGGCATTTCTGAGGATTGCATAAATGTCTGCCATTTGAACAAACAAATGAACATATATGCAGAGTAACTCGAATAAACTCCCCCTGTGTACCCATTCAACATGGGTGATATAAAAATTATTCTCTTTTTTCTGCAGCCAGTCAAAAGGCTCATGCAATTTTACAAAAAATGGCCTGAGAAACAGAAGGTGTACATTGTGGGGCCTAACAGGAGTATACAATTAACAGGGATTGAGTTAATTTCCTATCTACAAGTTGTAAACTGAACATTTATATTACATCTTGTTTGACAGAGCTCATTCAGCTCGGTCAAGCAAGATATAATAGATGAAATGCCTTCATTGGATTACAAAGACTAGAAATATCTATAAATGTGGGGAATTCTGTGGATGTCAAGAGTAATTCTTCGACAAATTTCAAGAATTTTTTTCAATTAGCAGGAGTTTATACTATAAGCTATATGCAATTAACGGGTCAAATTTGTGTTGAAGGTATAGTAAATGGTCTGGTGTTTGTAAGTTATATACAATTAACAGGATTATTCAATTAAAAGCATACAATTAAGAGAGTTGCACTGTAATGATTTTTCTCCATTAAAGCATTTTAAACTAGAGGTACTGTGATCAAGCTCACAAAGTGAAACCAGATGTGCCTGAAATGTATAAGTTAGATTATCTCCCCTTGGAAATGTCAGAACGGAATTATACTGCTTCATGCACATCTGCATATGGAGTTCTTCCATTGTGTAAAGTTTCATGAAAAATTCTTCAAACGGTTTAGGAGTTGTGCTTACAAGGATGGACAGATGGACGGGCAGACGGATGGACGGACGGACGGACAGGGTGATTCATATATACACCCCCAAACTTTGTTTGTGGGGGGTATAATAACCCACTTGAAATATGACTCTTACGGCAATTAACTAATTTATATTCTGTAATTTGTATTGGATTGGACACAAGATGTGTTTGTCTATTTTGTTTAATAAAATGATCAAACCATGCTATTAGGCAGACAATACTTATCTTTAACTTGTAGAGTGCTAGAAGCCACTCTCAGGGTTCCTCTGAAAAGTGCTGAATGCCCCTTTAGTAATTATTTATTTATTTATTGGTGTTTAAGGTCACATACTTATGCACAATGGCTAATCGTGACCGTGACGGTTTTACGGGTGGAGGAAGCCGGAGTACCCAGAGAGAACTACTGAGCATCGATGAGCAACTGTCAGCTCCTCAACATTCTAACTCTGTTCAAGCTCCGCTCAAGCAGGGTTACAGCGGTTGAAGACATATGCACCATCGACGTACAGTATACCTTAACACACGGCGTCATCGTGCCACCATGCAGGCAACCGGGATAAAATGCCTTGCCCAAGGACACAATGCAGGTTGTCCCTGACAGGGATCAAACTCTGGACTTCTAGTATAGAAGTCCAACAGTCTTCCACTGAGCCACTGTGCTCCCAGGCCCCTTTAGTGGCTTTACACTGTGCAAATCGGCATGTCATCTGTGCAGCAGTAGATAAAGAAATGTTCATATAAAACTGTATTGTTACAGTTTATTGGAGAGTGCCAATAGGCACTCTCCAATAAATAGTAGCAAAATTATTGATGAACAAATCTGGAAGTGGCTGCACGGCAGATCTGAAAATTGCATACACGATACAACTGATCATTATCAGGCTCCAGATGAAATATAAAATCAATCCCTTGCATAGAAGCCGAGAAAAGTTTGACGAAAAATTTGACGAAAAATTTCAATGTTCAGTGGGTACAGTAAAATTTCAAAGTATCGGCAAACAGGAAGTGGCTGCACGGCAGATCTGAAAATTGCTTACACAATACAACTCATCATTATGAAGCAGCAGACCAAATATAAAATCATTCCCTTTCAAAGAAGCCAAGAAAACCTTGACGGAAAAAGTGTTTCGGACGGACTGATGGACTGACAGACTGACAGACAGAGTCGAGCGGTTAATAGACCTGCTCTGCCGCTGGTTACGCAGGTAATAAAAAAGTGCTCATGCTACAAATCACTTTTGAAAAATAATTTTGCACTCTCCCAGTTAGAGTTATATACATATTATGTTATTACAATAATTGAGTGATAATATTGTATAACACATATAATCAGGTTTAATACAAGTTGTGCATGAAACTTCAAGTGAAAAAAATGATAAATGGCAAGAAACTTAATCACAAACACCACTTGTAGACAAAGCTGTCTCAACTAGAAGAGACTATAAAATATTTTAGTATTCCTAACAAAAGAAATCCAAGGGGCAATTACAAATTTTTATAAAGAACTCTTCTTACCTTTACATTTTCAAAGGCCAGAAGACACGTTTTTCCATTGGTAAGAAAGATTTCAAGACCTTTGTCTCTCAGCTGGAACCAACGTTTGTGAAACTCCCTGAAGTCGATCAATGGCCAAGTCATTGCTAGTTCATCTTTATTACCAAGCAACACCTGAAGAAAGAGAAACACATGTAATAGGGGCATAATATAAACTTAAGATACTTTTTCTGCAATGGTCTTGCTGCTGATATTTCTTTGAATTATCACTATCTTGATGTCTCATTTTTTAACCCGATAACCTTTGGTTCTGGCATATTGTTTTGTAAATTGAACTATTATTAGTTAAATTACTTAATGCAACAAAATTTAGTTAACTTACATTCAAATAATCAATAGAAACTTATGTAACTATGCATGAAAATCGGAAACAACTGTTGGTGTTTATGAAACAGAAATTATGAAATGCATATGAACTGATGAAACAAAATAAATTAGTTCTGAGAACAAGAAACATTCCAAATCTCCATACAAAATCTGAATTCTTTCAAGCAATGCAGAAAATTTAGATTGCTTGAGAGAAAATAAAACTTGAAAGCATCTGCAAAACATGTGAAACTGACACCGAAAGTCTACTTTATCCCATTCAGATGGTGACCGGCAGGTTCTAACACCTCTTTAACTCTTGGGGGCCTAATTCCGATATTAAACACACTTTTCTATAACAAAACAGGTGCCCCAACATACAGTCTTGGGGTGAACTTGCAAGTTACATTGAAAAGTGCCTTTGCAGTTGTTTCCAGGTAAGTCTTGGCTGCCTATATAGGCAGCCGAGACTTGCCTAGAAACAACTGCAAAGTCACAGGATATGAACTATCAAGGTAAAACAAAAATGTATAAAAAATCTCCAGGCCTTTCAGGGTTAACCCCTCTGATCACAGACTTCAATATACAGAAATTTCCAGCAGCAGATTTTTACCAAAATGCAGTTAGAAATTTGACCAATTCAATCTTGCACGACAGAGCTATGGAGGTCTGTCAAATAATAATGAATACGTTAACTTTCTAGTTGTATTACATTAAAGATTTTCAGCTTGAAATTTTAATTTTACGACATGACTGTGTAGATGGTTATGCAAACAAAAAGGTTACATTTTATTGCTTTATTTATTTATTGGTGTTTAAGGTCACATACTTAACACAATGGCTAATCATGACCATGACAGTTTTACGGGGGAGAAAGCTGGAGTACCCGGAGAGAACCACCGAGCATCGAGGAGCAACTGTCAGCTCCTCAACATTCTAACTCTGTTCAAGCTCCGCTCAAGCAGGGTTACAGCGGTTGAAGACGTGTGTACCATCAACGTGCAGTATGCCTTAGAACACAGCATAATCATGCCCCCATGTAGGCAACCAGGATAAAGTGCCTTGCCCAAGGATGCAATGCAGGTCGGCCCAGACCAGGATCGAACTCGGGACCTCTAGCAGTCCAACAGCCTAACACTGAGACACCGCACTCCCCATTTTATTGCTTTATCACACGGGAAACAGCTCATGACCAGGTTCTATTGAGATGATAAACAATCTTTATATTGACCTTATGAGGTTTCAACCTGGTAATAAAAACAAACCTGGAAATAAGTAATCTGTCAATTGCAGAGTGAGGTCCCCAGAGGGTGAATTTGCTCATGCTATTCAATACAGTGAGCTAGGATCCCCCAATTTATCCTCTGAGTACCTCTTTCTGTTTAGGCCTGAGACCTTGATTCAGACTGAGGTTCACAGAGGGTAAACTTAGTAAGGCAAATCCGCCGAGCATGGAAGCATCACCAAATTTACACTCTGGAAACCTCATTCTGCAGATGACAGTCTGTTTATATCCAGGCTTAAACATGATACTAGTATAGTGTGCAATGAGATGCAGTAATAGCCATATGCCTTCTCAGTCAGCAAATTGATACAATGTGATACCTCAGGTGATAGCCTTGTTATAAAACAAATACAAATCCTGATTTCCAGATGATAAAAGATTATGAGCTCTTCACATGACATGACTTGCAAACAATATTACAGTGGAGCCCACTTAATTGGATATTTTTTTTTTTATTGAATAACCTTTTTAATTGAATATAATTTCCAAACACAAAACCTTTTACTATACTTTCAGTACAAATTTGACTGTTGATTTCAAATAGATTATGAGTAAACTACTGTTAACTGAATAAAAAATCTTGTAATATGTTGAGAAATTACAATCACCAAATTCCCTTTATTTATAGACCTATTTGGCCGAAGTGCAGCCAAAACAGGCATTAAATATACTTTATTATATGCGAGCCTGTCTGTGAATTATCACAAATTATCTAAAAGATATTTCTTGATATCCATCTACTCGATGGATATCAAGAAAAATCCCTCAGTAGCTTCCCAAATGACGTAACGCTATGCCACATCATGTTGCCTTGAAGAACGATCAGATGATCTTTGTTACTGTTTTGAAACGTACACATTTGGGGTCGAATAGGGCTGAATATTGTGCAATAAAATGTCTCTTAGCAGAAAATAATGAAAGTGTCACTGACACTGTAGCTCAACTTGACAAACTTGAACTTGGTAAGTTATAAATGAAATGGCAAATTTAAAGATCATTGGTACCAACGTTATTTGATGAAATTTCAACATAACAGCATTGTGTGTGCACAACGTCAAGAGTAATCCATGCATTTTTAAATGTAAACTGTAAGATTGGCTAAAGGAAGAATGTTGATACACAATTGCAGTATGTTCAGAGGTTATTGTAAACGGCAATTTTTTTCACAGAAATGAATGCTAATCAATAGCTCTTATCTAAAGGTCTTGCCTAATGAGCACACCAAGTTCAAAAACAATCCTATGATAAATCTGGCCTGTTGGCCATATCAAAGAATGTTGATGCACAAATGCAATAAATTCAAAGATTGTTGCTAACAGCAACAGTTTTTGATGGAAATGAAAAGAAAATCAATAGCGCCTATCTTTATCACCCTGCATAAGCACACAATGTTTCAAAACAACCTGATAATAAATGTGACCCCTGAGGCATGCCAAAGGAAGATGCTAATGCACAAATGCACTAAGTAGAATGTCATTGCTTGTGGCAATGTTTTTTTTTAATGGAAATTCATAAATATACCTTGCAATAATTTTTTATGGAAATGAGAAAAAGCAATAGCTCATCTTGAGGTCACCCCAAACACACATACCAAGTTTCAAAGTGATCCGATCATAAATGTGCCCTGAAGGGTGTGTTAAAGGAAAATATTGAGGTCTGACTAAACTAAGTTCAAAGGTCAGCGGCAACATTTTTTGACAGAAATGGAAGAAAATCGACAGCTCCCATATAGATGTCACCCCACACAAGCACACCAAGCCCATATAGATGTCACCCCACACAAGCACACCAAGTTTGCAAGTGGTCCAATCATAAATGTGCCCTGCAGGGTGTGTCAAAGGGAAATATTGATGCTAAACTGCACTAAGTTTTTACTAAGTTCATCGAAGGTCATTGCCAGGGGCAACATTTTTTGATGGAAATCGAAGAAAATCGATAGCTTCCATCTAGAGGTAACTCCAAACAAGCATACAAAGTTTCAAACCGTTCCGATCATAAATGTGCCCTGTAGGGCATGCCAAAGGAACATATTGATGCCTGACTAAACTAAGTTCAAAGATCGTTGCCAGAGGCAACATTTTGACAGATGGAAGTAGAAGAAAATCGATAGCTCCCATCTAGAGGTCACCCCAAACAAGCATGCCATGTTTCAAAGCAATCCCATCATAAATGTGCCCTGTGGGGTGTGCCAAAGGGAAATATTGAGGTCTGACTAAACTAAGTTCTAAGAACGTTGGCCGCAGCAACATTTTTTGACGGAAATGGAAGAAAATCGATAGCGCCTATCTAAAGGTCTCCCCAAACAAGCATGCCAGGTTTCAAAGCAATCCGATCATAAATGTGCCCTGTTGGGTGTGCCAAAGGGAAATATGGAGGTGTGACTAAACTAAGTTCTAAGAACGCTGGCCATGGCAACATTTTTTGACGGAAATGGAAGAAAATCGATAGCTCCCATCTAGAGGTCACCCCAAACAAGCATACAAAGTTTCAAAGCAATCCCATCATAAATGTGCCCTGTAGGGTGTGCCAAAGGGAAATATTGAGGTTTGACTAAACTAAGTTCTAAGAACATTGGCCGTGGCAACATTTTTTGACGGAAATGGAAGAAAATCGATAGCTTCCATCTAGAGGTACCCCCAAATAAACATACCAAGTTTCAAACCATTCTGATCATAAATGTGCCCTATAGGGTGTGCCAAAGGGAAATATTGAGGTCTGGCTAAACTAAGTTCTAAGAATGTTGGCCGCAGCAACATTTTTTGACGGAAATGGAAGAAAATCGACAGCTCCCATCTCAAGGTCAACCCAAACAAGCATACCAAGTTTCAAAGTTAGTGACTCTGATCATAAATGCTACCTGTGAGGTGTGCCAAAGGAAATTGTGGACGTACGTACTAACGTACGTACGTACACCTACGGACGAGAAGTGATGGCAATAGCTCAGCTTGACTTTGTCAATAAAGATAGTCCAGAGAAAGAGACTCTTTATACTCATTTAAAAGTGTCCGAGGATTGTATATTAACACTTGTATGACACGTGACATATACAAATGCTTCACACCGAGCTACACTTTAAAAATATTACATAAATGAGATATATATTAGCTTTACACTTTAAAACCATTCCAGAACCGACTTGGAATTACTGACATCAGAGGAGGCATTCCCTTGCTTTTCACTATAAAGCCGGTGATATAAGGGAAAACTGCCCCCTTCCCCTTGCTCTGGGTCATATCACCACAGAACGAAAAGTGCAGCAGGACAGAGTCACTGCTGGAACAGAAAACCTACCTAACTATAGCTGTAATCGTTTAGAGGACGACATTCTGAGCAAGAGATAACAGACCTAAACATCTAAGGTCGCATGAAATATACTCTATATTTCTAAGGTAAAACTTTGAAAATGTAGAAGGCTGTGTCCAGTACGTAGCCTTCATGAGATCAGTAATGGCAATACTGTCAGAATAAGCCCAAGATGTGAACAGCGCTCTAACTTCATGCGCTGAAATCTTAAGCACCGACTGTTGGTAAGAAGATAAACTTTCATAAGCAGTACGAATTGCTAAGTGAATCCATCTAGCAATAGAATGAACAGAAATTTCCCTTCTATTGGGAATTAATGATAAAAAGAATCGTTTTCTTCCTTTTCTGATAAACTCTGATCTGCGTTTATAAGTGTACATAGCTCTTACTGGACACAGCAAAGGTCTATGGCCATCTGATGACGGAAGAGCCTTAATGATAATAGGCTCAGGATATTTATTAGGAGCCTGGTTCTTAGCCAAAAATCCCACATGAGTAGTTGAAGTAATAGTATTACCAATACTACGATAATGAGAATCATCAATAGATAAAGCATGAAGATCACTAACTCTTCTTGCGGAAGCAAAGGCTAAGAGAAAAGCTGTTTTATATGTCAAGAATTTGAACTCTACAGCATCCAACGGTTCAAATGGAGCTTCTTTAAGCTTCAACAGAACCCAAGGTAAATTCCACTTAGGAACTAAGGGTTCTAGGCCTATTGATCGAAAAGTTTTTAACTAACTTAGATAAAGAAACATTAGATCCAACTTCTAAGCTATCATGATGAGCATAAGTGTCCGATAGCATAGACCTATAACCCTTAAAAGTGACTGGCTGCAGTTTGAGAACATCAAACAAGTAGACCAGAAAGTTTGCATTGTATGGAATGGAAGGATCATAAACATCTATCGACTGATCCTTACACCAACGAGAGAAAACCTTCCACTTTGCCGCATAATTTAGCGAAGAGGAGGCCCTCCTACAGTTAGAAATTGCATCCACTGCTCGTCCTGTAAAGCACCTTCTGTGCAAGAAGGACTGCACAACGGAAATACGTGAAGGTTGAGACCTTGCAGGTTGTGATGCAGTGTGTGAGATTTCCCCTGAAAGAGAAGGCCCACCCGTGGAGGAAGCTTCCAGGGAACGTCCCATAATAGACACCTGAGTAGATTTATCCATGGTTTCTGAGACTACAGAGATGCTACCAGCAGTATCTTGCACTGCAATTGCTTGATCTTTAACAAGATCTGTTGAATCAACAGAGTTGGAGGATATGCATATCCTATCATTACGTCCCAAAAAATTGAGAGAGCGTCTACTGCGTACGCTTGAGGATCTGGACATGGCGACACATATGTCTGCAATTGATTGTTGAGATGAGTCGCGAATAAGTCTATCATTGGTCGTTCCCATTGGTAGCAAATCTGCCTGAATACTCGCTTGTTGAGAGTCCATTCATACGACCTTTCCGAGAGAGCGAGTCTGCTAGAACATTCAGACAACCCGATATATGACGGACCGATAGATGACTGATGTTCCAAGACATACAGAAGAATTCTCTCTGTTAGTTCGAATAACGGAATCGAATGTGTGCCTCCTTGGTTCCGAATATACGCTACTACTGTCGAGTTGTCCGACAGTATTTGAACATGTGAATTCTGAATTATGTTCATCCACTGACGCAGCACTAGCCATATTGACATAATTTCTTTGATGTTTACATGTTTGTCCCGGAACACAGGGTCCCAAAGATCCTGACACTTCGAGTCTGTTGGGCTCAAGGTCGCGCCCCAACCTGCTTGACTCGCATCCGTCATAATCGTAAAAGCCGGATCTGGCAGCTGAAGCGGAACTCCCTGAGTTAACCACTGAATGTCTGCCCAAATCTGTATCCTTTGTTTTACTTGGTCTGATAAAACAATATTTGTTTCGAGCGAATGCATCTTCACACTCCATATTTGAGTGAAAAATATCTGGAGTGGACGTATGTGCAAGCGGCCCATCGGAATGAGATCTGCCGCTGTTCCTCACAGCCCCATCAGTCGCATGAACTCCCTCGCTGTTAATATGTCTGAGTGTAGACAAAAGCGAGCATAACAACTGACTAATTTCGCTCTGGGTAACAGAAGACGAACCCGATTGTTGTGAGTCTCGAAGCTCATTCCCAAGTGAATGAATGACTTGGACGGAGCTAGATCCGACTTCTTTTCGTTTACAATGAAACCGAGACGTCGGAGCAATTGAAGCAGACTCTGAACATTGTTTGAAGAACCGTTTTGTTGCAGTATCTCTGAAGAATGTCGTCCAAATAGGCCGAAGTTACCGCAGACGAATGAGCCGAGAAATATGCCATTACCGAGTTCATTATTCGATTGAATGCCCAGGGTGCTAGATTGAGTCCGAAGCACATTGCTCGGAACTGATAAACGACCCCCAAGACGGCGAACAGTAGGTACTTTCTGAATGCTGGATTCACCATGACATGAAAGTACGCATCCTTAAGATCTATGCTTGATGCATAGTTGTTCACCCGAATGCTCGCCCTTACTGATCGAATGGTCTCCATATAAAACTTTGGAGCCACGATCAGTTTGTTTATCCAGCTCAAATCTATCACTGGACGGAACGAGCCATCTGGCTTCAGAACCAAGAACAGGTGACTGTAAAAACCCACTGATTCCTGGTTTTCTACGACCTCTATTGCGTCTTTCGCCAAAAGAGATTTTACCTCGGATAGAAGAGAATCTCGTTTTAGAGGGTTGGTCGGAAGCTGAGTCCAGCGTGGACTTTGTGTTAATGGAGGTTTCTCTCGGAATGATAACCTTAGGCCTTCCGAGATAACCCCTCTGACCCAGAGGTCGTCTGTAATTGGAATCCAATTTTCCAGAAACCTTGACAGTCTTCTGCCAACAGGACCGCAATAGAGACCCTGACCATCACCTCCTGAACCTGCGAGGCCTATGGGAAGAGAAACTACGTCCTCCCTGTGCAGCGCCTCGGCCCGCCAACCTGAAATCTCGGCCAGACCCACGTCCCCTACCTGAGTCACTACTTTGATGATGTCTAGGGTAACTACCTGGGGATTTCTTATATCCTCTATAGGAGCTTCCTTTGGACGAACTTTGTCCTGAAGTTCCTACTTTACCCTTTTCTGGTGTATCAGTTTTTCTTGAAATTGACTTCAAAAGCAGAGTATCAGATGCTTTCTTAGTAAGCTGATCGTAGATCAACGGAAGCTTGCCATCAAAGAGATAGTCACTGGATACCGGAGCGACTCGAAGAGAGCATTTCACCTTAACATCCACTAGGGATGATGACGCTAGGGCTGCATCATGTCTAATTAACACTAAATTAGCCACTGATAAGGCAGAGTTATACGTGGAATAAGCAATAGCCCTAGAAAGAACTCGGAACTCTTAATGAGGTACGAACGTCCTCAAATTCTACTCCACTGAGATGTTGCGCTAATGCTCTAGTAAGGTGATTTGCGTAAGATAAAGCATCTAGATTCGATCTATTGGAAAATATCGTTGTATCCATTGTATCCGAGCGCATAGAAAAGGACGAAGGTAAGGACAAATCTAAGTCCTCAGCCTGTTCGTCCAAACGCAGAGGAACTCTCAAAATACCCTGACCTGACGTTTTAAATCTATTTCTATTATTAATAAATGGCAGATCTAGAGCATGTAAGATAAATGAAAGTGTCAATGACACTGTAGCTCAACTTGTCAAGACATGTACATGTATAGTATGTGACACAGCAATGACAAACATCTAGGTAATGACCTGATAACAAAGGTACATATAAAGTATTGTAACGGTCTGTACATAAATACTGACCTAACCTGTGACAAATGTATAGGTAAAGTATTGTAAAGGTGGGTGACAGTCAGATGCTAAACTAGAAAAGAAGTCTTTCAGTCCCAGAGTGGGTCGGACTGAACCCCAAAATATTTGTTCTCATAGACAGTGATAACAGAAGCAACCCAAAACACACTCATTCCTGTCCCAAGGTGAAAACAAAGGTACCCAAGAAGTTTCATGAAGATCAATTCATAAATACGAGCTGTATAGAAGTTGTGACAAAAAACTGATTGGACCTAATTTCGGTACAAAATGGCCACTGGCAGCCATCTTGAATTTTGGACCGCACTCAGAAACACTTGTTCTCGTCCCAAGGTGATAACAAAGGTACCCAAGAAGTTTCGTGAAGATCGGTTGATAAATACAGCCTCTAGCCGAGCCGTATTGACACGTGCACTTACAGTGTATAAGTAGCACTAAATAAATCAAAATTCATCTAATTTGCATAATTTCTGCACGAGAAAAAAACCTGTACTGTATGTGATGTATTCCATTTTACTAAACATTCATACAAAAATTTATTCAAATCAGAACTTTCATACAGAAGTTCTGTACAAAAGACTGACTGCACTAATTTTGGTACAAAATGGCTGTGGTGGCCATCATGAATTTCGGACCACACCCCAAAACACTCGTTCTCATCCCACAGTGATAACAAAGGTACCCAAGAAGTTTCGTAAAGATCGGTTCATAAATACGGCCTCTAGCCTGAGCCGTATAGAAGGTGTGTCCAAAAAACTGATTAGACCGAATTTCGGTACAAAATGGCTACTGGCAGCCATCTTGAATTTTAGACCGCACTCAGAAACACTCGTTCTCGTCCCAAGGTGATAACAGAGGCACCCAAGAAGTTTCGTGAAGATCGGTTGATAAATACAGCCTCTAGCCCGAGCCGTATTGACATGTGTACTTACTGTGTGTAAGTAGCACTGAAAAAATCAAAGTTCATCTAATTTGCATAATTTCTGCACGAGAAAAAAACCTGTATTATATGTGATGTATCCCATGGTACTAAACATTCACACAAAAAATTTTTCAAATCAGTGCTTTCATATGGAAGTTCTGTGCAAAAATCTGATTGCACCTAATTTTGAACAAAATGGCTGCCAGCGGCCATCTTGAATTTTGGACCGCACCCCAAAACACTCGTTCCCGTCCCACGGTGATACCAAAGGTACCCAAGAAGTTTCGTAAAGATCGGTTTATAAATACGGCCTCTAGCCTGAGCCGTATTGGCATTTGCATTTACAGTGCTGAAATTAACACTCAATACATCAAAGTTAGTCTAATTTGCATAATTTACGTTCGAGAAAAAAACCCGTACTATATGTGATGTATCCCATGGTACTAAACATTCATACAAAAAATTATTCAAATCAGCGCTTTCAGATGGAAGTTCTGCGCAAAAATCTGATTTCACCTAAGTCTGTACAAAATGGCCACCAGCGGCCAACTTGAATTTCGGATCGGACCCCAAAACACTCGTTCTCGTCCCAAGGTCATAACAAAGGTACCCAAGAAGTTTCGTAAAGATCGGTTCATAAATACGGCCTCTAGCCCGAGCCGTATTGAATTGTTGACGGACAGATGGACAGACGCCCAGATGGACGACTGGCCATGGCATAAGCTCAAATTTGGCTTTGCCAAAGTTGAGCTAAAAACTGATTTTCCTCGGTCCCGAGGATAGACTGAGTATAGCGCCATTTATCAGTTCAAAAGTCTGAGACACATTACTGGACTGCACCAGGTAAACAGGAGTATCTTCTTTAACCCAGTCGAAAAAGTCGGAATCTAATGACGCTAGCAGTTTTTTATTCTTTGTCGCAGCATTTTGATCCGGAGGAACAACATCTGGAAGGTATTGCTGAATAAAAATCATCGCTACCTTGTGTTGCTCCGAAAGGGAAAAATCCATTCACTCAATTCCCTTTCACCATCCAATTGGACCAGATTAGAATCTCGGTCATCCGTATCTGAACGGGCAGAGAAATGAACCGACCCTGCTTCATCCGACAGTTCTACATCGGAAACTGTGGTAGGATGTTCCGTAGCCTGCTGGGATGCTGCGATGAGCTGTGCTATTTGCAACAGCAAGTCCGTACTCGAGGCCTTTGGAGCAGCGGTTCTTTGAAGATTAGCCGCTGGATGCTCCTGGGACGGCATGTCCGACATACTCCTCTTATGCGGACGTCCCAATTCATGTGGCCTCGTTCCCTTGGCTATTGGATGGCGTGACTTTCTCAAATCCTTCTTAGGTGATGCAGGCTGTATCTCTGTAGTTACATAGCCAAGGTGTGGTCGTGTGTGCTTTGAAGACGAACTGGAAGCCGATAGACTAGCCGACCCCGACAGCCTGTTTGACGGAGCATCCCGGACAGGAGGCGTGGACGTATGATCTGACTGACGAACATTCTGAACACCAACAACAACATCTGGCCCCAGATGTTGTTGTAAGAGAGAGGGACCTCTCTTTGTTTGCAGTCTGGGAAGACCTGGACGAGTCGACCGCAGAACTAGCTGGCTTCCACTGTTCCGTCGTCGCAGGGTGAGCATGTTCCGATATTATAGTGCTCGTAACACCCTTTTTCCTTTCCTCGCCCGCTATGGACTTACCCGGTGTCATAACACCCATATTCGGAGTGATAGAAGCACCGGTCGAGCTAGCTGGCAACAGGGACGTAAATCCCATGATCAGTGATCTAGGTCCTTGTCTAATTTCCTTGAGCACTTTTGCCGCTAGCTCTGTGTTGGATTGTGATGACTGTAGCACACTTCCTGACGGTATCACCAATACATCACCATGTTCTTGTTCCTCTGAAAATGAAACTGAAAAACTAGAGTGACCTTGTGGTGAGAGAACAGGAATCGAACTCTCACCACTAACAACATATCGTGACACACGTCTCCAATGTTTGTCATCCCAATTGGCACAAACAGAACAAGAGTTAGTTCGAGAACAATGACTACAGCAAAGACAATAAACATGAGAGTCGGAGAAAGACTTACAATTTGAGCAATATTCTTTCATTTTGCTAAAAATTACAAGTCCATAGTTCTCGCATTAACCCTCATAATAATATGACAAAGATACATAATAACACAATCCAATACAAAAATTTCGAAACATAATTCATAAAAAAATTTTCGAAAAATTTTGATATGAGCCCAAGTTTCCAAAGGGAATGATGAGCCCAAATGGATCCCCAAAATGCCTAAGTGTGGACAAAATGTTTTACTTGATTCTAAAAAATTAATGCTACACTTCCGGAGTATATAATGTATCTGATTAAAGATCTAACATCATAATGACAAGAAAATTACTTATAGAAAGTAACCGTTGTCAATGTAAACAAAATGCCATAAAAACTGGAAACAAGACTCCAGGCACTGAACAACTCGGCCCAAAGTCAGTAACAGAATTTTTAAACTATCCATTGTAAGACAAAAATTCTGTAACCAAGTTAAACTCCCATGAAATTTTCAATAAAAAAAAAAAATTTCTAAAACGGTCCAAAAAGTATGGGAGCTTAACAGAGGGGTATCAAGGAAGGAGAGGGAGGAAACACTTAACAAACAGTGGCAATTTCATAGCAAGAATGATAACATCAGGCCCATGTCCCGAAATTAGGGAACATGAAATAATTTTCAATAAAAATTATAAGTTACAGCCCTGAACACATCAAACCACTGTTTTTTTTTCCTCTCATCCTCTTAATGCATCCTTTGATCCAATAAAATCACCATTACTTTGTGTCTGGCATTATAAAAACAGAGATTTACAAGCACAGAAGTCAGTTAGTTGTTACTGACAGAAGGGCCAAACAAAGAAAGAGGCTCCCGCCAATTTCGGTACTTCCTTGACACTGCGCATGCGCAGTAGACAAAAGTATGGAGGACCATATAGAACAATAGTTTTTGAGTTTTGGACGCAAATTTGGGGGATTTGGGGGGCAAAATTTGTGTTTGACCCTGAATATTTTACAGTTAGCACCAGCTAAGTCTGGGCCATTGGTTGCAGTATAAAAGTTAAAAAATTTATAGTAATTTATATATTTTTTATACTTACCAATGACCCAGACTTAGCTGGTGCTAACTCCAACAAAAACCAGGGCCAAACACAAATTTTGCCCCCCAATCCCCAAAATTTGCATCCAAAACAAAAAGAAATCATGTCCTAAAGGACCTCCATAGTACGTCTCTACTGCGCATGCGCAGTGACGCAGTCGTCCCGAAATTGGCGCCAAATATCATTCTTACTGGCAGTGCCTGGTCAGCGCTATGTACTCAGCGGGGAGGCAAGAGTTCCCAACTCAGGGAGGGCCATCCCCGTCTGGGTCATTGGTAAGTATAAAAAATATATAAATTACTATAAATTTTTTAACATTTTTATACTGTACCAATGACCCAGACTTAGCTGAATAGTAAACAGGCTGGAGGGCCTAGGACATAGAGGAAAATCTAATAAGCTCAATTATATAATAAAGAGGTAACCCCTTAAGGAGAAAAGGAGTATTAGGCTTTACATGTATCTTTCTTATTTAATATTAAATTAGAAAGATACACTACCCTTAATAATTGAGCACAATAACATTCATGTTCTCTATTAACATCCAGTATAACCCTTATACTAATTATTTTTAAAGCAAGCCAATAAATAAAGTAGTCCAGAGAATTGAGACTCTTTATAATCATTTAAAAGTGTCCGAGTATTGTATATTAAAGCCCGTTTGACACTTGACATATACAAATGCTTCACACCGAGCTACACTTTAAAAATAAGACATGAATGAAATTAAACATTAATATTACACTTTAAAACCATCCCGGAAGCGACTCAGAAATACTGTCTTGGAGGAGGCATTCCCTTGCTTTTCACTATAAAGCAGGTGACCTAAGGGAACACCCGCCCCCCCCCCCCCCCCCTTCCCCTTGCCCTGGGTCAAATAGCCCAGAGCGAAGAGAGCAGCCGGACGGAGTCACTGCCGGAACAGAAAGCCTGCATAACTATAGTTGCAACTGTTTAGTGGACGACATTCTGAGCAACAGATAACGGACCTAAACAATGCAGGTCTCCAGAAATGGACTCAATATTTCTGAGATAAAAATTAGTAAATGTGGATGGCTGAGACCAATAAGCAGCCTTCATTAAATCTGTAATAGCAACACTATTAGCATAAGCCCAGGAAGTAGAAAGAGCTCTTACTTCATGAGCAGAAATCTTAAGCACAGACTGCTGAGAAGAAGATAAATCTTCATACGCAGTACGGATAGTTAACTGAATCCATCTAGCAATAGAATGGACTGAAATGTCCTTTCTATTAGGCATCAAAGACAGAAAGAAACGTTTCCGTCCCTTTCTGATGAACTGAGATCTCTGTTTATAGATACGTAGTGCTCTAACAGGACAGAGTAAAGGCCTACGCCCGTCTGAAGACGGAAGAGCCTTAATAACAATAGGTTCCGGATATTTATTAGGAGCCTGATTCTTAGCTAAAAAACCCACATTAGTAGTGAAGGTGATAGTGTTCCCAACACTACGATAATGAGAATCATCCACCGATAGTGCATGAAGCTCACTGACCCTTCTGGCAGAAGAGAAAGCTAAGAGAAAAGCTGTCTTATAAGATAAGAATTTGAAATCTACTGTCCCAAGAGGTTCAAATGGCTTTTCCTTCAATTTAAGGAGAACCCAAGCTAAATTCCACTTAGGAATTAATCTAAGAGTTCTGGGTCTATTTATCGAAAAGTTTCTAACCAATTTCGATAAAGAGACATTAGATCCAATTTGTAAACTATCATGATGTGCATAGGTATCAGATAACATAGATCTATAACCCTTTATAGTAACAGGCTGCAGTTTGATTTCGTCAAACAAGTATACTAGAAAGTTTGCAATGTCTGGTATAGAGGGATCAAATATATCTACAGAATGATCCCTACACCAACGACGGAAAACCTTCCACTTAGCCGCATAGTTTAGCGAAGAGGAGGTCCTCCTACAGTTAGAAATCGCGTCCACTGCTCGTCCTGTAAAGTGCTTGCCATGCAAGAAGGACCGGAAAAACGTGAAGGTTGAGACCTTGCGGGTTGTGATGGAGTTGGCGCGATTTCCCCTGCGAAAGAAGATCCTCTCGTGGAGGAAGCTTCCGCGGTAGGTCCCACAACAGACACCTGAGTAGATTTATCCACGGTCTCTGTGGCGACAGAGATGCTACCAACAGAATCTTGCATTGAGATTGTTTTATCTTTAGCAATACTTGTTGAATTAACGGCGCTGGAGGATACGCATATCCTATCATTCCGTCCCAAGGGATCGACAGAGCGTCTACTGCAAATGCTCTTGGATCCGGACACGGGGACACATACGTCTGCAACTGATTGTTGAGATGTGTCGCAAATAAGTCTATCATTGGCCGTTCCCATTGGTAGCAAATCTGATTGAATACTTGTTTGTTGAGAGTCCACTCCGACGGCAACAAGCGACCCTTTCGTGAAAGGGAGTCTGCTAGCACATTCAGACGACCCGGTATGTGACGGACCGAAAGAAGAACGTGATGTTCCAACGCAAACAGAAGGATTCTTTCCGTTAGATTGAACAACGGAACTGAATGAGTGCCTCCCTGATTCCGTATATACGCCACTACTGTCGTATTGTCGGATAGGATTTGGACATGAGCATCGTGAATAATGTCCATCCAGTGACGTAACGCAAGCCAAATTGACATCATTTCCTTGATGTTTATGTGCTTGCACAGGAATTGCGGATCCCAAAGACCCTGGCATCTCGAATCCGTTGGGATTAATGATGCACCCCAACCTGTTTGACTGGCATCCGTCATAATGGTAAAACTCGGATCCGGCAACTGCAGCGGAACTCCTTGAGTTAACCACTGAATGTTTGCCCAAGTCTGAATCTCTTGTTTCACTTGATCTGACAAGAGAACGTCTACATCGAGAGAATGAATTTTCACACTCCAATTCTGAGTCAGGAAAATTTGAAGAGGACGTGTGCGTAGCCGTCCCATCGGAATGAGATCCGCGGCGGCTCCGCACAGACCTATCAGTCTCATAAATTCTCTCGCCGTGACTTTGTCTGCATTCAGACAATAGCGAGCGTAACAACTGACTAATTTCGCTCTGGTTAACGGCAGACGAACGAGATTGTTGTGCGTCTCGAAGCTCATTCCCAGATGAGTGAATGACTTGGACGGCACCAGATCCGACTTCTCCTCGTTTACTATGAAACCGAGACGTCGGAGCAATAGAAGAAGATTCTGAACATCGTTCTGAAGCGTTAACTCGTTGCCGTACCTCTGAAGACTGTTGTCCAGGTAGGCCGACGTTACCGCAGACGAATGAGCTCGGAAGTAGATCATTACCGAGTTCATTACCCGAGTGAAAGCCCAGGGTGCTAGATTCAATCCGAAGCACATGGCCCGGAACTGATACACCACTCCTAGGACTGCGAAGCGTAGATACTTTCGGAATGTCGGATGTACCATGACGTGAAAGTACGCATCTTTGAGATCTATGCTCGTTGCATAATCGTTCACCCGAATACTCGCTCTGACCGATCGAATCGTCTCCATATAAAACTTCGGAGCGACGATCAGCTTGTTTATCCAGCTCAAATCTATGACTGGACGGAACGAGCCGTCTGGTTTCGGAACCAGAAACAGATGGCTGTAGAATCCCAGCGATTCCTGGTTTTCTACGACCTCTACCGCGTTCTTCATTAAAAGAGACTGCACCTCTGATAACAGAGCGTCTCTTTTCTGTGGATTTGACGGAAGATGAGTCCACTTTGGACTTCGAGTTAATGGAGGCTTTCGTTTGAAGGATATCTTTAGACCTTCCGAAGTCACTCCTCTCACCCACGGGTCGTCCGTAATCGACGCCCACTCTTGTGAAAAACTCGACAACCTTCCGCCAACCGGAACGCGATAGAGGTTTAAGCCATCACCTCCTGGACCTGCGAGGCCTGCGGTAGGAGAAACCACATCTTCCACGACCCGCACCTCGCCTCGTCGACCTCGGGGCGTCCGACCGATTGTCCCGGCCTGAAGGACGTCCCGAACGAGAGTCGCTATCCTGACGGTCTCTCGAATAAGACCAAGAGGACGCACCGGAACCTCTATAGGAACCTCTCTTGGGCGCATTAGACCCAGAAGTGCCCGCCTTATTCGTGTCTGCTGTATCCGACCTTTTAGGAGCGGATCTGAACAACAGAGAATCATTAGCTTTCTTTTTAATATTATCATAAATAGCGGAAAGCTTGCCGTCAAAGAGAAGTTCTCCTGAGACCGAAGCGACTCTAAGAGAGTTCTTCACCTTAGAATCCACTAGTGTGGATGTAGCCAGGGCTGCGTCACGTCTAACCAACTCCAGATTTGCCACTGAAAGGGCGGAGTTACACGTGGAATAAGCTACTGCCCTTGAAAGAAGTCTTAAAGAGGATTGTATATCCTGAAACTCTTCCCCTTGAAGGCGCAGTGATAACGCCTTAGTAAGGTGATCTGCGTAAGATAAGGCATCTAAATTGGCTCTGTTAGACGCAATAGCTGTTTCCAACACCGCGGTTGGAATAGAAGCTGACGACGGTAATGATAGCTCTAAGTCTTCCGCCTCGTCGTCCATACGCAGAGGAACTCTCGGTATACCCTGTCCTGCCGTGTCGAATTTATTCCTTGCATTAATGAAAGGCAGGTTGAGAGTATTTGCGGACAAGAAACCTGCTTTCCCCGTCCTGGAAGCAAGTTTAAAAATAGCGTCGTTCAATAATTCAAATGTTCTTGCAACATTATTGGACTGCGACGGAAACTCGGGAGCGATGTCCCTGAACCGCTCAAAAAATTCAGAGTCCAATGACGCTATAATTCTCTTGTCCGGAAGCGCAGCAGTCTGGCCCGACGGAACAACTTGAGGGAGAAAGTGCCGGATGAAGTCCACGGCAGCTTTATGTTGTTCCGAAAGGGATAGCTCCAATTCATCCGTATCCCTTTCACCATCCGGTCGGACCTCCCGATGTTCCCGGTCGTCCGCCCCCGATGCTTCGGCGGAGCGTACCGACCCAGCGCCGTCGGATAATTCTCGATCCGACACCGTTTCTGTCGGCTGCTGGGATGCTGCGATAAGCTGTGCTATCTGCACTAGAATGTCCGACGTCGAGACCTGCGGAGGCGCGGTCTTTCGCTGCTTCGCCGAGGGCAGCTCCGCATCAGATGGCTCCCGCATACTTTTCTTATGCGAACGTCCGGATCCCTGGCTGCCGGATGGTGTGACCTGGTCGCCGAAGAATCCTTCTTCGGCGAAGCTGGCAAAATATCGGAGGTCACGCAGCCAAGGTGCGGTCGTGTGCGCCGACGAGAAGAGGAAGCCTTAACAGTCTCTGCGGACTGCTTATACAACGGAGCATCCCGAGCGACGGACGTATGCTCCGCTAAAGACACATTTTGTACCACAACATCTGGTCCCAGATGTTGTACGAGAGAGGGGCCTCTCTCGCTCGCGGCCCGGCTGGACGAGCTAGGAACCGGACTAAAAGGCTTCCTCCGTTCTCGTTTACTATCCGCCGTCACTGGGTATGCATCTATTATGTTTATAGTGCTCGCATCACCCAAGATTTCCTCTTGGACCGCATCGGACGAACCCGGCTGCCGAACCATTCGGTGAATGGACGCTACACCGGGCGAGCTAGCGGACGACATTTGTCTAATCTCCATGAGCACTTTTGCCGCTAGCTCTGAATTCATTTGTGACGACGGACGCACACTTGAAGAAGATAACATGGAAACATCACCCTGTTCTGCTTCCTCTGAAATAGAAACTGAGAGAGTAGAGTGACCTTGTGGAGAAAGAGCCGGCATCGCTCTTTCTCCAGAAACAACATATCGTGACACACGTTTCCAATGTTTCTCATCCCAATGTTCACATATAGGACAGGGATTAATGCGAGAACACTGACTACAATTAATACAATGATCATGAAAGTCAGAGGAAGATTTCTTCCTATTACAATTTGAACAATATCCCTTCATTGTGAAAGAACAACAATAAGTCCTAGTTACTCGCAAAAACCCCTGACACAAAGATACATAATAACATGATCCATTAATAAATGAAAAAACAATTGCAAAACAAAATAATTTTGAAAAAATATTTTTTCAGAGAAGCCCAAGTTGCTGAAAAGTAACGTTGAGCCCCGATGGATCCGATGGCAAAGTGTGGTCAAAAATTTTAAATTTATATAAAATAATTAATGAGACACTTTCGGATAATATAAATGTATCTTATAATGAGATAAACTACCACAAAGGCAAACAGCCCCCCTCAAAAAAGGCTGTTGCCAATGAAAACAAACAGTGTAAACACACTAGAAAACATGACTCCAGGCACTGAAAAAACTGGCCCGGAATCAGTCATCAATTACACTCTATCTGATGCAAAACAGAGACTCCCAGGGGAGAATCTGCAGAACATCAGATGGAAGATGCAGAACACAAACGTTATACACCCATGGGTGAAAACGTAACTATGGGGAAAATAACAGAAAACATTCTGTAACCAAGCAACTCTCCCAGGAAATTTTAGAAATGAAACTTCTCAAAAATATGCCAAAAGCATGGGAGAATTGCAAGGGGGGACTTTAGAAGGCTAGGGGAGAGGAAACACTGAATAAGCAGTGCAACAATTAGCAAGAATGACAACAAGAGGCCCATGCCTCGAAAATAGGCAACTTAACATAATTTCAACAAAAAATTTTAAGTACAGCCCTGATTATTTTTTGCCACTTCTTTTTTCCTCTCCTCCTTCTATCCTCCTTAGAATCACATTTTCTCCAAAAATTACGTGTCTGGCATCCTTTAAACTGAGATTTACAAGCACAAAGATCAGTGAGATGTTGACTGATGAAGGGCCAAACAGAGAATGATATTTGGCGCCAATTTCGGGACGACTGCGTCACTGCGCATGCGCAGTAGAGACATACTATGGAGGTCCTTTAGGACATGATTTCTTTTTGTTTTGGATGCAAATTTTGGGGATTGGGGGGCAAAATTTGTGTTTGGCCCTGGTTTTTGTTGGAGTTAGCACCAGCTAAGTCTGGGTCATTGGTACAGTATAAAAATATAAGAAATTCTACTCTATTTGAGTTAGTTTTTTCAGTAGCTTCCTAAATGGCGTTATGCTTTGGCGCATGAGGTCGCCTTGAAGGAATGATCACCAGCCTTTTGTTATTGTTTTGAAACTGTTTGCAGTCAAATTGGGCTGGATATTGTGCAGTAAAATGCCATGTAGCATATAATAAAAAGAAAGTCTATGCTGTTTAGTGAATATCGGGAATTATCTCAAGAGTGTGGACCTGAAAAATAATACTTTCAGGTCCACAGGAATGAGATAATTCCTGATATTCACTAACACAGTGTAGATATCCCCTATATATCTTGTTTCACAGAGACCTAAGAGCTCTGCCAAACAAGATATAATGGAATAAATCCCCAGTTTATCTCTAGAATACAGGAAAATGCCCAAATCCATGTCAACTGAATACTCCAGTCAAGTAAATAATTTTCATTGGCAAAGAAGCTATTCAAGTAACAGGGTTTCAGGTTCAAATACTCAAAGAAAAAATGTAAACATACCTGTGTATAATTTGCATCAGTAATCGCCTCATCAGCTACAAAGAAAACACTGTTTTCACCTGAAAGTGTAGAAAAAATACACCTAAAAATATATATAGGTATCCACAAACACTTGAGTAGACCCCACTAACATGCTTATTCAACAATTCTTTTATGAAATGAATGTAAAAAAAATCAAACTAAAAATATATGCCCATATATATATGACCTCAGCCTTACAAAGTGTAACACTCGCTCATCTAAATGACCGAAATGCTGCCAAATATAATTATGTGGCCTATAGAGGGGGTGTCAGGAAGACAGCTAATTAGGCTATGATACCCCCTGGAGTATACAACAATTGTTTTCGTAGTTATTTTTTTTTAATTTTCTGTTGTGTTGTTCATGTATACTGTGCAATAAAGAATTGAATTGCCAAAAGTAAACAGGACAGAATAAGGTGGGTATTAATTATGTTAGAATTACATTTATCACTCTATTTTGTCTGTTATACTAACTACAAAACAGATTTTTAACTTTTAGGCCAAAAAGATTTTAGATGGTTTTAAGAACTTCTGCAACCGATATCTTACAAACTGAGTCAAGAGATTTTCAAAGACCAAAGAGTTTGTCAAAGTTAGAAACAGGTCTTTAACATATCTGACTTTGACTTTAACATATAATCATAAAGCTGGCTAGTAGATTGTCATCAATTACGACAGTGGTTTCTACCTAAGCCAGTGCTAAGCCAGTGAACTCACTTGTGTAGGAGAAAGTTTACACAATCCTTGAAGGGTTAAATGTTGATAGAATTTTTAACCCTTTACCCAACGCAGACGATATAAAAATTTATTATTTTAAAAAACATTTTTTCAAATTTTTCAAAAAATTTCAACAAAACCATATCATGTGACCCCTCGTTGGAACGAGCTCGATGAGCTCGGTCCAACGAGGGGTCACATGATATGGTTTTGTTGAAATTTTTTGAAAAATAATATTTTTTCAACTGCTGAATTTGCATATTACGCAGGCGGATGTGGGCGATTCATTGGGTAAAGGGTTAATAACCAGAGTCTGATCATTTCCAAGTTAGTCATAATATCAAACAAACATGCCAAGCAGTGGCAAGTAAGTGTCAGACATTGGCATTACAGTCAGACCCACTTAATTGTTATTCACTTAATTGTACAATTCGGTTAAAGTAATATTTTTTTCCAAACACCAATCCATTTGCCATTCAAACAGTACAAAATTTATCGGAAAACTGTATATCGACTAATTGTATATCCTGTTTTATTGGATGTGATTTTTTGGCCAAAATGTCAAGAAAGGATAACTGAATAAAATAGATGAAAAACACATCGGATATTAATGCCATTTTGAAATCGGCAGTCGATTAATCTGGAATGAAAATACTTTTGACGGTACATGTACAAGTATTAGACGTTTGGAAACTGTGTGCTCTAGATCCCTGATCAACTATGCAGTACTTACCGCCCCAAAATCGAATTTTGTAAATAATTATGCTGCACATTTTCTCCATTATATTTTAATAAACCCACTCTAAATGACCCTAGACTTCCTAAAAATCCAGCATATTTATTAAAATTAGTTTCTCGCCAACAGCTTGACAAAAAATGATAAATTTAAAGTAATTTGTACATTTTTAATACTAACAAATGGCCCAGACTTAGCTGGTGCAACCTCAATATTATTAAGGGCCAAACACAAATTTTGAACCTCCCAATCCCCAAAATTTGCATATAATACCGAAAATTAAAAGTCCTATCAGGTCCTCCATACTTTTAGTACTTGCGCATGTGCAGTAGCCAGGAAGAGACCAGATTTCGGGGCAACCTCATTCTTCCTAGTTGTGCCTACTGAAGTGATAACTCAGCATGGGGAGGTATGAATGCCCGCTCATGGGAGGGCCATTCCCGTCTGGGCCATTGGTAAGTATTAAAAATATATAAATTACTTTAAATTTTTTCATATTTTTATACTGCAACTAATGGCCCAGACGTAGTTGAATAGAAAAAAGGCTGGAGGGTCTAGGACATAAAGAAAAATCCAAGAAGCTCAATTATATATACAGGAATATCCCCTCAAGGAGAAAAGGAGAGAAAGGATTTACATATGTCTTTCTTATTTATTAGAAATAAGAAAGACACAATACCAACCAGATAATTGAGCAGTATATCATCTATAATTCTCTATTAACATCCAGTAAGCCGACATTACCACAGATGAATGAGATCGGAAGTATGACATTACCGAGTTCATTATTCGAGTGAAAGCCCAAGGATCTATGTTCAGTCCGGAGCACATTGCTCTGAACTGAAAAACCTCTCCTTACATGGCAAAGAGAGGTACTTTCTGAATGCCGGATGTACTGGGACGTGAAAGTAGGCATCCTTTAGATCTATGCTTGCCGCATTGTCGTCCACTTGAATGCTCGCTCTTACCAACCGAATGGTTTCCATATAGAAATTTGGAGCTACAATCAACTTGTTTATCCAGCTCAAGTCTATTACCGGTCGGAATGAACCATTTGGCTTTGGTACGAGGAACAGGTGACTGTAAAAACGTTGAGAATTTTTATTCTCGATGACCTCTAAATATTGCTTCCTTTAATAAGAGAGCCTGTACCTCTGCAAGGAGAGATTCTCTTTTGAAAGGATCCGCTGGAAGATTTGTCCAACGAGGACATCTTGTAACTAGGGGCTTTGCTTGGAATCATAGCCGCAGGCCTTACGAAACTACAGTTCTGACCCACTGATCTTCCATGACTTCCATCCAGTTTCTCGCAAAGTTTGATAAACTTCTGCCAACAGGAAAGCAATGGAGGTCTTGTCCATCACCTGTACGATTTACGAGGCTTATGTGAGGAGAAACTATGTCCTCCACGCGAAGAACCTCGTCCCGTCGGCTTAGGGGCATCTGACCTATAGTCTCAATCAGACCTGAGCCCCTTTCCTGAGTCGCTATACTGACGACTTCCGGAGTAATTATAAGAGGGTTTCTTGTACCCTCGCAAGGTCCCTTTAGTTGATTGTGAAGTGGAATTGCCTCGCTTACCACGGTCTGCTGAAGCGTGTTGTTGAGATGCAGATTTCAGTAGCAGTGCATTGGAAGATTTCTTTGTAGCCTGTTCATAAACTAACGAAAGCTTGTCGTCAAATAGAGTATGTCCGAAGACCGGAGCGATTCAGAGAGAGCTTTTCACCTTGTCATCTGTAAGTGATGACGAAGCAAGGGCTGCATCATGTCTAATCAACTCAAAATTTGCCACTCTCAGGGCAGAGTTGTACGTGACATACATGACTGCCCTGGAAAGAACTCTAAGTGAGGAATGAACGTCCTTGAATTTCTCTTCCCATTAAGACGTTGTGCCATAGCTCTGATGAGGTGATCTGCATAGGACAATGCATCCAGATTCGCTCTATTGGATGAAATATCACATTCCATCACTATTGAATGATGTAGGTAAGGACATATCTAAATCCCTGACCTGCTCATCCAAATGCAGAGGAGCTCTCTGGGCATCTTCTCCAACCGTTTTAAATAAACGTGGTCCAAGGAACGGTATATTTATTGAAGATGTTGATAAGAAATCGCCTTTCCTCTTGGTACTAGATAGGTTGAATATGGCATCATTAACATAGCCGAAGGCCTCCGAGACCTGCAAAGATTGTTTTGGGAAGGAAAGAACATCATCTTTCTTTCGCAAAAAATCTTTGTCCAAGTACGAAAACGGTTTCTCTATTGTAGTCGCAGCTTGCTGATCATGTGGAACAATGTCAGGATAGTATTGATGAATAAAATTCATCGCTACCATAAGCTGTTCCAAAAGGGAAGAGTAATCCTCTTCCTTGTCCCTTTCATCATCCAACTGATTCAGCTGTGAAGTTTGGTCCACCACATCTGCATGTACAGATGACTGGACCGACCCAGCACCGTCTGACAGCTCACTACCGGAGTCTGCGGAAGGCTGCTCTTGCACTTGTTGCGATTAGCTGTGCAATCTGTGACAGCAAGTCCGTTACCAAGGCTTCAGGAGCAGTGATCTTCTGTTTTTCCGCCGCTTGCTGCTCCTGGGATGGAGATCTGGAGGTAGATCTTTTCTCCACACATCCCAATGAACGAAGTCTCGGATCACTAGCTACAGGATGGTTCGACTTCACGGGTGAAGACTGGCTCCGTCTTCGCGCAGTTGGCTGGATATCCAAAGTCGGGTAGCTAGCTTGCGGTCGTGTGTGCTTTTCCCAACGTAGAGGAGGAAGCTTTGACTGTAGCCGACCCCAGCTGCAGTCTAGACGGAGCGTCCCAAGCAATGGGTGTGAACGTTAGCTCCTGCTCATGGAAGTTTCTCAAAACAACATTTGGCCCCAAATGTTGCTGGGTTAGAGAAGGCTCTCCCACTCACGGTCTATCAGACCTCGCCGAGCTTCCCAAAGAGAAACTTGCTGACTTTCTTCCTATTTCCGTTGTCGCTGGGTGAGCTTTAGTTTTTGAGGTGCTCGCTCTACCCAACTGTACACTTCCCTCGACCGGAACAGACTAACCTGGCATCACGGCTCCCACGAACGGGGTAACCACTTCACCGGTCGAGCTAGCTGCTTGCAAAGGATTAAGAGCACTAACTAGAGGCCTTATCCCTTGCTTAATATTCATGAGTACCTCTGCTGAGAGTGACGATGGTAGCACATTTAGGATGGGTGTCAAAATACCATCACCGTGTTCTTGTTCCTCTGAAAAAGAAACTGAAAAACTCGAATTATTTTGCGGTGAGAGCGTCGGCATAGGAGCCTCACTGCCAACGACATACTGCGACACCCGTTTCCAATGTCTGTCATCCCAATGTACACAAGTAGGATCCATAGGAGTGCATCGACTACAGGCAAGGCAACAAGCATGTAAATCCGAGGAAGACTTCCTCACCTTGCATTTAGAGCAGTAAGCTTTCATAATTACAATCAAAAGGCAAAAGTCGATAGCACTCCTACAAACTCCACAACAAAATATATGATAAAGATACATGAATAATAGCAATCAAAATTAAATTTGAAAAAAATAATAAAAAGTTTTTCAAAAAATTTTTGTGTTCCCAATGGGAACATCATGAGCCCAAGGGCATCCCGAGAGATGTGGACAAAATCCAAATTTTATGAGCTACACTAAAAAATCACAATCAATGTATCCTACAGTAATTCTACAGTATTATAATACTAAATACTACACATATTTAAGGACGTTGCCAATGTAAACAACATCAAAGGAAAAAAATGGAAACAAGACATCAGGCACACAAAAAGGCCCAAAGTCAGTGACCGATTTAAATGCTACCAGATGCAAAGCTAGATCTTCATACGAAAAGAAAACTGTACATCGGATAGAAGATGCAAGACCAAAACGACCTAACACCCCTAGGGTGAGAACGTAACCATGGGGATAAACAGAATAAACATTCTGTAATACACAAACTCCCAAGAAATTTAATAAAAAATTTCAATAAAAAATAGCCAAAAAGCTTAGGAGTTTAACAGGAGGGGGTTCAAGGAAGGATAGGGCAGGAAAACTTAATAAACAGTGGATTAATTATTAGCAAGAATGATGACGTCAGTCGTATGTCCCGAAAATGGGAAACATGAAATAATTTTTATAATTATTATAAAATTAAAGCCCTGAACATTTGAAACCACCATTGTTCACTTCCATCATCCATTTACAGCCTTGAATCCACCAATTCTTTCATTGATTTGTGTCTGGCATCCTCAAAAAAGGAGATTTTAAAGCACAGATGTACGATCATTGTTACTGACTTTAGGACCAAACAAAGAATGATGGTTGACACCAATTTCGGTACCTTCCTGGATACTGCTCATGTGCAGATAACGAAAGTATGGAGGACCAGATAGGACTTGAATTTTTCAGTTTTGTATGCAAATTTTGGGGATTGGGGGGTGCAAAATTTGTGTTTGTCCCAGAATTATATTGAGTTAGCACCAGCTAGTCTGGGCCATTGGTTGTAGTATAAAAATACTATGTTCCGGCATCCAATCATAAGAAACTTAGAAGAACTCCTTGCGCCTCGTACCGATTATAGCAGGAATATAATCCTGAAAAGGAGTTAACTATAGGCATTCGAAAGAATGCTCATTAATCACACTAGGTTAATATGGCATTATCAATAGGGCTAAAAGCCTCAGACAACTAACATAGAAACAATACCGTTAAGGAGAGAACAAACTCTTCTCATGTAACAGTACCTTGTCTGATGGGACAGTGGTCTCAGCCTGGCTGAAGCAGCTAAAGGTCTTTCTATTCGAGAAGACAATTAAATGGCTGAAAATCTGGCCCTAGAAGCTCACTAAAGGAGACTTACAATGCTAGTCGCTAATGACCAGGATAAAAACACCACTCAAACTTCTAGCTAGGCTACTAAGGTGTCAACAATAAGACTAAAGTCTATGACACTTAAGAAAACAACACCGAGAAGGAAAAGAGCACTCTTTTCCTTTAGCGGTTCTATTCCCAAAAGACAGCGGTCTCAGCCTAGCAAATGGAGAATAGAAGACTTCATCTCCATGAAGACAGATATCTCGGTGTAAATTTTTTGCATCTTTAGACAGCTCACTATACGGAGACCTAAGTTAGTCGCTCAAGGGAAAAAAGGGCCTCACTTGATTCTTATAAGGCATCAACAAAAAGACTAAATGCCCCAGACACCTAAGAATACAACACCGAGAAGTAACAACGTAATCTTTCCTTTCAACCGCCCTAATTCCAAAGAGGCAGCAGTCTTCTATTAGATAGCGTAGCTAATAAGTCTTCATCCTGTGAAGACAGATATCTGGGTGAAACTGCGACCTTGAAAGCTCACTAAACGGACTCTTACAACATTAGTCGCTCAAGGCAAGGAATAAGGATGGCTCTGACAACCGGAATTTCAAAGAGACAGTAGTCTCAGGTAGCTAATGCAGTTTATTAGTCTTCATCTCCATGAATACAAATATCTGTTTCACCTGCAGCTAAACGGAGATTTACAACGTTAGCCACAATGTATAAGAAAAAGGCTGCTGCAACAATATATAAGGCCACTATGACATCAGTCGCTAATGATATATAGACACAGACCGCTCTTAATTCACATAAGCCAAACTAAGGCGACAACAATAGGACTGTCTGTGACACCAAGGAATATTACACCGAGAAGGAAAACGTAATTCTTTCCTTCTAACGGCTTATTCCAAAAAGCTAGCAGTCTTAGTGTAGCTAACTGAGCCTAAAAGTCATATATCGGTGAAAAGTTAAAAAATGTATAGTAATTTATATATTGTTTATACTTACCAATGACCTAGACATAGTTGGTGCTAACTCTTAAAATCTAGGGCCAAACACAAATTTTGCCCCCCAATCGCCAAAATTTGCATCTAAAACCAAAGAAATCATGTCCTGAATGGCCCTCCATACTTCACCTCTACTGCGCATGCGCAGTGTCAAGGAGGTCCCGAAATTGGCGCCATTTATGATTCTTACAATCAGTGCCTGGTCAGCGCTATGTACTCAGCGGGGAGGTATGAGTTCCCAACTCCTGGGAGGGCCATCCCCATCTGGGTCATTGGTAAGTATAAAAAATATATAAATTACTATAAATTTTTTAACATTTTTATACTGTACCAATGACCCAGACATAGCTGAATAGTAAAAAGGCTGGAGGGCCTAGGACATAGAGGAAAATCCAATAAGCTCAACTATGTAAAATAGATTCATCCCCTCGAGGAGAAAAGGAGTATTAGGCTTTACATGTATCTTTCTTATTTATGATAAATTAGAAAGACACAACACTCTCCATAATTGAGCATCATAACATTCATGTTCTCTATTAACATCCAGTATAATCCTTATACTAATTATTTTTAAAGTAAGCCAATAAATAAAGTTAGTCCAGAGAATTGAGACTCTTTATACTCTTTTAAAAGTGTCCAAGGATTGTATATTAACGCCCGTTAGACACGTGACATAATCAATGCTACACTTTAAAAATATGACATGAATGAATTTTTTAAACATTAACTTTTCACTTTAAAACCATCCCGGTAACAACTCAGAATTACTGACTCCGGAGGAGGTATCCCCTTGTTTTCACTATAAAACAGGTGACCCAAGGGAACACCCTCCCCCCCCCCCTTCCCCTTGCCCTGGGTCAAATAGCCCAGAGCGAAGAGGGCAACAGGACGGAGTCACTGCCTGAACAGAAAGCCTACATAACTATAGTTACAACTGTTTAGTGAACGACATTCTGAGCAGCAGAAAATGGACCTAAACAATGCAGGTCTCCAGAAATGGACTCAATATTTCTGAGATAAAAATTCGTGAATGTGGATGGCTGAGACCAATATGCAGCCTTCATTAAATCTGTAATAGCAACACTATTTGCATAAGCCCAAGATTTAGAAAGAGCTGTTACTTCATGAGCCGAAATCTTAAGCACAGACTGCTGAGTTGAAGATAGATTATCATAAGCAGTACAGATAGTTAATTGAATCCATCTAGCAATAGAATGGACCATAATGTCCTTTCTATTAGGCATCAGAGACAGAAGAAGCGTTTACGTCCCTTTCTGATAAACTGAGATCTTATTTATAAATACATAAAGCTCTAACCGGACAGAGTAAAGGCCTATGCCCGTCTGAAGACGGAAGGACCTTAATAACAATAGGTTCCGGATATTTATTAGGAGCCTGATTCTTAGCCAAAAATCCAACATTAGTAGTAAAGGTAATAGTGTTCCCGACACTACGATAGTGAGAATTGTCCACTGATAGTGCATGAAGCTCACTGACTCTTCAGCAGAAGAGAAAGCAAAGAGAAATGCTGTCTTATATGACCAGAATTTGAAATCTACTGTCTCAAGACGCTCAAATGGTTTTCTTTTAGTTTAAGAAGAACCCAAGCGAAATTCCATTTAGGAATTAATCTAAGGGTTCTAGGTCTATTTATCGAAAAGTTTCTAACTAATTTAGATAAAGAGACATTAGATCCAATTGTAAACTATCATGGTGTGCATAGGTATCAGATATCATAGACCTATAACCTTTAATAGTAACAGGATGCAGTTGATCTCGTCAAACAAGTATACTAGAAAGTTTGCAATGTCTGGTATGGAGGGATCAAAAATATCAACATAATGATCCCTACACCAACGACGAAAGACCTTCCACTTTAGCCGCATAGTATAGCAAAGAGGAGGTCCTCCTACAGTTAGAAATCGCGTCCACTGCTCGTCCTGTACAATGCTTGCCGTGCAAGAAGGACCGCACAATGGAATACATGAAGGTTGAGACCTTGCGGGTTGTGATGAAGTTGACACGATTTCCCCAGCGAAAGAAGATCCTCTCGTGGAGGAAGTTTTCGCGGTAAGTCCCACAGCAGACATCTGAGTAAATTTATCCACGGTCTCTGTGGAGACAGAGATGCTACCAACAGAATTATATTGTGATTGTTTTATCTTTAGCAATATTTGCTGAATCAACGGCGCTGGAGGATACGCATATCCTATCATTCCGTCCCACGAGATCGATAGAGCGTCTACTGCATATGCTCGGGGATCCGGACATGGTGACACATACGTCTGCAATTGATTGTTGAGTTGTGTCGCAAATAAGTCTATCATTGGCTGCTCCCATTGGTAGCAAATCTGATTGAATACCTGTTTGTTGAGAGTCCATTCTGACGGCAACAAGCGACCCGTCCGTGAAAGGGAGTCTGCTAATACATTCAGACGACCCGAAATATGACGGACCGAAGCAGAACTTGGTGTTCTAGAACAAACAGAAGGATTCTTTCCATTAAATTGAATAATGGAACGGAATGAGTGCCTCCCTGGTTCCGGATATACGCAACTACTGTCGTATTGTCGGACAGGATTTGGACATGCGCTTTCTGAATAATGTTCATCTAATGATGTAGTGCAAGCCAAATTGACATCATTTCTTGGATGTTTATGTGCTTACCTAGAAACTGCGGAACCCAAAGACCCTGGCACTTCGAACCCATTGGGATCAATGTTGTACCCCAACCTGTTTGACTGGCATCCGTCATAATCATAAAACTCGGATCCGGCAACTGCAGTGGAACTCCCTGAGTCAACCATTGAATGTTTGCCCAAGTCTGAATCTCTTGTTACACTTGATTGACAAGAGAACGTCTATATCGAGCAATTCATAGATTGCTGAAAGGTTGCCGTCGAAGAGAAGCTTCTCCGAGACCGAAGCGACTCTGAGAGAGTTCTTCACCTTACTATCCACGCACGTGGATGTAGCTAGGGCTGCGTCATGTCTAACCAACTCCAGGTTTGCCACTGAAGGGCGGAGTTATACGTGGAAAAGCTACTGCCCTTGAAAGAAATCTCATTGAGGATCATATCCTGGAATTCTTTCCCTTGAAGACGTAATGATAACGCCTTAGTAAGGTGGTCTGCGTATGATAAAGCGTCTAAGTTAAGTCTGTTAGACATTATTGTCGTTTCCAACGTCGTGGTTGGAATTGACATAGACGGCGATATAGACAATTCCAAGTCTTCAGCCTCGTCTAGACGCAGAGGAACTTTTGGTATGCCCTGTCCTGCCGTTTCAAATTTATTCCTTGAACTGATGAAAGGCAGATTTAGAGCATTTGCGGACAAGAAACTAGACTTGCCTGTTTTGGTAGCAAGCTTATATATAGCGTCGTTCAATAATTCGAATGTTCTTGTGACATTATTGGACTGTGTCGGCAACTCAGGGACGATGTCCCTGAAGCGATCAAAAATTCTGTGTCCAATGACGCTATTAGTCTCTTATCCAGCATCACAGAATTCTAGTCCGACGGAACAACCTCTGAAAGATAATGCCGGAAGAAATCTATGGCAGCTTCTGTTGTTCCGAAAGGGAAAGCTCGAAATCCTCCGAATCCCTTTCGCCATCCTGTCGGACCCTATGAAGTGCTCAGTCGTCCGTACCTAATGCTTCAGCAGAGCGAACCGACCCAGCATCGTCGGATTATTCCTGATCCGACAGATTCTGTCGTTTGCTGGGATGCTGCGATAAGTTGAGCTATTTTGGAAGGCACGTCCGTCACTGAGGCCTGTGGAGAAGCGGTCTTACGTTGCTTTGCTGCTGGAAGCTCCGTGTACGTTGCCCCATGCATACTTCTATTATGCGAGCGTCCGGAATCTACAGGCCTCGTGCCCCTTGGCTACCGGATGGCGTGACCTGCTCACCGTGGAATCCCTGACTGGCAAAGCTGGCAGGATATTCGTGGTCACGTAGCCAAGGTGCGGTCGTGTGCGCTGCTGTGAGGATGAGGAAGCCTTATCGACAGTCTCTCGGACTGTCTATATATCGGAGCGTCCCGAGCGGCAGACATGTGCTCCGAATACGAAACGTTTGTACCACAACATCTGGTCCCAGATGTTGTTGTACGAGAGAGGGACCTCTCTCGCTCGCAGCCCGGATGGACCTGGACGAGCTAGGAACCGGACTAATAGGCTTCCTCCGATCTCTCCTCTGATCCGTTGTCACTGGGTGTGTACTTTTGTCTTATTATAGTGCTCACATCACCCAAATCTCCTTCCTGGACCGCAACGGACAAACCCGGCCACCGAACCATTCGATGAATGGACGCTACACCGGGCGAGCTAGCGGATGTCAACGCCGTCGATCCTTCTGGGGACCTCTTAGGCGACTGACGTATTTCCATGAGCACTTATTGCCGCTAGCTCTTCATTTAACTATGACGACGGAGGCACACTTTTGGAAGACATCACAGTAACTTTTGCGAACAAGAAACCAGACTTGCTTGTTTAATAGCAAGCATATATATAGCGTCGTTCAATAATTCGAAAGTTCCTGTGACATTATTGGACTGTGTCAGAAACTCAGGGACGATGTCCCTGAACCGATCAAAAAATTCTGTGTCCAATGATGCTATCAGTCTCTTATCCGACATCGCAGCATTCTGGTCCGACAAAACAACCTCTGGAAGATAATGCCGGATGAAATGTACGGCAGCTTATGTTGTTCCGAAAGGGAAAGCTCAAAATCCTCCGAATCCCTTTCGCCACCCTGTCAGACCCTATGAAGTTTTCGGACGTCTGTACCTGATGCTTCAGCGGAGCGTACCGACCCAGCGTCGTCGGATATTACCTGATCCGACAGAGATTCTGTCGTTGCTGGGATGCTGTGATAAGTTGTGCTATTTGGGATAGCACGTCCGTCACTGAGGCCTGTTGAGTAGCGGTCTTACGATGCTTTGCCACTGGAAGTTCCGTGTATGTTGACTCCTGCATACTTTTCTTATGCGAACGTCCGGAGTCTACAGGCCTCGTGTCCCTGGCTAACGGATGGCGTGACCTGGTCGCTGTGGATTCTCTGATTGGCGAAGCTGGCCGGATATCCGAGATCACGTAGCCAAAGTGCAGTTGTGTGCGCTGCCATGAGGATGAGGAAGCCTTATTGACAGTCTCTCCAGACTGTCTATATAACGGAGCGTCCCGAGCGGCGGACGTATGCTCCGAATGCGAAACGTTTTGTACCACAACATCTGGTCCCAGATGTTGTTGTACAAGAGAGGGGCCTCTCTCGCTCACAGCCCGTTTGGACCTGGACGAGCTAGGAACCGGACTAATAGGCTTCCTCCATTCTCTCCTCTGATCCGCCGTCACTGGGTGTGCACTTAGTTGATTTATAGTGCTCGCATCACCCAAAACTCCTTTCTGGACCGCAACGGACGAACCCGGCTGCCGAACCATTCGATGAATGGACGCTACACCGGGCGAGCTAGCGGACGTCAACGCCGTCGATCCTACTAGGGACCTCTTAGGCAATTGACGTATTTCCATGAGCACTTTGCCGCTAGCTCTTCATTTAATTGTGACGACGGAGGCACACTTTTGGAAGACATCACGGATACATCACCCTGTTCTTGATCTTGATTGATAAACTAGAGTGACCCTGCGGAGAAAGGACCGGCATGGCCATTTCCCCGCTAACATACCGTGACACACGCTTCCCATGTTTGTCATCCCAATTGACACATACTGAACATGAGTTAGTGCGAGTACACTGACTACAATTAATACAATGATTATGAAAGTCAGAGGAAGATTTCCTCTTATTACAAATGAACAATATCCTTTCATTGTGAAAAGAATACAAAAAGTCCTAGTACTCGCACCAACCCCTGAAAACAAAGATACATAATAACATGATCCATTAACATAGAAAAAATAATTGAAATCAAAAAAATTTTTTGAAAAAATATTTTTTCAGAAAAGCCCAAGTTTCTGAAAAGTAACGTTGAGCCCCAATGGATCCCAAGCCTAAGTGTGGACAAAAATTTTTAAAATATTTAAAAAAATTAATGCAACACTTACGAATATTAATAATGTATCTTGTTATGATTAAACTAACAGAAAGACAAGAAATCCCCCCTCCACAGAGAATGTTGTCAATGTAAACAAGAGGTGTAAAAACACCAGAAACATGACTCCAGGCACTGATAATTATGGCCCGAAATCAGTTACCAATAATACACCATCTGATGCAAAACAGAGACTTCCAGGGGACATCAGATGGTAGATGCAGAACACTACGCCTAAACACCCATGGGTGAGGACGTAAACATGGGGAAAAGAACAGAATTCATTCTGTTATCCAGCTACAACTCCCAAGAAATTTTAGCAATAATATTACAGAAAAATGCCAAAAGCATGGGAGAATAGCAAGGGGGGACTTAAAGGAAAGGGAGAGAGGAAACAAGCAGTGTAACTTTATAACAAGAATGACAACAACAGGCCCATGCCTCGAAAATAGGTAACTTAACATAATTTCATAAAAAATTTTTAAGTTACAGCCCTGATTATTTTCTGTCACTCATTTTTCCTCTCCTCCTTCTATTTCCTCTTTAGATCCACCATTTCTCTAATATTTATGTGTCTGGCATCATTTAAACTGAGATTTACAAGCACAAAGATCAGTCAGATGTGAACTGATGAAGGGCCAAACAAAGAATGATAAATGGCGCCAATTTCGGGACCTCCTTGACACTGCGCATGCGCAGTAGAGGCGAAGAATGGAGGGCCATTCAGGACATGATTTCTTTGGTTTTAGATGCAAATTTTGGGGATTGGGGGGCAAAATTTGTGTTTGGCCCTAGATTTTTAAGAGTTAGCACCAGCTATGTCTGGGTCATTGGTACAGTATAAAGATACAGATATCTGTGTGTAACCCTGCGGCCTTAGACAGCTCACTAAACGGAGACATATGATGTTAGCCACTAATGTATAAATGAAAGTGTCAATGACACTGTAGCTCAACTTGTTAAGACATGTACCTGTATAGTATGTTACACAGCAATGACAAACATCTAGGTAATGACCTGATAACAAAGGTACATATAAAGTATTGTAACGGTCTGTACTTAAATACTGACCGTAGCCTGTAACAAAAGTATAGGTAAAGTATTGTAAAGGTGGGTGACAGTCAGATGCTAAACTAGAAAAGAAATCTTTGAGTCCCAGAGTGGGTCTGACTGAACCCCAAAATATTTGTTCTCATAGCACAGTGATAACAAAGGCACCCCAAAACACACTCATTACTGTCCCAAGGTGAAAACAAAGGGACCCAAGAAGTTTCGTGAAGATCATTTCATAAATACGAGCTGTATAGAAGTTGTGACAAAAAACTGATTGGACCTAATTTCGGTACAAAATGGCCACTGGCAGCCATCTTGAATTTTGGACCGCACCCAGAAACACTCATTCTCGTCCCAAGGTGATAACAAAGGAACCCAAGATGTTTCATGAAGATCGGTTCATAAATACAGACTCTAGCACGAGCCGTATTGACATGTGTACTTACTGTGTGTAAGCAGCACTGAAAAAATCAAAGTTCATCTAATTTGCATAATTTCTGCACGAGAAAAAAAACAGTATTATATGTGATGTATCACATGGTACTAAACATTCACACAAAAATTATTCAAATCAGCGCTTCCATGTGGAAGTTCTGTGCAAAAATCTGATTGCACCTAATTGTGTACAAAATGGCTGCCATCGGCCATCTTGAATTTTGGACCGGACCCAAAAACTCTTGTTCTTGTCCCACGGTGATACCAAAGGTACCCAAGAAGTTTTGTAAAGATCGGTTCATAAATACGGCCTCTAGCCTGAGCCGTATTGGCATTTGCACTTACAGTACTGAAAGTAACACCAAAAACATCAAAGTTAGTCTAATTTGCATAATTTACGCACGAGAAAAAAACCCGTATTATTTGTGATGTATCCCATGGTACTAAACATTCATACAAAAAATTATTCAAATCAGTGCTTTCATATGGAAGCTCTGCGTAAAAATCTGATTGCACCTAATTTTGTACAAAATGGCTGCCAGTGGTCAACTTGAATTTCGGATCGGACCTCAAAACACTCATTCTTGTCCCACGGTCATAACAAAGGTACCCAAGAAGTTTCGTAAAGATCGGTTCATAAATGCTGCCTCTAGCCCGAGCCATATTGAAATGTTGACGGACAGACGGACGACTGGGCATAAGCTCAAATTTGGCTTCGCCAAAGTTGAGTTAAAAAAGGAATAGATCATTGCCTTTCTTATACTATTGCTAAGCCAAGGGAGGCGTTGTTAATCGGACCAAAAGCCTTCAACACCTGAGCCGAAAGATCTTCGTCTTTCCTTCGCCCAGTACCTTGAGCTGTTTTTTGCCTAGCAAACAGAGACTTTTGTTCAGATGAAACAAGATTTGAGGAGCTTATGAATACAAATTCAAAGTCTTAATGTGCCGTTCCGTGAGGGTTGGAGAATCAACCTCCGTAGCCCTCTCACCATCTGAAAGTTCCATCTGAAATATGGTCAACACCATCCGAATGTACAGATAACTGGACCAACCCAGCACTGTCCGACAGTTCACTCCTGAATACTGCTGATGGCAGAACCTGCGACTACTGGGATGCTGCAATGAAGTGTGGATGGAGCCTGCAACTACTGGGATGCTACGATGAAGTGTGGAAGGTGCAATGCATCTACTCATAAAAGTTTCTCACAACGGACAAACAGTCGACCCCGACTGCTACCGGGACAGAGTATGCTCTCTTACTCACGATCTGGCTCCAGATCTCGCCAAGTATCCCGCTGAGAAACTTGCCGGCTAATCCCCTTTGCTTCGCTTCCATGTAAGAAGAAGCCATAACCGCAACCGACGCCGGCTGCATTGTGGAAGGAACATCCAACGCGTGTTCTGACTCATTATAGTTTCTCGCAACGGACAGTCGACTCCGACTGCCAATGGGACAGAGAGGGTTCTCCAACTCACGATCTGACCCCAGATCTCACCAAATGTCCCGTAGAGAAACTTAAAAGCTTCTTCTCCTTATTGCCATCATCGCTGGGTGAGCTTTATAAGGTGCTCGCTCTACCCACATTCTACTACTCGACCGCAACGGACCTACCCGTCGTCTCGGCTCCCTTAAAATGGCCAGTGGGTCGAGCTAGCTGCATGAAGAGAATTAAGCTACTCCAACTTTAATGCTGTGCATTTATATCATGAGCACCTTGGCAGCTAGCTCTATTTTACTCATCAGAATGTGATGACAGCAGCACATATCAGACAGGTGTCAAAGTACCATCACCATGTTCTTGTTCCTCTGAAAAAGAGACTGAAAGACTAGTATTCGCCAGCAGTGAAGGCTCTCATCGGAACTTCACCGCCCACCACATAGATCGACACCCATTTCAAACGTTCGCATCCCATAGTACAAGTATTAAAGGAGTGCCGCGACTATCGGCAAACAGCAAGCCTTTTTTCCGAGGCTTCTTGGACTTATACTAAGTACCAATTATTATAATGGCAACAATAATAATGAGGCCAAAAACATAAGTCCGCTGCAATCCCCAAAATAAACATCACAAGGATACATAACATAAACAAAACAAAAAATTTTCGAATATAATTTAAAAAATTTTTTTTGAAACTTTACGAATGAAGCCTAAGTGCTTCAAGGGAACCTCATAAGCCCAAGGGCATCCAGATAGAGCCTAAGTGTGGACAACTGCTAACTGGACAACCGCTAACTAATAAAAGCTAAACTACCAGAATACGATATACTATGTATCCTAATAGAAAAACCGTGATTGTTTAAAACTAAACACTGAATTGATACGAATCCAAAACGTTATTGAACAGACAACAACGTCAAGAGGAAAAACCGGAAACTAACCAACAACAGGTACAACAAAGGCCCAGAGTCAGTAACTGATCAACAACCACCTGATGGAAAGCTAGATCTTCATATGAAGAAAAAACTATGCATCTGGTAGAAGATGCAAGAGTACAAAACCGTCCTGAACTGAAATAGACAGGACGTAAACATAGGGGATAAACAGAATACCTATTCTGTTTACAAGTTAAACTCCCAAGAATTTAATAAAAAATTCTTTAATAAAAAAGCCAAAAGAGCTTGGGAGTATAACAGGAGGGTTCAGGAGAGGGAAGGGAAGTAATAGTAACAAAACAACAGTGGAGTCATATTATAATGACGACATTCAGAAGCATATCATGAAATTGGGTAACATGAATAATTTACATAAAAATTAGAAATTTACAGTCCTGTACATCCGAATCAACCGTTATTCACTTCCAGCTTTGACAGCATGTGTGTACAAGTGTATGATTTAATGGTGGGAGGTGAAAAGAATGCCCCCAGTTCACAAAGTGTGAAATTAAATGACACACATATACATTATCGCACATGTTGTTACGGTAGTGTTCATGTTTTCAAAATGACAAAATTTTGAGCAGTTTTCTTGATGAAAGAAAATCTTGTTCTTTTATTTAACCGTCTCCCTAATAAACTAAGAGAATAGGTGTGACCAGGTGTTTTGATTTTTTCTGAGAAATAAAGAAAAGTAGACATATGTTTGATAACTTCGTGTTTTTTTGTCAATTTGAAATGGTTTGGGATGTGTTGCTTGATACAGCTTGGGGTTATGGTAAAAACATATGTTTAAATGAATCTACTCATATAAAAGGTGACCAAAGTACATGTAGTCGATGTGTCAGTTGGAATTCGCTCATCATGGCTATGAAACAAAAACGGACTGATTTATCACTGGCAGATAAACATGAAGTTGTAAAATAGCTGGAACAAAAAACACCTCAGGCTGAGATTGCCAGGAGAATGAGTTGCTCACAGCTCCAGATTTTGTTTTTTCGTTTGTTCAGCATCAGGGCACACTCTAGAAAATAATCCCCCCCCTCCCCCAACTTGGTCTAATCAACCCTTCTTGAATAAAAAAAATAATTCAATTTTTTTTGTTATTCAAAAATGGTTGATTGGACCAAGTCGAGGGGGGGGGGGGGGGAAGGGAGAGGGGGGATTATTTTCTATTATATACCCTGATGCTTAACAAACGAAAACACCATGGTTGACTGTGTGCAATGAAGGGCATTTACACCCAAAAAGTGCTTAAAATTATTGTTACACCATGGTTGACTGTGTGCCATGAAGGGCATTTACACCCAAAAAGTGCTTAAAATTATTATCTGCAATGCTCTCAGAAATTGAAAGAATGTTTCAATTTTATGTCAACCGTGGTGTCTTTGTTTGTTCAGCATCAGGGCACTTTCTAGAAAATAATCTCCCCCCACCCCCCAACCGACTTGGTCTAAGCGTCCATTCTTGAATAACAAAAAATAATTCAATTTTTTTAGTGGGAGGGGGTGTAATTATTTTCTAGAAAGTGCACTGATGCTGTACAAACGAAAACATGGCGGTTGATTGGGTGCCATAGAGGCTAAGTGCCCCACAAAAGTGTTTCAAATTATTGTCCGGAACGCTGTCTTGGAAACTGTTTTGTCTCAAAAACATAGCTTATGACCCCCACTGGAACAAGCTTGATGATCCTGTTTCAATGAGGGGTCATAAGCTATATTTTTTAAGTGAAAATGGAATTACTTTAGTTATTTAAGGACTGATTGGACCAAGTCTGGGAAGGGGAGAATGGAGGGTGGGGGGGGGGATTATTTTCTAGAAAGTGCTCTGATGCTGAACAATCAAAATCTATATTTTTGAAGTGAAAATGGAATTACTTTAGTTATTCAAGAAGGGTTGATTAGATCAAATCGGGGGGATGAGGTGGGGGCGGGGTTATTTTCTAGAAAGACAAGGTGCCCTGATGCTAAATGAAGGAAAACACAATGGTTGACTGGGTGCCACAAAGGACGTTCCCCACAAAAGTGCTTCAAATTATTGTCCGGAACGCTGTCTGAGAAACTGTAAAAAGGAAAATCTTTTATCTTGCCTGTCGGAGGGTGCGTGAAAGAATAGCGATGAAAGGGAGCTAACTGTTGTTCATTGTTGATTGTTTTTACATTGTGCATTTTTTGCTTGCTGTGCCTTTTTATTTTGATATAATAAAAGAAGAAATATTGTGAATTGAATGTGTTGTTGTTAATTATGAGCACTCCTCCCCTTATTCTCCCTCCAATCTAAGAAAGAATGTGTGGAATAATTATTGGAAACGTCTTTTATTCATCAATACTGACTTCTTATTTACATGCGTATTCCGTCTCAATAAACAGCCAGCATTGTAATGAAAATTTTTTTTTTTTTCAAATAATTTCGAACATCGTGGCACAATTAAAGTTTCAGTTTGGATAACATCCTCTGCAAAAATAACTAGGAAGATATGATTTACAATGTTTTCTTTTACATTGGCATTGACGAGTGGGTGTGAATCGAAGCCCATCAATGCGAATCACAGGCCTACATACAATGTATCCGTAATACAAGTGTCAACAGACGGTACTGGACTCCTCCCACATACAGTTTCTCAGTTCATGAAAAATGTGTTTTGGGTTCTAAAAAAACATGCAGCAACATAAACAATTTTATTCGATAAACAAAACATATAAAACAAAGAACAACAGATGATACATAATGCATGTACACATAACTTCCAAAATCGAACATTAGTAGTAGTGGTTGTGGCAACAGCTCTTCGAAGTTCGAAGATCGAGAACTCCAGGATCAAGCCTCCTGGTTAACTGAATACTCTGCTTAATTGTATATTCTTGGCTGACAAAAGGGCTATTCAATTAAGTGGGTTTGACTGTACTAACTATTCAATGGAGATCTCAGACTTAGAAGTGGGCACAAACCAGGGTAAAAAAAATCATCAGAGAAAGAGTCATGGCTGATTATAACATGAATTGACAAGAGGGAGTCAAAGCAAAGAGATCTTTGGGTGGCTTGCATCATAAAGAGAAGCCGGGTTTTGAAGAGTGCCTTGATGGCACCTTTTTGGGGTCACTGTTGTTCAAAATGAGATTGTGGTTGCTGGAGCTTCGTGGAAAAACGGAAAGATAATGAAAAGGAAGGCCAAATGTGTAATCTAGGTGTAGTGGAGACCCTGGAACACTTTTTCTTAGAATGTCCAAAATACCAGTCAAACAGAATAAGATTCACCGGGAGTAAGTTGGGGACGTGGGATGGGAGAATGAAGGACATGTGGTTCAAAGGTGATGCAAATGAGAGGGTTATTATGCTTATTGGAGAGATTGGGAAGAACAGGGTGTGGGATGTCATCAAGCAGTTCATCGGAGAGTGTTGAGAGGAGAGGAGTGGGGATAATGAGGCATTTAAGAAAACACAGGGCTAATCAAGTCCTTCTCACCTGACAACCATGACAAATCAGCGGCCAGCAAAAGTTTTATTAGTATTATTATTCACAAATGAGGCTGCTTCCAGATCCAGAAAATACTGTCCAGAGACTATGAACCAGAAACTTGCACAGGCTTGCACTTTACTCTTACTCAAAGCAAGAAGAGTGGAGCAACTTGCTCAAGAACACAAATCAAGTGACACTGAACTGATTCTAACTGCAGACCCCAAATCAGATGTGCCAACCAATAAACTTGTACCTGAATAATATATAACCAAATGTACCTTGAGACTATGAGGTGTTCCTTGGGTGACTAACACAAATTTGACCATAGTTTTAATTTTCTTTCTGCTTTAAGTTTACAACTAAATTGTATTTGACAGAGTCGGCATAATTGTAACATTATTTACCTAGAAAAATCTCTCCTTTACTCTCACTTGCTGGAGAAACTGCAGTGCAACGGCAACTGTACCTGAAATATATATTTAATGTCAAAGCAATATCTTTGAAGAGAAAGTAAAATGATTAACTGGCAAAGTGCTACATAAATTTGTAGTTCTCTAGATTTGTGTCATTTATTTATTGGTGTTTAAGGTCACATACTTATGCACAATGGCTAATTGTGACTGTGACAGTTTTATGGGTGGAGGAAGCCGGAGCACCTGAAGAGAACCACCGAGCATCGACGAGCAACCGTCAGCTCCTCAACATCTAGATTTGTGTCAACAATTGGTTTGTTACAATGTACTGGAGGAAAAAACAGATGGTGCAAACATCCAGTGCCCATGTATTTACATGAAGTGTTTCAACCTCAGACGGCTGGACAAATTTCCCAATTTCCCACAAGCTATAGCTGAACATGTCAAGCGGCTAAACAGTGATTTCTAGTCAAATCTTGGCTGCATGACCTGATTATAAACCAGGCCTAGGTAATATGTATATTGGCAGCAGAACCTGCTCATAATGGCATGTTAAGGGTGCCTGTTCTGAGGTTGCAAAGTCAGAAAAAGACCTTTAATGATTAAAATAAATAATTGTTTATTGGTATTTAAGACCAGTTTCAGTATCACTAGCTCACTGGCTCTATCATGGGTGGACAAAACTATGAAGTCAAGTTTAGCCAATCGTTCATGCTTGTGCTACCCAATTTACAGGACTTCCACCCTAGACATTGGTTACTGATTCCTACTTACTCAGTGAAAGAGATCTTATTTATCACAGTTACCAAGAACTGCTATACTTCCCAAGGTTCCAAAGGCAACTTACAAATACATAAAAGCGCTATTAACACTGATAGTTAAAAGCGCTATTAACAATGATAGTTTAAAGATGAGCCAGACATGTAATTTTCAAAAATCGATTATATTGTATCACTTTCATGCTACATATATTGCAAAGTTATATTTTTAATTAAGTAACTTAAAAATTTTAAATTTGAAAACTTTTTTTTTCCACAACATGACTTTAAACTCATAGTAAGATGACCTGGTCATAATTTATAATGTGAGTGGGAGAATACTTAAATAAGTATGTGTTCAAAAGTTGGATGCTATAGATAGGTTAGGCCAAATTCTGACTTTGTTCACTTTTAGTGCAACAGAACAGGTGCCCCAACATGCTGTCTCAAAGGTAACTCACAAGTTAAATTCTAAATTTTTTGGCAGTTGTTTTTTGGCAAGTCCTGGCTGCCTGAAAAGGCAGCCAAGACCTGCCTAAAACAACTGCAAAGCCACAGAGGATAGACTGTCAGAGGGTAGTGAAATATTTATAAAAACTCCAGGTCCTTAAGGCTTAAAGTTTGAGCCATCTCCAGTCAATCTATGACTACTAGTCTTTATGAATCGACAAAAGTAAGCAACCACACATTAGGTGTAAAGGGTTAATACAATGACTGTCTTAACCCTTTACCTAACCTGAAAAGCAGACGACACTTGCCAAAATAATTCTTGAATAACTAATTTTTTTCATTTTTTTGTCTCAAAAACATAGGTTATGACCCCGCGTTGGTTCCAACGAGGGGTCATAACCTATATTTTTGAGACAAAAAATGAAAAAAATAATGAAAATTAATTGGCAATTTTTGAGAATAGCGCTGGCTGGTTTTGGCCGTTACGTTAGGTAAAGGGTTAAATTCCATACTAAAGTAATTCCAGAAAATGCTTGTTACAGAGAACTTAAATAAGAGAAGGGTCTACTTCAGTCAAAACTAGAAAACATGCAGTGCCACTCATCAGATGAAGTCAAAATGAGAAAAACAATATTGTCTGCTTTGATTTCACCTAAGCTCTTAAGCCACCAATCTAATTCTGTAAGAAATTTGATGCTGTTATGGCCTGGAACCAGTCTAACCCTCAAATAAGTCATCGCCTATGTTAAGATTCACTCATCTGGAATATTTCAGTTTGTTGGAAAAACGAACCAATGGTTGAATCTGAAAAATTTCATAAGATTCATTTTCTGTGAATCAAAGCAAGAAAATGTTGCTCAACGGAGACTTCATTTGATTGTCATTTTGATGATATTACAAATGAAGACTTACCACAGCCATAGTGTTATGATCGCGACAGGTACTTCCACAAATTATGTTAAAATCTTGATGTTTTCAAGAGAAATCAAATCCTTATTGATTGAAATATCTATAACTGATAACTCTATAACTGATGCAGGAAAGAATACCTGTATATCTTTGAAAGTAAAGGCACATCACATTATATCAATGATTGTCTACACATAAATTTTCACAAAAAGTAGATAAACACACAGCCCAAACAGAATTAGACTGGTGACCTGAGAGCTTGATTGTTTGCCTTGGTTTCACCAGCTAACAAGAGCAACTGTTGTGCAAGAAATTTTGCTTCTTGTACATTAACTCTTTGGGGTAAAAAAACTGAAATTTGTTACCAGTTACAATAGTATTCATACTGGACCAAAAGTGTTTGGTGAAAAAGTTAAAAAATTTATAGTAATTTATATATTTTTTATACTTACCAATGACCCAGACTTAGCTGGTGCTAACTCTAACAAAACCAGGGCCAAACACAAATTTTGCCCCCCAATCCCCAAAATTTGCATCCAAAACAAAAAGAAACCATGTCCTAAAGGACCTCCATACTATGCCTCCACTGCGCATGCGCAGTGACGCAGACGTCCCGAAATTGGCGCCAATGATCATTCTTACTGGCAGTGCCTGGTCAGCGCTATGTACTCAGCAGGGAGGCAAGAGTTCCCAACTCCTGGGAGGGCCATCCCCGTCTGGGTCATTGGTAAGTATAAAAAATATATAAATTACTATAAATTTTTTAACATTTTTATACTGTACCAATGACCCAGACTTAGCTGAATAGTAAACAGGCTGGAGGGCCTAGGACATAGAGGAAAATCCAATAAGCTCAACTATATAATAAAGAGATAACCCCTTAAGGAGAAAAGGAGTATTAGGCTTTACATGTATCTTTCTTATTTAATATTAAATTAGAAAGATACAATACCCTTAATAATTAAGCACAATAATATTCATGTTCTCTATTAACATCCAGTATATCCCTTATACTAATTATTTTTAAAGTAAGCCAATAAATAAAGTAGTCCAGAGAATTGAGACTCTTTATAGTCATTTAAAAGTGTCCGAGTATTGTATATTAAATCCCGTTTGACACTTGACATATACAAATGCTTCACACCGAGCTACACTTTAAAAATAAGACATGAATGAATTTTAACATTAATATTACACTTTAAAACCATCCCGGAAGCGACTCAGAAATACTGACTTGGAGGAGGCATTCCCTTGCTTTTCACTATAAAGCAGGTGACCTAAGGGAACACCCGCCCCCCCCCCCCCCCTTCCTCTTGCCCTGGGTCAAATAGCCCAGAGCGAAGAGGGCAGCCGGACGGAGTCACTGCCGGAACAGAAAGCCTGCATAACTATAGTTGCAACTGTTTAGTGGACGACATTCTGAGCAACAGATAACGGACCTAAACAATGCAGGTCTCCAGAAATGGACTCAATATTTCTGAGATAAAAATTCGTGAATGTGGATGGCTGAGACCAATAAGCAGCCTTCATTAAATCTGTAATAGCAACACTATTAGCATAAGCCCAAGAAGTAGCAAGAGCTCTTACTTCATGAGCGGAAATCTTAAGCACAGACTGCTGAGAAGAAGATAAACTCTCATAAGCAGTACGGATAGTTAATTGAATCCATCTAGCAATAGAATGGACCAAAATGTCCTTTCTATTAGGCATCAAAGACAGAAAGAAACGTTTTCGTCCCTTTCTGATAAACTGAGATCTCTGTTTACAGATACGTAACGCTCTAACAGGACAGAGTAAAGGCCTACGCCCGTCTGAAGACGGAAGAGCCTTAATAACAATAGGTTCCGGATATTTATTAGGAGCCTGATTCTTAGCTAAAAAATCCACATTAGTAGTGAAGGTGATAGTGTTCCCGACACTACGATAGTGAGAATCATCCACCGACAGTGCATGAAGCTCACTGACTCTTCTAGCAGAAGAGAAAGCTAAGAGAAAAGCTGTCTTATAAGATAAGAATTTGAAATCTACTGTCCCAAGAGGTTCAAATGGCTTTTCCTTCAATTTAAGAAGAACCCAAGCTAAATTCCATTTAGGAATTAATCTAAGAGTTCTGGGTCTATTAATCGAGAAGTTTCTAACTAACTTAGATAAAGAGACATTAGATCCAATTTGTAAACTATCATGATGTGTATAGGTATCAGATAACATAGACCTATAACCCTTAATAGTAACAGGCTGCAGTTTGATTTCGTCAAACAAGTATACTAGAAAGTTGCAATGTCTGGTATAGAGGGATCGAATACATCTACAGAATGATCCCTACACCAACGACGAAAAACCTTCCACTTAGCCGCATAGTTTAGCGAAGAGGAGGTCCTCCTACAGTTAGAAATCGCGTCCACTGCTCGTCCTGTAAAGTGCTTGCCATGCAAGAAGGACCGCACAACGGAAAAACGTGAAGGTTGAGACCTTGCGGGTTGTGATGGAGTTGGCGCGATTTCCCCTGCGAAAGAAGATCCTCCCGTGGAGGAAGCTTTCGCGGTAGGTCCCACAACAGACACCTGAGTAGATTTATCCACGGTCTCTGTGGCGACAGAGATGCTACCAACAGAATCTTGCATTGAGATTGTTTTATCTTTAGCAATACTTGTTGAATTAACGGCGCTGGAGGATACGCATATCCTATCATTCCGTCCCAGGGGATCGACAGAGCGTCTACTGCAAATGCTCTTGGATCCGGACACGGAGACACATACGTCTGCAACTGATTGTTGAGATGTGTCGCAAATAAGTCTATCATTGGCCGTTCCCATTGGTAGCAAATCTGATTGAATACTTGTTTGTTGAGAGTCCACTCCGACGGCAACAAGCGACCCTTTCGTGAAAGGGAGTCTGCTAGCACATTCAGACGACCCGGTATGTGACGGACTGAAAGAAGAATGTGATGTTCTAGCGCAAACAGAAGGATTCTTTCCGTTTGATTGAACAACGGAACTGAATGAGTGCCTCCCTGATTCCGTATATACGCCACTACTGTCGTATTGTCGGATAGGATTTGGACATGAGCATTGTGAATAATGTCCATCCAATGACGTAACGCAAGCCAAATTGACATCATTCCTTGATGTTTATGTGCTTGCACAGGAATTGCGGATCCCAAAGACCCTGGCATCTTGAATCCGTTGGGATTAATGATGCACCCCAACCTGTTTGACTGGCATCCGTCATAATGGTAAAACTCGGATCCGGCAACTGCAGCGGAACTCCCTGAGTTAACCACTGAATGTTTGCCCAAGTCTGAATCTCTTGTTTCCCTTGATCTGACAAGAGAACGTCTACGTTGAGCGAATGAATTTTCACACTCCAATTCTGAGTCAAGAAAATTTGGAGAGGATGCGCGGCTCCGCACAGACCTATCAGTCTCATAAATTCTCTCGCTGTGACTTTGTCTGCGTGCAGACAATAGCGAGCGTAACAATTGACTAATTTCGCTCTGGTTAACGGCAGACGAACAAGATTGTTGTGCGTCTCGAAGCTCATTCCCAGATGAGTGAATGACTTGGACGGCACCAGATCCGACTTCTCCTCGTTTACTATAAAACCGAGATGTCGGAGCAATAGAAGTAGATTCTGAACATCGTTCTGAAGCGTTAACTCGTTGCCGTACCTCTGAAGAATGTCGTCCAGGTAGGCCGACGTTACCGCAGGCGAATGAGCTCGGAAATAGATCATTACCGAGTTCATTACCCGAGTGAAAGCCCAGGGTGCTAGATTCAATCCGAAGCACATCGCCCGGAATTGATACACCACTCCTAGGACTGCGAAGCGTAGATACTTTCGGAATGTCGGATGTACCATGACGTGAAAGTACGCATCTTTGAGATCTATGCTTGTTGCATAACCGTTCACCCGAATACTCGCTCTGACCGACCGAATCGTCTCCATATAAAATTTCAGAGCGACGATCAGCTTGTTTATCCAGCTCAAATCTATGACTGGACGGAACGAGCCGTCTGGTTTCGGAACCAGAAACAGATGGCTGTAGAATCCCGGAGTTTCCTGGTTTTCTACGACCTCTACCGCGTTCTTCATTAAAAGAGACTGCACCTCTGATAACAGAGCGTCTCTTTTCTGCGGATTTGACGGAAGTTGAGTCCACTTTGGACTTCGAGTTAATGGAGGCTTTCGTTTGAAGGATATCTTTAGACCTTCTGAAGTCACTCCTCTCACCCAAGGGTCGTCCGTAATCGACGCCCATTCTTGTGAAAAGCTCGACAACCTTCCGCCAACCGGTACGCGATAGAGGTTTAAGCCATCACCTCCTGGACCTGCGAGGCCTGCAGCAGGAGAAACCACGTCCTCCATGACCCGCACCTCGCCCCGTCGACCTCGGGGCATCCGACCGGTTGTCCCGGCCCGAAGGACGTCCCGAACGAGAGTCGCTACTCTGACGGTCTCTCGAATAAGACCAAGAGGACGCACCGGAACCTCTATAGGAACCTCTCTTGGCTGCATTAGACCCAGAAGTGCCTGTCTTATTCTTGTCTGCTGTATCCAACTTCTTAGAAGCAGATTTGAACAACAGAGAATCCGAAGCTTTCTTTGTAATTTTATCATAAATAGCAGAAAGCTTGCCGTCAAAGAGAAGTTCTCCGGAGACCGAAGCGACTCTAAGAGAGTTCTTCACCTTAGTATCCACGAGTGTGGATGTAGCTAGGGCTGCGTCACGTCTAACCAACTCCAGGTTTGCCACTGAAAGGGCGGAGTTACACGTGGAATAAGCTACTGCCCTTGAAAGAAGTCTTAAAGAGGATTGTATATCCTGAAACTCTTTCCCTTGAAGGCGCAGTGATAACGCCTTAGTAAGGTGATCTGCGTAAGATAAGGCATCTAAATTGGCTCTGTTAGACGCAATAGCTGTTTCCAACACCGCGGTTGGAATAGAAGCCGACGACGGTAATGATAGCTCTAAGTCTTCCGCCTCGTCGTCCATACGCAGAGGAACTCTCGGAACACCCTGTCCTGCCGTGTCGAATTTATTCCTTGCATTAATGAAAGGCAGGTTGAGAGTATTAGCGGACAAGAAACCTGCTTTCCCCGTCTTGGAAGCAAGTTTAAATATAGCGTCGTTCAATAATTCAAATGTTCTTGCAACATTATTGGACTGCGACGGAAACTCGGGAGCGATGTCCCTGAACCGCTCAAAAAATTCAGAGTCCAATGACGCTATAATTCTCTTGTCTGGAACCGCAGCAGTCTGGCCCGACGGAACAACTTGTAGGAGAAAGTGGCGGATGAAGTCCACGGCAGCTTTATGTTGTTCCGAAAGGGATAGCTCCAAATTATCCGTATCCCTTTCACCATCCGGTCGGACCTCATGATGTTCCCGGTCGTCCGCCCCCGATGCTTCGGCGGAGCGTACCGACACAGCGCCGTCGGATAATTCTCGATCCGACACCGTTTCTGTCGGCTGCTGGGATGCTGCGATAAGCTGTGCTATCTGCACAAGAATGTCCGGCGTCGAGACCTGCGGAGGCGCAGTCTTTCGCTGCTTCGCCGAGGGCAGCTCCGCATCAGATGGCTCCCGCATACTTTTTCTATGCGAACGTCCGGAGTCCATCGGTCTCGAATCCCTGGCTGCCGGATGGTGTGACCTGGTCGCCGAAGAATCCTTGATCGGCGAAGCTGGTAAGACATCGGCGGTCACGCAGCCAAGGTGCGGTCGTGTGCGCTGACGAGAAGAAGAAGCCTTAGCAGTCTCCGCGGACTGCCTATACAACGGAGCGTCCCGAGCGACGGACGTATGCTCCGCTTGCAACACATTTTGTACCACAACATCTGGTCCCAGATGTTGTTGTACGAGAGAGGGGCCTCTCTCGCTCGCGGCCCGGCTGGACCTGGACGAGCTAGGAACCGGACTCAAAGGCTTCCTCCGTTCTCGCTTACTATCCGCCGTCACTGGGTGTGCATCTAGTATGTTTATAGTGCTCGCATCACCCAAAATTTCCTCCTGGACCGCATCGGACGAACCCGGCTGCCGACCCATTCGGTGAATGGACGCTACACCGGGCGAGCTAGCGGACGACATTTGTCTAATCTCCCTGAGCACTTTTGCCGCTAGCTCTGAATTCATTTGTGACGACGGACGCACACTTGTAGAAGATAACATGGAAACATCACCCTGTTCTTGTTCCTCTGAAATAGAAACTGAGAGAGTAGAGTGACCTTGAGGAGAAAGAGCCGGCATAGCCCTTTCTCCAGAAACAACATACCGTGACACACGTTTCCAATGTTTCTCATCCCAATATTGACATATAGGACAGGGATTAGTGCGAGAACACTGACTACAATTAATACAATGATCATGAAAGTCAGAGGAAGATTTCTTCCCATTACAATTTGAACAATATCCTTTCATTGTGAAAAATCAACAACAAGTCCTAGTTACTCGCACAAACCCCTGACACAAAGATACATCATAACATGATCCATTAATAAATGATAAAACAATTGCAAATCAAAATAATTTTGAAAAAATATTTTTTCAGCGAAGCCCAAGTTGCTGAAAAGTAATGTTGAGCCCCGATGGATCCGATGGCAAAGTGTGGTCAAAAATTTTAAATTTATATTAAATAATTAATGAGACACTTACGGATAATATAAATGTATCTTATAGTGAGATAAACTACACTAAAGGCAAACAGCCCCCCTCAAAAAAGGCTGTTGCCAATGTAAACAAACAGTGTAAAATACCAGAAAACATGACTCCAGGCACTGAAAAAACTGGCCCGAAATCAGTCACCAATATTACACTCTATCTGATGCAAGTCAGAGACTCCCAGGGGAGAATCTGCAGAACATCAGATGGAAGATGCAGAACACAACGTTTATACACCCATGGGTGAAAACGTAACTATGGGGAAAATAACAGAAAACATTCTGTATCCAAGCAACTCTCCCAGGGAAATTTTAGAAATGAACTTTCTCAAAAATATGCCAAAAGCATGGGAGAATTGCCAGGGGGGACTTTAGAAGGCTAGGGGAGAGGAAACACTGAATAAGCAGTGCAACATTTAGCAAGAATGACAACAAGAGGCCCATGCCTCGAAAATAGGCAACTTTACATAATTTCATCAAAAATTTTAAGTACAGCCCTGATTATTTTTTGTCACTTCTTTTTCCTCTCCTCCTTCTATATCCTCCTTAGAATCACCATTTCTCCAAAAATTACGTGTCTGGCATCCTTTAAACTGAGATTTACAAGCACAAAGATCAGTGAGATGTTGAATGATGAAGGGCCAAACAGAGAGTGATAATTGGTGCCAATTTCGGGACGTCTGCGTCACTGCGCATGCGCAGTGGAGGCGTAGTATGGAGGTCCTTTAGGACATGATTTCTTTTTGTTTTGGATGCAAATTTTGGGGATTGGGGGGCAAAATTTGTGTTTGGCCCTGGTTTTGTTAGAGTTAGCACCAGCTAAGTCTGGGTCATTGGTACAGTATAAAAATAGTGAAAATTTGTTTGGTGCCAAATGATTTTTTTCAGCGTCAAATGAACGATTTTAGTGCCAAATGGAATCTGATTATAAATGAGAACAAATTAACCATTTAACATCCTTTGTGTGCAACAAGGTGTTATCTGCAAAACTAAAGTGAGACATTTTCTGTCGAAAGAGTGAAAAAGGGTCATAACTCTGGAAAAAATGTGTGGTGGAAATTCATGCTATACAGGTATTGTTCCTGCATGATGCTCTATCTCAACACCCAATATCATTCAAATCGGAGTATCAGTGGCTGAGATAGAAGGAAAAATGTTGGTATGGACGAACAGATACCCCTTCGACTTTTCAAGCCGGGGCATAATAAATAAATGAAGGAAGGAAGGAAGGAAATGCTATCACTAATGTTTACAAAATAATTTCATGATTATTATTTACTGATTCTTTATTCACTCCAAATAAATCAGTATCAAATAATTTATTATCTTTCAGAACAATTATAAAAAAGTTTAAGCAAGATAAAACAGATAAAGTAACAAAGATGTGCTTTGATGACAATCAAATTAAATGGATAAACTGTTAACCCTTTACCCAACATAATGACCAAAACCGGCCAGCAATATTCACAAAAATCATCAAATAATTTTCAATATTTTTTTCATTTTCTGTCTCAAAAACATAGATTATGACTCCTCTTTGGAATATAGATTATGACCCCTCTTTGGAACGAGCTCGTTACCCACGTTGCAAAGAGGGGTCATAATCTATGTTTTTGAGACAAAAATTAGTTATTCAAAAATTGTATTTGCAAGTGTCGTCTGCTTTTCATGTTAGGTAAAGTGTTAACACAGATGATCCATAACAAAGAGCCATGATTACACTGTTGCCTACAGATTATTACTTGATAGGTGTGAATTCTGTCTAGCCTGTTTCATCAGACATCGATTTTATATATTGAAAACAATGCACTAACATAATAAACCACAAAGTCTTTGAGACCTATCAAAAGTATATTTTTGGTGCCAAACAATTTTTTTATTGCCATTGGCACGAGTGGCACCTGACAGTATGAATAGTGGTAACAAAGTTTTGACATTTTTAACCTATTATGTATACATTCAGCCAATCAAAATGTTACTTCTTTTCACCCTCTACACTCTGATGTCAAAATGGCAAAGTTTTCAGCAGCAAATATTTCCCATAATGCAGTTTGATATTTAATCAAACAAGATAGAATTGGTTAAACGCCTAGTTAAACTAGAGAAAAACGCAGTGTTTGGAGAAAATTCCATGGTACTACCAGAGTGTTAGTGGTTAACTGGTTGAGGGCCAGATTATTTATGGTGGTCTGAATTTTTTATTCAAGATTTGTTTTATTACAAATGATTGGAGTGTGCCTTCAGAAACTCTCCAATCATTTGTAATAATACAAATTCATATAAAGAAAATATTATTCACGTCTGACTGAATATGACACATGAACAAGGAAAATATTGGCACTGATGTAGTACCCTCATTATTTTGAAAGCCCTGAAAGTGGATTCTAGCACTCAACCAGTTAAATGAAAGTGTCAATGACACTGTAGCTCAACTTGACAAACTTGAACCTGGTAAGTTATAAGTGAAATGGCAAAATTGAAGAACATTGGTACCAATGTTATTTGGTGAAATTTCAACGTAACAGCATTGTGTGTGCACAACGTCTGAGTAATCCATGCATTTTTAAATGTAAACTGTAAGACTGGCAAAAGGAAGAATGTTGAAACACAAATGCAGTACGTCCAGAGGTTATCATAAATGGCAACTTTTTTCACAGAAATGAATGCTAATCAATAGTTCTTATCTAAAGGTCTCGCTTAATGAGCATAAAACTCTGCAGAGAGTGCAAAAGGGATAAGCTGCTGCACAAATGCAGAAAGTTCAAAGGCTGGTCATAACGATAATAATTTTTTATGGAAATTATAAAAAATCAATAGCTCACATCTAGAGGTCACCCCAAACAAACATACCAAGTTTCAAAGTGATCCGATCATAAATGTGCCCTGAAGGGTGTGCCAAAGGGAAATATTGAAGATTAAGTTCAAATGTCATTGCCAGCGGCAACATTTTTTGACAGAAATAGTAAAAAATCGATAAGTCCCATATAGATATCACCCCTACACTAGCACCAAGTTTCCAATGGATCCAATCATAAATGTGCTCTGCAGGGTGTGTCAAAGGGAAATGTTGATGCATAACTGCACGAAGTTCATCGAAGGCTGTTGCCAACTAAGTTCAAAGGTTGTTGCCAGCTGCAACATTTTTGACATAAATGTTAAAAAATTTATAGTAATTTATATATTTTTTATACTTACCAATGACCCAGACTTAGCTGGTGCTAACTCTAACAAAACCAGGGCCAAACACAAATTTTGCCCCCCAATCCCCAAAATTTGCATCCAAAACAAAAAGAAATCATGTCCTAAAGGACCTCCATACTATGCCTCTACTGCGCAAGCGCAGTGACGCAGACGTCCCGAAATTGGTGCCAATTATCATTCTTACTGGCAGTGCCTGGTCAGCGCTATGTACTCAGCGGGGAGGCAAGAGTTCTCAACTCGAGGGAGGGCCATCCCCGTCTGGGTCATTGGTAAGTATAAAAAATATATAAATTACTATAAATTTTTTAACATTTTTATACTGTACCAATGACCCAGACTTAGCTGAATAGTAAACAGGCTGGAGGGCCTAGGACATAGAGGAAAATCCAATAAGCTCAACTATATAGTAAAGAGGTAACCCCTTAAGGAGAAAAGGAGTATTAGGCTTTACATGTATCTTTCTTATTTAATATTAAATTAGAAAGATACAATACCCTTAATAATTGAGCACAATAACATTCATGTTCTCTATTAACATCCAGTATAACCCTTATACTAATTATTTTTAAAGCAAGCCAATAAATAAAGTAGTCCAGAGAATTGAGACTCTTTATAGTCATTTAAAAGTGTCCGAGTATTGTATATTAAAGCCCGTTTGACACTTGACATATACAAATGCTTCACACCGAGCTACACTTTAAAAATAAGACATGAATGAATTTTAACATTAATATTACACTTTAAAACCATCCCGGAAGCGACTCAGAAATACTGACTTGGAGGAGGCATTCCCTTGCTTTTCACTATAAAGCAGGTGACCTAAGGGAACACCCCCCCCCCCCCCCCCTTCCCCTTGCCCTGGGTCAAATAGCCCAGAGCGAAGAGGGGAGCCGGACGGAGTCACTGCCGGAACAGAAAGCCTGCATAACTATAGTTGCAACTGTTTAGTGGACGACATTCTGAGCAACAGATAACGGACCTAAACAATGCAGGTCTCCAGAAATGGACTCAATATTTCTGAGATAAAAATTCGTAAATGTGGATGGCTGAGACCAATAAGCAGCCTTCATTAAATCTGTAATAGCAACACTATTAGCCTAAGCCCAGGATGTAGAAAGAGCTCTTACTTCATGAGCAGAAATCTTAAGCACAGACTGCTGAGAAGATAAATCTTCATAAGCAGTACGGATAGTTAATTGAATCCATCTAGCAATAGAATGGACCGAAATGTCCTTTCTATTAGGCATCAAAGACAGAAAGAAACATTTCCGTCCCTTTCTGATAAACTGAGATCTCTGTTTATAGATACATAATGCTCTAACAGGACAGAGTAAAGGCCTACGCCCGTCTGAAGACGGAAGAGCCTTAATAACAATAGGTTCCGGATATTTATTAGGAGCCTGATTCTTAGCTAAAAAACCCACATTAGTAGTGAAGGTGATAGTGTTCCCAACACTACGATAATGAGAATCATCCACCGATAGTGCATGAAGCTCACTGACTCTTCTAGCAGAAGAGAAAGCTAAGAGAAAAGCTGTCTTATAAGATAAGAATTTGAAATCTACTGTCCCAAGAGGTTTAAATGGCTTTTCCTTCAATTTAAGAAGAACCCAAGCTAAATTCCACTTAGGAATTAATCTAAGAGTTCTGGGTCTATTTATCGAAAAGTTTCTAACCAACTTAGATAAAGAGACATTAGATCCAATTTGTAAACTATCATGATGTGCATAGGTATCAGATAACATAGATCTATAACCCTTTATAGTAACAGGCTGCAGTTTGATTTCGTCAAACAAGTATACTAGAAAGATTGCAATGTCTGGTATAGAGGGATCGAATATATCTACAGAATGATCCCTACACCAACGACGAAAAACCTTCCACTTAGCCGCATAGTTTAGCGAAGAGGAGGTCCTCCTACAGTTAGAAATCGCGTCCACTGCTCGTCCTGTAAAGTGCTTGCCATGCAAGAAGGACCGCACAACGGAAAAACATGAAGGTTGAGACCTTGCGAGTTGTGATGGAGTTGGCGCGATTTCCCCTGCGAAAGAAGATCCTCCCGTGGAGGAAGCTTTCGCGGTAGGTCCCACAACAGACACCTGAGTAGATTTATCCACGGTCTCTGTGGAGACAGAGATGCTACCAACAGAATCTTGCATTGAGATTGTTTTATCTTTAGCAATACTTGTTGAATTAACGGCGCTGGAGGATACGCATATCCTATCATTCCGTCCCAAGGGATCGACAGAGCGTCTACTGCAAATGCTCTTGGATCCGGACACGGAGACACATACGTCTGCAACTGATTGTTGAGATGTGTCGCAAATAAGTCTATCATTGGCCGTTCCCATTGGTAGCAAATCTGATTGAATACTTGTTTGTTGAGAGTCCACTCCGACGGCAACAAGCGACCTTTTCGTGAAAGGGAGTCTGCTAGCACATTCAGACGACCCGGTATGTGACGGACCGAAAGAAGAACGTGATGTTCTAGCGCAAACAGAAGGATTCTTTCCGTTAGATTGAACAACGGAACTGAATGAGTGCCTCCCTGATTCCGTATATACGCCACTACTGTCGTATTGTCGGATAGGATTTGGACATGAGCATCGTGAATAATGTCCATCCAGTGACGTAACGCAAGCCAAATTGACATCATTTCCTTGATGTTTATGTGCTTGCACAGGAATTGCGGATCCCAAAGACCCTGGCATCTCGAATCCGTTGGGATTAATGATGCACCCCAACCTGTTTGACTGGCATCCGTCATAACGGTAAAACTCGGATCCGGCAACTGCAGCGGAACTCCCTGAGTTAACCACTGAATGTTTGCCCAAGTCTGAATCTCTTGTTTCACTTGATCTGACAAGAGAACGTCTACATCGAGCGAATGAATTTTCACACTCCAATTCTGAGTCAAGAAAATTTGAAGAGGACGTGTGCGTAACCGCCCCATTGGAATGAGATCCGCGGCGGCTCCGCACAGACCTATCAGTCTCATAAATTCTCTCGCTGTGACTTTGTCTGCGTGCAGACAATAGCGAGCGTAACAACTGACTAATTTCGCTCTGGTTAACGGCAGACGAACGAGATTGTTGTGCGTCTCGAAGCTCATTCCCAGATGAGTGAATGACTTGGACGGCACCAGATCCGACTTCTCCTCGTTTACTATAAAACCGAGACGTCGGAGCAATAGAAGAAGATTCTGAACATCGTTCTGAAGCGTTAACTCGTTGCCGTACCTCTGAAGAATGTTGTCCAGGTAGGCCGACGTTACCGCAGACGAATGAGCTCGGAAGTAGATCATTACCGAGTTCATTACCCGAGTGAAAGCCCAGGGTGCTAGATTCAATCCGAAGCACATCACCCGGAACTGATACACCACTCCTAGGACTGCGAAGCGTAGATACTTTCGGAATGTCGGATGTACCATGACGTGAAAGTACGCATCTTTGAGATCTATGCTCGTTGCATAATCGTTCACCCGAATACTCGCTCTGACCGATCGAATCGTCTCCATATAAAACTTCGGAGCGACGATCAGCTTGTTTATCCAGCTCAAATCTATGACTGGACGGAACGAGCCGTCTGGTTTCGGAACCAGAAACAGATGGCTGTAGAATCCCGGAGATTCCTGGTTTTCTACGACCTATACCGCGTTCTTCATTAAAAGAGACTGCACCTCTGATAACAGAGCGTCTCTTTTCTGCGGATTTGACGGAAGATGAGTCCACTTTGGACTTCGAGTTAATGGAGGCTTTCGTTTGAAGGATATCTTTAGACCTTCCGAAGTCACTCCTCTCACCCAAGGGTCGTCCGTAATCGACGCCCATTCTTGTGAAAAGCTCGACAACCTTCCGCCAACCGGAACGCGATAGAGGTTTAAGCCATCACCTCCTGGACCTGCGAGGCCTGCGGTAGGAGAAACCACGTCTTCCACGGCCCGCACCTCGCCCCGTCGACCTCGAGGCGTCCGACCGATTGTCCCGGCCTGAAGGACGTCCCGAACGAGAGTCGCTATCCTGACGGTCTCTCGAATAAGACCAAGAGGACGCACCGGAACCTCTATAGGAACCTCTCTTGGGCGCATTAGACCCAGAAGTGCCTGTCTTATTCGTGTCTGCTGTATCCGACTTCTTAGGAGCAGATTTGAACAACAGAGAATCCTTAGCTTTCTTTGTAATTTTATCATAAATAGCGGAAAGGTTGCCGTCAAAGAGAAGTTCTCCTGAGACCGAAGCGACTCTAAGAGAGTTCTTCACCTTAGAATCCACTAGTGTGGATGTAGCTAGGGCTGCGTCACGTCTAACCAACTCCAGATTTGCCACTGAAAGGGCGGAGTTACACGTGGAATAAGCTACTGCCCTTGAAAGAAGTCTTAAAGAGGATTGTATATCCTGAAACTCTTTCCCCTGAAGGCGCAGTGATAACGCCTTAGTAAGGTGATCTGCGTAAGATAAGGCATCTAAATTGGCTCTGTAAGACGCAATAGCTGTTTCCAACACCGCGGTTGGAATAGAAGCTGACGACGGTAATGATAGCTCTAAGTCTTCCGCCTCGTCGTCCATACGCAGAGGAACTCTCGGTATACCCTGTCCTGCCGTATCGAATTTATTCCTTGCATTAATGAAAGGCAGGTTGAGAGTATTAGCGGACAAGAAACCTGCTTTCCCCGTCCTGGAAGCAAGTTTAAATATAGCGTCGTTCAATAATTCAAATGTTCTTGCAACATTATTGGACTGCGACGGAAACTCGGGAGCGATGTCCCTGAACCGCTCAAAAAATTCAGAGTCCAATGACGCTATAATTCTCTTGTCCGGAACCGCAGCAGTCTGGCCAGACGGAACAACTTGAGGGAGAAAGTGCCGGATGAAGTCCACGGCAGCTTTATGTTGTTCCGAAAGGGATAGCTCCAAGTCATCCGTATCCCTTTCACCATCTGGTCGGACCTCATGATGTTCCCAGTCGTCCGCCCCCGATGCTTTGGCGGAGCGTACCGACCCAGCGCCGTCGGATAATTCTCGATCCGACACCGTTTCTGTCGGCTGCTGGGATGCTGCGATAAGCTGCACAAGAATGTCCGGCGTCGAGACCTGCGGAGGCGCAGTCTTTCGCTGCTTCGCCGAGGGCAGCTCCGCATCAGATGGCTCCCGCATACTTTTCCTATGCGAATGTCCGGAGTCCATCGGTCTCGAATCCCTGGCTGCCGGATTGTGTGACCTGGTCGCCGAAGAATCCTTGATCGGCGAAGCTGGTAATATATCGGCGGTCACGCAGCCAAGGTGCGGTCGTGTGCGCTGACGAGAAGAGGAAGCCTTAACAGTCTCTGCGGACTGCTTATACAACGGAGCGTCCCGAGCGACGGACGTATGCTCCGCTTGCGACACATTTTGTACCACAACATCTGGTCCCAGATGTTGTTGTACGAGAGAGGGGCCTCTCTCGCTCGCGGCCCGGCTGGACCTGGACGATCTAGGAACCGGACTCAAAGGCTTCCTCCGTTCTCGCTTACTATCCGCCGTCACTGGGTGTGCATCTATTATGTTTATAGTGCTCGCATCACCCAAAACTTCCTCTTGGACCGCATCGGACGAACCCGGCTGCCGAACCATTCGGTGAATGGACGCTACACCGGGCGAGCTAGCGGACGACATTTGTCTAATCTCCATGAGCACTTTTGCCGCTAGCTCTGAATTCATTTGTGACGACGGACGCACACTTGTAGAAGATAACATGGAAACATCACCCTGTTCTGGTTCCTCTGAAATAGAAACTGAGAGAGTAGAGTGACCTTGCGGAGAAAGAACCGGCATCGCCCTTTCTCCAGAAACAACATATCGTGACACACGTTTCCAATGTTTCTCATCCCAATATTCACATATAGGACAGGGATTAATGCGAGAACACTGACTACAATTAATACAATGATCATGAAAGTCAGAGGAAGATTTCTTCCTATTACAATTTGAACAATGTCCCTTCATTGTGAAAGAACAACAATAAGTCCTAGTTACTCGCAAAAACCCCTGAATCAAAGATACATAATAACATGATCCATTAATAAATGAAAAAACAATTGGAAATCAAAATAATTTTGAAAAAATATTTTTTCAGCGAAGCCCAAGTTGCTGAAAAGTAACGTTGAGCCCCGATGGATCCGATGGCAAAGTGTGGTCAAAAATTTTAAATTTATATTAAATAATTAATGAGACACTTCGGATAATATAAATGTATCTTATAGTGAGATAAACAACATTTTTAAACGGAAATCAAAGAAAATTGACAGCTCCCATCTAGAGGAAACACCAAACAAGCATACTAAGTTTCAAACCATTCTGATCATAAATGTGCCCTGTAGGGTGTGCCAAAGGGAAATATTCAGATCTGACTAAACTAAGTTCTAAGAACGTTGCCAGCGGCAACATTTTTTGACGGAAATTGAAAAAAATCGATAGCTCCCATCTAGAGATAACCCCAGACAAGCATACCAAGTTTCAAACTGATCTGATCAAAAATGTGCCAAAGGAATATATTGATGCCTGACTGAACTGACTTCAAAAGTCGTTGCCAGCGGCAACATTTTTTGACAGAAATGGAAGAAAATCGATAGCTCCCATCTAGAGGTCACCCCAAACAAGCATACCAAGTTTCAAAGTAATCTGATCATAAATGCGACCTGTGAGGTGTGCCAAAGGAAATTGTGGATGTACAGATGTATGCCGATGGATGAGAATTGATGGCAATAGCTCAACTTGACTTTGTCAAGTTGAGCTAAAAAAATGATTAATTTTGAAAAAGACAACATTTATTTGCATTGCAATTTTGATAACCATTTTATAATAATTACATAGATAGGGTAAACTTTTCTGAGTAGCATAAATCTCAATCATAAGAAAAAATTAACTAGGTTTGTATCATTTCCTCTCAAAGTACAAAGTTTTTCAATATTTTTGATCTAAGAAGCCAAATATTACATAAAAATGAATAATTTGAGAGTTCATCTGCCTCCAGACATTTGGTGATACCGCCTCAAAATCCATGACAAGGTGTTCTGCACAACTCTTAACTGTACAACTCTTGACTCTTCCAGTTATGTAAACTGCACAACTCTTGACTCTTCCAGTTATGTAAATTCCTTACTTATGATCTCATGAATAAATGAAGATAGAATTTCAAATACACATACTGAATTTTCTCATTTGAATACAATCTATAAATAAGAGCAGCTGAATCTGACATTTGATGGTCATCTTCAAACAAGTACTTCAATGGTGGATCAACCTTTTCTGTTTCTGGAAAGAGAAGAATTATCTTACAGAGTTTAAAAAATAAAAAAAGAAGAAAGCAGTTTGCCCCACAAAGTGGAGCTTCTATTTCTCAGGTCATTTATTGTAAAATTGCATGTGGGCGGGTGTTTTTTTTTTAAATTGTATTTTTGTAATTATTTCATTGCCATCAAAAGATCATGTTCTTGGTTTGTTTTATGTTTTTGGCCTCATAATCTATAGAACAGCATGGGTGGTGGTGAATTCCATCCCTTGAGTGCAACAAGGCTTTGCAATGCTAAAGCACTGCAAAGCGTTGTTGCACTCTATGGACAAATTTATCAATTTTAACTTGGGTAAAATATCAGACATGAACCATTTAGTTTCTTTAAGTTTGCATTGGTTATAAAAAGAGAGCATGCGGCAACCAAAAGGACAATGCGGGAGTGCCTGTGAAACACATTTTTTTACAACTTTTTAGGCCTTAAAGATTATTTCTAATTAATATTTTAACATAACAGCCAATTCTCCCAATATATATAACCTTTTACCAAACAAAAGTAGAAATGAAGAATCATTTTTGGTGGAGAAACAAATTTTCTATCCTCAACCACAGCTTGTGCGTGGACCCTTATTGTTGGAAGGCAACTCCACAAAAAGAAAGACCCTTATTGTTGGGAGCCAACACCAAATCAGCAACTGGGACATGTATTATCTTTCCAGGTCCAACAGGCCTTATTATATAATATCAAAAAAAATGTTTTTCGTGGAAACCAATACAAAAGTATTATTTCTGCTTAACAATCTACAACATACAGAATTCAGAGGCAGTAATATTAACACTTTAACACATTCTAAAAATTAATGCATACTTATTTTATCCTTGCTTTCTTCAGATAGAAACTCTTCATCAATTCCCAAATGACACCTCTGAAGTCGCTTTCTAACTCTAGATGGACCCTCTGTTGGATCTAGCTGCCATGACTGTGGGTATGATTCTGGACAATACCATATGGCCCTATAATGAGTCAGTTAACAAAGTGAAAGTGAAATGTTTGAATAGTGATGTTACTTGTGCCTTTTAAAAATTATTTTAAAATTTTCTACTGACAAAATGACCACCCAATTTCAAAACTGAACTAATATCTTTTGAATAAATCTATTTATTTTCCATATGTTGACTGTTGTTGTTATGGAGAAACACACAGGTATGCTTTCAGCAAAAATTTAAATAAAGGAATTTTACCAAAATTCAGTATCAGTTCTCAGCATAATATTTTATCTTTCCTTCCCAAACAAAACACATTCATTGCTCTCCCTTAGAAATAAGTGTTTCATAAACTCTCAAGAAGGCTAAAAAATTATAAATTCACAGTAATTTGTATATTTTTCATACTTACCAATGGTCCAGACTTAGCTGGTGCTAACTCCAAAATATCGAGAACCAAACACAAATTTTGCCCCACCAATCCCCAAAATTTGCATGCAAACCCAACAAGAGGGATGTTACATCCCAACGCTCACCTACATTCGCGCTTGATAATGTCGTTCCAATGTAACATGCCTTATATTTAGTTAATATAAATCATTAACTAGGCATCAAATGATTAATGTGGTTTATGTGATGGCTTTGGAAAGTCTATATTTCTGCATTTATTATATATCAATTCAACATAGAATCATTGGATATAAAAGCATTTTTTTCTTTTAGAAATGTTTATGATTAAGAATATGAATCGTGAGGCCAGGTATTAAATCATAAATAAGAATTAGGAAAGGCTTTCATAAATCACTGAAATTGTAATTGAAATACATTCATTGGTTAAAGAGGAGTTGCGGAAAAACATTCATTCAAGAAAGTGACTATAAGTCCCAACAAAAATACATCACATCAACAACTAAAATAAGCCTTAATGTTACTAGTAACAAGTATGAGAAAGTATTAAATAAAAAAAAAAAGTTAAAAAAATTTTTTTTTAAAGAAAATGAATATAAGTCCCAAAAATCCCCATTAAATTCCTCAAATATGCATGTAATAAGGGCGCAACGTTACCACAATGTAGTTCAGTAACCCATGCGTACAATATCAATTGCCTGGAAAGACACATAGAAACAGAACTCACCTTAACACCTCACCTTAACACAAACTTTTAGAACTTAAAATTGAGTAAGTCAGACAAAAACGTGAACATTGTGACTGAAAAAAAGAAAAGAAATCAGTTAAATTTCTGCATACAGTAGGGTTAATACCTACAGTTGTTATTGAAATGAGAAAATAAACAGCAATGAGAGGTGAAGGCACCACAATCTGCACAAAAGCTGACTTTAACGCAAATTCTTACAACACCTAAATGCTAATTCTTACAAGTTTTGGCAGAAAATCAGCCTCAAATTCCTCAAATATGCATGTAATGAGGGTTAAATATTACTGCAATGGAGTTCAGTAACCCAAGCGTAGAATATTAATCGCCTGGAAAGACACATAGGAACACAACTCACCTGAACACAAAGTTTTACAACTTAAAATTTACTAAGTCCGAGAAAAACATGAAAATTTTGAGTGAAAAAAAAAGAAAATTTCCGTTAAATTTCTGCATACAGTAGGGTTAATACCTACAGTTGTTACTGAAATATGAAAATCAACAGTAATGAGAAGTTAAAGCAGCACAATCTGCACAAAAGCTGACTTTAACGCAAATTCTTACAACACCTAAACGCAAATTCTTACAACAAATTTTGGCAGAAAATTTTAGCTGAAATTTGGAAAAAAGTCATAGTATCAGGGTCAAATACTGTTCTGATAGTCCCCTACAACCTACATATGCAATATCAAAGGCCCGAGCCCACTGATCTTTGAAAACTCAGCTTAACACCTCACCTTAACACAAACTTTTAGAACTTAAAATTTACTAAGTCCGAGAAAAACATGAAAATTTTGACTGAAAAAAAAGAAAATTTTCGTTATATTTCTGCATACAGTCGGGTTAATACCTACAGTTGTTATTGAAATATGAAAATCAACAGTAATGAGAAGTTAAAGCACCACAATCTGCACAAAAGCTGACTTTAACGCAAATTCTTACAACACCTAAACGCTAATTCTTACAAGTTTTGGCAGAAAATCAGCCTCAAATTCCTCAAATATGCATGTAATGAGGGTTAAATATTACTGCAATGGAGTTCAGTAACCCAAGTGTAGAATATTAATCGCCTGGAAAGACACATAGAAACACAACTCACCTAAACACAAAGTTTACAAAGTTTTACAACTTAAAATTTACTAAGTCCGAGAAAAACATGAAAATTTTGAGTGAAAAAAAAGAAAATTTTCATTAAATTTCTGAATACAGTAGGGTTAATACCTACAGTTGTTATTGAAATATGAAAATCAACAGTAATGAGAAGTTAAACCAGCACAATCTGCACAAAAGCTGACTTTAACACAAATTCTAACAACACCTAAACGCAAATTCTTACAACAACTTTTGGCAGAAAATTTTAGCTGAAATTTGGAAAAAAGTCGTAGTTTCAGGGTTAAATACTGTTCTGATAGTCCCCTACAACCTACATATGCAATATCAAAGACCTGAGCCCACTGATGTTTGAGAAATTCACCTTAACATTAAATCTTACAATATTGGACACGCCGGACGCCGACGCTGACACCCGAGGTTATCACAATAGCTCACCACATCTTACAGATGTAGGTGAGCTAAAAATTAGAAGTCTTATCTGGTCCTCCATGCATTTACTCTCCGCACATGCGCAGATGCCAGGAAGTGACCAGAATTGGTGCCAACATCATTCTTTGTAAAAGAGAGTATTACATAATAATTCAGCGGGGAGGTATGAGTGCCCACTCATGGGAGGGCCATCCCCGTCTGGGCCATTGCTAAGTATAAAAAATATACAAATTACTATGAATTTATAATATTTTTCTCACTGTACCCAATGGCCCAGACTTAGCTGAATCATACAAAGGTGGAGGGCCTAGGACTTCCGAAATAGTTCCAATACTGCAATCCATGATGAAAGGAAATTAGAATAATTAGGAATTACATGTATGTCTCTCTATACAGCAATAGAGGAGACATATTCTAAATAAGGAGCCCAATTTAAACTAGAAACTGTTTTAGCACACTAAAACATATGTCTCCCCTTCCTTTCTATTTAATGCACTGCAAATTATATATACATGAATAATATTGACAAGCATGCCAAATATCTAAAGTCTAGGTCAAAACACAAAAAAGTTATGCCCCGGACAAAGTTTCCCTTAAAAAGCACATAAATCTGACCTTCAGGTCAAAGGTCAAGGTCACATGAAGGTCACTATGGTACACGACACACCAGCTCATGGTGATACATCCACATGCCAAATATCTAAGGTCTAGGTCAAAAGACAAAAAAGTTATGACCCGGACAAAGTTTCCCTTAAAAAGCACATAAATCTGACCTTCAGGTCAAAGGTCAAGGTCACATGAAGGTCACTATGGTACTCGACACACCGGCTCATGGTGACACATCCACATGCTAAATATCTAAGGTCTAGGTCAAAAGACAAAAAAGTTATGCCCCGGACAAAGTTTGTATGAGAAGAAGAAGAAGAAGAAGAAGAATATGCACTAAAACAATATGTCTCCCTTCTGGGAAGGGGAGACATAATAATTCCTTATTGTAAGCATAAAGACAATGCTACTTAGGATGTAACAAGTTCCTAATTTTTAAGGCTAGTCTGGATTAAGCCTCAAAAATTAGGATGGCGTATCTGAGAATGAGTGAAAATCCCCCACAAACATACGCCATACAATAACACTTCAGCTGTATGCAGGATATAATTACAGTTAAAACAGCTTCCTTCATAGTTACATACTCTTTAAGCCACAGAAGAGGTAAAAATCCCCCCCCCCCCCCTTTCTTTTGAAAGAATCTTCAAAAGAAAGAGGGGAGACCTCTGGAATCAATAAGAGCGGTACCAAAAAACAATATAAATAATCGTCAAACAGGCACTCAGGTATTAATTCAAGATTAATAAATGGTGCTTAACGCCACTTCAGAAGTTAAGGCTATAGCGACAATCCTGGTAATTAATATTGCCCACTATATAAACCCGTCAGATGGCATACACAGATACGTCAAAAACCGGTGATATAAAATATAATATACACATGTCCAATCGAGTCACACTAAACGATCCCTGAAGAGAAAACACACTTCCTAGGTAATCCACAGGCGGCCTCTGCTCAATAAATTCCAGTAACAACACTCTCCAATGTGTACTATCTGATATCTACGATCGTAAACACGTGGGAATATGCGAAATGAGTACTGACATATTAGAAACCTGGATCTAGAAATGAAAGTAGGTATGATTAACAGGCTCCGACATGGACCGCCCCTGAAAAAGATTATGATTTCAAGGTCCACAAAATACAATAAAGCGTTAGCCTAATAATATAATGCGCAAGAGCATTTATATTTAGCATGTAATCATCTGAATACCAGTTAACTAGTTATGCAGCCTGTGAGGTACTCAAGAGTAGCAATTTAATTGTGATGATTTTTAAATAAGTATTCGTATATAACAAATCAATAAATAATCACAGGAAACTAATCCAAGTAAAAAGCGGATGTGCCCATGAGGTCGCCATAGAACATGACCCAAATGCATAGTGTGTATGTATTAAATTATATGAGGCTTGCAGGAAGAAAACTATGTCTTGCTCGGTAATTGCCTCTAAACACATAGGCATTGTGTGTGTGTGTTTGTGGGGGGGGGGGGGGGGGGGGGGGGGGGGGGAGGGGGGGGAATTTGAAGTCATATCGAAATCTCCTCGCCCGTATTATTTAATCGTTCCTGTGCCAGTTATCAAATAATATAGAAACCGCGATGGTTCCCTCATGTCTAACCGACTCCATTATGCCACTAAGGGCGAAGAAGGACGTGAAGAATAAAACTTTCCCTGAAAGAAGGCTCTCTCATGGAGGAAGCTTCTGGAAAGCGTCCCATAACAGACACTTGAGAATACTGATCCAAGGTTTCTGTGACAACAGAGGTGCTACTAGCAGGATTCACAACGAGACTGTTTAATCTTAAACGTAATCTACTGAACAAATGAATTGGAGGATACATGTATCCTATCATTCATACCCATGAATTCTGCAAAGAGTCTACTGCATGCGCTCAATGGTCTGGGCATGGCGACACAAATTACGGTAACTAATTGTTCTGGTGCGTCGCAAACTGAACTATCATGGGGCGGTCCCAATGGTAGCAAAACTGTCCATATACTTGCTTGTTGAGCGTCCAATGCAAATGAAACAGGCGACCATTCCGAGGAGCGAGTCTGCTAGTATGTTCAGACGACCTGGTATGTGACGGATAGAGAGATGAACATGATGATACATGACGAAATAGAAAAAAACTTCTCCGTTAGTTATCATAACGGACATGAATGGGTGCCGCCCTGGTTCCTGATGTACGCTACCACTATCGAGTTGTCCAACAATATCTGAACATGCGTGTCTGCAAATAATGTGAATCCATTGATGTAGTGCTAACAATATTGACATCATTTTTTTGATGTTATGTGTTTCTTCAGGAACCGAGGGTCCCAAGACCACTGCATTTCGAGTCTGTCGGACTCAGGGTCGTGCCCCAAACTATTCACTCACACCCGTCATAATCATGAAAGCCATGTTTGGCAGTTGCAGTGGAACTCTTTGAGTTAGCACTGAATATCTGCCCCAATATGGACCTTTTGATTACTAGATCTGTTAAAACAATACTGGTCTTGAGCGAATGCGTCTTTACACTCCAGTTCTGGATAAAGAATAACTGGAGGGGACGTGTGCGTAAGCGACCCATCTGAATAAGATGCATAGCCACTCCACACAACCCCAACAGTCGAATAAAATTTCTCGCTGTTAATGCATCTGAGAGAAGACAAAAGCGAGCATAACAACTGACTTTCGCTCTGGATAACGGCAGACGAGCCAGATTGTTGTGAGACATTACCGAGTTCATTATATGAGTGACAGCCCAGGGTGCTAGATTCAGACCGAAGTACATCACTCGGAACTGAAATACTATCCCTTGGATGACGAACCGTAGGTACTTTCTGAATGCCGGATATGCCAGGACATGAAAGAATGGATCCTTAGATCTATGCTTGTCGCATAGTCAATCAGTCGAACGCTCACTTTTACCGACTAAATGATTACCATAAATAAACTTTTAGAGCTATGATAAACTTATTATCGGTCGGAACAAGCTCTCTGGCTTCGGTATGAGTAACAGGTGACTACAGAATCCTAGAGAATCTTGATTCTCGATGACCTCTATTATCATTGTCAAGAGAACCTTTACCTCCGATTGGAGAGACTTTTTTGCAAGGATTTGACGGAAGCATTGTCCATCACAGACATTAAGTTAGTGGTGGTCTCTCTTGGAAAGATAGCCATAGGCCGTCCGAGACCACACTTCTCGCCTACTGGTCTTCCGTAATAGTTATCCAGTTTGATGCGAATCTTGATAACCATCCGTCAACTGCTAAGCAATAGAGGTCCTAACCCTCAACTATAGTACCTGCAAGGCCTATGGAAGGAGAAACTAAGTCTCCTTCGCGAAGAAACTCAAGCCAACAGATTAGGGGCGCCTGACCGGTTGTCTCGATCATACCTAAACCCCCTATCCGAGTCGCTGTATGACGATCCCTAGAGTAATTATAGGAGGGTTACCTATACATGCGAGGAGTCCTTTTTAGAGGACTTTCTGTCTAGGACGGCCTCCCTTACTCTTTTCTGCTATTGCGGGTTGATTAGACGCCGACTTAAGGAGCAGAGTATTGATGCTTTCTTTGTAGCTTGGTCATAAACCAATGAAAGCTTATCGTCAATAACTTAGTGAAGTGTCCAGAAACCGGTGCGACCCATATAGAGTTTTTCACCTTGTCATCTGTTAAAGATGACGACACAAGGGCTCCGTCACGTCTAATTAACTCCAAATTAGCAACTGTTAAGACAGAGTTATACGTGATAAATATAATAGCCCTGGAAAGGACTCTAAATGAGGTACGAACGTCCTGAAATTCCTTTCTGTAGAGACGTTGCATCACAGTTCTTAAAGGTGATCTGCCTAAGACAGTGAGTCTAAATTCGCTCTGAATGAAGAAATTGCCGTCTCAACTGTGTCTGGGCGAATAATGAATGATGAAGGTAAGGCCATAACTAGGTCCTTAGCCTACTCATTCAAACGCAGAGGAACTCTCTATACATCTTTCCCCTTTTCCGTTATAATTGGTAAAATTACGGAAGATGATGGTAAGAAACCATCTTACTTCTTCCCACTGGAGGAAAGTTGAATATGGCGTCGTCTAAAAGGCCTAAGGCTGCGACACCTGTCTAGACTTAACCTGAAAAGACATGACCTTGACCTCCTCTTTTTCTGGATGAAGTCAGCATCTAACAACGCTAGTGGTTTCTTGCAAGTAGTCGCAGTATTCTGATTTGCTGGAACAAATTCAGGGTAGTGTTGATGGATTAAACCCATCGCATCCATGTGTTGTTCCGAAAGGGAAGGGTAATACCCCCTCATATCCCTTTCATCATTCGTCTGAATCAGTTGAAAATCACGGTCAGCGGCATCTGAACTTGCAGATTACTGGACCGACCCAGCACCATTCGACAGTTCAGGTTCTGAGACTGCCGTCGGCCGCTTGTGCACTTGCTGGGATGCTGCGGTGAGCTGCGCAATCTGCAACAGCAAATCTGTTAGGGAGGCCTGAGGAGCAGCGGTCTTCTATTCTGGCCGCCGGCTGCTCCCAGGACAGTGTGTCCGAGACGGCTCTTTTCTCCAGATGTCCCGATATATGAGGCGTCGTCTATTAGCTACTGAATTGTGCTACTTTCGAGCGGCTGCAGCATTCTGATTCTCAGGAATGAACTCAGGAAAGTATTGATGCATTAGGTCCATCGCCACCCTGAGTTGTTCCGAAAGGGAAGGGTAATTCTACTCCAAATCCCTTTCACCATCTGACTGAATCAGATTATACTCATAGTCATCGGCATCTAAACACGCAGATGACTGGGCCGACCCAGCACCATCTGACAGCTCAGGTTCTGAGACTGCCGTCGACTGCTTCTGCACTTGCTGGGATGCTGCGATGAACTGCGCAATCTGTGACAGCAAGACCCATTACGGAGACCTGAGGAGCAGCAGTCTTCTGTTTCTTGACTGCCGACTGCTCCTGGGACAGTGTGTCCGAGATGGCTCTTTTCTGCAGACATCCCGATGAGTGAGGTCTCGTCTCCTTGGCTACAGTATGGTGTGACTTCTTTGATGAAGAGTGGACCTTCTCGGCGATGCAGCCTGGATATCAGAAGTCACGTAGCTAAGGTGCGGTTGTGTGTGCTTGGTAAACGCTGAAGAAGCTGTAACTATAGACGACCCCGGCTGTGAACTGAATGGAACGTCCCGGACGGGAGGTGTGGACGTATGCTCCGACTGACGCAAGTTCCGAACCACAACATCTGACCCCAGATGTTGTTATGAAAGAGAGGGGCTCCCTTGTTTGCAGTCCTTCAGACCTCGGCGAGCTTCCGCTGAACTTGCCGGCTTCTTCCTCTCTGTCGTCGCAGGCGAGCCTGTTATTATTTTATAGTGCTCTCTCTACCCTTTCTACTCTCCTAGACCAAAATGGACACACCCCCGGCATCACGGTACCCACGGATGGTGTTGAGCTAGCTGGTGACAGGGAGCTGAAACCATGCTGTGGTTTATTGCCCTGTCTAATATTAATGAGCACTTTAGCCACTAGCTCTGATTGACTATCTAAATGCGATGATGGAAGCACACTCTGACAGAATCACGTAAATATCACCAAGTTTTTGTTCCTCTGTAAATAAAAACTAAAAAACTAGAGCGATTTTTTGGTGAGAGGACCGGCAGTGGCCTCTCATTGTGAGATACCAGCAGTGGCCTCTCGCTAACAACGTACTGTGACACCCATCTCCAACGTTTGTCATCCCATGCGACACATGTTGAGCAAGAATTAGTGGGAGTACATCGACTACAAACAAGACAACCAACATGTAAATCAGAGGAAAGGCTTCCTCGCCTTGCTTATTGAGCAATATGCTTTCATACTAGTATACTACTTTCAAACTAAGTCGATCGTACTCCCACCAGCTCCACATTAAATATTATAAAAAGATACATGACAAATAACATTCAAAATATAAATCGAAAAATAATTTACACAAAAAAAAGTTTCGAAAAATTTTGACAAGAGCCCAAGTTCCCAAAGGGAATGAAGTGCCCAAATGTATCCCGATAGAGCCCAAGTGTGGACAAAAATTATTTTTCTATCAAAAAAATTAACTGCTACACTACCGGAATATTTAATGTATCTTACAACAGTCCTACCATATAATAAATAGGAAACTACATATATAAATAGAGCGTTGTCAATGTAAACAATGTCAGAACGAAAACAAGACCCCAGGCAACAGGTCCCGAAGTCAGTAACAGATTTTTGAACTATTCGATGTAAAGCAAGATCTTAATCAGAAGAAAAAATGATACATCGGATGTATGATGCATGACCAAAATGCCTAAACACCCCAAGGGTGAGGACGTAACCATGGGGATATACAGAATAAACATTCTGTGTAACACATCAAACTCCCAAGAAATTTTATAAAAAAATTTAAATAAAACAAGCCAAAAAGCTTGGGAGCTTAACTGGGGGGCTTCAAGGGAGGGTAGGGAAGGAATACTTAACAAACTGTGGAAAAGTTAAAAAATTTATAGTAATTTATATATTTTTTATACTTACCAATGACCCAGATATAGCTGGTGCTAACTCTTAAAATATAGGGCCAAACACAAATTTTGCCCCCCAATCCCCAAAATTTGCATCTAAAACCAAAGAAAACATGTCCTGAATGGCCCTCCACACTTCACCTCTACTGCGCATACGCAGTGTCAAGGACGTTCCGAAATTGGCGCCATTAATCATTCTTATAACCAGTGCCTGGTAAGCGCTATGTACTCAGCGGGGAGGTAAGAGTTCCCAACTCCTGGGAGGGCCATCCCCGTCTGGGTCATTGGTAAGTATAAAAAATATATAAATTTTTTAACATTTTTATACTGTACCAATGACCCAGACATAGCTGAATAGTAAAAAGGCTGGAGGGCCAAGGACATAGAGCAAGATGGAATACGCTCAATTATATAAAATAGAGTCATCCCCTCTAGGGAAAAAGAAGTATTAGGCCTTACATGTATCTTTCTTATTTATGATAAATTAGAAAGATACAACACCTTCCAAAATTGAGCATCATACATCCATGTACTCTATTAATATCTAGTATAATCCTTATACTAATAATTTTTAAAGTAAGCCAATAAATAAAGTAAGTCTAGAGAATAGAGACTCTTATACTCCTTAAAAGTGTCTGAGGATTGTATAATAATGTCCGTTGACACATGCTATATTCAAAAGCTATATTTTAAAAACTAAGACCTGAATGAATTTTTAAAACATAAACTTCTCACTAAACAACCATCCCAATAACAGCTCAGAATTACTAACTCCGGAGGAGGTATCCCCTTGTTTTCATAGTAAAACAGGTGACCCAAGGGAACATCCTCCCCCCCACCCCCCCCCCCCCCCCCCCCCCCCCCCCTTTTTCTTGCTCTGGGTCAAATAGCCCAGAGCGAAGAGGGCAGCAGAACGGAGTCACTGCCGAAACAGACAGCCTACCTAGCTATAGTAGCAACTGTTAAGTGAATGACATTCTGAGCAGTAGATAATAGACCTAACAATAGAGGCCTCCAGAAATGGACTCGATATTTCTGAGATAAAAATTCATGAATGTGGATGGCTGAGTGCAATGAGCAGCCTTCAAAAATCTATAATAGCAACACTATTAATGTAAGCCCAAGATGTAGAAGAACTCTTACTTCATGAGCCGAAATCTCAAACACAACTGCTGAGTCAATGATATACCATAAGCAATATCGATAGTTAATTGAATCCATTAGCAATAGAATGGAGAGTAACGTCCTTCTATTAGGCATCAAAGACAGAAGAAGCTTACGCCCGTAGTAATAAACAGATATCTGTTTATAAATACATAAACTCTAACCGGACAGAGTAAAGGCCTATGCCCGTACGAAGACGGAAGGACCTTAATAACAATAGGTTCCGGATATTAATTAGGAGCCTGACTCTTATGCAAAAATCCAACCTAAATAGTAAAGGAAGTAGTGATTCCGAAACTACGAAAGTGAAAATCATCCACCGATAGTGCATGAAACTCACTGACTTCAGTAAAAGAGAAGCCAACAGAATTACTGTCTAAAAGGTCAGAATTTGAAAACTACTGTTTCCAGAGGCTCAAATGATTACTTAGCTAAATAAGAACTGAAGTTAAATTCCGTATAGGAATTTAATCTAATGATTCTAAGTCTATTTATCGAAAAGTTACTAACTGACTTAGATAAAGAGACATAAGACTCAATTGTAAACTATCATAGAGTGCATAGGTATGAGGTAACATAAACCTATAACCTTAATAATAACAGGCTGCAGTAGATCTTGTCAAACAAGTATACTAAAAAGTTGCAATGACTAGTATGGAGGGATCAACAATATCAACATAGTGATCCCTACACCAACGACGGAAGAGCCTCCACTTTAGCCGCATAGTATAGCGAAGAAGAGGTTCTCCTATAGTAAGAAATCGCGTCCAAAGCTCGTCCAGTACAATGCTTACTATGCAATAAGGACCACACAACGGAATACGTGAAGGTTGAGACCTTGCGGGTTGTGATAAAGATGACACGATTTTACCCAGCGAAAAAAGATCCTCTCATGGAGGAAGATTTCGCGTTAAGTCCCACAGTAGACATCAGAGTAAATTTACCCACGGTCTCTGTGAAGACAGAGATGCTATCAACAGAAATGTATTGTGGTTGTTTATCTTAGCAATACTTGCTGAAACAACAGCGCAGGAGGATACGCATATCCTATCATTCCGTCCTATTAGATCAATAGAGCGTTAACAACATAAGCTCAGAGATCCGGACAAGCAAACACATACGTCTGCAATTGACAAGCAAGTTGTGTCGTAAATAAATTATCATTGGGCGCTCCCACTGATAGTAAATCTGATTGAATACTTGTTTGTTGAGAGTCCATTCTGACGGCAACAAGCGACCCATAAGTGAACGGGAGTCCGGTAATACAATCAGACGACCCGGAATATGACGGACCGAAGCAGAACTTGGTGTACTATAACAAACAGAAGGATTCTTTCCATTAAATTGAATAACGGAAACGAATGAGTGCCTCCCTGGTTCCGGAGATACGACACTACTGTCGAATTAACGGACAGGATTTGGACATGCGTTTCTGAATAATGTTCATCCAATGACATAAAGCAAGCCTAAAAAAACATTATTCCGTGGAAGATAAGTGCTTGCTTAGAGACTGCGGAACCCAAAGACCCTGGCACTTCGAATCCGTTGGGATCAATATTATATCCCAACCTGTTTGACTGGCAACCGTCATAATTATAAAACTCGGATCCGGCAACTGCAGTGGCACTCTCTGAGTCAACCACCGAATGTTTGCCCTAGTCTGAATCTCTTGCTACACTAGATAGACAAGAGAACGTGTAAATCGAGCAATTCATGGATTGCTGAAAAGTTGCCGTCGAAGAGAAGCTTCTCCGAGAACGAAGCGACTCTGAGAGAGTTCTTCACCTTACTATCCACGTGCGTGGATGTAGCTAGGGCTGCGTCACGTCTAACCAACTCCAAGCAGCCACTGAAGGGCGGAGTTATACGTGAATAAACTACTGCCCTCAAAAGAAATCACATTGAGGATTATATCCCGGAATTCTTTCTCTTGAAGACGTAATGATAACGCCTCAGTAAGGTGGATTACGTATGATAAAGCGTCTAAGTTAAGTCTATTAGACATCATTGTCGTTTCCAACATTGTGGTTGGAAAAGACATAGACGGCGAAAAAGATTATTTCCAGTCTTTAACCACGCCGTCTAGACGCATATGAACTCTCGGTATGCCCTGTTCTGCCAAAATAAATTATTCGTATAAATGATAAAAGGCAGAAATGAGCATTGCGGACAAGAAACTAAACTATCATGCTTGGTAGCAGTCTTATATATATATAGCGTCGATAAATAATACACATGTTCTAATGACATTATTGGACTGTGTCGGTAAGTCAGGGACAATGTCCCTGAACCGATCCAAAATTCCGTGTCCAATGACGCTATAAGTCTCTTATCCAACATCGCAGCAATGTAGTCCGAAATAACAATCACTGGAAGATAACGCCGGAAGATATGTATGGCAGCTTCCGATGCTACGAAAGGGAAAACTCGAAATCTTTCGAATCCCTTTCGCCATCCGGTCGGACCCTATAAAGCGTTCAGTCGTCCGTACCTGATGCAACCGCGGACCGCACCGACCCAGCACCGTCGGATAATTCCTGATTCGACCAAGAAACTGTCTATTGCTGGGATGCTGCGAAAAAACTGTGCTAACTCGGATAGCACGTCCGTCACTGAGGCCTGTGGAGAAGCGGTCCTACGATGCATTGCCGCTGGAAGCTCCGTGATCGTTACCCCGTGCATACTACTAATATGCGAGTGAACGGAGTGTATAGGCCTCGTGTCCCTTGGCTACCGGATGGCGTGACCTGTTCGCCGTGGAATCACTGAATGACGAAACTGATCGGATACTCGAGGTCACTGCTGTGAGGATGAGGAAGCATTATCGACAGTCTCTCGGACTGTCAATATAACGGGGCGTCCCGAGCGACGGACATATGCTCCGAATGTAAAATATCTGAACCACAACATGCGGTTCCCTGTGTTGTTGGACGAGAGAGGGACCTCTCTCGCTCACAGCCTGGACGGACCTGGACAAGCCAGGAACCGGACTAACAGGCTTCCTCCGATCTGTCCTCAATCCGCCGTCACTGGGTGAGTACTAAAGTAATTATAGTGCTCGCATCACCCAAATCTCCTTCCTAGACCGCAACGGACAAACCCGGCAGCCGAACCATTCGATGAATGTACGCTACACCAGGTGAGCTAGCGAATGTCACTCCGTCGATCCTACAAGGGACCTCTTAGGCGAAAGACATATTCCATGAGCACTTATTGCCGCTAGCTCTTCATTAACTATGACGACAGAGGCACACTTTTGAAAGACATCGCCGTAACTTTGCGAACAAGAAACCAGAAATGCTTGGTAATAGCAAGCATATAATAATAAATATATAGCGTCGTTCAATAATTCGAAAGTTTGTGTGACATTATTGGACTATGTCGGAACTGAGGGACGATGTCCCTGAACCGAACCAAAAAAAGTCCACCGACGCTATCAGTTTCTTATCCGGCATCGCAGCATTCTGGTCCGACGAAAGAACCTGTAGAAGATCAAGTCAGATGACATACACAACAGCATAAGTTGTTCCGAAAGGGAAAGCTCGAAATCCTCCGAATCCCTTTCGGTATCCCGTCGGACCGGATGAAATTTTCGGACGTCCGTACCCGCTTCCGCGGAGCGTCCCGACCCAGCATCGTCGGATAAAACATTATGCGACAGATTCAGTTGTTGCTGGGATGCTGCGATAAGCTGTGCTATTTAGGATAGCACGTCCGTCCCCGAGGCCTGTGCAGTAGCGGTCTTACGATGCATTGCCGCCGGAAGCTCCGTGTTCGTTGACTCCCGCACACTTTCCTATGCGAACGTCCGGAGTCTGCAGGCCTCGTGTCCCTGGCTACCGGATGGTGTGACCTGGTCACCGATGATTCTCTGACTGGCGAAGCTGACTGGATATCCGAGGTCACGTAGCCAAGAGCGGTCGTGTGCGCTACCATGAGAATGAGGAAGCCTTATTGACAGTCTCTCCGGACTGACTATATGTCGGAGCGTCCCGAGCGACGGACGTATGCTCCGAATGCAAAACATTTTGTACCACAACATCTGGGGCCAGATGTTGTTGTACGAGAGAGGGGCCTCTCTCGCTCGCCGTCCGGATGGACCAGAACGAGCTATGAACCGGACTAAAAGGCTTCCTCCGTTCTCCCTCTAATCCGCCGTCACTGGGTGTGCATTAGGTTGATTTATAGTGCTCGCATCACCCCAAAACTCCTTCTAGACCGCAACGGACGAACCCGGCTGCCGAACCATTCGATGAATGGACGCTACACCGGGCGAGCTAGCGGACGTCAAAGGCCGTCGAACCTACTAGGGTCCTCTTAGGCAATTGGCGTATTTACATGAGCACTTTTCCGCTAGCCCTTCATTAATTGTGATGACGGAGGCACACTGTTGGAAGACATCACAGATACATCACCCTAATCTTGATCGTCTGAAATAGAAATTAAAAGTAGAGTGACCCTGCGGGGAGAGGACCGGAATGTCCAATTCCCCACTAACATACCGTGACATACGCTTCCCATGTTGTCATCGAAATCATCAGATACAGAACAGGAGTTAATGCGAGTACACTGACTACATACAGAATGATTATAAAAGTCAGAGGAAGACTTCCTCTTATTACAATTGATCAAAATCCTTTCAATGTGAAAAGAAAACAAAGTCCTGGTACTCGCACCTACCCCTGACAATCAAAATACATAATAATAATATGATCCATTAACATAGAAAAAATAATTGAAATCAAAATATTTTGAAAAAATATTTTTTCAGAACAGCCCAAGTTTCTGAAAAGTAACTTTGAGCCCCAATGGATCCCAAGCCTAAGTGTGGACAAAAAATTTAAAAATATTTTAAACAATTTATGCAACACTCACGAACAATAATAATGTATCTAGTTATGATTAAATTAACATCAAGATATTATTTTCAAGAAATCCCCCCCCTCACACAGAGGGCTGTTGTAAATGTAAACTATGAGTGTAAAAACACTAAAATAAGACTCCAGGCACCCAGGCCCAAAATCATTTACCAAAAATACACTATCTGATGCAAAACAGAGACTTCCAGGGAAGAAACTGCAGAACATCAGATGGTAGATGCAGAACACAATGCCTAACCACCCGTAGGTGAAGACGTAAACATGGGGAAAAGAACAGAATTCATTCTGTTATTCAGCTAAAACTCCCAAGAAATTTTAGTAATAATAATTACAGAAACTATGCCAAAAGCATGGGAGAATAGCAAGAGGGGACTTAAAGGACAGGGAGAGAGGAAAACACTGAAAAATCAGTGTAACTAAATAACAAGAATGACAAAAAAATGGCTGCTGCCTCGAAAATAGGTAACTTAACATAATTTCATTAAAAAATTTTAAGTTACAGCCCTGATAATATTCTGTCACACATTTTTCCTCTCCTCCTTCTCTATCCTCCTTAGAAACACCATTTCACTAATATTTATGTGTCTGGCATCATTTAAACTGAGATTTACAAGCACAAAGATCAGTCAGATGTTAACTGATGAAGGGCCAAACTAAGAATGATTAATGGCGCCAATTTCGGAACGTCCTTGACACTGCGCATGCACAGTAGAGGTGAAGTGTGGAGGGCCATTCAGGACATGTTTTCTTTGGTTTTAGATGCAAATTTTGGGGATTGGGGGGCAAAATTTGTGTTTGGCCCTATATTTTAAGAGTTAGCACCAGCTATGTCTGGGTCATTGGTACAGTATAAAAATATCATTATCAATAATGATGATGTCAGGCCCATGTCCCGAAATTAGGGAACATGAATTAATTTTTATAAATATTATAAAGTTACAGCCCTGAACGTTTCAAACCACCGTTTCTTCCGTCTTTCATCCAGTTGTGTCCTTGGATCCACCAAATTACCACCACTGATTTGTGTCTGGCATCATTATAAACTGAGATTTAAAAGCACAGAAGTCAGTTTGTTGTTATCTGACTGAGGGCCAAACAAAGAATGATGTTGGCGCCAATTCCAGTCACTTCCTGGCATCTGCGCATGCGCGGAGAGTAAATGTATGGAGGGCCAGATAGGACTTCTAATTTTTGGTTTTGCATGCAAATTTTGGGGATTGGGGGGGGGGGGGGCAAAATTTATGTTTGGCCCTCGATATTTTGGAGTTAGCACCAGGGGTCAGCCTGGCAGCAGATTTTATGGAGAAGTGACTTCTCCCTCCAGAGACTTTAGGGAGAAGTCAGGGGCTAGGAGGGAGAAGTCAGTGGACATGAGGTAGAAGTCAGAAAAAAACAAAACATATATGACATCGTGACAAAATAAATGTACATAGAGGACACAATTGTGGAGAAAAAAATAAATAAACACACACACAAAACTAAGTCCTGTAGATTAAAATCCCCACCCCCTCCCCTACAAAAAAATTGTGTCGTCCATGGTTTCTGAATACCCTAACTCTTTCCCTAACAGTGATGACTAGGGTTACCATGCAGTTGATTTTGTATTTGCCTCAATGTAGTGGATTTGAAATTTAGCATTACCCATGGTGAGAGTGTTCTTCTCTGTAATAGAAGGTATATTCTTTTAAAAAAAATATTTAAAGTATTTAAATTAAATTTCAAGTTCACATAAGAAGCTGGGTCATTCATGGTTTCTGAATGTCCTAATTGAATTGAAAAGCGTAGTTAAACAAGAGCACTGCGTAGCGGGACAATATACGCCCGTTTTGTATTTTTAAAGGGTTGGGGTAAGGATGGGGGTGAGGGTGAAAATTGTTTAGACCAACCCCATATTCGAACTTTACCTGTATTTTGTGGTGATTAAACAACATACCAAGTTAGGAACCAATCGGAAAACAAATAATAAAAGTTATCATCCGGAAACCAAATATTTGGTGCATTCTATGTCCAACAGCTAGGCCATACTAAAGTTATAATCCGGAAAAGAGAAAATGCACAAATTCAAGAGGAATAACTCTGGAAAGGTACATGCGATTTTGGCCGAAAGTGAACCTGAGCTGTGCTTTGTGGTCATAAACAAAATCTGAGAATTTGAAACAAATTAGTCAAGGCAAACTAAAGTTATCATCCGGAAACCACATAATTCACAAATCTGCAGTCATTCAAGGGGAATAACTATGGAACAGTACATGCCATTATGGCCAAAGGTGAACTTGAGCTGTGCTTTGTGGTCAAAAACAAAATCTGAGAATTTGAAAAACATCGGTCAAGGCAAACTCAAGTTATCATCCGGAAACCACAAAATCCACAAATTTTGCAATCATTCAAGGGGAATAACTCTGGAAAGGTATATGCGATTGTGGTCAAAAGTGAACTTGAGCTGTATTTTGTGGTCAAAAACAAAAAACTGAAAATTTGAAATAAATCGGTTAAGGCAAACTAAAGTTATCGTCCGGAAACGAAAAGTTGGGCTAAATTCCCATAAATAAAGGGCCATAACTCTACTGCAAATGGGCCTCTAGAAACAAAAATCGAACCCATCCTGTATTTTGTCATACTAAATCCACATGCCAAATTCAACTCAGCTCAATCCATTACAATTAAAGTTATCGTCCCGAAAGTGTCCATGGATGGACGGACGGACGGACGGACGGACGGACGGACGGACGGACGGACGGACGGACGGACGGACGGACGGACAGACAGACAGACAGACAGACCATTCACATAATACGTCCCGTTTTTCAAACGGGTGTATAAAATCAACATCTGAATAATTTGGTGTCAATCCGTTAAGGCGTTTGGCTTTAAATGAACGGAAACCAATTTTTTTTCAAAAACTGTGGTTTCAAAGGGCCATAACTCTGCAGCGGATGGACTGAGAAACACCAATATCGAACTTGACCTGTATTTTTTTGCTACAAACAACATCTGAAAGATTGATGTCGATCCGTCAAGGCGTTCGACTTTAAATGAATGGAAACCAATTTTTTTTTTTAAATTGTGTTTTCAAAGGGCCATAACTCTGCAGTGGATGGACTGAGAAACACCAATATCGAACTTGACCTGTATTTTATTGCTAAAAACAACTTCTGAAAGTTTGATGTCGATCCGTCAAGGTGTTCGACTTTAAATGAATGGAAACCAATTTTTTTAGAAAAATTGTGTTTTCAAAGGGCCATATCTCTGCAGCGGATGGACTGAGAAACACCAATATCGAACTTGACCAGTATTTTAATGCTAAAAACAACTTCTGAAAGTTTGATGTCGATCCGTCAAGGCGTTCGACTTCAAATGAACGGAAACCAAATTGTTTATGGACAGACAGACAGACGGATGGACGGGTGGACGGACGGACGGACGGACAGACAGACAGAGACAACATAATACGACCGTTTTTTAAACGGGCGTATAAAAAGTTTTTGACATCCTTTGTAAATTAAGCATCATTAACAATGTGAGTTAATTTATTTCTAAGGTAAATGATAATATATTTCAGATGTCTCCCTTACCTGCTGAGCTGGGTGATAATACTCTGTTCAGAAAAAGTTAAAAAAATTATGGTAATTTATATATTTTTTATACTTACCAATGACCCAGGCATAGCTGGTGCTAACTCTTAAAATTCTAGGGCCAAACACAAATTTTGCCCCCCCCCCCCCCCCCCCCCAATCCCCAAAATTTGCATCTAAAACCAAAAGAAATCATGTCCTGAAGGTCCTCCATACTTTGCCCTCACTGCGCATGCGCAGTGTCAAGGACGTCCCAAAATTGGTGCCAATTATCATTCTTACAAGCAGTGCCTGGTTAGCGCTATGTACTCAGCGGGGAGGTATGAGTTCCCAACTCCTGGGAGGGCCATCCCCGTCTGGGTCATTGGTAAGTATAAAAAATATATAAATTACTATAAATTTTTTAACATTTTTATACTGTACCAATGACCCAGACATAGCTGAATAGTAAAAAGGCTGGAGGGCCTAGGACATAGAGGAAAATCCAATAAGCTCAACTATATAAATAGAGTCAACCCCTCGAGGAGAAAACGAGTATTAGGCTTTACATGTATCTTTCTTATTTTATGATAAATTAGAAAGACACAACACCCTTCATAATTGAGCATAATAACATTCATGTTCTCTATTAACATCCAGTATAACCCCTTATACTAATTATTTTTAAAGTAAGCCAATAAATAAAGATAGTCCAGAGAATTGAGACTCTTTATATTCTCTTAAAAGTGTCCGAGGATTGTATATTAACGCCCGTTTGACACAAGACATATACAAATGCTTCACACCGAGCTACACTTTAAAAATATGACATGAATGAATTTTTAACATTAATATTACACTTTAAAACCATCCCGGTAACGACTCAGAATTACTGACTCCGGAGGAGGAATCCCCTTGCTTTTCACTATAAAGCAGGTGACCTAAGGGAACACCCTCCCCCCCCCCTCCCCTTGCCCTGGGTCAAATAGCCCAGAGCAAAGAGGGCAGCAGGACGGAGTCACTGCCAGAACAGAAAGCCTGCATAACTATAGTTGCAACTGTTTAGTGGACGACATTCTGAGCAACAGATAATGGACCTAAACAATGCAGGTCTCCAGAAATGGACTCAATATTTCTGAGATAAAAATTCGTGAATGTGGATGGTTGAGACCAATATGCAGCCTTCATTAAATCTGTAATAGCAACACTATTTGCGTAAGCCCAAGATGTAGAAAGAGCTCTTACTTCATGAGCCGAAATCTTAAGCACAGACTGCTGAGATGAAGATAAACTATCATAAGCAGTACGGATAGTTAATTGAATCCATCTAGCAATAGAATGGACCGAAATGTCCCTTCTATTAGGCATCAGAGACAGAAAGAAGCGTTTTCGTCCCTTTCTGATAAACTGAGATCTTTGTTTATAAATACGTAAGGCTCTAACAGGACAGAGCAAAGGCCTACGCCTGTCTGAAGACGGAAGGGCCTTAACAACAATAGGTTCCGAATATTTATTAGGAGCCTGATTCTTAGCTAAAAATCCAACATTAGTGGTAAAGGTAATAGTGTTCCCGACACTACGATAGTGAGAATCATCCACCGATAGTGCATGAAGCTCACTGACTCTTCTAGCAGAAGAGAAAGCTAAGAGAAATCTGTCTTATAAGACAAGAATTTGAAATCTACTGTCCCAAGAGGTTCAAATGGCTTTTCTTTCAGTTTAAGAAGAACTCAAGCTAAATTCCATTTAGGAATTAATCTAAGAGTTCTGGGTCTATTTATCGAGAAGTTTCTAACTAATTTGGATAAAGAGACATTAGATCCAATTTGTAAACTATCATGGTGTGCATAGGTATCAGATAACATGGACCTATAACCTTTAATAGTAACAGGCTGCAGTTTGATCTCGTCAAACAAGTATACTAGAAAGTTTGCAATGTCTGGTATGGAGGGATCAAAAATATCAACAGAATGATCCCTACACCAACAACGAAAGACCTTCCACTTAGCCGCATAGTTTAGCGAAGAGGAGGTCCTCCTACAGTTAGAAATCGCGTCCACTGCTCGTCCTGTAAAATGCTTGCCGTGCAAGAAGGACCGCACAACGGAAATACGTGAAGGTTGAGACCTTGCGGGTTGTGATGAAGTTGACGCGATTTCCCCTGCGAAAGAAGATCCTCTCGTGGAGGATATTTATTTATTTATTTATTTATTCGTGTTTAAGGTCACATATGCTAATCGTGACCGGCAGTTTTACGGGTGGAGGAAGCCGGAGTACCCGGAGAGAACCACCGAGCAACAACGAGCAGCTGTCAGCTCTCAAACATCGTAACTCTGAACTCTGCACCGCAGCACAAGCAGGGTTAGATTGGTTGAAGACATGCGCACCATCGACGTGCAGTACGCCTCAGTACACAGCGTCATCGTGCCCCCATGTAGGCAATCGGGGTGAAGTGTCTTGCCCAAGGACACAACGCGGTTGCCGCAGGTGGGAGTCGAACCGAGGACCTCTCGGCTTGCAGCCTGCACCTCTACCAACTGAGCCACCGCGCCCCCTTCTTGTGGAGGAAGCTTCCACAGTACGTCCCACAGCAGACACCTGAGTAGATTTATCCACGGTCTCTGTGGAGACAGAGATGCTACCAACAGAATCCTGCATTGAGACTGTTTTATCTTTAGCAATATCTGCTGAATCAACGGCGCTGGAGGATACGCATATCCTATCATTCCGTCCCACGAGATCGATAGAGCGTCTACTGCATAAGCTCGGGGATCCGGACATGGTGACACATACGTCTGCAACTGATTGTTGAGATGTGTCGCAAATAAGTCTATCACTGGCCGCTCCCATTGGTAGCAAATCTGATTGAATACTTGTTTGTTGAGAGTCCATTCTGATGGCAACAAGCGACCCTTTCGTGAAAGGGAGTCTGCTAAAACATTCAGACGACCCGGAATATGACGGACCGAAAGTAGAACTTGGTGTTCTAGAACAGACAGAAGGATTCTTTCCGTTAAACTGAATAACGGAACGGAATGAGTGCCTCCCTGGTTCCGGAGATACGCTACTACTGTCGTATTGTCGGACAGGATTTGGACATGTGCTTTCTGAATAATGTTCATCCAATGACGTAATGCAAGCCAAATTGACATCATTTCCTTGATGTTTATGTGCTTGCTTAGAAATTCCGAATCCCAAAGACCCTGGCACTTCGAATCCATTGGGGTCAATGTCGCACCCCAATCTGATTGACTGGCATCCGTCATAATCGTAAAACCCGGATCCGGCAACTGCAGTGGAACTCCCTGAGTCAACCACTGAATGTTTGCCCAAGTCTGAATCTCTTGTTTCACTTGATTTGACAAGAGAATGTCTATATTGAGCGAATGAATCTTCACACTCCAATTCTGAGTTAAGAAAATTTGGAGAGGACGAGTGCGCAACCGCCCCATCGGAATGAGATCCGCAGCGGCTCCGCACAGACCTATCAGTCTCATGAACTCCCTCGCTGTGACTTTGTTTGAGTGAAGACAATAGCGAGCGTAACAACTGATTAACTTCGCTCTGGTTAACGGCAGACGAACGAGATTGTTGTGCGTCTCGAAGCTCATTCCCAGATGAGTGAATGACTTGGACGGCACCAGATCCGACTTCTCCTCGTTTATAATAAAACCGAGACGTCGGAGTAATAGAAGCAGATTCTGCACATCGTTCTGAAGTGTTAACTCGTTGCCGTACCTCTGAAGAATGTCGTCCAGGTAGGCCGACGTTACCGCAGACGAATGAGCTCGGAAATGTATCATTACCGAGTTCATTATTCGAGTGAAAGCCCAGGGTGCTAGGTTCAATCCGAAGCACATCGCCCGGAATTGATATACAACTCCTAGGACTGCGAAGCGTAGATACTTTCTGAATGTCGGATGTATCATGACGTGAAAGTACGCATCTTTGAGATCTATGCTTGTAGCATAGTCGTTCACCCGAATACTCGCTCTGACCGATCGAATCGTCTCCATATAGAACTTCGGAGCGACGATCAGCTTGTTTATCCAGCTCAGATCTATGACTGGATGGAACGAGCCGTCTGGTTTGGGAACCAGAAACAGATGGCTGTAGAAACCCGGAGATTTCTGGTCTTATATGACCTCTACCGCGTTCTTCACCAGAAGAGACTGTACCTCCGATAAAAGAGCATCTCTTTTCTGCGGGTTTGACGGAAGCTGAGTCCATCTTGGACTTCGAGTTAATGGAGGCTTTCGTTTGAAGGATATTCTTAGTCCTTCCGAAATTACCCCTCCGTAATCGACGCCCACTCGTCTGTAAAACTTGATAATCTTCCGCCCACCGGAACATGATAGAGGTTCAAACCATCACCTCTTGGACCTGCGAGGTCTGCGGAAGGAGAAACTACATCCTCCACGACCCGCACCTCGGCCCGAATAACGTCCCATACGTGAGTCGCTGCCTTGATGGTCTCTAGAATAAGACCTAGAGGACGAATAAGAACCTCTATAGGAACTTCTCTTGGGCGTACTTGTCCCAGAAGTGCCTGTGTTACTCTTATCTGCTGTATCCGACTTTTTGGAAACGGATTTAAAAAGCAGAGAATCCGAAGCTTTCTTAGTTATCTTATCATAGATTGCTGAAAGCTTGCCGTCGAAGAGAAGCTCTCCGGAGACCGAAGCGACTCTGAGAGAGTTCTTCACCTTACTATCCACACGCGTGGATGTAGCTAGGGCTGCGTCACGTCTAACCAACTCCAGGTTTGCCACTGAAAGGGCGGAGTTATACGTGGAATAAGCTACTGCCCTTGAACGAAGTCTTAATGAGGATTGTAAATCCTGGAATTCTTTCCCTTGAAGACGCAATGATAGCACCTTAGTAAGGTGGTCTGCGTATGATAAAGCGTCTAAGCTTGCTCTGTTAGACGTTATTGCCGTTTCCAACGTCGCGGTTGGAATAGACATAGACGACGGTAACGACAATTCCAAGTCTTCCGCCTCATTGTCTAGATGCAGAGGAACTCTCGGTATGCCCTGTCCTGCCGTTTCGAATTTATTCCTTGAATTGATGAAAGGCAGATTGAGAGCATCAGTGGACAAGAAACCAGCTTTGCCTGTTTTGGAAGCAAGCTTAAAGATAGCGTCGTTCAATAATTCGAATGTTCTTGTGACATTATTGGACTGTGTCGGAAACTCAGGGACGATGTCTCTGAACCGCTCAAAGAATTCAGTGTCCAATGACGCTATCAGTCTCTTATCCGGCATCGCAGCTGTCTGGCCCGACGGAACAACTTGTGGCAGGTAATGCCGGATGAAATCTACGGCAGCTTTATGTTGTTCCGAAAGGGATAGCTCCAAATCCTCGGTATCCCTTTCGCCATCCTGTTGGACCTCATGATGTTCTCGGTCGTCCGTACCCGATGCTTCGGCGGAGCGTACCGACCCAGCGTAGTGGGATAATTCTTGATCTGACGTAGGTTCCGGCGTTTGCTGGGATGCTGCGATAATTTGTGCTATCTGGGATAGCACGTCCATCACCGAGGCCTGTGGAGTAGCGGTCTTACGCTGCTTAGCCGCTGGAAGCTCCGTGTAAACTGACTCCTGCATACTTCTCTTATGCGAACGTCCGGAGTCTACAGGCCTCTTATCCCTGGCTACCGGATGGCGTGACCTGGTCGCCGTGGAAGCCGTGAATGGCGAAGCTGGCTGGATATCCTCGGTCACGTAGCCAAGGTGCGGTCGTGTGCGCTGCTGAGAGGACGAGGAAGCCTTTTGGACAGTCTCTCTGGACTGTCTATGTAACGGAGCGTCCCGATCGGCGGATGTATGCTCCGAATGCGACATATTTTGTACCACAACATCTGGTCCCAGATGTTGTTGTACGAGAGAGGGGCCTCTCTCGCTCGCAACCTGGATGGACCTGGACGAGCTAGGAACCGGACTACTAGGCTTCCTCCATTCTCTCCTCTTATCCGCCGTCACTGGGTGTGCACCTCGAATATTTATAGTGCTCGCTTCACCCAAATCTCCTTCCTGGACCGCAACGGACGAGCCCGGCTGCCGAACCATTCGATGAATGGACGCTACACCGGGTGAGCTAGCGGACGTCAACGCCGTCGATCCTACTAGGGACCTCTTAGGCAATTGGCGTATCTCCACGAGCACTTTTGCCGCTAGCTCTTCATTTAATTGTGACGACGGAGGCACACTATTGGAAGACATCACGGAAACATCACCCTGTTCTTGTTCCTCTGAAATAGAGACTGATAAACTAGAGTGACCCTGTGGAGAAAGGACCGGCATGGCCCTTTCCCCGCTAACAACATACCGTGACACACGTTTCCAATGTTTGTCATCCCAATATTCACATACTGAACAGGAGTTAGTGCGAGTACACTGACTACAATTAATACAATGATCATGAAAGTCAGAGGAAGATTTCCTCTTATTACAATTTGAACAATATCCTTTCATAGTGAAAAGAATAGAAAAAGTCCTAGTACTCGCACGAACCCCTGAAAACAAAGATACATAATAACATGATCCATTAACACAGAAAAAATAATTGAAATCAAAAAGAAATTTTGAAAAAATATTTTTTCAGCAAAGCCCAAGTTTCTGAAAAGTAACGTTGAGCCCCAATGGATCCCAAGCCTAAGTGTGGACAAAAATTTGAAACATATTTTAAAAAATTAATGCAACACTTACGAATAATAATAATGTATCTTGTAATGACTTAAACTACTACAAAGACAAAAAATCCCCCTCACACAGAGACTGTTGCCAATGTAAACAAGCAGTGTATAAACACCAGAAACATGACTCCAGGCACTGATAACCCTGGCCCGAAATCAGTTACCAATAATACACTATCTGATGCAAAACAGAGACTTCCAGGGAAGAAACTGCAGAACATCAGATGGTAGATGCAGAACACTACGCCTAAACACCCATGGGTGAGAACGTAAACATGGGGAAAAGAACAGAATTCATTCTGTTACCTAGCTAAATCTCCCAAGAAATTTTAGTAATAATATTACTCAAAAATATGCCAAAAGCATGGGAGAATAGCAAGGGGGAAATTAAAGGCAAAGGAGAGAGGAAACACTGAACAAGCAGTGAAACTTAATAGCAAGAATGACAACAACAGGCCCATGCCTCGAAAATAGGCAACTTAACATAATTTCAGTAAAAAATTTTAAGTTACAGCCCTGAATATTTTCTGTCACTCATTTTTCCTCTCCTCCTTCTATATCCACTTTATATCCACCATTTCTCCAATATTTATGTGTCTGGCATCATTTAAACTGAGATTTACAAGCACAAATATCAGTCAGATGTGAACTGATGAAGGGCCAAACAAAGAATGATAATTGGCACCAATTTCGGGACGTCCTTGACACTGCGCATGCGCAGGGAGGGCCAAGTATGGAGGACTTTCAGGACATGATTTCTTTTGGTTTTAGATGCAAATTTTGGGGATTGGGGGGGGCAAAATTTGTGTTTGGCCCTAGAATTTTAAGAGTTAGCACCAGCTATGTCTGGGTCATTGGTACAGTATAAAAATTTACAATTTCTGCCAACCATCTTACATTGACACGTGCGATTGGTGCTATAAGGCCTGCCATTCTTATCCATTCTAATATGTGTGATTTCTATCGTAGCCTTATTACATTTAACCCCCTTCCAACACAAGTTTTCAAAGAAAAACTTTCATTCAATGCAAACTGCGGGGCAAATTTCAATGCAACCAATTTTTCAGTGGAACAGAGCGTAACTGTAAGCTATTTCGACGTTTTTATGGATGAACTGTCCCCTGCACATTTTTGGGGATTTTGAAACGGTGGTTAACTTTAATAAATTCTAATTAACTGGATGCGTGTCTTGTGTGATTCATTGTTTTTTCTGACACTTTTATTTTTAAATAGCATTTTGTGCTGGTTGCTATCAGTTGGGGCGTATTGTTCGAACGACTACGCCATTACAACACTTCTCAGAAATATAAAATTGGGCTAGTGTAGGCTATTTTCTGAGCCGTATGACGGATTTTAACAGCAGTCATGTTTACTTTTTTGTGAATGCGGACGCATTGTTTTTTTGGAGGTAAAACATAAGAAAATACAGTAAACTGCCATGTCTCCCAAGGAAGTTTTGGAGGGCGACTTGAATTTCGCCCCCAATGTAAGCCAAGGCAACTTGAGGAATGAAAAGGCGGCTTCTTCGCCCTAGATGCCCACTCGGCTGACCCCTTGTTAGCACTAGCTAAGTCTGGGCCATTCTGACTGTCCTTAACATTTGTAAAAAGTTTAACAGTTGTACTATGATTCGTTTCTGAGTTATGGTTGAGACACGAATGTGACCTTGAAAAGTGACCTTCACCTTGAAGGTACGAACCCGACGGTGGTGTGACACATCCTCCCATGGTCCTTTATAATTGTGTGAAGTTTGATGACTGTGGCCCTAACAGTTTTTGAGTTATTGGCTCAGACACACACACACAGACGGACACACGCACACTTCAATCACTATATGCCACCCGACTTGAGTCGGGGGACATAAAAATGAATGAACCATACATTATTTTTTCAGTCTGTATTACATTTTGTGGACAATCCTATCATTTATGGGGGTAAAGGGTGAAAATTTATGAAATAGTTAAAACAAAGTACACAGTTACCTTTGAAAATTTATGTAACAGTTAAAAAAGTTACACAGTTGTCAATGTACACAAGCATGATGAATATATGTAAATCATTCTAGTTTCTATTTCGAGACAGACATCAAAACAAACCTATCCTCTAATACTTAAACATTTACCCAAGATATCAAAATTATTTTAAATAATTTAAAAAAAATTTTTAACAACAACATATCATGAGACAACCCTCCCCCCCCCCCCCCACACACTCCCCAAAATTGGAATCAGCACAAGAAGCTCTTCCCAATGAGGGGTCACATGATATTTTTTTGTCAAAAAAAAGAGTAAAATTTTCGTTAGGTAAAGGGTTAAAGGACTAACATTGACCTCAGAACATGTGATCCAACATGCAATCACAATGGAATCCTCTATTTGTGGTTTCTGAAATTAACTCTTGTTGAAATTTTGGGAAAAATAATTTTTCACCTGCTGAATTTGTATATTATACAAGCAGATGCAGCAATTTGTAAGGTAAAGAGTTATCCCTCAGTAAATGAAATCAACATTTCAACCTGAAATATTTTCCCATAATGCATCTAAGAATTTAACCAATGCAATCTTGTTTGGCAGAGATTGAATTGGTTAAATTCCAAGTTGCATTATGAGAAAAATATGTTGCTAGAAGTTTTGGTATTTTAACATTAGTGTAGGGAGGGTTACTGACCACAAAAAAATTAGATTGAGGAAAATTCACCTTTCATGTGTCAAGTTGAGTACCAGCTCTTGCCAATTCTTCTTCAGTTGTATTTTTTCTGTCATAGACTTCTTGATATATTCCACAAATTTACTGCGCTCTGTAGTTTGCATCTGAGTGACCACCTGTGTTGTTTCCATTGCTTTTGCAGATAACTGATTGGCAAACTTATCAAATTTACGCACTGCCCTATACGAACAAGAACATTATTTTTAAGTTGCACTTTGTGACTTCAATGCCAGAGTTCAAATTATCTCGTGGCGCACTGGCATTATAATACATTTCCTTTTAATAACACCATTGTGTTCATATGACCATAAATGTAGCACTAACAAATTCTCAAAAATGTTCCCCTGCAGTTTATTTATTTATTTATTGGTGTTTAAGGTCACATACTTATGCACAATGGCTAATCATGACCGTGACAGCTTTACGGGTGGAGGAAGCCGGAGTACCCGGAGAGAACCACCGAGCAACAATGAGCCACTGCCTGCTCCCCAACATCGTAACTCCGCACTGCAGCACAGGCAGTGTTAGATTGGTTGAAGACATGCGCACCATCGACGTGCAGTATGCCTTTGTACACGGCGTCATCGTGCCCCCATGTGGACAATCGGGGTTAAGTGCCTTGCCCAAGGACACAACGCGGGAGCCCCCTGCAGTTTAATTTTTACAAACTTGTAAATGATTATTATAAGGATGTTATATGTCAAACATTAAATTATTATCACTTGAACAAAAGAGATCATTTTTCTGGTCCAGGATCATGATACGACCTGAATTCATAATGTATGGCAGACCAATCAAGAGTTTCAAGGAGCAACCCCAAGGCTGAGCAATGAAAATATTGCTTGGTCTTCCTAGGGCTGCACAGTATTTGAAATTGAATACCGGTATCGGAATTAAAAAACCAGCTGCGCCATGAGAGCATGATACGCTTGTTATTAATTACAAGAGGGAAGCACACAATATGAGTATACATGTGTACTTGTCAGGTTTTTTTTATATTCTTGTACAATAATCATAACCAACAACATACTGTGTTCATTAATTTGGAAATAAATTACAGTGGAGCCCACTTAATTAGATATCTCTTAATTGTATATCCCTGTTAATTGAATATAATTTTCAAACACAAAACCATTTACCATACCTTCAGTACAAATTTGATCTGTTAATTGCATATGGGTTGTAGAGTAAACTCCTATTAATTGTATATAAATTTTTATATATAGCGCTCAGTCGGGCAAGATATGATGGATTGAATGCATTTTCATGCAATGGATGAACTGAGGCCAAATAGACTAATGGGAGTTAGACACTGTTGGACTGTTTTCCGGATACAAATTGTGCATTTATTCTAGTATATATTGCTTGTAAGAGCTCATAGAGCTCAGTCAGACAAGATATGATGGATTACATGCATATTCATGTAATGGATAAACTGAGGCCAAATAGACAAATGAGTGGCCGCCAAGTGGCCAGTTGATTAAAAAGACAGATTTCACAGGCAATTTGTTTAATTGTTAGTAGTAATTAAATAACAGGGACCTGGACAAGATATAATGGATTGAATGCAAATTCTTGTGTCAGTTGAACTGAGATCAAATTGACAAATGACCAGTTAAGTGGCCAAATGATTGAACAGCCAGTTTTTCACATGTAACTTATTTAAATTTGTGATAGTCAGTGTGCAGAAGTATGGGACATCATAAATAAATAATTAGATAAATGTGTAAGTGTACTAATTTGCCTACTGTAGTTGATACAGATTGCCACGATCAGAGAGATGGGCTGCGATCCGTTGTAATTGTGTGTGAAACAATTTGTAGTCACGGATAATCCGCTGTTATTATCCATTATTACGTTGACCCACTTCATTGGTCGCAAACGCATTGTCACAGTTCAGTACATTTATGCAACGTGATTGGCCGCCAAGTGAGAATGAGATGACTGAAAGCAGAAGAATGTATTATTTCTAGGTCAAAGTTTTTATCAATGAAATCAAACACCACAGTTGTGCTTGTTTACTGAGGTAACCAAGTAAAACAGTGCTTGTTTACTGAATTTAAGTGGCTTAATGAGAACTGAGGTCAACGACTCTCACAAAAATTGCCTTTTACCTTCTGTTTCTTTTTGTCACGGAGGAATGCCTCGTGACCGTGGAAACCCTGAGAAGTAAAGCAGTGCTTGTTTACTGGGGTAAACAAGTTTAGTGTTACTGATAAAATGAGACCTGGTTACCAACGCCTGGGGTGGAAGGCCTCTAAAAGTACTAACGCCTGGGGTGGAAGTCCTCTAAAATTAGGCAACAATGGTAGATAGTTGCCGGATTGCTGCGACAATCTGGTGGCAATGAGGCAAGATTTCTGACATTATGACCAAAATGTTTTCAGACCCGGGGTTTTTGTTGGGATTTGTAGTGTTGGTTCTTAAGGGCATTTTAAAAGTACATTCAAGCCTCAAATGTAGAAATTGATTATAAACAGCAATTTACTAAATTTATTATACAAATAATACCAAAGACACAAATAAGCGTTTGCACTGACAGTGAAGCTCATCGCCACTTTATAATATTAACCTAATTCTTAACCAAGATGTATTTGTACGTTTCTGTTAATGCTCTTTTAAATGCACATTTCTTAGAGGTTTTTTCAGAGGGAAGCAGACCTTTACAAATGCCAAGACTTTTTGTAGGAGGGAAAATGTGTGGAATTTCAGGAACCAAGGGCCGACGTTCCTCTCTAGTTCTGGCTGTTGTGTATGACCTACAATAGCAATGGCGATAGACATCCAGACATACCGAGAGAGGATTGGTCGGTACTGTGGGGGTAACGCTCTGTCATGTGATTATGGAGTAAACTCTATGGAACAAATATTGATAAGTACCTTTGGTCATATAGGCTTTGTCTTAATGATCTACTACTTACTTCTCATGGGTGGGGATATTGAACGTAATCCGGGAACGGAAAAACAAATTTCCATAGTTCACTTAAATGTGAGAGGGTTACGTCACAAGATTGACATAATAAATGCAGAGCTTGGTCACTTTGATGTGATTGCTTTGACGGAAACATTTCTTTCGGCAGATTTTCCAATGAATAAAATTGCTATACCCGGCTTTCATTTCCCACCTATACGACAGGACCGCCCAGATGGTCACGGTGGGGGAATAGTTGTATATATTAAATGCGGCTTAATTTATAAAAATCGTGATGATCTTATGGTTCCTGGGGTGGAGGCCGTTTGGCTAAATTTAAGAAATTGTAACCGAAAATATTTGTTTGGCGTTTTCTACATACCAACGCCTGGGGAAGCAAATTGAGTATGTTTGTTGATTATTTAACGTAAACATATAATAAGGTCGGGAAATATTTCATCTATAAAGCCAGTTTGACAAACGACATTAAGGAATTTCATAAGGATCACTATTCTCTATCAAAGTTCCAGTGCTGCACGGGTTCGAGTCCACCCTGCGACACTGGAATATTGACAGAGAATAGTGATTTTCGCGAGTTTCATTGATGTCGTTTGTCAAACTGGTTTTATAGATTAAACAAATAATAATATCCCGACATTCCAGGGAAATAAAATAAAATAAATCTGAACATCCTGCACACAACTTGTGTGTAACAAATGCCATTCAACTTGATTCAAGCACACAGTTTACAAAGAAATTTTGCATTTTGGAAACTTCGACTTAAACATGTTTAATGCAACATTCAAAACAATGTTACAGCTTCTTGATCGGTGAATACCCAACATCATGAGGCTGTCAACTTACAAAGAAGAACCATATACCTCGTTCTTGATCGACACAAGACGAGATATCTGCATTGGGGGGGGGGGGGGGGGGGGGGGGGGGCTGGACCTTTCGACAGGGAGGGAGGGGGGTCCCCTGGTGCCACCACTGATTACCGCACCTATACTTTAGTGAGTGCAAAATCTGGCTTTGAAACTTATCATTATTTAAGTCAGTGTAGTTGTGAAGCAATTTTGTGTGCAAGATATTTGCCTTTTTTTCACATACTTGAAAGTAAAGAGGTGGTTTATGTATATGGTTCAGTTGTGGATATGTTTGTTTAAACTCTGTTATTGTTGTGGCTCCGGTGAGTGCATATGGTCAATTTTCCAGCTTTTTATGGTGGAGAGGACAACAATTTTTTTATAGCGCTCTATTCTTGCCATGTAATTTGTGAATCTGGTAGGATTGCAAAGACTGTACATTGAGATATCATGTGTTGTAGATGATTACAATGCATTGAGGTACATTGTTGCTTCTTTGTTGAAAATGTTGAAAAGAATTTATGTTTTTCACATCACTTTTGTGGGGAAGGCCATCCTAGTTAAGCCACAAGTTGATCTGTCAGGACAGGGTGTGATTAGACTTTGCTAATGCATGCAGAATCAAGCTGAAGTCGGTCAATATTTGGAAGAAAATATTCAGGTGTACTGGTAAGCCATCTTGTATGAGTCTATAAACAGAAAATGCAGGACTTATATTTTGACAAGAATCCGAGAATCGATTCACGCAACAAAAAACAGGGAGAATCCATGTAGATTCTCTCTGCACATCTGCTAAGATTCGCGTGAAAAGAAATGAGTCAATTTAAACCTTTACCTAACATAGCACTAGCAAATTAACCAGTACAAGGCTAACATGACCTGAAATATCCTGACACTTTGTCAATAAAATTGTACAAATATGGCTGTCATTAGAACTGGCTCAATGCGCAGGTTCCAATGTCATCCAATTTGTAAGGTTTTACTGGTAAATACTGTTTATTTTTGATAAAATTATCAAATTCAGTATTTGTTTAAAGGTTAACATGTGTTATCATTATACAACAGGGGTTCAACCCTGGTGGCCTGGGAGCCTGGGACACTCGTAACAGGTATGGATTCTCACAGGCATTTTTATGAGAATCCAAATGGATTTTCCCAAATTTAGATGAAATATAAAGCCCTGAAATGTAATTTAGTGTTGACAAGTACCCTTTGTTTTCTTTCATGAAAGTAATCACTAATCCATTCAATTAGTGTTCCAATGATTGGCGTAGTTTGAAAATTAGACCTTTGTGTTAAACTCTTTTGAAAAATTTTGAAATGTTGAAAAAAAGCTGCACATGTTTGACGCCGTTTGAAAATTACGAGGCTAAAAACATAAAAACTTATGCCCCTGCTTTATGATAAACTAAATTTACTGGTTAAAAAAAGTCCAAAAAAGGGGTCTCAACTCAGATCAAAATTATCGCACCACACTTAAAAGCAAATTCGTCTTATATATTGTCTATACTAAGCTATATTCCAAGTTTGATTGAAATCAGACATCTATAACTCAAGGAATGTAATATGGAAAGAACAGTTGTTTGTTAAAAAGTTAAAAAATTTATAGTAATTTATATATTTTTTATACTTACCAATGACCCAGACTTAGCTGGTGCAAACTCCATAAAATTCAGGGCCAAACACAAATTTTGCCCCCCCAATCCCCAAAATTTGCATCCAAAACGAAAATTAAATGTCCTGGGAGGTCCTCCATACTTTTACTGTACTGCGCATGCGCAGTGTCAAGGAGGTCTCGAAATTCCCGCCAAAATGTCATTCTTACAACCAGTGCCTGGTAAGTGTTATGAACGCAGTGGGGAGGCAAGAGTTCCCAACTCCTGGGAGGGCCATCCCCGTCTGGGTCATTGGTAAGTATAAAAAATATATAAATTACTATAAATTTTTTAACATTTTTATACTGTACCAATGACCCAGACTTAGCTGAATAGTAAACAGGCTGGAGGGCCCAGGACATAAAGGCAAATCCAATAGGCTCAATTGCATATAACAGAATTATCCCCTTAAGGAGAAAAGGAGAGATAGGATTTACATGTATCTTTCTTATTTTATCAAAAAAGAAAGACACAAAACCATTCCGTAATTGAGCACAAATACATCAATGATCTCTATTAAAAGTATAACCCATTATACTAATAATTTTTAAAGGCAAGCCAATAAATAAAGACAGTCCAGAGAAATGAGACTCTTTATACTCATTAAAAGTATCTGAGGATTGTATATTAACACCCGTATGACATGTGACATATACAAAATATACAAATGCTTCACACCGAGCTACACTTTAAAAATATTACATGACATGAGTAAACATTAGCTTTACACTTTAAAACCATCCCGGTACCGAATCGGAAATACTGACTCTGGGGGAGGTATTCCCTTGCTTTTCACTATAAAGCAGGTGACCTTAGGGAACACCAGCCCCCCCCCCCCCACCCCCCCATTCCCCTTGGTCAAATACCCCAGAGTGAAGAGGGCAGCAGGACAGAGTCATTGCCGGAACAGAAAGCCTAAATAACTAAAGTTGCAACTGTTTAGTGGACGATATTCTGAGCAACAGATAACGGACCTAAACAATGAAGGTCTCCAGAAATGGACTCAATATTTCTAAGATAAAAATTAGTGAAAGTGGGAAGGTTGAGACCAATATGCAGCCCTCATTAAATCTGTAATAGCAACACTATTAGCATAAGCCCAAGATGTTGATAGAGCTCTTACTTCATGAGCCGAAATCTTGAGAGCAGACTGCTGAGAAGAAGATAACTTTTCATAAGCAGTACGTATAGTTAATTGAATCCATCTAGCAATAGAATGAACCATAATGTCCTTTCTATTAGGCATCAAAGACAAAAAGAAACGCTTACGTCCCTTTCTAATAAACTCAGACCTACGTTTATAAATACGTATTGCTCTAACAGGACAGAGTAAAGGCCTACGCCCGTATGAAGACGGAAGGGCCCTAACAATAATAGGTTCAGGATACTTATTAGGAGCCTGATTCTTAGCCAAAAATCCAACATTAGTAGTAAAAGTAATAGTATTACAAACACTACGATAGTGAGAATCATTTACCGATAAAGCATGAAGCTCACTAACTCTTCTAGCAGAAGAGAAGGCTAAGAGAAAAGCTGTCTTACATGTTAAGAATTTGAAGTCCACTGTATCAAGAGGCTCAAAAGGTGCTTCTTTTAGCTTAAGAAGAACCCATGCTAAATTCCATTTCGGAATTAATCTAAGAGTTCTAGGTCTATTTATCGAAAAGTTTCTAACTAATTTAGATAAAGAGACATTTGAACCAATCATTAATGTATCATGGTGAGCGTAGGTATCAGATAACATAGACCTATAACCCTTGAAAGTAACAGGCTGCAGTTTGATCTCGTCAAACAAATAGACCAGAAAATTAGCAATGTCAGGAATGAGGGGATCATATAAATCCACAGAGTGATCCCTACACCACTGACGAAAGACCTTCCACTTTGCAGCATAATTTAGTGAAGAGGAGGTCCTCCTGCAGTTAGAAATTGCGTCCACTGCTCGTCCTGTAAAACGTGAAGGTTGAGACCTTGCGGATTGTGATGAAGCGTGCACAATTTCCCCTGCGACAGAAGATCCTCCTGTGGAGGAAGCTTCCGCGGCATGTCCCACAACAAACACCTGAGTAGATTTATCCATGGTCTCTGTGGTGACAGAGATGCTACCAACAGAATCTTGCAGTGGGATTGCTTTATCTTGAGCAATATCTGCTGAATCAGCGGCGCTGGAGGATACGCATATCCTATTATCCCATCCCACAGGATCGACAGAGCGTCTACTGCAAATGCTCAAGGATCCGGACATGGGGACACGTAAGTCTGCAACTGATTGTTGAGTTGCATTGCAAACAAATCTATCATTGATCGCTCCCATTGGTAGCAAATCTGATTGAAAACCTGTTTGTTGAGAGTCCATTCCGACGGCAACAGGCGACCCTTCCGTGAAAAGGAGTCTGCTAACACATTCAGACGACCCGGGATATGACTGACCGATAGTAGAACCTGATGTTCCAGTACAAACAGAAGGATTCTTTCCGTCAGCTTGGACAATGGAATGGAATGAGTGCCTCCCTGATTCCAAATATACGCTACTACCATCGTATTGTCGGACAAAATTTGAACGTGTGTGTTCTGAATAATGTCCATCCACAATGACGCAATGCAAGCCAAATTGACATCATTTCTTTGATATTTATGTGCTTGCCTAAAAATTGAGGATCCCAAAGACCCTGGCACCTCGAATCCGACGGGCATAATGTCGCGTCCCAACCTGTTTGACTGGCATCCGTCATAATAGTAAAACTTGGATCTGGCAATTGCAGTGAAACTCCCTGAGTTAACCACTGAATGTCCGCCCAAGTCTGAATCTCTTGTTTCACTTGGTCTGACAAGAGGATGTCTGTATCGAGCGAATGAGTCTTCACTTTCCAATTCTGAGTCAGAAAGATTTGGAGAGGACGAGTGCGTAGCCGCCCCATTGGAATGAGATCCGCGGCAGCTCCGCACAGACCTATCAGTCTTATGAATTCTCTCGCTGTAACCTTCTCTGAGTTTAGACAATAGCGAGCATAACAACTGACTAATTTCGCTCTGGTTAACGGCAGACGAACGAGATTGTTGTTCGTCTTGAAGCTCATCCCCAGGTGGGTGAATGACTTGGACGGCACCAGATCCGACTTCTGTTCGTTTACTATAAAACCGAGACGTCGGAGCAATAGTAAAAGATTCTGCACATCGTTCTGAAGCGTTAACTCATTGCCGTACCTCTGAAGAATATCGTCCAAGTAGGCCGATGTTACCGCAGACGAATGAGCTCGGAAGTAAGTCATGACCGAGTTCATTATCCGAGTGAAAGGCCAGGGCGCTAGATTCAGACCGAAGCACATCGCACGGAACTGATATACAACACCTAGGACAGCGAAATGAAGATACTTTCTGAACGCCGGATGTACCATGACATGAAAGTATGCATCCTTGAGATCTATGCTCGCAGCATAGTCGTTCACTCGAATGCTCGTTCTGATCGATCGAATGGTCTCCATATAAAATTTTGGAGCCACAATCAGCTTGTTTAACCAGCTTAAATCTATTACTGGACGGAACGAGCCGTCTGGTTTGGGAACCAGAAACAGATGGCTGTAGAAACCTGGAGATTCCTGGTTTTCTACGACCTCTATCGTGTTCTTCAGTGAAAGAGACTGAACTTCCGAAAGAAGTGCGTCTCTTTTTAGAATATTCAATGGAAGTTGAGTCCATCTTGGACTTCGAGTTAACAGAGGTTTTCCTTTGAAGGACAGTTTCAGTCCTTCCGCAATTACCCTTCGAACCCAAGGGTCCACCATAATCAATTCCCAATTTTGTAAATAACTCGACAACCTTCCACCCACAGCAACGCGACAGAGGTCTACATCATCACTTCCTGGACCTGCGAGGCTTGCGGTAGGAGAAACCACGTCCTCCCCGTCCCGTACCTCGCACCGTCGACCTAGGGGCGTCTGACCTATTATTACGGCCAGCAATACGGCCCCTGCTAGAGTCGCTGTCTTGACGGTCTCGAGATTAAGGCCTAGAGGGCGTGTACGCACCTCTAAAGGAACTTCCCCTGGACGTGCTCGTCCCAGAAGATCCAGGCCTACTTTTTTCTGCTGGTTCTGACTTATTAGAAGCGGACTTAAAAAGCAGAGAGTCTGAAGCTTTCTTAGTTAACTTATCGTAAGAAGCTCTCCGGAGAACGGAGCGACTCTAAGAGAGTTTTTCACCTTACTATCCACTCTCGTGGACATAGCTAAGGTTCCGTCACGTCTAACCAACTCCAGATTAGCCATTGAAAGGGCAGAGTTATATGTAGAATAGGCAATATTGACAGAACTCTCAGAGATGTTTGAACATCCTGAAATTCTTGCCCTTCAAGGCGTAACGACAATGCTATGGTAAGGTGATCTGCGTACGAGAGTGCGTCTAAATTTGCTCTATTCGAAGATATTGTAGTTTTCAAGGTAGAGCTATGAATAAACATAGACGACGGCATGGATAATTCAAGGTCTTCAGCCTGGTCGTCTAGACACAGAGGAACTCTCTGAATGCCCTGTCCTACCGTTTCAAATCTATTCCTTGAATTAATGAAAGGCAGATTAAGTGCATTAGCCAATAGGAAGGCTGACTTGCACGATTTACTAGCAAGTTTATTGATAGCATCATTCAAAAGTTCAAATGTCTGTGAGACATTCCTGGACTGAGACGGAAACTCAGGGATGGTGTCCCTAAACCGATTAAAAAATTTGGTGTCCAGTGGCGCTATAAGCCTCCTATCGGGCTGAGCAGCATCCTGGTCTGCTGGAACAACATCAGGAAGAAAATGCCGGATTAACTCGACGGCGATTTTGTGTTGTTCCGAAAGGGAGAACTCCAATTCATCCATATCCCTTTCGCCATCCTGACAGACATCCTGGATATCTCGGTCGTCCGCTCCCGATCCAGCTGCAGAACGCACCAACCCAGCATCATCAGATTCTTCCTGCTCTGATAGGGCTTCTGCCGGATGCTGCTATGATTTGTGCTATCTGCGATAGCATGTCCGTTAACGAGTCCTGCGGAGCTGTGGTCTTACGTGATTTAGCCGCAGGAAGCTCCGTGGACGTTGTCTTTTGCATACTTCTCTTATGCAAACGTCCAGATGAAGGTGGCCTCAAATCCTTGGCTATCGGATGGAGTGACCTGGCTGTCGAGGAATCTCTGGAAGGCGTTGCTGGCTGGATATCGGTGGTCACATAGCCAAGGTGCGGTCGAGTGCGCTGACGTGAGGAGGAAGAAGCCCTTGATACAGTCTCTCCGGACTGTTTATACACCTGAGCGTCCCGAGGGGTGGACGTAAGCTCCGACTGAGGAACGTTTTGTACAACAACATCCGGACCGCAATGTTGTTGTACGAGAGAGAGACCTCTCTCGCTCACAGCCCGTGCGGAGCAGGACGAGCTAGGGACCGAACCCAAAGGCTTCTTCCATCCTGAACCAAGTTCCGTCGTCACTGGGTGTGCCTGTGGAATGTTTATAGTGCTCGCAACACCCTTAATTCTTTCCTGGACTGCAACGGACGAACCCGGGTGCTGTACCATTTGGTAAATGGACGCGAAACCGGGCGAGCTAGTGGAGGTTGACGCCAACGCCGTCGACCCTTCTAGGGACCTCTTAGGCAATTGCCGTATATCCATGAGCACTTTTGCCGCTAGCTCTTCTCTGGATTGTGACGACGGACGTGCACTGGAAGACAACATCACGGAAACATCACAATTATTGTTCCTCTGAAAAAGAGAGTGAAATACTTGAGTGACCCTGCGGAGAGAGGACCGGCATGTCCCTCTCCCCGCTAACAACATACCGTGACACACGTGTTCAACATTTGTCATCCCAATTGCTACATATAGAACAAGGATTAGTGCGGGTACACTGACTACAATTAATGCAGAAATCATGAGAATCAGAGGAAGACTTCCTTCCATTACAATTTGAACAATAATCTTTCATTGTAAAAATAATCAATCATAGTACCCGCAATAAACCTTGTAAACAAAGATACATAAGATAAAAATCCATTATAATAATGTGAAAAAACAATTCAAAAAGAAAAATTTTTTTTCAGAAGCGCCCAAGTTCCCAAAGGGAACCCAGAGCCCAAATGGATCCCCAAAAAGCCTAAGTGTGGACAAAAATTTTAAATCATTCTGAAAAAATTAATGTAACACTTACGGACAATATTAATGTATCTAACTATGAATAATCAAGGCAGAAGACAAGGAATCACTTATCAGAAGTAACCGTTGTCAACAAAAACAAAAAGTGTAAACAAACCAGAAAACTGACTCCAGGCACTGGAAAACATGGCCCAGTAATCAGTGTCTAATTTAAACACTATCTGATGCTAAACAGAGCCTTCCCCAGAAGAGACTGCAGAGCATCAGATGGCAGATGCAGACCAAAACACCTAAACACCCCTAGGGTGAGGACGTGAACATGGGGAAAGAACAGAAAATAATTCTGTTTCAAGCCAAAACTCCCAAGAAATTTTAGTAATAAAGATTACAAAAAATAAGCCAAAAGCATGGGAGAATGGCTAGGGGGGAATGAAGGAAAGGGAGAGAGGAAACACTGAACAAACAATGGAACATTCATAGCAAGAATGACAATGACAGGGCTATGCCTCGAAAGTTAAAAAATTTATAGTAATTTATATATTTTTTATACTTACCAATGACCCAGACATAGCTGGTGCTAACTCTTAAAATATAGGGCCAAACACAAATTTTGCCCCCCAATCCCCAAAATTTGCATCTAAAACTAAAGAAAACATGTCCTGAGAGGCCCTCCACACTTCGCCCCTACTGCGCATGCGCAGTGTCAAGGACGTTCCGAAATTGGCGCCATTTATCATTCTAATAACCAGTGCCTGGTAAGCGCTATGTACTCAGCGGGGAGGCAAGAGTTCCCAACTCCTGGGAGGGCCATCCCCGTCTGGGTCATTGGTAAGTATAAAAAATATATAAATTACTATAAATTTTTTAACATTTTTATACTGTACCAATGACCCAGACATAGCTGAATAGTAAAAAGGCTGGAGGGCCAAGGACATAGAGCAAAATGGAATACGCTCAATAAAATAAAATAGAGTCATCCCCTGTAGGGAAAAGAAGTAATAGGCCTTACATGTATCTTTCTTATTTATGATAAATTAGAAAGATACAACACCTTCCAAAAATTGAGCTTCATACATCCATGTACTCTATTAATATCCAATAATCCTTATACTAATAATTTTTAAAGTAAGCCAATAATAAAGTAAGTCTAGAGAATAGAGACTCTTATACTCCTAAAAGTGTGTGAGAATTGCATAATCATGTCCGTTGACATATGCAATATTCAAAAGCTATACTTTAAAAACTAAGACTTGAATCAATTTTATAAACTTAAACTTCTCACTAAACAACCATCCCAATAACAGCTCAGAATTACTAACTCCGGAGGAGGTATCCCCTTGTTTTCATAGTAAAAACAGGTGACCCAAGGGAACACCCTCCCCCCCCCCCCCCCCCCCCCCCCTTTTTCTTGCCCTGGGTCAAATAGCCCAGAGCGAAGAGGGCAGCCGAACGGAGACACTGCCGAAACAGACAGCCTACCTAGCTATAGTAGCAACTGTTAAGTGAATGACATTCTGAGCAGTAGATAATAGACCTAACAATAGAGGCCTCCAGAAATGGACTCGATATTTCTGAGATAAAATTCATGAATGGATGGCTGAGCGCAATGAGCAGCCTTCAAAAATCTATAATAGCAACACTATTAATGTAAGCCCAAGAAGTAGAAGAACTCTTACTTCATGAGCCGAAATCTTAAGCACAACTGCTAAGCCAATGATATACCATAAGCAGTACGCTAGTTAATAGAATCCATTAACAATAAAATGGAGCGTAACGTCCTTCTACTAGACATCAAAGACAGAAGAAGCTTACGCCCTTGTAATAAACAGATATCTGTTTATAAATACATAAACTGTACCCGGAAAGAGTAAAGGCCTATGCCCATACGAAGACGGAAGGACCTTAAAATAATAGGTTCCGGATAATAGGAGCCTAACTCTTATGCAACAATCCAACCTAAATAGTAACGGAAGAATTGATTCCGAAACTATGAAAGTGAAAATCATCCATCGATAGTGCATGAAACTCACTGACTCTACAGTAAAAGAGAAACCAACAGAATTACTGTCTAAAAGGTCAGAATTTGAAAACTACTGTTTCCAGAGGCTCAAATGATTACTTAGCTAAATAAGAACCTGAAGTTAAAATCCGTATAGGAATTTAATCTAAAGATTCTAAGTCTATTTATCAAAAAGTTACTAACTGACTTAGATAAAGAGACAAAAGACTCAATTGTAAACTATCGTAGAGTGCATAGGTATGAGGTAACATAAACCTATAACCTAAATAACAACAGGCTGCAGTAGATCTTGTGAAACAAGTATACTAAAAAATAGCAATGAGTAGTATGGAGGGATCAACCATATGAACATAATGATCCCTACACCACGACGGAAGAGCCTCCACTTTAGTGGCATAGAATAGCGAAGAAGAGGATCTCCTATAGTAAGAAATCGCGTCCAAAGCTCGTCCAGTACAGTGCTTACAATGCAATACGGACCACACAACGGAATACATGAAGGTTGCGACCTTGCTGGTTGTGATAAAGATGACACGATTTACCCAGTGAAAAAAGATCCTCACATAGAGGAAGATTTCACGTTAAGATCCACAGTAGACAAGAGAGTAAATTACTCATGATCTCTGTGAAGATAGAGATGCTATCAACAGAAATGTATTGTGGTTGTTTATCTTAGCAATACCTGCTAAAACAACAGCGCCGGAGGATACGCGTATCCTATCATTCCGTCCTATAGATCAATAGAGCGTTAACAGTATTAGCTCAGAGATCTGGACAAGCCAACACATACGTCTGCAATTGATTAGCAAGCTGTGTCATAAATAAAACATCATTGGGCGCTCCCATAGATAGCAAATCTGATTGAATACTTGTTTGTTGAGAGTCCATTCTGACAGCAACAAGCGACCCGTAAGAGAACGGGAGTGCGATAAAACAATCAGACGACCCAGAATATGACGGACCAAAACTGAACTTGGTGTACTATAACCAACAGACGGATTCTTTCCATTAAATTGAATAACGGAAACGAAAGAGTGCCTCCCTGGTTCCGGAGATACGCCACTACTGTCGAATTAAAGGACAGGAATTTGGGCATGCGTTTCTGAATAATGTTCATGCAATGACATAAAGCAAGCCTAAAAAACATTATTCCGCGGAAGTTAAACTGATAGCTAAAAGACTGCGGAACCCAAAGACCCTGGCACTTCGAATCCGTAGGGATCAGTATATATCCCAATCTGTTTGACTGGCAACCGTCATAACAGCCACACTCGGGTCCGGCAACTGCGGCGGCACTCTCTGAGTCAACCACCGAATGTTTGCCCCAGTCTGAATCTCTTGTAACACTAGATAGACAAGAGAATGTATAAATCAAGCAATTCATGGATTGCCGGAAAGTTGCCGTCGAAGAGAAGCTCCTCCGAGAACGAAGCGACTCTGAGAGAGTTCTTAACCTACTATCCACGCGTGGATGTAGCTAGGGCTGCATCACGTCTAACCAACTCCAATCAGCCACTGAAGGGCGGAGTTATACGTGAACAAACTACTGCCCTCAAAAGAAATTACATTGAGAATAATATCCCGTAAATCTTTTCTTGAAGACGTAATGATAACGCCTCAGTAAGGCGGATTACGTATAATAAAGCGTCTAAGTTAAGTCTACTATACATAATGTCGTTCCCAACATTGAAATTGGAAAAGACATAAACGGCGAAAAAGAATATATGCAGTCTTTAATCACACCGTCTAGACGCATATGAACTCTCGGTATGCCCTGCTCTGCCAAAATAAACTATATGTAAAAAAGATAAAATGGCAGAAATGAGCCACGCGGACAAGAAACTAAACTATCATGCTTAGTAGCAAGCTTGTATATATATATAAATATATAGCGTCGAAAAATAAAACACATGTTGTAATGACAATATTGGACTGCGTCGGTAAGTCAGGGACAAAGTCCCTGTACCGATCGAAAAATCCGAGTCCAATGACGCTATAAGTCTCTTATCCAAGATCGCAGCAATGAAGTCCGAAAAATAATCACTGGAAGAAATGCCAGAAGATATGAAAGGCATCTTCCGATACTACTAAAGGGAAAACTCGAAATCTTTCGAATCCCTTTCGCCATCCTGTCGGACCCTATAAAGCGTTCGGTCGTCCGTAGCTTGATGCAACCGCGGACCGCACCGACCCAGCGCCGTCGGATAATTCCTGATTCGACCGAGAAACCGTCAATTGCTGGGATGCTGCGAAACAACTGTGCTAACTCGGATAGCACGTCCGTCACTGAGGCCTGAGGAGCAGCGGTCTTACGATGCATTGCCGCAGGAAGCTCCGAGATCGTTACCCCGTGCATACTTCCAATATGCGAGCGAACGGAGTGTATAGGCCTCGTGTCCCTTGGCTACCGGATGGCGCGACCTATTCGCTGTGGAATCACTGAATGCCGAAACTGATCGGATACTCGAGGTCACGTAGCCAATGTGCGGTCGTGTGCCCTGCTGTGAGGATGAGGAAGCATTAAAGACAGTCTCTCGGACTGTCAATATAACGGAGCGTCCCGAGCAACGGACATATGCTCCGAATGTAAAATATCTGAACCACAACATGCGGTCCCCTATGTTGTTGGCTTCCTCCGATCTGTCCTCAATCTGCCGTCACTGGGTGAGTACTAAAGTAATTAAAGTGCTCGCATCACCCAAATCTCCTTCCTAGACCGCAACGGACGAACCCGGCAGCCGAACCATTCGATGAATGTACGCTACACCGGGTGAGCTAGCGAATGTCACTCCGTAAGCGATAGACATATTCCATGAGCACTTATTGCCGCTAACTCTTCATTAACTATGACGACAGAGGCACACTTTTGAAAGACATCTCCATAACTCTTCGAACAAGAAACCAGAAATGCTTGGATAGCAAGCATAAAAAAATAATATATATAGCGTCGTTCAATAATTCGAAAGTTTGTGTGACATTATTGGACTATGTCGGAACTGAGGGACGATGTCCCTGAACCGAACCAAAAATTTCTAAGTCCACCGACGCTATCAGTTTCTTATCCGGCATCGCAGCATATGTTGTTCCGAAAGGGAAAGCTTGAAATCCACCGAATCCCTTTCGGTATCCCATCGGACCGGATGAAACTTTCGGACGTCCGTACCCGCTTCCGCGGAGCGTCCCGACCCAGCATCGTCGGATAAAATATATGCGACAGATACAGTTGATGCTGGGATGCTGCGATAAACTGTGCTAATAAGGAAAGCACGTCCGTTCCCGAGGCCTGTGCAGTAGCGGACTTACGATGCATTGCCGCTGGAAGCTCCGTGTACGTTAACTCCCGCATACTTCCTATGCGAACGTCCGGAGTCTGCAGGCCTCGAGTCCCCGGCTACCGACCCAGCACTGTCGGATAATTCTCGATCCAACACCGTTCCTGTCGGCTGCTGGGATGCTGCGATAAGCTGTGCTATGTGCACAAGAATGTCCGGCGTCGAGACCTGCGGAGGCGCAGTCTATCGCTGCTTCGCCGAGGGCAGCTCCGCATCAGATGGCTCCCGCATACTTTTCCTATGCGAACGTCCGGAGTCCATCGGTCTCGAATCCCTGGCTGCCGGATGGTGTGACCTGGTCGCCGAAGAATCCTTGATCGGCGAAGCTGGGAATATATCGGCGGTCACGCAGCCAAGGTGCGGTCGTGTGCGCTGACGAGAAGAGGAAGCCTTAGCAGTCTCAGCGGACTGCCTATACAACGGAGCGTCCCGAGCGACGGACGTATGCTCCGCTAACGACACATTTGTACCACAACATCTGGGGCCAGATGTTGTTGAACGAGAGAGGGGCCTCTCTCGCTTGCCGTCCGGATGGACCGGAACGAGCTATGAACCGGACTAAAAGGCTTCCTCCGTTCTCCCTCCGATCCGCCGTCACTGGGTGTGCATTAAGTTAATTTTATAGTGCTCGCATCACCCCAAAATTCCTTCTAGACCGCAACGGACGAACCCGGCTGCCGAACCATTCGGTGAATGGACGCTACACCGGGCGAGCTAGCGGACGTCAAAGGCCGTCGAACCTACTAGGGTCCTCTTAGGCAATTGGCGTATTACATGAGCACTTTTCCGCTAGCCCTTCATTAATTGTGACGACGGAGGCACACTGTTGGAAGACATCACAGATACATCACCCTAATCTTGATCGTCTGAAATAGAAATTGATAAAGTAGAGTGACCCTGCGGGGAAAGGACCGGAGTGTCCAAATCCCCAACAACATACCGTGACATACGCTTCCCATATTGTCATCGAAATCATACGATACAGAACCGGAGTTAATGCGAGTACACCGACCACATATAGAATGATAATAAGGTCAGAGGAAGACTTCCTCTTAAAACAATTGATCAATATCCTTTCAATGTGAAAAGAAAACAAGTCCTGGTACTCGCACTAACCCCTGGCAATCAAAATACATAATAATAATATGATCCATTAATATAGAAAAAATAATTGAAATCAAAATATTTTGAAAAAATATTTTTTCAGAACAGCCCAAGTTTCTGAAAAGTAACGTTGAGCCCCAATGGATCCCAAGCCTAAGTGTGGACAAAAATTTTAAAAATATTTTAAACAATTTATTCAACACTTACGAACAATAATAATGTATCTAGTTATGATTAAAATAACATAAAGATATTATTATTTAGAAATCCCCCCCTCACACAGAGGGCTGTTGTAAATGTAAACAATGAGTGTAAAAACACTAAAATAAGACTCCAGGCACCCAGGCCCGAAATCAGTTACCAAAAATACACCATCTGATGCAAAACAGAGACTTCCAGGGAAGAAACTGCAGAACATCAGATGGTAGATGCAGAACACAACGCCTAACCACCCGTAGGTGAAGACGTAAACATGGGGAAAGAACAGAATTCATTCTGTTATTCAGCTAAACTCCCAAGAAATTTTAGTAATAATAATTACAGAAATTATGCCAAAAGCATGGGAGAATAGCAAGGGGGAACTTAAAGGACAGGGAGAGAGGAAAAACACTTGAAAAAACAGTGTAACTAAATAATCAGAATGACAACAAAATGGCTGCTGCCTTGAAAATAGGTAACTTAACATAATTTCATTAAAAAATTTTAAGTTACAGCCCTGATAATATTCTGTCACACATTCTTTTCCTCTCCTCCTTTTCTATCCTCCTTAGAATCACCATTTCACTAATATTTATGTGTCTGGCATCATTTAAACTGAGATTTAAAAGCACAAAGATCAGTCAGATGTTAACTGATGAAGGGCCAAACTTAGAATGATAAATGGCGCCAATTTCGGAACGTCCTTGACACTGCACATGCGCAGTAGGGGCGAAGTGTGGAGGGCCTCTCAGGACATGTTTTCTTTAGTTTTAGATGCAAATTTTGGGGATTGGGGGGCAAAATTTGTGTTTGGCCCTATATTTTAAGAGTTAGCACCAGCTATGTCTGGGTCATTGGTACAGTATAAAAATATAGGCAAAATGAATAAATTTTCATAAAAATTTTTTAAGTTACAGCCCTGAACATCAGAAACCACTGTTTTTTCTCCTCTCCTCATCCTAAATGCACTTCATATCCACCATTTCTCTCATAATTACGTGTCTGGCATCATTAAAACTGAGATTTACAGCACAAATATCAGTGAGGTGACACTGTTTACAGGGCCAAACAAAAAATGACATTTTGGCGGGAATTTCGAGATCTCCTTGACACTGTGCATGCGCAGTACAGTAAAAGTATGGAGGACCTCCCAGGACATCTAATTTTTGTTTTGGATGCAAATTTTGGGGATTGGGGGGGGGGGGGGGGGCCAAATTTGTGTTTGGCCCTGAATTTTATGGAGTTTGCACCAGCAAAGTCTGGGTCATTGGTACAGTATAAAAATTTACATAATTTTGACTTCTTTCTACCTGTTCATAAGACAGTTTTGGTGGTAATCTATCACTTTACTTCAATACAAAACACTTACCAGAACTGCAATTTGAAAAATTCTTTCATGGAGTTCAAAAATTATTTCAAAGTCATTTCACTATCATTTGGGGGTGTCATACCGATCTTCTCAATATCGAGATCTGAATAACAGGGACATCCTTGATAATTCAATTAATGAAGCTCTGTTTTTTGTATGATGAGGAATTAAAGATAGCAGTAAGTAATGATTAGGTGGTAAAAGAGAGTTGTACAGAAAATTCAATGCAAACTAAGATTCAGAGTCATAAATGGAAATTCTTTGAAGCAAGAGAAGAGATAGCTGAGCTATCCGAATTTCTCAATTTCCAAATAGGCCTATAGATCCTATTTACAGTGAATTTTTCAGATTCAGTTGTCTGGAATATATCAGTTGATCAGAACAAGAGCACCGCCTAGCGGGGAAACATACGCCCGTCAAAATTGGAACATGCACAAGTTTCTCTGGGGTAAAGTTTGAAATTTTTGTTGACTTGACTATGTCTGTCCAACCCCTCCAATCATTGCCCATTCCCCTGCCCTAAAGAATTTCAAATCGTATGCTTGTGTGCACACATTTCATATTGTTTTTGTGAAATTTTAGAATGCAGAATGGAAATGCAAACAATTTTTAGGTGTACATAATTCTCCTCGCCTTTTACAATGGTAGCGTCCATTCATTGACAGGTTAACTTCATTGATAACCATTGCCGATAGGTGGCACCAAGGAAAAGGACATTTTGAGGATCATAACAGCCATAAACGGCAAGGATTCTCGTCCTTTAAGATAAAATGGAGTCATCTGCTTCTGTCACATGCACAACGACAACTGATGATCAACATGGGTGCAAAGTTTAAACAATAAAGCAAGTAAAATGTTGAAGGATTAGGCGACACAATAGTGTAATGTTTCAAGTACTAAAAGGGGGCATAACTCTGGAAATACAAAACAGAGGAGCCTGTTCTTGTCAGATGCACAACCGCAATTGGTGATCAATATGTGTGCAAAGTTTGAACAATATAGCATGTAGAATGTTGAAGGAGTAGGCGACACAATACTGTGATGTTTCGAGTACTAAAAGGGGGCATAACTCTGGAAATACAAAATGGAGTTACCTGCTCTTGTCACATGCATAATGGCAATTACTGATCAACATGTTTGTATAGTTTGAACGATATAGCATGTAAACCTTTGGAGGAGTAGGCGTGTCTACGGACAGACAGATGGACAGACAGACAGACAATGATATAACATAATACGTCCGTCAAAAAATGACAGGCGTATAAAAAGGATCCATAGGTTTGTATTTCCAACCAACCAAAATATTCAAGACTAGTGAATTTAAACATGGGAGTTGACCTAATTGAGAGCTAGGCTAGTTCCAACGTGGAAGCCGAGATGTCCAGATAGCTGATCTTGGAGAAAAGATAACTTTAGACCGCATGAGAAGAATGAAAAATAAAACACTGTCGGAAAACTTTAACTGATTTGAAAACATTTTGTAATTATTTGTTTTGGTTTAATAAATAAAGAGGCTTATTACTTGGTTTGTTTCATATCGGCCAAGATATCAGCACAAGGTAAGTTCATATTAACAATCAACCTCAGGCTGATATGAAGTTACCACAGGCTGATATCTTAATATCAGATATATCTAGATATAAACAGATATATCTAGATATCAGGTAATTTCACATCAGCCTGAGACTGTCGACCTCAGGCGGATGTGAAGTTACCAAGGGCTGATATCTTGATATCATATGTAGATAGATATATCTAGATATCAACCTGAGGTAACTTCACGTCAGCCTGAGACCTTCAGTCTCAGGCTGATGTGAAGTTACCAAGGCCTGATATCTCGGTTGATATGAAACTAACCAAATAATAACCTATAAGTATTTGTTAGTTGTTTCCCTCTATTTTATAAGGTAACATAAAATAAATAATCATACTTAATGCCCCACAAAGTTGATTTTCTGTTTCTCAGGCCATTTTTTGTAAAATTGCATGTGGATAGGTGGTTTTTCATTTTATTTTTTATTTCTGTAATTATTTCTTTGCCATCAAAAGTTCATATTCTTGGTTTTTTTATGTTTTAGGCCTCATATTCTACAGAATAGCATAGGTGGTGGTGTATTTCGTCCCTTGAGTTCAAGAAGGCTTTGCAATGCACTGCGAAGCCTTGTCGCACTCAAGAGATAAATTTATCAGTTTTATTAACTTAAGTAAAATATCTGACATAAACTATTTAATTTTTATTTTTTTAAGTTTGCTTTGGTTATAAAAAGAGACAATGTGGCAGCCAAAATGACCACGTGGGAGGGCCTGAGAAAAAGATTTTTAACTTTTTTTAGGCCTTACTGGAGTTTTAAATTGAGTTATTTTTTAAAGGTCTAGAGTATATCATGATTAACCTAGCAGTAGTTTCTCATGAAGTATGGGTAGTCTATAGAGGAAGACAGGACATACCACAACGCAGTGCAAAGCCATACACACTTACAGTTTCTTGTGTCTGAAATCTCCATAACATTGTCAAGATCTTTCCAGTTAATCAAATACAAACCTTTCAATGGAAATATTCTTCTTCCTAATCCAAACTTCTTTGTCTTTTAAATGTAAGTTATTCAAGAACTGTATTTCCTGAAATCAAAAGATTGAAGAAGTACTTAAAATCATTTTCAGAGTCTGTTGTTATAACGAATGAACTAGAGTGATGTCACGCATGCAGCCCGACTGTATCAGGAATGGCAATGCTTAGACGCAAAATGGTCGGAGCCATTTTTTGTTAACAGTTTACCTAACGAATCTGCCATATCTGCACTCGTGATATACAAAATTTGCTATTCAAATTTTATTTTTTCATTTCTCTACTTCAAAACATATCTCCTGACCTATTAATGGAACAAACTTGATGAGCTTGTTCCAATAAGGAGTAATAAGCCATGGTTAGAAGTAAATAAAAAATGAAAAAATCTGATGTTTCAGAAATATAATTTGTACTGCTGGCTTCAACTTTTGTTAGGTAAAGGATTAAAGATGCAGTACATAAAGCAATGTTGGGCTATATGAGTCAATTTTCTTTTTGCATGTAATAACTCACAATCCTTCAAAATGCATTTTGGGAATAATTGCCTAAGTGACACGTTTGTGTGTGTGTGTGTGTGTGTCTGTGGGGGGGGGGGGGGGGGGGGGGGGGAGGGGAGTTGTGGAACCTATATTGAAACCTGGCCTATATTACTAGCTGGAAAATACACATATCAAGTTTGGTTGAAATCAAATAATCCAAACTGGAGTTATCAGTCAGAAACCAACTGTTTACAGACAGATGGACGGACAGATAGATGGACGGACGAAAGTCATGACTGTAGCCCTGACTAAAAACAGTCAGGCTAAAAATGCATTTTGTTCCAAAGAAGAAATATTGCATGAATGGCCCTGGGTGAGGAGGAGGTGGGGTGGGGGTGAGGGGTGGGGGAGAGTGGGGGTGTGTTAGGGGAGTCCATTTTTTTTTCCACATGTGGTTGGTCTAAATCTTTCAGAATGCATTTTGAGCAGCGAAAAAAAAAATACCTAACTGGCACCATGGGGGTGGGGGTGGGGGGGGGGGGGGGGGGTGGGGTGTTTATCTGGCTTTTTAACCACAAACTTTAACCAAAATTGAAAAAAAACATTTTTGGCGAAAGAAGAAATTGGCCTAGGGGGGGGGGGGGGAGGAGGGGGGGGTTACATGAGTTTAAAAAAAGGTTCCACATGTACACATGTAGTGACTGTAAATAGTTCAATATGCATATTCGAGGAAGGAAAAAAAAATGCCTAATGGGGGGGGGGGGGGGGGGGGTAAATTTCGGTCTGGATTTTTAACCACAAACTTTAACCAAAACTGTAGAAAAGCATTTTTGACAAAAGGAAAAAAAAGGTTTTGCTTGTAGTGACTGTAAATAGTTCAAAATGCATACTGGAGGAAATAAAAAAAATAATTGGGGGGGGGGGGGGGGGGGGGAGGGTGGTGTTTGTCTGGGTTACCAAAACTGTAAACAAGCATTTTTGATGAAAGAAAAAAAAGTGCCTAATTGGCCCCCGGTGGGGTGGGCAGGGGGTGGGAGTGTGTGGGGGATTGGGGGATCGGTACGTAAGTTTAAAAAAAGGTTCCGCATGTAGTGACTGTAAATAGTTCAAAATGCATATTGGGAGCAAAGAAGGGAAAAAAAAGCCTAATTGGGAGGGGGGTGGGTGAGTGGTGGTAGGGGTGTTTGTCTCGGTTTTTAACCACAAACTTGGAGTCATCCTACCAAGCTACAATGAAATCCCTTCATAGTTATGACCTGTGGAATATTCTAAAGTTTTTCGGTCTTCAGGCCTCTGTTGCCATCACAGTTGGCCAAAAGGGGACGTTCTCATCTAGACATTATACGAAGTCAACCTATCAAGTTACAATGAAATCCCTCCATAAATATGACCCGTAGACTGTGCTAAAGTTTTTTGGGCTTATGGCCCCTGTTGCCGTCACAGTTGCCCAAAAGGGGACATTCTCATCTAGACATTATATGAAGTAAACCTATCAAGTTACAATGAATTCCCTCCATAAATATGACGTGTAGACTGTGCTAAAGGCTTTTGGGCTTCGGGCAGCTATCATGGTTAAATGATCGCAACCAAAAGGGGACATTCTCATCTGGGCATCATGTGGATTGATCCTACGAAGTTACAATGAAATCCCTTCAAAAATCTGACCTGTAGACTGTGCTGAAGGTTTTCGGGCTTCGGGCACCTGTAGCCATCACAGTTGCCCAATCACGTCCAAAAGGGGACTTTCTCATGTAGACATTATATGAAGTCAACCTATCAAGTTACAATGAAATCCCTCCATAAATATGACCTGTACACTGTGCTAAAGGTTTTTGGCTCGGGCAGTCGTGATGGTTGATAGATCATGCCCAAATGGTCAAATTCTCATGTAGACATCATACGGAGTCAACCTATCAAGTTACAATGAAAACCCTCCATAAATATGACCTGTAAACTGTGCTAAAGGTTTTCGGGTTTTGGGCTCGGGCAGTTGTGACGGTCGATATATCACGCCCAAATGGGGAAATTCTCATGTAGACATCATACAGAGTCATCGTATCAAGTTACAATGAAATCCCTCCATATTAAACATGACCTGAGGACTGTGCTAAAAGTTTTTGGGTTTTGGGCTTAGGCAGCCATCACGGTTGACAGATCATGCCCAAATGGGGACGTTCTCATTTAGGCATTATACAGAGGCATTCTATGAAGTTGCAATGAAATCCCTTCATAAATACAACCTGTAGACTGTGCTAATGGTATTCGGGTTTTGGGCTCGGGCAGCCATACCAGTTGACCGATCACGACCAAAAGGGGACCTTCTCATATAGACATGACCTAAAACCTGCATATGAAATTTCGTGATGATCAGACAAGAACTACCGGGTATAGCCTGTACTTGAAGGTTGAATAAAAAACTTTAACCACAAACTTTAACCAAAACTCCAAATGTCAACTAAACAGGAAAAAAAACAAACAAAAAAAACAAAAAACACTAGAACCTTCATTAAAAAACTTTTTAACCACAAACTTTAACCAAAACTCTAAAAGTTAACAGACGACAGACGGACGGCCAGATGGACAAAAGTCATTACTATAGCCCTCACTGTAAACAGTCGGACTAAAAAGTATGCTATTGAAAAAGCTTACATAAAGCAAAATCTCCCAGTGGACATGAATAAACTATTGGTTGAGAATTTTAATTTATGATATTTTTTCACAAACATAAGATGTGATCTCTCACTAGAATGAGCATAATGTGAAAAATATGTCTATTTCTGGGATGAATGAATTCAATATGGTTTCATCACTGAAACAGTTAATTCGAGCAACATATCACAAATATGTAAATATCAGACATCCTGCTGATATGGTCTAAAATAATACCTTTTTCAAAATCTCTGAAACATCACCACTCTCACTGCTTTTTGAAATAATACTCAGTCCTGAGCTCTTTAAAATATTCAATAAACAGCTTAGGTCATTAGCCTGCTGAATAGCCAGCCAATCCTTCCACTGATATTGCAAATGATGCAGATAAACAAGCATTGCATGACCCTGAAATAGATAAAAAAAAAAAGACTTCTGCAGAATTTGAAAAATACAAGTGATGAAGTTCATGCTGCTTATAAGCTAGATAAAAAGTCTGGTAAGAAGAAACCTGGTTATACAGAAGTCATTTTTTATCTGGCAGAAAGGTAAATAACTGAGATGTTCCATAGTGTATGATAAACAAATGGTTTCGCATGACGAAGGCATGCTGGCAGTGTGGGGTAAGCCCCTTTCAATCCTCTCTTGCTGTTTAATATTGTTTCCTATAACTTTTTAACATTTTGTACCATGTCCGAACGTGTTGAAGGAGGAAAAAGAAAACATGTCTAACATGTTAAAGGAGAAAACGGAAAGGGGGTTTATTAGTGGCACCTCTGTTTCTTGAGGCTCTTTTTGGAGGAGGTGGCTGGAATGGAGAGATTGTAGCAGTTGTTGGAGTTGTGGGATTGCTGTTTCGACCTTTCCGGCTGGTATGGTTGGGTCCTTGCTGCTTCAGGTGATTGTCAATTTTTAGATACTTTGACCAGCTGCACTGCTCTTCTGCTTATTTCATCGGATTGCCTTTTTTCTTCTCTGAGCCTTGCCATGTATTGTTGGTGTTCTCTTTCTATTCTTTCCATGGTGGTTTCCTCGGCCGGAAGACCTGTATCCTGGGAAGTTCTCTGGATAGAAGATGGTTCAGTAGGAGTTGTAGGCATCTGAGGGACTGATTCCTCCGGAACCACTTCCTGCACCAAGGCAAGGTCTTCATCTCACTTTCCAAAGAAAGGTGAGTGGGGCTGGAGATTGGCCTAGCCCCTGGCAATCCGGCACCCTCCAACTCCTCCTCTTGTGAGGAGTGTGCCGGGCTGGACATAGACCGTTCAGGGGTGGCCCTTCTGAAATCTTTCTCTTCCTCCTTCTCTTTCTTCCTTTCCATAAACTCAGCTAGTCAATGGGCATCACAGAGTCTGGCAGCTAGTCCCTTCCCTTTCTTTTTTTCTTTTGTGGTTCTTGAATTCTGGTGGTAAGATCTTTACCCAGCAAGTCTAAGTCACTTGAAGGGTGACCAATGCGGGAAGAAATCCCCATGAAAGGTGCTGCACCTCTCCAAGGACATTGGTTCGGCTTCTTTCTCAAAATCCACTGCCAGGTAAATATTCCCCTTGTACCTGGATACTTCGGGTGGTAGCAAGGGTAGCCTTCAATCTGAGCAGAGTTTTTTGGATAATAAGTGGGAGCTCCACTGTTCAGATGTTTACACCTCAGCGTAGTGTAGACAATTATTATTATTCTCATACATGTATGCTATTTAATACTCTAAACATCTGATTCAAGAATTAGCAACTGATAATTTCTGTGATTAAGCTCTTTGACTCCACCCACCATTCACAAGATATGTTAATGCATTGCAATGGGTGTTAAGGATTTGCATTATCACCAGCTAACTCTAAACTCCACCCACTATTGACAAGATATGTTAATGCACTGCAATGGGTGTTAAGGTTTTGCATTATCACCTGCTAACTCTAAAAACTACAAAATTCCAAAAATAAATACACCACCAGTGACCATTTCCAAAAATTAGTCTCCCCTCAGACTTTTATTTTAACTCTTATCCTCAAAAGAATTTTCTTCACTTTCTCATAAAATCAAGTCATGATTGCTGTAAAACAGCTATGACTTGATTTGATGGGAAATTCAACAGAGTCTGGCATCAAGGAAACACTGATAAGTGGACAATTTCTATTCATAGTTTTTTTTAAATAATATCAATGTTTATAAATTGCATGTATAAATAATTACTTCCAATAGATAAAAAGTGTAATAAAAACACACTGACATTTGTTTAGTGTGTTATGGTAGATTATCCAGTAATGTAAGTTGGAATTAAAAAGCAGAAACATTTGATCTGGAGAGTAATGGATGTCAGGCCACATACCTAGTTTCTGTAAGACTAGCATCACCTCAGGCCTACCCAGGCTGGCCTGAGGTGATGCCAAGTCTTAGAGGAGCCAGCACATATTTTAATTCACTTGCATCAGTATCACTAATTAACCTAGTGTAAGAGATTTGAAATAGCCAAATGTAGACACACTGGAAAATACACAATGGATGAAAATTTTTAAAATGGGGATACTCTAATTCTGTCATATTTCAGAATGCTAATCACTGTATGTACAGGATTCCAGATTCCCTCCAATTTGACACAAAATTAAGAAGGCAGAAAAAAATCAGTCACAAGGATGAAAAATAACCCCTGGAAATCCAGCACAGAACAGAAAACTTACTCTCCTGATTATAAGCAACAAAGAAAAAAATTAACACCATCAACTTTTTCTTAAGACATTTTGTTTTCTATGGGCGGTAATCGATCATTACAAACAAAACAAAGTTCAGTATGTTTATGATGTCACACCCCTACCACAGAGTATCCATGTCACCCAAGAGCAGGTTGAAAACAAATTTCAAAGAAATTAACACAGAGAATACAACACACAACATTAATGACATTACTTACTGTTTCTAGATTTGTAGCAACAAGCCTGAATACATCTTTTCCTTTCAATTCCTTCATTAAATAGGATATAGTAAACACTCTTTGCTCAAATTTCTGATAGTTGGAAAGCATATGAACTAAGAGCTTCCCAAGCTGTAAAAGTAAAAAGATTATTATGTCTAGCCACCCAAGAAGGATCAAAAAACACTTTTCACTGATATAAATGTCAGATTATGATACCAGAACCTTTGTTCTAAGAGATCCACTGTTTTTATTTATTCTTCCACAATGAAGTTTGCGATTCCTGCCACCAGTCTCATTCTGTAAGAAATTTGATGTGGTTAGGACTGGAACCAGTCTAGCTCTCAAATGTGTCATTGACTATATACAGATTCACTCGTCTGGAATATTTCAGTAGATTCGCTTTTCCGATTAACTGATATATTCCAAACGATTGAATCTGAAAAAATTCATAATGATTCATTTTCTGTGAATCAAAACTAGAAATGCTCAATTGAGATTTGATTTGATTGACATTTTAGTTTAAACAATATTTATTGAAGGAATATGCTATATATTACAGAATTGAACACCAAAAAAGTAACAGTACAAGGAACAGTAGCTAACAGTATAACATATATTTCACAAAAAACCCAAATTGCTAAGTAGTGGAGGGATTTGACAGAAAGCTATGGGCTTATGCAAGTCATCTCCCTGACATTTTGGTGACATTACAATCAGAACTGTAGATTCACACAGCTGTAGTGTTATGATTAGGCTGGGTAAAGTTCCACTAATTATGTTAAAATCTTGTTTTCAAGGGAACTAAATACTTATTGATTGGAATATGTATAACTCTGCAGCAGGCAAGGATACCTGTATATCTTTATAAGTAAAGGGGCATAAATTAAATCAATGGACATCTACGTGCAAATATCCACAACAAGTGGGAGAACAAACAGCTCAAAACAGCAAAACAGCATCGTCTTCTGAATAAAATTCGAATTGTTTCCAGAGAACTTGGGAAAGACCTTACAACATTCACAGTAAAGAGGATCCATAGGCCAATTTGGAAAAAAATAATAGATAATAAAAATAAAGAAAATTAAGAGGGGTCTTTTACATGCGTGGTGATGTTCATAAAAAAGAATACAAAGAGTACTGAAGACTGGATTCACAAAGAAGCAAATCTATAAACTATGTCACAAATGTATTGTCAAATAATTAAACACTGCATCATCTGACCATGAACTAATAAGCTAAGGCCTCATTTTAGAAAACAACAGATCATACAGCAGAGATTTCTGGAGTGGAACCCTGTTAATTGAGGAGCGTCTTTTTCAGTTAAAAAAATATTTAATTAACAGGAGTGTTCAGTAAATTGGTAGTTGGCCAATTTCATATTGCCTTGTGATAAAATAAACATTCATGCCATAATATCCTGTTTTACGGAGCTCAAGGAGCTCTATCAAACAAAATATATAAGATTAAATGCTTATATTGTCAAGTAATATAAAACAAGAGGGGGGCCAAGCCCTGGGCATACACCCCATGGTGCATACTACCAAACAATGGCAATATAAGAAATGATCCATAATACCATGTAAGCTATTCCCATAAACAATCTTCATTCCAAATTTCATTCAGAGCTGTGAACCCCAAACCAGAGTTATGAGGCGACAGACAAAAAATTGGCTATTTTACGAGACAAACAGCAAAATTATTGTCTTTGTTTTACAGTAAGGTAATTGTGAAGGCCAGAAACACCTGTTACTGAAAATCTAGTGATGATCGGACCATTCACATAAGAAATGTGAACAAAGACATAATCCCACATGTGTGGAGGTGATTTGAATGTATTTTCTTTGTTTTACTGCAGGGACCTAACTCACTTAAAGCCTTTCCCATAAACAATCTTCATTCCAAATTTCACTGAAATCTGATAACCCAAACCTTATAAAACAAAGACATAATGCCACATTTTGGGGAGGTGATTTGCATGTATTTTCTTTGTTTTACTACAGGGACATGACTCATTTGAAAGCCATTCCCATAAACAATATTCATTCCAATTTTCAGTGAAATCTGATAACCCAAACTTGAAATATGAGGCGAACAGACAATGAAAGTGTCAATGACACTGTAGCTCAACTTGTGTAAGACTTGTACATGTATAGTATGTGACACAGCAATGACACACATCTAGGTAATGACCTGATAACAATGGCACATATAAAGTATTGTAACAGTCTGTACATAAGTGTTGACCGTAGCCTGTAACAAATGTATAGGTAAAATATTGTAAAGGTGGGCAACAGTTAGTATGTGACACAGCAATGACACACATCTAGGTAATGATCTGATAACAAAGGCACATATAAAGTATTGTAACAGTCTGTACATAAATGCTGACCGTAGCCTGTAACAAATGTATAGGTAAAGTATTGTAAAGGTGGGCAACAGTTAGATGCTAAACTAGAAAAGAAATCCCTGAGTCCCAGAGTGGGTCTGACTGAACCCCAAAATATTTGTTCTCACAGCACAGTGATAACAAAGGCACCCCAAAACACGCGTTCCTGTCCCAAGGTGATAACGAAGGTACCCAAGAAGTTTTGTGAAGATTGGTTCATAAATACAGCCTCTAGCCCGAGCCTATTGACATGGGCACTTACTGTGTATAAGTAGCACTGAATAAATCAAAGTTCATCTAATTTGCATAATTTCTGCACGAGAAAAAAACCCATATTATATGTGATTTATGCAATGTTACTAAACATTCATTCAAAAATTTATTCAAATCAGAACCTTCATACAGAAGTTCTGTACCAAAAACTGATTGGACCTAATTTTAGTACAAAATGGCCACCGGCAGCCATCTCGAATTTCAGACCGCACCCAAAAACACTCGTTCTTGTTTGAAGATGATAACAATGGTACCCAAGAAGTTTTGTGAAGATCGGTTCATAAATACAGTCTCTAGCCCGAGCCGTATTGACATGTGAACTTACTGTGTATAAATTGCACTGAATAAATCAAAGTTCATGTAATTTGCATAATTTCTGCACGAGAAAAAAACCCGTATTATATGTGATTTATGCCATGTTACTAAACATTCATTCAAAAATTTATTCAAATCAGAACCTTCATACAGAAGTTCTACCAAAAACTGATTGGACCTAATTTTAGTACAAAATGGCCACCGGCAGACATCTTGAATTTCAGACCGCACCCAAAAACATTCGTTCTCATTTGAAGATGATAACAAAGGTACCCAAGAAGTTTTGTGAAGATCGGTTCATAAATACAGTCTCTAGCCCGAGCCGTATTGACATGTGAACTTACTGTGTATAAATAGCACTGAATAAATCAAAGTTCATCTAATTTGCATAATTTCTGCATGAGAAAAAAACCCAGAATTATATGTGATGTATTCCTTGTTACTAAACAAACATTCATTCAAAAATGTATTCAAATCAGAACCTTCATATAGAAGTTCTGTACAAAAAACTGATTTACCTAATTTCGGTACAAAATAGAGAAGACATATAATCAATAAGGCATCATATCTAAATAATTCCGTAATCTTAGCATGAATGATTATGATTAATTATTAATGATTATGCTAATTGGGTGTAATAAGCACCCAATTTAAGGCTATACTGGACTAAGCCACTTGAATCAGAATGGCGTATTTGAGAGTGAGAGACTAACCTCCACAAACGCACGCCATATCTATATAAACAAGAGGCCCCACGTGGCCTTAATCGCTCACCTGACAAAGTGACTCTAAGAAGTATTTTAGGTCACCTTCACCATGTCATGCCTCATCAACATTAACTGGTTGAGTGAGAGATTTTGTTTGAAGTTCAACATTTGTTACCTAAAATTAGTTTTATTTAAAATCGTTGGTGTGTGGCCAATCTCCAATGATTTTTAATAAAGCAAATTTATCTCTGCAGACAAACTGGTTTAGCATGAAGCACAAACAAGGAATGTGAAGAGATAGCCTTGGACATCTCTCCCCAACTGTGGATATCTTCCATGTGCTACATGTATATATTTGCATGCAAGAAAACAAAAATTTTCACAAATTTTCCAAAATATTAGTTTTTTTTTATCATCATTGGAACAAGCTCAAACAGCTTATTCCAATAGGGGTATGGGAAGATCAGGTATATTTTTGAGACAGAAATGTGAATATATAAATAATAGTGTTTTTTTGTGAATGATGCTGGAGAATTTTGCGTAAAGATATGGTAAATGGTTTGTTCTAGATACAAAATGATGCAAAAGTATTTAAATTTGATTAGGCAAGTTGTTCCTATAATGCATTTAAAAATTGAAGTAACTGTTTTTTTGCTGACAAACTTTTAGATGTGTGTGTCTGTGTTTGTGTGTGTGTGTGTGTTTGTGTGTGTGTGTGTGGGGGGGGGGGGGTAAGAGTGTTCTTGCAAACAAAATTCCTGAATAAATGGAAAATTTTATTTTTTGTGTGAAAGACATAGTGCGTGAATGTTGATTGGAACAAGCTTAGAGAGCTCATTTTAATGTGAAGTCATAAAGCTGTGTTTTACGTACGAAATTCTGGAATAACTAAAAAAATTGCTTTTTTGACTCAAAAAGCATGGTATGCGACCTCTCATTGGAATGAGCTCAAAAAGCTCATTCCAATGGGGTATTTACAAGCGATAAGTACATGTATGTTTAAGAGACAAAAATTAAAATTTGAATAGCGATTTTTGCGAAGAATGCTGACAAGTTTTGGCAGTTATGCTGGTAAAAAGGAAAGATATGCAAAGTGGTTGTTTTTTAGAGGCGACATTTAATTAAGGGGAATTAACCCTTGATTACTGAGGTAACTTCTAAAAGTACTGAAATTTCATGAAGCAATGTGAATAACAGACAACAGTTGCCTAAAAATTTCATGAATAACTAAAATTTTTATTCCTTTGTCTCGAAAACATGGCATATGACCTTTGTTGGAATGAGCTGAATGCGTGTGTTCCAATGAGGGGTCATAAAATTTGAACGGAGATTTGTGTGAATAATGCATTAGTACTGCTAGATTTGGGTAAACGGTTCACCCTGGATACCACCCCTTCTATAGTAGATCTTTTCTGCAAATTTTGTATAAGATTCTATCAACTTTACAAATAAATACGTTCATGAATCACAATCAGATCCACCCCACAATGCTGCATACCAAATATCAAAAGATTCTGTCTGCTGGATCTGGAGAAGAAGATTTTTTAAGAAATATGCCTGAAATGCACTAAGTTAAAATTTGGGCTCCTATACGGAGCTCAAATATAAACCCAGGGGGCCGATTTGAACAAACTTGAATCAGATCCACCCCACAATGCTGCTTACCAAATATGAAAAGATTCTGAAGCTGGATCTGGAGAAGAAGATTTTTTAAGAAATTTGCCTGAAATGCACTAAGTTCGAATTCGAGCTTCTATAGTGAGCCCAAATATGAAACTAGGAAGCCGATTTGAACAAACTTGAATCAGATCCACCCCACAATGTTGCATACCAAATATCAAAAGATTCTGCCTGCTGGATCTGGAGAAGAAGATTTTTTAATAAATTTGCCCGAAATGCACGAAGTCCGAATTCGGGCTTCTATATTAAGCCCAAATATGAATCCAGGGGGCCGATTTGAACAAACTTGAATCAGATCCACCCTGCAATGTTGCATACCAAATATCAAAAGATTCTGCCTGCTGGATCTGGAGAAGAAGATTTTTGAAGAAATTTGCCCGAAATGCACTAAGTTTGAATTCGAGCTTCTATAGTGAGCCCAAATATGAATCCAGGGGGCCGATTTGAACAAACTTGAATCAGATCCACCCCGCAATGTTGCATACCAAATATCAAAAGATTCTGCCTGCTGGATCTGGAGAAGATGATTTTTTAAGAAATTTGCCTGAAATGCACTAAGTTCGAATTCGAGCTTCTATAGTGAGCCCAAATATGAATCTAGGAAGCTGATTTGAACAAACTTGAATCAGATCCACCCCACAATGTTGCATACCAAATATCAAAAGATTCTGCCTGCTGGATCTGGAGAAGAAGATTTTTTAATAAATTTGCCCGAAATGCACTAAGTTCGAATTCGGGCTTCTATATTAAGCCCAAATATGAATCCAGGGGGCCGATTTGAACAAACTTGAATCAGATCCACCCCGCAATGTTGCATACCAAATATCAAAAGATTCTGCCTGCTGGATCTGGAGAAGAAGATTTTTTAATAAATTTGCCCGAAATGCACTAAGTCCGAATTCGGGCTTCTATATTAAGCCCAAATATGAATCCAGGGGGCCGATTTGAACAAACTTGAATCAGATCCACCCCGCAATGTTGCATACCAAATATCAAAAGATTCTGCCTGCTGGATCTGGAGAAGAAGATTTTTGAAGAAATTTGCACGAAATGCACTAAGTTTGAATTCGAGCTTCTATAGTGAGCCCAAATATGAATCCAGGGGGCTGATTTGAACAAACTTGAATCAGATCCACCCCGCAATGTTGCATACCAAATATCAAAAGATTCTGCCTGCTGGATCTGGAGAAGATGATTTTTTAAGAAATTTGCCTGAAATGCACTAAGTTCGAATTCGAGCTTCTATAGTAAGCTCAAATATAAATCTAGGGAGCCGATTTAAACAAATTTGCATCAGATCCATCCCACAATGTTGCATACCAAATATCAAAAGATTCTGCCTGCTGGATCTGGAGAAGAAGATTTTTTAATAAATTTGCTTGAAATGCACTAAGTTCAAATTTGGGCTCCTATACTGAGCCCAAATATAAACCCAGGGGGCCGATTTGAACAAACTTGAATCAGATCCACCCCGCAATGTTGCTTACCAAATATGAAAAGATTCTGCCTGCTGGATCTGGAGAAGAAGATTTTTTAAGAAATTTGCATGAAATGCACTAAGTTCAAATTCGAGCTTCTATAGTGAGCCCAAATATGAATCTAGGAAGCCGATTTGAACAAACTTGAATCAGATCCACCCCACAATGTTGCATACCAAATATCAAAAGATTCTGCCTTCTGGATCTGGAGAAGAAGATTTTTTAAGAAATTTGCCTAAATGCACTAAGTTCGAAATCGGGCTCCTATACTGAGCCCAAATATGAACCCAGGGGGCCGATTTGAACAAACTTGAATCAGATCCACCCTACAATGTTGCATACCAAATATCAAAAGATTCTGCCTGCTGGATCTGGAGAAGAAGATTTTTTAAGAAATTTGCCTGAAATGCACTAAGTTCGAACTCGGGCTCCTATACTGAGCCCAAATATGAACCCAGGGGGCCGATTTGAACAATCTTGAATCAGATCCACCCCACAATGTTGCTTACCAAATATGAAAAGATTCTGCCTGCTGGATCTGGAGAAGAAGATTTTTTAAGAAATTTGCCTGAAATGCACTAAGTTCGAATTCGGGCTTCTATAGTAAGCCCAAATATGTATCCAGGGGGCCGATTTGAACAAACTTGAATCAGATCTACCCCGCAACGTTGCATACCAAATATCCAAAGATTCTGCCTGCTGGATCTGGAGAAGAAGATTTTTTAAGAAATTTGCCTGAAATGCACTAAATTCGAATTCGAGCTCCTATAGTGAGCCCAAATATGAATCTAGGGAGACGATTTGAACAAACTTGAATCAGATCCACCCTACAATGTTGCATACCAAATATCAAAAGATTCTGCCTGCTGGATCTGGAGAAGAAGATTTTCAAAGAAATTTGCCTGAAATGCAGTAAGTTCAAATTTGGGCTCCTATACTGAGCCCAAATATAAACCCAGGGGGCCGATTTGAACAAACTTGAATCAGATCCACCCCACAATGTTGCATACCAAATATCAAAAGATTCTGCCTGCTGGATCTGGAGAAAAAGATTTTTTAAGAAATTTGCCTGAAATGCACTAAGTTCGAAATCGGGCTCCTATACTGAGCCCAAATATGAACCCAGGGGGCCGATTTGAACAAACTTGAATCAGATCCACCCTACAATGTTGCATACCAAATATCAAAAGATTCTGCCTGCTGGATCTGGAGAAAAAGATTTTTTAATGTTTTTCCCATTGCCTTCAGTGTTAAAAAGTGCTGACTCAGCACTTTTTCAAAGTCCCGAAACTGTACCCTCTGATAAAACCGATGGCAATTTTTTTTTACCAATCCTTTCTGTTGGTCCTAAGGAAGCTGCACACCAAATAAAAATTCTCAGTGCTGTGCAGTTTTGGAGATATGGGCGTTTTCAATTTTTTCTATTTTTAGCTCCTGCGGTTCCCACGGGGCTGCGGGAAAATTTTTTTTTGCATAAATCAAGTACTCATGACCCAATAAGCCCTCACATAAAATTTGGTTCAAATCAGCCTCTCGGTTTGGAAAGTTAAAAAATTTATAGTAATTTATATATTTTTTATACTTACCAATGACCCAGACATAGCTGGTGCTAACTCTTAAAATATAGGGCCAAACACAAATTTTGCCCCCCAATCCCCAAAATTTGCATCTAAAACTAAAGAAAACATGTCCTGAGAGGCCCTCCACACTTCGCCCCTACTGCGCATGCGCAGTGTCAAGGACGTTCCGAAATTGGCGCCATTTATCATTCTAATAACCAGTGCCTGGTAAGCGCTATGTACTCAGCGGGGAGGCAAGAGTTCCCAACTCCTGGGAGGGCCATCCCCGTCTGGGTCATTGGTAAGTATAAAAAATATATAAATTACTATAAATTTTTTAACATTTTTATACTGTACCAATGACCCAGACATAGCTGAATAGTAAAAAGGCTGGAGGGCCAAGGACATAGAGCAAAATGGAATACGCTCAATAAAATAAAATAGAGTCATCCCCTGTAGGGAAAAGAAGTAATAGGTCTTACATGTATCTTTCTTATTTATGATAAATTAGAAAGATTCAACACCTTCCAAAAATTGAGCTTCATACATCCATGTACTCTATTAATATCCAATAATCCTTATACTAATAATTTTTTAAAGTAAGCCAATAATAAAGTAAGTCTAAAGAATAGAGACTCTTATACTCCTAAAAGTGTGTGAGAATTGCATAATCATGTCCGTTGACATATGCAATATTCAAAAGCTATACTTTAAAAACTAAGACTTGAATGAATTTTATAAACTTAAACTTCTCACTAAACAACCATCCCAATAACAGCTCAGAATTACTAACTCCGGAGGAGGTATCCCCTTGTTTTCATAGTAAAAACAGGTGACCCAAGGGAACACCCTCCCCCCCCCCCCCTTTTTCTTGCCCTGGGTCAAATAGCCCAGAGCGAAGAGGGCAGCCGAACGGAGACACTGCCGAAACAGACAGCCTACCTAGCTATAGTAGCAACTGTTAAGTGAATGACATTCTGAGCAGTAGATAATAGACCTAACAATAGAGGCCTCCAGAAATGGACTCGATATTTCTGAGATAAAATTCATGAATGGATGGCTGAGCGCAATGAGCAGCCTTCAAAAATCTATAATAGCAACACTATTAATGTAAGCCCAAGAAGTAGAAGAACTCTTACTTCATGAGCCGAAATCTTAAACACAACTGCTAAGCCAATGATATACCATAAGCAGTACGCTAGTTAATAGAATCCATTAACAATAAAATGGAGCGTAACGTCCTTCTACTAGACATCAAGACAGAAGAAGCTTACGCCCTTGTAATAAACAGATATCTGTTTATAAATACATAAACTGTACCCGGAAAGAGTAAAGGCCTATGCCCATACGAAGACGGAAGGACCTTAAAATAATAGGTTCCGGATAATAGGAGCCTAATTCTTATGCAACAATCCAACCTAAATAGTAACGGAAGTATTGATTCCGAAACTATGAAAGTGAAAATCATCCATCGATAGTGCATGAAACTCACTGACTCTACAGTAAAAGAGAAACCAACAGAATTACTGTCTAAAAGGTCAGAATTTGAAAACTACTGTTTCCAGAGGCTCAAATGATTACTTAGCTAAATAAGAACCTGAAGTTAAAATCCGTATAGGAATTTAATCTAAAGATTCTAAGTCTATTTATCAAAAAGTTACTAACTGACTTAGATAAAGAGACAAAAGACTCAATTGTAAACTGTCGTAGAGTGCATAGGTATGAGGTAACATAAACCTATAACCTAAATAACAACAGGCTGCAGTAGATCTTGTGAAACAAGTATACTAAAAAATAGCAATGAGTAGTATGGAGGGATCAACCATATGAACATAATGATCCCTACACCACGACGGAAGAGCCTCCACTTTAGTCGCATAGAATAGCGAAGAAGAGGATCTCCTATAGTAAGAAATCGCGTCCAAAGCTCGTCCAGTACAGTGCTTACAATGCAATACGGACCACACAACGGAATACATGAAGGTTGCGACCTTGCTGGTTGTGATAAAGAAGACACGATTTACCCAGTGAAAAAAGATCCTCACATAGAGGAAGATTTCACGTTAAGATCCACAGTAGACAAGAGAGTAAATTACTCATGATCTCTGTGAAGATAGAGATGCTATCAACAGAAATGTATTGTGGTTGTTTATCTTAGCAATACCTGCTAAAACAACAGCGCCGGAGGATACGCGTATCCTATCATTCCGTCCTATAGATCAATAGAGCGTTAACAGTATTAGCTCAGAGATCTGGACAAGACAACACATACGTCTGCAATTGATTAGCAAGCTGTGTCATAAATAAAACATCATTGGGCGCTCCCATAGATAGCAAATCTGATTGAATACTTGTTTGTTGAGAGTCCATTCTGACAGCAACAAGCGACCCGTAAGAGAACGGGAGTGCGATAAAACAATCAGACGACCCAGAATATGACGGACCAAAACTGAACTTGGTGTACTATAACCAACAGACGGATTCTTTCCATTAAATTGAATAACGGAAAACGAAAGAGTGCCTCCCTGGTTCCGGAGATACGCCACTACTGTCGAAAAAAGGACAGGAATTTGGGCATGCGTTTCTGAATAATGTTCATGCAATGACATAAAGCAAGCCTAAAAAACATTATTCCGCGGAAGTTAAACTGATAGCTAAAAGACTGCGGAACCCAAAGACCCTGGCACTTCGAATCCGTAGGGATCAGTATATATCCCAATCTGTTTGACTGGCAACCGTCATAACAGCCACACTCGGGTCCGGCAACTGCGGCGGCACTCTCTGAGTCAACCACCGAATGTTTGCCCCAGTCTGAATCTCTTGTAACACTAGATAGACAAGAGAATGTATAAATCAAGCAATTCATGGATTGCCGGAAAGTTGCCGTCGAAGAGAAGCTCCTCCGAGAACGAAGCGACTCTGAGAGAGTTCTTAACCTACTATCCACGCGTGGATGTAGCTAGGGCTGCATCACGTCTAACCAACTCCAATCAGCCACTGAAGGGCGGAGTTATACGTGAACAAACTACTGCCCTCAAAAGAAATTACATTGAGAATAATATCCCGTAAATCTTTTCTTGAAGACGTAATGATAACACCTCAGTAAGGCGAATTACGTATAATAAAGCGTCTAAGTTAAGTCTACTATACATAATGTCGTTCCCAACATTGAAATTGGAAAAGACATAAACGGCGAAAAAGAATATATGCAGTCTTTAATCACACCGTCTAGACGCATATGAACTCTCGGTATGCCCTGCTCTGCCAAAATAAACTATATGTAAAAAGATAAAATGGCAGAAATGAGCCACGCGGACAAGAAACTAAACTATCATGCTTAGTAGCAGGCTTGTATATATATATAAATATATAGCGTCGAAAATTAAAACACATGTTGTAATGACAATATTGGACTGCGTCGGTAAGTCAGGGACAAAGTCCCTGTACCGATCGAAAAATCCGAGTCCAATGACGCTATAAGTCTCTTATCCAAGATCGCAGCAATGAAGTCCGAAAAATAATCACTGGAAGAAATGCCAGAAGATATGAAAGGCATCTTCCGATACTACTAAAGGGAAAACTCGAAATCTTTCGAATCCCTTTCGCCATCCTGTCGGACCCTATAAAGCGTTCGGTCGTCCGTAGCTTGATGCAACCGCGGACCGCACCGACCCAGCGCCGTCGGATAATTCCTGATTCGACCGAGAAACCGTCAATTGCTGGGATGCTGCGAAACAACTGTGCTAACTCGGATAGCACGTCCGTCACTGAGGCCTGAGGAGCAGCGGTCTTACGATGCATTGCCGCAGGAAGCTCCGAGATCGTTACCCCGTGCATACTTCCAATATGCGAGCGAACGGAGAGTATAGGCCTCGTGTCCCTTGGCTACCGGATGGCGCGACCTATTCGCTGTGGAATCACTGAATGCCGAAACTGATCGGATACTCGAGGTCACGTAGCCAATGTGCGGTCGTGTGCCCTGCTGTGAGGATGAGGAAGCATTAAAGACAGTCTCTCGGACTGTCAATATAACGGAGCGTCCCGAGCAACGGACATATGCTCCGAATGTAAAATATCTGAGCCACAACATGCGGTCCCCTATGTTGTTGGCTTCCTCCGATCTGTCCTCAATCTGCCGTCACTGGGTGAGTACTAAAGTAATTAAAGTGCTCCCATCACCCAAATCTCCTTTCTAGACCGCAACGGACGAACCCGGCAGCCGAACCATTCGATGAATGTACGCTACACCGGGTGAGCTAGCGAATGTCACTCCGTAAGCGATAGACATATTCCATGAGCACTTATTGCCGCTAACTCTTCATTAACTATGACGACAGAGGCACACTTTTGAAAGACATCTCCATAAGTCTTCGAACAAGAAACCAGAAATGCTTGGATAGCAAGCATAAAATAATAATATATATAGCGTCGTTCAATAATTCGAAAGTTTGTGTGACATTATTGGACTATGTCGGAACTGAGGGACGATGTCCCTGAACCGAACCAAAAATTTCTAAGTCCACCGACGCTATCAGTTTCTTATCCGGCATCGCAGCATATGTTGTTCCGAAAGGGAAAGCTTGAAATCCACCGAACCCCTTTCGGTATCCCGTCGGACCGGATGAAACTTTCGGACGTCCGTACCCGCTTCCGCGGAGCGTCCCGACCCAGCATCGTCGGATAAAATATATGCGACAGATTCAGTTGATGCTGGGATGCTGCGATAAACTGTGCTATTAAGGAAAGCACGTCCGTTCCCGAGGCCTGTGCAGTAGCGGACTTACGATGCATTGCCGCTGGAAGCTCCGTGTACGTTGACTCCCGCACACCTCCTATGCGAACGTCCGGAGTCTGCAGGCCTCGAGTCCCCGGCTATCGACCCAGCGCTGTCGGATAATTCTCGATCCGACACCGTTTCTGTCGGCTGCTGGGATGCTGCGATAAGCTGTGCTATGTGCACAAGAATGTCCGGCGTCGAGACCTGCGGAGGCGCAGTCTATCGCTGCTTCGCCGAGGGCAGCTCCGCATCAGATGGCTCCCGCATACTTTTCCTATGCGAACGTCCGGAGTCCATCGGTCTCGAATCCCTGGCTGCCGGATGGTGTGACCTGGTCGCCAAAGAATCCTTGATCGGCGAAGCTGGTAATATATCGGCGGTCACGCAGCCAAGGTGCGGTCGTGTGCGCTGACGAGAAGAGGAAGCCTTAGCAGTCTCAGCGGACTGCCTATACAACGGAGCGTCCCGAGCGACGGACGTATGCTCCGCTAACGACACATTTGTACCACAACATCTGGGGCCAGATGTTGTTGAACGAGAGAGGGGCCTCTCTCGCTTGCCGTCCGGATGGACCGGAACGAGCTATGAACCGGACTAAAAGGCTTCCTCCGTTCTCCCTCCGATCCGCCGTCACTGGGTGTGCATTAAGTTAATTTTATAGTGCTCGCATCACCCCAAAATTCCTTCTAGACCGCAACGGACGAACCCGGCTGCCGAACCATTCGGTGAATGGACGCTACACCGGGCGAGCTAGCGGACGTCAAAGGCCGTCGAACCTACTAGGGTCCTCTTAGGCAATTGGCGTATTATATGAGCACTTTTCCGCTAGCCCTTCATTAATTGTGACGACGGAGGCACACTGTTGGAAGACATCACAGATACATCACCCTAATCTTGATCGTCTGAAATAGAAATTGATAAAGTAGAGTGACCCTGCGGGGAAAGGACCGGAGTGTCCAAATCCCCAACAACATACCGTGACATACGCTTCCCATATTGTCATCGAAATCATACGATACAGAACAGGAGTTAATGCGAGTACACTGACCACATAAAGAATGATAATAAGGTCAGAGGTAGACTTCCTCTTAAAACAATTGATCAATATCCTTTCAATGTGAAAAGAAAACAAGTCCTGGTACTCGCACTAACCCCTGGCAATCAAAATACATAATAATAATATGATCCATTAATATAGAAAAAATAATTGAAATCAAAATATTTTGAAAAAATATTTTTTCAGAACAGCCCAAGTTTCTGAAAAGTAACGTTGAGCCCCAATGGATCCCAAGCCTAAGTGTGGACAAAAATTTTAAAAATATTTTAAACAATTTATTCAACACTTACGAACAATAATAATGTATCTAGTTATGATTAAAATAACATAAAGATATTATTATTTAAAAATCCCCCCCTCACACAGAGGGCTGTTGTAAATGTAAACAAAGAGTGTAAAAACACTAAAATAAGACTCCAGGCACCCAGGCCCGAAATCAGTTACCAAAAATACACCATCTGATGCAAAACAGAGACTTCCAGGGAAGAAACTGCAGAACATCAGATGGTAGATGCAGAACACAACGCCTAACCACCCGTAGGTGAAGACGTAAACATGGGGAAAGAACAGAATTCATTCTGTTATTCAGCTAAAACTCCCAAGAAATTTTAGTAATAATAATTACAGAAATTATGCCAAAAGCATGGGAGAATAGCAAGGGGGAACTTAAAGGACAGGGAGAGAGGAACAACACTTGAAAAAACAGTGTAACTAAATAATCAGAATGACAACAAAATGGCTGCTGCCTTGAAAATAGGTAACTTAACATAATTTCATTAAAAAATTTTAAGTTACAGCCCTGATAATATTCTGTCACACATTCTTTTCCTCTCCTCCTTTTCTATCCTCCTTAGAATCACCATTTCACTAATATTTATGTGTCTGGCATCATTTAAACTGAGATTTAAAAGCACAAAGATCAGTCAGATGTTAACTGATGAAGGGCCAAACTTAGAATGATAAATGGCGCCAATTTCGAAACGTCCTTGACACTGCGCATGCGCAGTAGGGGCGAAGTGTGGAGGGCCTCTCAGGACATGTTTTCTTTAGTTTTAGATGCAAATTTTGGGGATTGGGGGGCAAAATTTGTGTTTGGCCCTATATTTTAAGAGTTAGCACCAGCTATGTCTGGGTCATTGGTACAGTATAAAAATATAGAAATTTTGGGCGGGGCAAAAAACTTTGCCCCTCTCATAACAACGCCAAGTATAGCCCCACAAACTTCTCTTGAACAAATCTGAGTCTACACTTCAAAAGGAAGCTGCACACCAAATATCAAGTCTCTGCTACTGCTGGTTCATGAGAAGAAGATTCACAAAGATTTTGGTGCCCCTTGGGGGCGTGGCACCACCCAGGAGGAGGGGCAACTTCATTTGAACAAATCTGAATTGGCATTAGGTAATAATCATTTAGCCAACATTTGAATAAAATTGGGCTAGTGGTTTAGGAGGAGAAGTCGATAATGTAAAGTTAACGCCGGACGGACGACGACGGACGACGGACGCCGGACAGAAAGTGATTAGTAAAGCTCCCCTTGAGCTTCGCTCAGGTGAGCTAACAAGCTGTATCGAAGATCAGTAATAATCTACAGACAAAAACAGCTTCACTCAAAGTTACAAACTTATTTTCAAGCTGGGCATGATAAAGAAAAATCCCTCCTCCTTTTTTGAAGGAATATTCTTCAAAACAAAGAGGGAAGTGCTCTGGATCAGTGAAAAGCTGTACCAAATAATCAATATATAACATGCACCCAGGTATTAATTATTATTAATTATTGTTGCTTAATGCCACTTTAGAAGCTAAGGCTATCGTGGCGATCCCGGTTATTAACAGGGCACACTTCAAATGTATACCGGAATTGCAATACGCAGATAGGTTGAAAACCGTTTATATAAAGTGTACAACCATATACTTGTCCAATGGAAATCCAATAGAAAGAAACTGTTAGAGCGATCACGCTTCTAAGGCAACAAACAGGCACCCCATTCAGGTGTACAATTAATTCCAATAATAAAACTCCAATTGAACCATACGAATATACATGAACGTGAATTCTCCAGTGTAACGTCTGTGGAAGAAACCTAGACTTAGAACATTGAAAGAGCTATAATTAACAGACTTGTCACGGAACGTCCGCAAAATAATTAATTGTTGCTAGGTCCGTAACAACCAATGACTGTTCGGAGAAAGAATATACTACTCCGAATAATGATGCCAAAAATTGAGAATGTATGCATAGCTGATCCAAATAGTCCCCTTAATTCTCATGAGCTCTATAAGCAGAGCAAGAATTTAAATAATCTGTTCAATAATGCGTCTGCCTAATAAATACACATATTATGCACGTGAGCAATGAAATCCTGCATGTACTCATCTGAATACAGACTGTACCCACTTTATGACCGAGTGATACAAGTGTAACCAGGATACTGAATGAATAATACAACGATATTATGCAGTTAACTGAGTTATAAACTTATACGTCATAAGAAAAGGCCAGACCACTCTTATCAAAACTTTTCAGAGTGGACTAATTGCCACACTGGAGAATGTCGCCCAGATAACCGACATGTTAGCAAAACGGGTACACAAAGGCTAGAAATTTTATTGATAAGGAATCATATGCTCTTATATGACTTATAAACGAACAACCACAGGAAACAAACCAACTAAATAGTGGATGTGCCCATGAGGTCGCCGTTAGAACACGGCCCAGCCGCCAATCGAGGAGCCATGAAAGGCATGCATATACTTGAATGTATTCAAGGCTTACTGGAAGAAAACTAAGTCCTGCCCTGTAATAGCCTCTTAACACATTGGCGAGGAGGGGGGGGGGGGGTGACAAATAATTCCTCTCGAACCCCCCTCACCCACATTACTTGAATCGCTCTTGTGTTAGTTATCAAATAGTATAGGAACCACAGGGCTCCCTCACATCTGACCAACTCCATAATGCCACTAAGGATGAGAGGAACGTGATGAACAAATAATACACCATATAGACATAATATCCAGTCTCTAAGGGGGAAATATAATCCACCGCAATAGATTGGATAGAAATGAAAAGGGAGACGAAAACAATGTTCCGACACCCAATCATAAAAACCTAGATGAATTCTTACGTTCGATCTGATATCAGAAACTGAAAAAATTTATAGTAATTTATATATTTTTTATACTTACCAATGACCCAGACACAGCTGGTGCTAACTCTTAAAAATATAGGGCCAAACACAAATTTTGCCCCCCAATCCCCAAAATTTGCATCTAAAACCAAAGAAAACATGTCCTGAATGGCCCTCCATACTTCATCTCTACTGCGCATGCGCAGTGTCAAGGACGTCCCGAAATTGGCACCATTAATCATTCTTACCATCAGTGCCTGGTCAGCGCTATGTCCTCAGCGGGGAGGTATGAGTTCCCAACTCCTGGGAGGGCCATCCCCGTCTGGGTCATTGGTAAGTATAAAAAATATATAAATTACTATAAATTTTTTCAGATTTTTATACTGTACCAATGACCCAGACATAGCTGAATAGTAAAAAGGCTGGAGGGCCCAGGACATAGAGGAAAATCCAATAAGCTCAACTATATAAAATAGAGTCATCTCCTGTAGGAGAAATAGGCTTCACGTGTATCTTTCTTATTTATGACAAATTAGAAAGACACAATACCTTCTATAATTGAGCATCATAACATCCATGTTCTCTATTAATATCCAGTATAATTCTTATACTAATTATATTTAAAGTAAGCCAATAAATAAAGTTAGTCCAAAGAATTGAGACTCTTTATACTCTTTTAAAAGTGTCCGAGGATAGTATAATAACATCCGTTTGACACATGACATATTCAAATGCTATACTTTAAAACTATGACATGAATGAATTAAAAACATAACTTTCACTTAAGAAACCATCCCAGTAACAGCTCAGAATTACTAACTCCGGAGGAGGTATCCCCTTGTTTTCATAATAAAAACAGGTGACCCAAGGGAACACCCTCCCCCCCCCCTTTTTTCTTGCCCTGGGTCAAATAGCCCAGAGCGAAGAGGGCAGCAGGATGGAGTCACTGCCGGAACATAAAGCCTACATAGCTATAGTTGCAATTGTTGAGTGATCGACTTTCTGAGCAGCTGATAATGGACCTAAACAATGCAGGTCTCCAGAAATGGATACAATATTTCTGAGATAAAAATTTGTGAATGTGGATGGTTGAGCCTACTTAATCTATAATGGCAAAACTATATGTCAGCCCAAGATGTAGAAGAGCTCTTACTTCATGAGCCGAAATCTTAAGCACAGACTGCTGAGTTAAGGATAGATTATCCTAAGCAGTACCGATAGTTAACTGAATGCATTAAGTAATAGAATGGACCGTAATGACCTTTCTATTAGGCATCAGAGCCAGAAGAAGCTTTACGTCCTACTGATAAACTGAGATCTGTTAATAAATACATAAAGGCCTATCCGGACAGAGTAAAGGCCTATGCCCGCTCAAAGACGGAAGGACCTTAAGAACAAAAGGTTCCGGATATCATTAGGAGCCTGATTCTTAACCAAAAATACAACATTAGTAGTAAAGGTAATAGAGTTCCCGATACTATGCATAGGTATCAGATAACATATACCTATAACCTATAAAAGTAACTGGCTGCAGATGATTTCGTTAAACAAGTATACTAGAAAGTTTGCAATGTCTGGTATGGAGGAATCAAAAATATCAACATAAAGATCCCTAAACCAACGACGGAAGACCCTCCACTTTAGCCGCATAGTATAGCGAAGAGGAGGTCCTTCTACAGTTAGGAATCGCGTTCACTGCTGGTCCTATACAGTGCTTACTATGCAAGAAGGACCGCACAACGGAATACGTGAAGGTTGAGACCTTGCGGGTTGTGATAGAGTTGACACGATTTCCCCAGCGAAAAAATATCCTCTCGTGGAGGAAGTTTCCGCGGTAAGTCCCACAGTAGACATCTAAGTAAATTTATCCACCGTCTCTGTGGGACAAAGATGCTACCAACAGAATTGTATTGTGAATGAATAATCCTAGCAATACTTGCTGAATCAACAGTGCTGGAGGATACGTATATCCTATCATCGCGTCCTACTAGATCGATAGAGCGTTAACTACATATGCTCAGGGATCCGGACACGGTGACACATACGTCTACAATTGATTGGAGAGTTGTGTCACAAATAAATTTATCACTGGGTGCTCCCATTGATAGCAAATCTGATTGAATACTTGTTAGTTGATAGTTCATTCCGACGGCAACAAACGACCCTTACGTGAAAGGGAGTCTTTTAATACGATCCGACGACCGAGAATATGATGAACCAAAACAGAACTTGGTGTTCTATAACAAACAGAAGGATTCTTTCCGTTAAAATCAATAACGGAACCGAATGAGTGCCTCCCTGGTTCCGGATATACGCAACTACTGTCGTATTATCGGACAGGATTGAACATGCGTTTCTGAATAAAATTCATCCAATGACGTAGTGCAAGCCAACATAATATTCTTCCTTGGAAGTAAAGAGCTTGCCTAAAAACTATGGAACCCAAAGACCCCGGCACTTCGAATCCGTTGGGATCAAAATGTGTCCCAACCTGTTTGACTGGTATCCGTCATAATGTACACTTAATTCCAATTATGAAACTTCAAACTGAACTGTGTGAATATATGAGAATAGGAATTCTCCTTGTGAACTGTCTCTGTTAGAAAGCTGGATTCAGAACATGGAACGGGCTATGATTAAAAGACCTGTCACGGACTGTCCCCCAAATAAATTATTGTTCCTTAGGTCCATTAAAACCAATGACTGTTCGGAGAATGAATGTACGACTCCGAATAATGAAGCCAAAAATAGAGAATGCAAGCATAGATGGCCTATTGGAAACCTCATAACTGATTCAACTAGCCTCAAAATTCTCATAAGCTCTATAAGCAGAGCAAGAATTTTAGAGAATCTATTCAATAATGTGTCTGCCTAATAAATATACATATTATGCAAGCGAGCAACAGAATCCCTCATGTACTAATCTGAATACAGCCTGTATCCACGGTATGAACAAGTGATACAAATGCAACCAGGAAACTGAATGAATAATACAAAGTTAATGCAGTTAAACTGAGGAATAAATTCATACGTCATAAGAAAAAGACAGAACGCTCTGAGCGAAACTTCTCACAGTGGACTAATTGCCACATTTGGAGAATGTCGCCCAGATAACAGACATGCCTGCCACACAGATACATGAGGGCTATCAATATCAACCAAATGTATTCATGAAAGAAATTCGGAATCCCAAAAAACAAATACTGTTCAGGAATCATATCCTCATATACGACTTATAAACGAACAACCACAAGAAACAAAGCAACTAAATAATGGATATGCCCATGAGGTTGCCGTTAGAACACAACCCAGCTGCCAATCGAGGAGCCAGGAAAGGCATGCATATAATTGAATGCATACAAGGCTTATTGGAAGAAAACTACATCCTGCCCTGTGATCGCCTCTTAACATATGGTGGGGGTGGGGGGGGTGGGGGTGGGGAGGGAGCGACGAATATATCCTATCGAACCCCCCTCACCTGCATTACTTGAATTGCAAGATAAGTAAGGCCTGCACAGTAGAATTAAAGCTGTATTCAATAAAGAGTAATACAGCTAAAAAGCTTATAGTCAAAGCAATCATAATAACACTAACCCAGCGTGATTCGTAACGCTTTAGTGTTAGATATCGAATAGTATAGAAACCGTAAGGCTCCCTCACGTCTGACCGACTCCATAATGCCACTAAGGATGAAGGAGGACGTGATGACCAAATAATACACCATATAGACATAATATCTAATCCCCTAAGTGGAAATATAATCCACCACAGTAGATTGGATAGAAATGAAGAGGGGGGCAAAAAACAGTGTTCCGACACCCAATCATAAAAACCTAGATGAACTCCTTACGTTTGATCTGATATCAGGACATATATTCCTGAAAAAGAGTTTAGTATAGGCATTTGAAGAAACGCTCATTAATCACACTAGGTTAATATGGAATCAACAATAGGGCTTACATCCTCTGATAACTAACACCAAACAATACCAGTAGGAAGAGAATAACCTCCTCTAACATAACGGTATCATGTCCGATAGGACAGTGAACTCGGCCTAGCTGAAGCAGCTAAAGGTCTTCCTATTCGTGAAGACAATTAAATGGCTGATGACTGCGGGCTCAGAAGGTCACTAAAGGAGACTTACAATGCTAGCCGCTAATGAAAGGAAAGAAAACACCGCTCATAATTCTAGCTGGGCTACTATGGTGTCAACAATAAGACTCAAATCTGTGACACTTAAGTAAACAAACCGAGAAGGAAAAATCACTCTTTCCTTTATGCGATTCTATTCACAAAAGACAGCGGTCTGAGCCTATCTAACATAGCTAAGAAGTCTACAACTCCGTGAAGACAGATATCTCGATGTAACTTGTGAGCCTGAAAGCTAACTAAACGGAGACTTACAACTATCGTCGCGTAAGGTAGGGAATGAAGAGCCGCTATTCTAACAGCCGTAATTCCCAAAGAGACAGTAGTCTCAACTTAGCTGCGCAGTTATGAGTCTTCATCTGTGTGAAGACATACCGATGTTACCTGAGGTCTCAGAAAGCTCACTAAAAAGATACTTACAACACTAGCCGCTAATGTATAAAAAAAGACTGCTTCTAACAGTACACAAGGCTACTATGGCTTCCACAATGGCATTAAATGCCTTGACGCCAAGGAATACAACACCGAGAAGGAAAAGACATACTTATTCCTTTTAACGGCTCTATTCCAAACCAGACAGGTATTTCAGCCTAACTATGCACTTGTCAAACTTCTATTCGCAAGGAATAGGGCATTGCATTTCTTATACTACTGCTAAGGCAAGGAAGGCGTTGTTAATCGGGACAATACTCAATGCCTGAGCCAAAAGATCCAGGAAGGAGCCAAAAGATCCAGGAAGGAAAGATCTTTCGTTTTTCCATAGCCCGGTATGTTAAGCTGTTTTTGCCTAGCAAATGCAGACATATTCAGATGGAACAAGATTCGAAGAGCTTGTGAATAAAAATTCATAGTCTTAAGGTGCCCTTCTGTGAGGGATGGAAACTCTCACCATCCAAATGTTCCATCTGAAAATATGGTCAACACCATCCGACTGAATGGATGACTGTACCAATGCAGCACCGTCCAACAGCTCACCATCGGAGCCTAATGACGGTAGTACCTGCGAATACTGGGATGCTGTGATACGCATAGCAATCTGCAGCAGCCGGGCCATGAATGAGGCTAGCAGGGCAGCAATAATCCGCATCTTACCATAAGCTGCTCATGGAGATCTGGCCCAAGATCATCTACACATGTCCTGTATAAAAAAGCCTCAATTGACTAGCTATAGTTTTAATCCAACTTCGGTGGTGAAGATTGGAAACATCTCCGTGGAACAGCCTAAACATGCGAAGTCAGATAGTTAGTCTGCCGTCAACATGCTTCATTGATGAAGCAAAGGAGGAAGCCATAGCTACAACCAATCCCGACTGCAGTGTGGAAGGAGCATCCTGAACCGCAAGCATGAATGGGTGTCCCAGCTCACTCAAGTTTCTTGAATCAAAAACAGTCGACCCCATTTGCTGACAGAAAGGAGAGGGTTCTCCAGCTCACGGTCTGCTCCAGACCTCGCCGAGCGCTCCGTTTAGATACTTGTAGGCATCTACCCCTTCGCATGCATATCCATGGAAGAAGAGGAAGCCGCAACAACAGCTGACCCTGGCTGAAGTACGGAGGGAGCATCCAACTCATCACATATCGGACGGATGCTCCGACTCATTGAAGTTTCTCAGAACACAAAACATTTGTCCCCGACTGTTAACGGGAAGGAGAACCTCTGCATTCGTGATCTGTCCCCAGATCTCGCCAAGTATCCTGCTGAGAAACTTATAGGCTAATCCCCTTTTGTGTGCTTCCAAGTAAGAAGAAGAAGAAGCCATAACCGTCGCAGGCCCTGGCTGCAGTATGGAAGAAACATTCTGATGTGTGTTCAGACTCATTATAATTTCTCACAACGGACACAGTCGACCCCGACTGTTAACAGGATGGAGTGTGTTCTCCAATCGGTGATCTGACCCCAGATCTAGCCAAGCGTCCTGTAGAGAAACTTCTGGCTTCTTCTACATGCACAGGTGACCAGATCGACCCAGCACCATCCGACAGCTTACTACTGGAGTCTATGGATGGCTGCCCCTTGCTGGGAAGCTGCGATAAGGTGAGCAAACTGCGATACCAAGTCCTGTTACGGAGGCTTGTAGAAAAGCGGATTCTATTCTCTGCTTCGTGTTGCTCCCAGGACGGAGATTTGGCCGCCGATTTCTTCGCCAAACATCCCGATGAATCAAGCCTCGAATCACTAGCAACCGCACGGACCGGGTTAGAGGGCAAAGACTGGAGCATTTTCGCTCGGCTGCATGAGCATCCAAATTTGGGTAGCTAGTGTGCGGTCATATGTGCTTCGGCGAAGCAGAGGAAGAAGCCGTAACTGCAGCTGGCCCGGGCTGCAGTGTAGAAGGAGCATCCCGAGGGGATATTAGCTCTGACTCGGTGCAAGTTTCTCAAAGCAACAGTTGACCCCAACTGTTACTGGGTTAGAGAAGGCTCTCCTGCTCGCGGCCTGATCCCAGACCTAGCCAAGCTTCCCGAAGAGAAACTTGCAGGATTCTTCCCCTTTTTTGTCGTCATCGGGGGTAAGCTTTTGTTCATCAGGTGCTCGCTCTACCCAAATCTACACTCTCCTCAACCGCAACGGACAAACCCGGTGTTATGGCTCCCACTATAGGGTAACCGCCTCACCGATCAAGCTAGCTGCTGGAATAAGAGGCCTTATTCCCTTTGATATTCAAGAGCACCTTTGCAGCTAGCTCTGTTTGCTCCTCAGAGCGCGATGACGGCAGCACATTCTAGACGGGTTTCGCAATACCATCACCATGTTCTTGTTCCTCTGGAAAAGAAACTGAAACTTAAAAAATTTATAGTAATTTATATATTTTTTATACTTACCAATGACCCAGACATAGCTGGTGCTAACTCTTAAAAATATAGGGCCAAACACAAATTTTGCCCCCCCAAATTTGCATCTAAAACCAAAGAAATCATGTCCTGAATGGCCCTCCATACTTCACCTCTACTGCGCATGCGCAGTGTCAGGGACGTCCTGAAATTGGCGCCATTAATCATTCTTACCATCAGTGCCTGGTAAGCGCTATGTCCTCAGCGGGGAGGTATGAGTTCCCAACTCCTGGGAGGGCCATCCCCGTCTGGGTCATTGGTAAGTATAAAAAATATATAAATTACTATAAATTTTTTAACATTTTTATACTGTACCAATGACCCAGACATAGCTGAATAGTAAAAAGGCTGGAGGGCCCAGGACATAGAGGAAAATCCAATAAGCTCAACAATATAAAATAGAGTCATCTCCTGGAGGAGAAAAGGAGAAATAGGCTTCACATGTATCTTTCTTATTTATGATAAATTAGAAAGACACAATACCTTCTATAATTGAGCATCATAACATCCATATTCTCTATTAACATCAAGTATAATTCTTATACTAATTATTTTTAAAGTAAGCCAATAAATAAAGTTAGTCCAGAGATTTGAGACTCTTTATACTCTTTTAAAAGTGTCCGAGGATAGTATAATAACACCCGTTTGACACGTGACATATTCAAATGCTATACTTTAAAACTATGACATGAATGAATTTAAAACATAACTTTTCACTTAAAAAACCATCCCAGTAACAGCTCAGAATTACTGACTCCGGAGGAGGTATCCCCTTGTTTTCATAATAAAACAGGTGACCCAAGGGAACACCCTCCCCCCCCCCTTTTTCTTGCCCTGGGTCAAATAGCCCAGAGTGAAGAGGGCAGCAGGACGGAGTCACTGCCAGAACATAAAGCCCACATAGCTATAGTTGCAATTGTTAAGTGATCGACATTCTGAGCAGCCGATAATGGACCTAAATAATGCAGGCCTCCAGAAATGGACTCGATATTTCTGAGATAAAAATTTGTGAATGTGGATGGCTGAGACCAATATGCAGCCAACTTAAAATCTATAATAGCAATACTATTTACGCAAGCCCAAGATGTAGAAGAGCTCTTACTTCATGAGCCGAAATCTTAAGCAAAGACTGCTGAGTTAAGGATAGATTATCCTAAGCAGTACCGATAGTTAATTGAATGCATTAAGTAATAGAATGGACCGAAATGACCTTTCTATTAGGCATCAGAGCCAGAAGAAGCTTTACGTCCTTACTTATAAACTGAGATCTGTTAATAAATACATAAAGGTATATCCGGACAGAGTAAAGGCCTATGCCCGCTCGAAGACAGAAGGACCTTAAAAACAATAGGTTCCGGATATTATTAGGAGCCTGATTCTTAACCAAAAATACAACATTAGTAGTAAAGGTAATAGAGTTTCCGATACTACGAAAGTGAGAATCGTCCACCGATAGTGCATGAAGCTCACTGACTCTTCAGCAGAAGAGAAGACTAAGAGAATTGCTACCTTAAAAGGCCAGAATTTGAAACTACTGTCTCAAGAGGTTCAAATGGTAGCTTTAGTTAATAAGAACCCAAGCTAAATTCCGAATAGGAATTAATCTAACGATTCTAGGTCTCTTATCGAAAAGTTTCAAACTAACTTAGATAAAGAGACATTAGGCTCCATTGTAAACTATCAAGGTGTGCATAGGTATCAGATAACATAGACCTATAACCTTTAAAAGTAACTGGCTGCAGTTGATCTCGTCAAACAAGTATACTAGAAAGTTTGCAATGTCTGGTATGGAGGGATAAAAAATATCAACATAAAGATCCCTACACCAACGACGGAAGACCCTCCACTTTAGCCACATAGTATAGCGAAGAGGAGGTCCTCCTACAGCTAGAAATCGCGTCCACTGCTCGTCCTGTACAATGCTTGCCATGCAAGAAGGACCGCACAACGGAATACGTGAAGGTTGAGACGTTGCGGGTTGTGATAAAGTTGACACGATTTCCCCAGCGAAAAAAGATCCTCTCGTGGAGGAAGTTTCCGCGGTAAGTCCCACAGCAGACATCTAAGTAAATTTATCCACCGTCTCTGTGGAGACAAAGATGCTACCAACAGAATTGTATTGTGAATGTATAATCCTAGCAATACTTGCTGAATCAACAGCGCTGGAGGATACGCATATCCTATCATCCCGTCCTACTAGATCGATAGAGCGTTAACTACATATGCTCGGGGATCCGGACACGGTGACACATACGTCTGCAACTGATTGGAGAGTTGTGTCGCAAATAAATTTATCACTGGGCACTCCCATTGGTAGCAAATCTGATTGAATACCTGTTTGTTGAGAGTCCATTCTGACGGCAACAAATGACCCTTACGTGAAAGGGAGTCTGCTAATACGATCCGACGACCGAGAATATGACGAACCGAAACAGAACTTGGTGTTCTATTACAAACAGAAGGATTCTTTCTGTTAAAATCAATAACGGAACCGAATGAGTGCCTCCCTGGTTCCGGATATACGCAACTACTGTCGTATTATCGGACAGGATTTGGACATGCGTTTCTGAATAAAATTCATCCAATGAAGTAGTGCAAGCCAAAAAAATATTCTTTCTTGGAAGTGCTTGCCTAAAAACTGCAGAACCCAAAGACCCTGGCACTTCGAATCTGCTGGGATCAATATTGTGTCCCAACCTGTTTGACTGGTATCCGTCATAATCGAAAAACTCGGATCCGGCAACTACAGTGGAACTCTCTGAGTCAACCACCGAATGTTTGCCCATGTCTGAATCTCTTGTTACACTTGATTGACAAGAGAACGTGTATATCGAGCAATTCAAGATTGCTGAAAGGTTGCCGTCGAAGAGAAGCTTCTCCGAGACCGGAGCGACTCTGAGAGAGTTCTTCACCTTACTATCTACGCGCGTGGATGTAGCTAGGGCTGCGTCACGTCTAACCAACTCCAGGTTGCCACTGAAGGGCGGAGTTATACGTGGAAAAACTACTGCCCCTGAAAGAAATCTCATTGAGGATCATATCCTGGAATTCTTTCTCTTGAAGACGTAATGATAACGCCTCAGTAAGGTGGTCTACGGATGATAAAGCATCTAAGTTAAGTCTATTATACATCATTGTCGTTTCCAATGTCGTGGTTGGAATTGACATAGACGGCGAAAAAGATAATTCCCAGTCTACAGCCTCGCCGTCTTAGACGCAAAGGAACTCTCGGTATGCCCAGTTCTGCCAATAAAAATTTATTTTCCTAGAATTCATGAAAGGCAGAATGGAGCATTGCGGACAAGAAACTAGACTAGCATGTTTGGTAGCAAGCTTATATATAGCGTCGTTCAATAATTCAAATGTTCTAAAGACATTATTGGACTGCATCGGCAACTCAGGGACAATGTCCCTGAACCGATCCAAAACTCCGTGTCCAATGACGCTATTAGTCTCTTATCCAGCATCGCAGCAATGTAGTCCGACGGAACAACCTCTGGAAGATAATGCCGGAAGAAATGTAGGGCAGCTTCTGTTGTTCCGAAAGGGAAGGCTCGAAATCGTCCGAATCCCTTTCGCCATCCTGTGAAGTGCTCGGTCGTCCATACCTGATGCAACAGCGGAGCGCACCGACCCAGCGCCGTCGGATTATTCCTGATCCGACCGAGAATCTGTCATTTGCTGGGATACTGCGATAAGCTGTGCTATTTTGGATAGCACGTCCGTCACTGAGGCCTGTGGAGAAGCGGTCTTACGATGCATTGCCGTTGGAAGCTCCGTGTTCGTTACCCCGTGCATACTTCTATTATGCGAGCGACCGGAGTGTGCAGGCCTCATGTCCCTTGGCTACCGGATGGCGTGACCTGTTCGCCGTGGAATCACTGAATGACGAAGCTGGCCGGATACTCGAGGTCACATAGCCAATGTGCGGTCATGTGCGCTGCTGTGAGGAAGAGGAAGCATTATCGACAGTCACTCGGACTGTCTATATAACGGAGCGTCCCGAGCGGCGGACATATGCTCCAAATGTGAAATGTCTGTACCACAACATCCGGTCCCATATGTTGTTGCACGAGAGAGGGACCTCTCTTGCTCGCCGCCTGGACGGACCGGATGAGCTGGGAACTGGACTAACAGGCTTCCTCCGATCTCTCCTCTAATCCGTCGTCACTGGGTGTGTACTAAAGTCTATTATAGTGCTCGCATCACCCAAATCTCCTTCCTAGACCGCAACGGACGAACCCGACTACCGAACCATTCGATGAATGGACGCTACACCGGGTGAGCTAGCGAATGTCAACTCTGTCGATCCTACTAATGACCTCTTAGGCAATTGACGTAATCCATGAGCACTAATTGCCGCTAGCTCTTCATTAACTATGACGACAGAGGCACATTTTTGAAAGACATCTCAGTAATTTTGCGAACAAGAAACCAGACATGCTTGTAAATAGCAAGCATATAAAAAAAAATATATAGCGCCGTTCAATAAATCGAAAGTTTCTGAGACATTATTCTACTGTGTCGGAACTGAGGGACGATGTCCCTGAACCGAACCAAAAATTTCTGTGTCCACCGACGCTATCAGTTTCTTATCCGGCATTGCAGCATTCTGGTCCGACGAAGAACCTCTAGAAGATGAAGTCGGATGACATATACAGCAGCTCATGTTGTTCCGAAAGGGAAAGCTCGAAATCCTCCGAATCCCTTTCGGCATCCCGTCGGACCGTATGAAATTTTCGGACGTCTGCACCTGATGCTTCCGCGGAGCGTCCCGACCCAGCGTCATCGGATATTACATGATGCGACAGAGATTCTGTCGTTGCTGGGATGCTGCAATAAGTTGTGCTATTTGGGATAGCACGTCCGTCACCGAGGCCTGTGCACTAGCGGTCTTACGATGCTTTGCCGCTGGAAGCTCCGTGTACGTTGACTCCCGCATACTTTATGCGAACGTCCAGAGTCTGCAGGCCTCGTGTCCCTGGCTATCGGATGGCGTGACCTGGTCACCGAGGATTCTCTGATTGGCGAAGTTGACTGGATATCCGAGGTCACGTAGCCAAGAGCGGTCGTGTGCGCTACCATGAGGATGAGGAAGCCTTATTGACAGTCTCTCCGGGCTGTCTATCTAACGGAGCGTCCCGAGCGGCGGACGTATGCTCCGAATGCGAAACATTTTGTACCACAACATCTAGGGCCAGATGTTGTTGTATGAGAGAGGGGCCTCTCTCGCTCGCAGTCCGGATGGACCTGGGCGAGCTAGGATGAATGGACGCTACACCGGGCGAGCTAGCGGACGTCAAAGGCCGTCGATCCTACTAGGGACCTCTTAGGCAATTGACGTATTTTATGAGCACTTTTCCGCTAGCTCTTCATTAATTGTGACGATGGAGGCACACTTTTGGAAGACATCACGGACACATCACCCTGTTCTTGATCGTCAGAAATAGAGATTGATAAACTAGAGTGACCCTGCGGGGAAAGTACCGGAATGGCCATTTCCCCACTAACATACCGAGACACACGCTACCCATGTTGTCATCAAAATTAACACATACGGAACAGGAGTTAGTGAGAGTACACTGACTACATTTATACAATGATTATGAAAGTCAGAGGAAGATTTCCTCTTATTACAATTGAACAATATCCTTTCAATGTGAAAAGAAACAAAGTCCTCGTACTCGCACCAACCCCTGACAATCAAAATACATAATAACATGATCCATTAACATAGAAAAAATAACTGAAATCAAAAAATTTTGAAAAAATATTTTTTCAGAAAAGCCCAAGTTTCTGAAAGTAACGTTCAGCCCCAATGGATCCCAAGCCTAAGAGTGGACAAAAATTTTACAAATATTTTAAACAATTAATGCAACACTTACGAACAATAATAATGTATCTAGTAATGATTAAACTAACATCAAGATATTATTTTCAAGAAATCCCCCCTCACACAGAGGGCTGTTGTCAATGTGAACAAGAAGTGTAAAAACACCAGAAACAAGACTCCAGGCACTGATAGCCCTGGCCCGAAATCAGTTACCAATAATACACCATCTGATGCAAAACAGAGACTTCCAGGGAAGAAACTGCAGAACATCAGATGGTAGATGCAGAACACTACGCCTAACCACCCATAGGTGAAGACGTAAACATGGGGAAAAGAACAGAATTCATTCTGTTATCCAGCTAAAACTCCCAAGAAATTTTAGTAATAATATTACAGAAAATATGCCAAAAGCATGGGAGAATAGCTAGGGGGGACTTAAAGGAAAGGGAGAGAGGAAAACACTGAACAAGCAGTGTAACTTGATAACAAGAATGACAACAACAGGCTCTTGCCTCGAAAATAGGTAACTTAACATAATTTCATTAAAAAATTTTAAGTTACAGCCCTGATTATTTTCTGTCACTTATTTTTCCTCTCCTCCTTCTATATCCTCCTTAGAATCACCATTTCTCTACTATTTATGTGTCTCGCATCATTTAAACTGAGATTTACAAGCACAAAGATCAGTCAGATGTTAACTGATGAAGGGCCAAACAAAGAATGATTAATGGCGCCAATTTCGGGACATCCTTGACACTGCGCATGCGCAGTAGAGGTGAAGTATGGAGGGCCATTCAGGACATGATTTCTTTGGTTTTGGATGCAAATTTTGGGGATTGGGGGGCAAAATTTGTGTTTGGCCCTATATTTTTAAGAGTTAGCACCAGCTATGTCTGGGTCATTGGTACAGTATAAAAATATTCGAATTATCTTGCAGTGGCAGCCCAGACACGGGAATTTCATCGCAAATACATAGTGCGACACCTGCTTCCAACGTTAGTGTCCCAATGAGTTGACCCCGACCACACAAGTAGGACCTGAATCAGTAGGAGTGCAGCGACTACAGGCAAGACAACAAGCATGTAAATCCGATGTAGACTTCGTAGCCCTACACAAAGAGCAATAATCTTCATAATAAAATCAAAACAAAGTCCACTGCACTCCTAAAATCTAACATATAATAATAATACATTATAAGGATACATAACGAAGACAATCAAAAATAATTTTGAAATAAATCAAAACAATTTTTTCCGAAATTCATTTTGAAAATGCCTAAGTTCCCCAAGGGAACCTTACAAGCCCAAGGGCATCCCAATAGAGCCTAAGTGTGGACAAACACCAGAATATTAAAGCTACACTACCGGAATATTAATAAATGTATACTACTATAACTGTGATGTAATAAAACTCTTATTATTACCTGTTAAGGGCATTGTTAAAAGTAAACAACGTCAAGAAGAAAAACCGGAAACTGGACAATAGGCAAACAAAAGGCCCAAGTCAGTAAGCAATTAACTATTACCTGATGCAAAGCTAGGGCTTCATGTGAAGAAAAAACAATGCATCTGATAGAAGATGCATGACAATAACGACCCAGCACTCCTAGGGGGAAGACGTAATAGTGGGGATAAACAGATTAAACCTTCTGTACAACACGTTAAACTCAACACGTTAAACTCATAAGAAATTGAATAAAAAATTTCAATAAAAAACAGCCAGAAAGCTTAGGAGTTTAACCGGAGGATTCATGGAAGGAGGGGAAGGAACACATAACCAACAGTAGGTAAATCATTAGCAAAACTAATTACGTCAAGGCGTATATCCTGAAATTGGGTAACATGAAATAATTTTCATATCATTTAAAAGTTACAGCCCTGAACGTCTCAAACCACCGTAGTTCACTTCCAGCATCCATTTACTTCCTTGAATCCACATATACTTCACTGATTTGTGTCTGGCATCCATCAAAAAAGTGATTTAAAGCACAGATGTCAGTTCAGATGTTTACTGACTTTGGGGCAAACAAAGAATTGTGTTTGCCCCAATTCCGGTCTCTTCCTGGGTACTGGGCATGCACAAATACAAAAGTATGCAGGGCCAGATAAGACTTTTAATTTTTGTTGCTGTATGCAAATTTTAGGAATTAGGGGGTTCAATACTTGTGTTTGGCCCTTAATAATATTGAGGTTGCACCAGCTAAGTCTGGGCCATTGGGTGTAGTATAAAAATATAGTCTGTCAATGATTTCTATTTGGCACACATGTGCAGAACAGATTTTAATTTTCCGCATGGTTTAGTATTGCTATAGATAGGAAGGCGTTTAATAAATGGTTATGTTTCTGTCAGTTATATGCAATTAACAAGGTTATTCAATTAACCTTTTCCAGACAGATAAGAAAGTAATTTTATACACCTCACAAGTTAATTTATAAAGTAGGTTAATTTTTCCGCCCAGTCTTAAAAGTAACTCAGATGGGTGTGCATGAACCATACATTTTCCAAATGCTCTTTTTAGGAGCCATTTGAAAAAAAGTAAATTTAATTCCAGCATGTTTGTTGATTATTTTTGTTCCTCAGTTATGTAAGTGGGAACAAGTACCCATTAACACTCCCGCTGTAGATAAATTCCTAGTCCTGCTTATTGTTTTGGTGAAAAAAGAGGCAATTGTGCCTGGAGGAAGTATAGACAGGAACGTGTGACACAATATTTTGAAATCTTATAATCAGTGGTGTAGATCCCATCCACCCCAAAATGGCCTTATGTATGGAGCGGATACGCATGAAATTACAGGTAACATTTCACATGTTGTGTAAAGTTACTCTCTGTCAAGCTAGAAAATATCCTAGATACCCCTCCTTTGGGGCATGTTTTTAAAAACATTTCTTTGGGGGAGGTCTCCCAAATTCCCAGTAATGGCAGGAGGTTTGATATTGCATACTCTCTCCCACCCAGGCCCTCATTATATACTGGTGGCATGTCAATCTAGGCTCTCAAAATATAGACTCCTGGCTATAAGTCTGAATCACTATCACATTCCCAATAAGAAACCAAATTGCATATTTTCCTCGCTTCATCATCATCAATGAATTTGTGTTCCATAGCCATAACAACCCTTCTATAGAATATTGTTATCTTAACTCTTAGAAGCCGGGGAATCAGAATGAATTTATAGAACATGACATATCACAAAAAACTTGCAGTAAAGCAGGTGCTTCTAGACAAGTGTCGTCTGTCTATTCAGGCAGACGACACTAGACTAGAAGCACCTGCTCAGTGTTTAATTATCCTCAGCCCAAAGATAGCAGAACCGACACAGCCAGATTACTTGCCATATTACATCACAGGCAAAAAAACTTGACTAAAGGCTTCTAAGAGTTAAACAATGCAATATAAGCCACAAGCAATGAATCATTCCGACATGAATATTCTTGTGAATTGAACCGAGTTGTTCCTTTAGAATATGCAGAATACAAAGGATAGACACAGCAGCATGCTGACACAATATCACCTGTTAACTAGTAGAGTGCTAAATTATTCATGACCATCAAAATTTGTTCAATTGTCTTTGCCTTGTCACAATTCATGGGAGAGTGCCAGCTCATAAACTGTTACAAGGCAAATTCTAAGACTAAATAATATCACTTCAAAGACTAGAGAAAGTGATTGTACCTTGGGAACAATACACAGGATTTTCCTCAGTGGTTTTACTCACTGTTCTACTCAGCAAGTCCTAAGGGAGCTCAATACCAAAAAAAAATTTGAATTTTTTTTCGGTTTCGTGAAATGTTTTGGCAGAAAGGTGTTAACCAACTACCATTTTGTGTCCTTGATTAATAGAGAAGCGTATTACAGTCATTCCTGTGAAAAATTCAAGTCAATCGCCCCTTCCAGTCCAAAGAAATCGGCTCCCGCATATTTGGGCGGTTTTGACTGGAAAAACATTTTCCACAATATGCAGATAGTTTTATTTATGAGAACTAATAAATCTAGAGATAATAACGTAAAAAAAAACACAAGAAATTTTTTTTGAATTTTTGGTCACAGTGTCCCGAAGCCATGTTTGACTGCTAGCAGAAGCCAAACGAAGACCAACTCCACTTCCAAAATATGATACCTGTTCATGTACACTGTGAATTTAACACTTCTAACCTTAGAAGCTTTCAAATCATCCCCGTTGTTGAGTACTGTGACGGCAAAGTAGCCCGGTTGTAACAAAAATTCCGACTTTTGGTCAAAAATTTCAGTCCAAACAGGGCCGAAAATTTTCAGTGTAAAAAAAAGGAAAAAAGCATAAAAAACGAACAAATTTTTTCGATTTTTTGGCCGCCATTTTGGATTAACGAAAAATCGAAACAAAATTCTTTCAATTTTTTTATTAAGCGGTATTACTGCCTTCAATTTGGATCCCTTTTAGAAGGCTCATTATATTTAAATCTCGATATTTCAATCCAAAATAGCCGATTTTCGAGATAACTTTCCGTTTTGTGAAAAATTTTGGCAGAAAACAAAAAATGGAAAAAAATACCGATTATATTTGTTTTAGACAAGAGTAATTCTGACAAGTCTGTCGAAAAATGAAGTCGATAGCTTTTCTCCTTCATGAGATATTGGCCTGCGAAGCTTTGGGCATTTTTGCCCAACAAGAAACATTTTCCCAAATATACTGCACCAACTACCATTGTGTGCCCTTGATTAATAGAGAAGTGTACTACAGTCATTCCTGAGAAAAGTTCAAGTCAGTCGCCCCTTCCAGTCCAAAGATATCGGCTCCCGCATATTTGGGCGTTTTTGGGAGGTTTTGGCTGGAAAAACATTTTCTGCAATATACAGATAGTTTTATTTGTGAGAACTAATGAATCTAGACATAATAAAGTAACAAAAACACAAGAAATTTTTTTTCAATTTTTGGTTACACTGTCCTGAAGCCATGTTTGACTGCTAGCTGAAGCCAAACGAAGAAAAACTCTAATTCCAAAAGACGATAACTGTTCATGTACATTGTGAATTCAACATTTCTAACCTTATAAGCTTTCAAATCATCCCCTTTGTTGAGTACTGTGACAGCAAAGTAGCCCGGTCATAACAAATATTTCCAACTTTTCGTCGAAAATTTTCAAGTCCAAACTGAAATTTTTTGTGGTGCAAAAAAAATTTTTTTTTGTCTTCAAATGGCCTGAAACGCATAAATAACCGAAAATATAAATTCGATTTTTCGGCCGCCATTTTGGATTGTCGGAAATTCGAATTGAAATTTTTTCGATGGTTTTTACAATTCGGTGATACAGTCTTCATTTCTAAGCTTTAGTTGGTTCAACATATCCCTGTCCCGAGATTGAGTTAAAAAATGGTCAAAATTTGAATTTTTTTTGGTTTGAAAAATGTTTTGGCAGAAAGGTGTTAACTACATACATTTTTGTACCATATGCTGATAGAGGGGTGTATTGCTGACATGTCTGAGAATATTCTCAAGTCAGTCGCCCTTTCCAGTCCAAAGATATGAGCTGCCGACTATTTTTGTTAAAGGGTTAACTAAAACATTTTCAGAAAAAATGGGAATGTGACGATTAGTTAGAACTTATGACCCTTTATGAGTACAGAAACTATAAAAAAAATCGTTCAGAGCGTTTTCAAAATAAAAGTGTGGAAGAATAAAAAAAAAAAAAAAAAAAATAATCAATGCAATAACAAATAGATTTTCCCTTTAGGAAAATCAAAATAATATGAAGCATAAACACTGAATTTAAAGCCTGCACTTTGGAAAAGAGCCCAAATATGGACTTCAAGCACTATACCAGGTAAGGGTTAAAAAACATCCATTCAAGTGGGATCCACTGAATTAACATAAACTCTTATCAAATCGTTCCAGTTGTGGACCACAAACGAATGTGTAGTCAGTACTCAAATACAAGAGAAAGCCCTAATATGACCACTTGTTATCACTGTGACCTTGAACCAAAGAAAATAATTTAACTAGGTGACACAAACTAGGAAAAAATTCAATTTTATTGCAATGAATAAAACACATTTTTAATTTAGTAGATCTGCCAATTACTGTAAAAGATTATTTAAATTAAATTTTTTAGATGTTGACATGCATGCATAACTTTGACCTTACAAGTTGTACAGATCCTACATTTTGTGTGTCGTGTCCTTTTCAACATCACGTTACAAAATAGAATTTTGTACCAAAATATAGAATATGCCCATAGTAGCTTGGTGTACCACATGTTCACCATTCGTGGTGAAGTGGTGTTAACTGCAAGCCTTTGGCATGCAGTTAACACCACTTCACCACAAATGGTGAACATTTGGTACACCAAGCAACTTTGGGTATATTTTTTTATACCATGATCATCAGATTATTAAAAGTCGCTATTATTTTTTCTCGATTTTACTGAGCAGCAGGCGTACATATGTGCAAATTTGTTTTTGTTTACATGAGCATTGGTGGGAAGTACATCCATTGTCAATTTTATCACTGAAATGAAACAGAAAAAGAAACGGGGACCTTTTTCATTTTAATAACCTATTAACATACTATTTCAAGTTATGGATGCTTTATTAACATGACACAATGCATATTTGTTAATTTGGGGTATTTTATGGGGTAAACTCATTTAGAAACATAATAACATGATTCATACCCCAAATCAAGATTGAAATTTAAGGACTTTTCCAGGAATTTCAAGGACCAAAAATGTGAATTTCCATGACCAATATTTGTATCTGTAATAACAAAAAATATGCGATATATTTACCACACTTGTGGCTGATCAGAGCCGACTCGCCCATATTTCTACGTCAAACAACTTTACACACGCTCGACGTTTTGCCCTATGTTTGTATTTCGAATCACTCGTAATCCATTCTTTACATTCCTTCTTATCAGTCCATTTTTCTTGAAATACACACTTTCCAGGTATTTTAATATCAAACTGAAAGACTTCACAAGCAAGCACAAGATTATTGTTTTCCAAAACGCACAGAAAAATACGACAACACGCGACCGGAAACAAAAAAAGAATGTGGTGAATTGGAGCATGTTCGACAGTGTCCCTAAAATTTTGACTGGGTTTTCCATGACTTTCAAGGACTGGCCTAACAAAACGTTCGTTTTCCATGACTTTCAGGCCTGGAATTTAAAAACGACCAAATTCCAGGACTTTCAAGGTTCCAGGACCCACGTGCAAACCCTGTAATTATTAATTGCCACTTTCATTTCACTCTTTGTGAGGTAACGTGCAATAAATTTAGACAAGTTCAGGTCGACATCACCAAAGTTTGAGGATGTAGTTCCACTGTAGGTGTAAATTTTAACTACTGAAATCCCATTGCTGGCATGTTCACCACAGTTGGTGTATAAGTAACATTTAAGTCATAGGCTTTTAATATATAGTAGAATAGGTAACCATGGTGTAAATATAAATTAATAATACTACCTGTACTCTGATAACATCCTTAGCTGCCCACAGTAATGTATTTTTATTTCCTTTTGCAAAGTCTGTCTTGTCCTAGAAAGTAATGTGATATGTTACCCTTTATACCATAATTGCTATGTGCATTCAACATTACGTGACAGTGTAGACATTGGGAATTGTGCTTGATACACCACATGTGGAATCCAGATTATGAGTAAGAACACCAGGTAAGAATGCATTTGATTGGATGTTATGCATCAGAGTGATGTTATGACATGAATGACATGCTTCAACACAAAGCATTGTAAAACAAGAAAGTTATCAGGCTGCCGAAGCTAATATTTTTCTTTACAATATCAGCTTCATCGACTTAATTCAAGTTTAATCGTGATATAAATACAGAATGCCCCTCAGGTAGAGTACAGGAAACAACATCCCTTGTTGTGTTTTTCTTATATTTTACGAACGCCTTTGGCACATGTGAAATACAGGAAAACTCCACCTCAAGTGGTTGATTCCAATCTCCCATACTTGACCCTCATTGTGTTCCATCCTGATACCGGATACAAATTGCAGGAAGCCAATGATATGTTCCTCATTCAATGTGTAGCTCATTCCAATGAGGGAGTAACATATGGTTTTCTTGAAATTGTTTGAAAAATTTGAAAAAATAATATTTAAAATAATAAATTTGGATGTCATCTGTGATGGGCAAAGGGTTAAGATTATAAACTGCATGTATAATGGAAGATGATGTACATTAATCTTAACTGAATGTAACAGTCCTATCAATCCATCAAAATTCATAAAAGTAAGAACTGAAAAAGTTAAAAATCTGTTTCTCAGGCCCACCTGCATCGTCCTTTTGGCTGCTGCATGCACTCTTTTTATAACTAATGCAAACTTAAAGAAATAAAATTTAAATGGTTAATATCTTATATTTTACCCAAGTTAATAAAATTGATAAATTTGTCCCTTGAAAAAGCCTTCTCGCACTCATGGGATGAAATACACCACCACTCATGCTATTCTGTAGATTATGAGGCCTAAAACATAAAACAAACCACGAACATGAACTTTTGATGGTAAAGAAAAAATTACAAAAATAAAAATATGCCTGCCAACCTGAAATTTTACAAAAAATGGCCTGAAAAACAGAAGATCCACTTTGTGGGGCCTAACCATTCAAAATTTATTATTTTTTTTAATTGCTGCTCCGAAAACGTAGTTTATGATACCCTCATAGGAACAAGTCTGACAAGTTTATTGCAATGAGGGACCATAAGCTGTGTTTTTAAGGCAAATGTTTTTTGTTATTCATGAAATACTTTTAGAAGATTTGTCCACCAACCTCTTGCATTGGGTAAAGAGTTATCTGTTTTACTGTTGTGACTATTTCAAGCATGGATATAACATCTTTGTTTTTGTGGAGATACTGCTGTTATGTGGATCTCTTCTGGAAAGAGACCACTTAGTTCTTTCAAACAATATCTCACTGAGCAGCATGTCATCAGCTCAATAACAGAAATTTCAAGAATTTGTCATAAAATTATGGACCAATTTGATCAAATTTAGCAAAAAAAAAAATAGTTAGGAGTTGAATACTAATTTAGATTCCCTACAACTTACCAGAGTGGTTTTAAATGCTCTGAAAAGAAAATCCAGTAGTTTCCTTTCAAATGCTTGTTCATTATTGAAATTATGTGCTGCAGTTTCAAAAAGCAAAACAACTTTCTTGCTTTCAACTATTTGTTCATCAGTTCTCTCATCTGGAAAACAACAAAAATACCCCATAAAATCTTTGTAGACTAATGAATACATAGAGGATATCTAGTGTTTTTGAGTCGATACCGAAAGTTAAAAAATTTATAGTAATTTATATATTTTTTATACTTACCAATGACCCAGACATAGCTGGTGCTAACTCTTAAAAATCTAGGGCCAAACACAAATTTTGCCCCCCAATCCCCAAAATTTGCATCTAAAACCAAAGAAAACATGTCCTGAATGGCCCTCCATACTTCGCCTCTATTGCGCATGCGCAGTGTCAAGGACGTCCCGAAATTGGCGCCATTAATCATTCTTACAACCAGTGCCTGGTAAGCGCTATGTCCTCAGCGGGGAGGTATGAGTTCCCAACTCCTGGGAGGGCCATCCCCGTCTGGGTCATTGGTAAGTATAAATGAAAGTGTCAATGACACTGTAGCTCAACTTGTTAAGACATGTACATGTATAGTATGTGACACAGCAATGACAAACATCTAGGTAATGACCTGATAACAAAGGTACATATAAAGTATTGTAATGGTCTGTACATAAATACTGACTGTAGCATGTAACAAATGTATAGGTAAAGTATTGTAAAGGTGGGTGACAGTCAGATGCTAAACTAGAAAAGAAATCTTTTGAGTCCCAGAGTGGGTCTAACTGAACACCAAATTATTTGTTCTCAAAGCACAGTGATAAGAAAGGCACCCGAAAACACACTCGTTCCTGTCCCAGGGTGATAACAAAGGTACCCAAGAAGTTTTGTGAAGATCAGTTCATAAATACGAGCCTTATAGAAGTTGTGACAAAAAACTGATTGGACCTAACTTCGGTACAAAATGGCCATTGGCAGCCATCTTGAATTTTGGACTGAACCCCAAAATATTTGTTCTCATAGCACAGTGATAACAAAGGCACCTCAAAACACACTCGTTCCTGTCCCAAGGTGAAAACAAAAGTACTCAAGAAGTTTTGTGAAGATCAGTTCATAAATATGAGCTGTATAGAACTTGTGACAAAAAACTGATTGGACCTAATTTCGGTACAAAATGGCCACTGGCAGCCATCTTGAATTTTGGACCGTACCCAGAAACACTCGTTCTCGTCCCAAGGTGATAACAAAGGTACCCAAGACATTTCGTGAAGATCAGTTCATAAATACAGACTCTAGTCTGAGCCGTATTGACATGTGTACTTACTGTGTGTAAGTCGCACTGAAAAAATCAAAGTTCATCTAATTTGCATAATTTCTGCACGAGAAAAAAACCCGTATTATATGTGATGCATCCCATGGTACTAAACATTCACACAAAAAAATTATTCAAATCAGGGCTTTCATATGGAAGTTCTGTGCAAAAATCTGATTGCACCTAATTTTGTACAAAATGGCTGCCATCGGCCATCTTGAATTTCGGACCGGACCCCAAAACACTCGTTCTCGTCCCACGGTGATACCAAAGGTACCCAAGAAGTTTCGTAAAGATCGGTTCATAAATACGGCCTCTAGCCCGAGCCGTATTGGCATTTGCACTTGCAGTGCTGAAAGTAACCCCAAAAAACATCAAAATTAGTCTAATTTGCACAATTTACGTACGAGAAAAAAACCCGTATTATATGTGATGTATCCCATGGTACTAAACATTCATACAAAAAATTATTCAAATCAGAGCTTTCATATGGAAGTTCTGTACAAAAAACAGATTTCTGCATCGTCGGTACAAAATGGCAGCTGGCAGCCATCTTGAATTTCGGACCGCACCCAAAAACACTCATTCTCGTCCCACGGTCATAACAAAGGTACCCAAGAAGTTTCGTAAAGATCGGTTCATAAATACGACCTCTAGCCCGAGCCATAGCAGCTTGGCACTTACAGCTCTGAAAGTAACACTAAATAAATCAAAGTCAGTCTAATTTGCATAATTTACGCACGAGAAAAAAACCCGTATTATATGTGATGTATCCCATGGTACTAAACATTTATACAAAACTTTATTCAAATCAGAACTTTCATACAGAAGTTCTGTACAAAAAACTGATTTTTGCATCATCGGTACAAAATGGCCACTGGCAGCCATCTTGAATTTCGGACCACACCTAAAAACACTCGTTCCCGTCCCAGGGTCATAACAAAGGTACACAAGAAGTTTCGTAAAGATCGGTTCATAAATACGACCTCTAGCCCAAGCCATAGCCAATTGTTGACGTATGGACAGACGGACAGATGGACGGACGGACAGACGGACGATGGGCCATGACAATAGCTCAAATTTGACTTCGTCAAAGTTGAGCTAAAAATATATAAATTACTATAAATTTTTTAACATTTTTATACTGTACCAATGACCCAGACATAGCTGAATAGTAAAAAGGCTGGAGGGCCCAGGACATAGAGGAAAATCCAATAAGCTCAACTATATAAAATAGAGTCATCCCCTCGAGGAGAAAAGGAGTATTAGGCTTTACATGTATCTTTCTTATTTATGATAAATTAGAAAGACACAATACGTTCTATAATTGAGCATCATAACATCCATATTCTCCATTAACATCCAGTATAATTCTTATACTAATTACTTTTAAAGTAAGTCAATAAATAAAGTTAGTCCAGAGAATTGAGACTCTTTATACTCTTTTAAAAGTGTCCGAGGATAGTATAATAACGCCCGTTTGACATGTGACATATTCAAATGCTATACTTTAAAACTATGACATGAATGAATTTTTAAAACATAACTTTTCACTTTAAAACCATCCCAGTAACAGCTCAGAATTACTGACTCCGGAGGAGGTATCCCCTTGTTTTCATAATAAAACAGGTGACCCAAGGGAACACCCTCCCCCCCCCCCCTTTTTCTTGCCCTGGGTCAAATAGCCCAGAGCGAAGAGGGCAGCAGGGCGGAGTCACTGCCGGAACATAAAGCCTACATAGCTATAGTTGCAATTGTTAAGTGATCGACATTCTGAGCAGCCGATAATGGACCTAAACAATGCAGGCCTCCAGAAAAGGACTCAATATTTCTGAGATAAAAATTTGTGAATGTGGATGGGTGAGACCAATATGCAGCCTTCTTAAAATCTATAATAGCAACACTATTTACGTAAGCCCAAGATGTAGAAGAGCTCTACTTCATGAGCCGAAATCTTAAGCACAGACTGCTGAGTTAAGGATAGATTATCCTAAGCAGTACCGATAGATAATTGAATGCATTTAGCAATAGAATGGACCGTAATGACCTTTCTATTAGGCATCAGAGCCAGAAGAAGCTTTACGTCCTTACTGATAAACCGAGATCTGTTAATAATACATAAAGGTCTAGCCAGACAGAGTAAAGGCCTATGCCCGTTCGAAGACGGAAGGACCTTAAAAACAATAGGTTCCGGATATTTATTAGGAGCCTGATTCTTAACCAAAAATCCAACATCAGTAGTAAAGGAATAGAGTTTCCGATACTACGAAAGTGCATGAAGCTCACTGACTCTTCAGCAGAAGAGAAGACTAAGAGAATTGCTGTCCTAAAAGGCCAGAATTTGAAACTACTGTCTCAAGAGGTTCAAATGGTTGCTTTAGTTTAATAAGAACCCAAGCTAAATTCCGTATAGGAATTAATCTAAGGATTCTAGGTCTATTTATCGAAAAGTTTCAAACTAACTTAGATAAAAAGACATTAGGCTCAATTGTAAACTATCATGGTGTGCATAGGTATCAGATAACATGGACCTATAACCTTTAATAGTAACTGGCTGCAGCTGATCTCGTCAAACAAGTATACTAGAAAGTTTGCAATGTCTGGTATGGAGGGATCAAAAATATCAACATAAAGATCCCTACACCAACGACGGAAGACCCTCCACTTTAGCCGCATAGTACAGCGAAGAGGAGGTCCTCCTACAGTTAGAAATCGCGGCCACTGCTCGTCCTGTACAATGCTTGCCATGCAAGAAGGACCGCACAACGGAATACGTGAAGGTTGAGACCTTGCAGGTTGTGATGAAGTTGACACGATTTCCCCAGCGAAAAAAGATCCTCTCGTGGAGGAAGTTTTCGCGGTAAGTCCCACAGCAGACACCTAAGTAAATTTATCCACAGTCTCTGTGGAGACAGAGATGCTACCAACAGAATTGTATTGTGAATGTATTATTCTAGCAATACTTGCTGAATCAACAGCGCTGGAGGATACGCATATCCTATCATCCCGTCGTACTAGATCGATAGAGCGTTAACTACATATGCTCGGGGATCCGGACACGGTGACACATACGTCTGCAATTGATTGGTGAGTTGTGTCGCAAAAAATTTATCACTGGACGCTCCCATTGGTAGCAAATCTGATTGAATACCTGTTTGTTGAGAGTCCATTCTGACGGCAACAATCGACCCTTACGTGAAAGGGAGTCTGCTAATGCAATCCGACGACCCAGAAAATGACGGACCGAAACAGAACTTGGTGTTCTATAACAAACAGAAGGATTCTTTCCGTTAAATTCAATAACGGAACCGAATGAGTGCCTCCCTGGTTCTGGATATACGCAACTACTGTCGTATTATCGGACAGGATTTGACATGTGTTTCTGAATAATGTTCATCCAATGACGTAGTGCAAGTCAAAATAATATCATTTCTTGGAAGTTAAGTGCTTGCCTAAAAACTGCGGAACCCAAAGACCCTGGCACTTCGGATCCGTTGGGATCAATATTGTTTCCCAACCTGTTTGACTGGCATCCGTCATAATCGAGAAACTCAGATCCGGCAACTACAGTGGAACTCTCTGAGTCAACCACCGAATGTTTGCCCAAATCTGAATCTCTTGTTACACTTGATTGACAAGAGAACGTGTATATCGAGCAATTCATAGATTGCTGAAAGGTTGCCGTCGAAGAGAAGCTTCTCCGAGACCGAAGCGACTCTGAGAGAGTTCTTCACCTTACTATCCACGCGCGTGGATGTAGCTAGGGCTGCGTCATGTCTAATCAACTCCAGGTTGCCACTGAAGGGCGGAGTTATACGTGGAAAACTACTGCCCTTGAAAGAAATCTCATTAAGAATCATATCCTGGAATTCTTTCTCTTGAAGACGTAATGATAACGCCTCAGTAAGGTGGTCTACATATGATAAAGTGTCTAAGTTAAGTCTATTAGACATCATTGTCGTTTCCAACGTCGTTGTTGGAATTGACATAGACGGCGAAAAAGACAATACCCAGTCTTCAGCCTCGTCGTCTAGACGCAGAGGAACTCTCAGTATGCCCTGTCCTGCCATTTCAAATTATTCCTAGACTTGATGAAAGGCAGATTAGAGCATTTGCGGACAAGAAACTAGACTAGTGTGTTTGGTAGCAAGCTTATATATATATAGCGTCGTTCAATAATTCGAAAGTTCTAGTGACATTATTGGACTGTGTCGGCAACTCAGGGACGATGTCCCTGAACCGATCAAAAATAAATTCTGTGTCCAATGACGCTATTAGTTTCTTATCCAGCATCGCAGCATTCTAGTCCGACGGAACAACCTCTGGAAGATAATGCCGGAAGAAATGTATGGCATCTTCTGTTGTTCCGAAAGGGAAAGCTCGAAATCGTCCAAATCCCTTTCGCCATCCTGTCAGACCCTATGAAGTGTTTGGTCGTCCGTACTTGATGCATAAGCGGAGCGAACCGACCCAGCGTCGTCTGATTATTCCTCATCCGACAGAGATTCTGTCGTTTGCTGGGATGCTGCGATAAGCTGTGCTATTTTGGATAGCACGTCCGTCACTGAGGCCTGTGGAGAAGCGGTCTTACGATGCTTTGCCGCTGGAAGCTCCGTGTTTGTTACCCCGTGTATACTTCTATTATGTGAGCGAACAGAGTGTACAGGCCTTGTGTCCCTTGGCTACCGGATGGCGTGACCTGTTCGCCGTGGGATCACTGAATGACGAAGCTGGCAGGATACTCGAGGTCATGTAGCCAAGTTGCGGTTGTGTGCGTTGCCGTGAGAATGAGGAAGCAATATCGACAGTCTCTCGGACTGTCTATATAACAGAGCGTCCCGAGCGGCGGACATATGCTCCGAATGCGAAACGTTTGTACCACAACATCCGGTCCCAGATGTTGTTGTACGAGAGAGGGACCTCTCTCGCTTGCAGCCCGGACGGACCTGAACGAGCTAGGAACCGGACTAACAGGCTTCCTCCGATCTCTCCTCTAATCCGTCGTCACTGGGTGTGTACTATTGTCTATTATAATGCTTGCATCACCCAAATCTCCTTCCTGGACCGCAATGGACGAACCCGGCTGCCGAACCACTCGATGAATGGATGCTACACCGGGTGAGCTAGCGAATGTCAACGCCGTCGATCCTACTAGGAACCTCTTAGGCGATTGACGTATTCCATGAGCACTTATTGCCGCTAGCTCATCATTTAACTATGACGACAGAGGCACACTTTTGAAAGACATCTCAGTAACTTTGCGAACAAGAAACCAGACTTGCTTGTTAATAGCAAGCATATATATATATAAATAGCGTCGTTCAATAATTCGAAAGTTCCTGTGACATTATTGGACTGTGTCGGAACTGAGGGACGATGTCCCTGAACTGATCCAAAAATTGTTGTGTCCACCGACGCTATCAGTCTCTTATCCGGCATCGCAGCATTGTGGTCCGACGAAACAACCTCTAGAAGATAAAGCCGGATGACATATACAGCAGCTTATGTTGTTCCAAAAGGGAAAGCTCGAAATCCTCCGAATCCCTTCCGCCATCCTGTCAGACCCAATGAAGTTTTCGGACGTCCGTACCTGATGCTTCAGCGGAGCGTCCCGACCCAGCGTCGTCGGATATTACATGATGCAACAGAGATACTGTCGTTGCTGGGATGCTGCAATAAGTTGTGCTATTCGGGATAGCACGTCCGTCACTGAGGCCTGTGCAGTAGCGGTCTTACGATGCTTTGCCGCTGGAAGCTCCGTGTACGTTGACTCCTGCATACTTTTCTATGCGAATGTCCGGAGTCGACAGGCCTCGTGTCCCTGGCTACCGGATGGCGTGACCTGGTCGCCGCGTATTCTCTGATTGGCAAAGTTGACTGGATATCGGAGGTCACGTAGCCAAGGTGCGGTCGTGTGCGCTGCCATGAGAATGAGGAAGCCTTATTGACAGTCTCTCCGGACTGTCTATATAACGGAGCGTCCCGAGTGGCGGACGTATGCTCCGAATGCGAAACATTTTGTGCCACAACATCTGGGGCCAGATGTTGTTGTACGAGAGAGGGGCCTCTCTCGCTCGCAGCCCGGATGGGCCTGGACGAGCTATGAACTGGACTAATAGGCTTCCTCCGTTCTCTCCTCTAATCCGCCGTCACTGGGTGTGCACCTGGTTGTTTTATAGTGCTCGCATCACCCAAAACTCCTTTCTAGACCGCAACGGACGAACCCGGCTGCCGAACCATTTGATGAATGGACGCTACACTGGGCGAGCTAGCGGGCGTCAAAGGCCGTCGATCCTACTAGGGACCTCTTAGGCAATTGACGTATTTCCATGAGCACTTTTCCGCTAGCTCTTCATTAATTGTGACGACGGAGGCACACTTTTGGAAGACATCACGGATACATCACCCTGTTCTTGATCGTCTGAAATAGAGATTGATAAACTAGAGTGACCCTGCGGGGAAAGGACCAGCATGGCCATTTCCCCGCTAACATACCGTGACACACGCTTCCCATGTTGTCATCGAAAATAACACATACTGAACAGGAGTTAGTTTGAGTACACTGACTACATTTATGCAATGATTAAGAAAGTCAGAGGAAGATTTCCTCTTAATCCAATAGAACGATATCCTTTCATTGTGAAAAGAAAACAAAGTCCTAGTACTCGCACCAACCCCTGCAAATCAAAATACATAATAACATGATCCATTAACATAGAAAAAATAATTGAAATCAAAATAATTTTTGAAAAAATATTTTTTCAGAAAAGCCCAAGTTTCTGAAAAGTAACGTTGAGCCCCAATGTATCCCAAGCCTAAGTGTGGACAAAAATTTTAAAAATATTTAAAAAATTTAATGCAACACTTACGAATAATAATAATGTATCTAGATATGATTAAACTAACATCAAGATATTATTTTCAAGAAATCCCCCTCACACAGAGGCTGTTGTCAATGTAAACAAGAAGTGTAAAAACACCAGAAACATGACTCCAGGCACTGATAACCCTGGCCCAAAATCAGTTACCAATAATACACTATCTGATGCAAAACAGAGACTTCCAGGGAAGAAACTACAGAACATCAGATGGTAGATGCAGAACACTACGCCTAAACACCCAAGGGTGAATACGTAAACATGGGGAAAAGAACAGAATTCATTCTGTTATCCAGCTAAAACTCCCAAGAAATTTTAGTAATAATATTACAGAAAATATGCCAAAAGCATGGGAGAATAGCAAGGGGGGACTTGAAGGAAAGGGAGAGAGGAAAACACTGAACAAGCAGTGTAACTTTATAGCAAGAATGACCACAACAGGCTGTTGCCTCGAAAATAGGTAACTTAACACAATTTCATTAAAAAATTTTAAGTTACAGCCCTGATTATTTTCTGTCACACATTTTTCCTCTCCTCCTTCTATATCCTCCTTAGAACCACCATTTCTCTAATATTTATGTGTCTGGCATCATTTAAACTGAGATTTACAAGCACAAAGATCAGTCAGATGTTAACTGATGAAGGGCCAAACAAAGAATGATTAATGGCGCCAATTTCGGGATTTCCTTGACATTGCGCATGCGCAGTAGAGGAGAAGTATGGAGGGCCATTCAGGACATGTTTTCTTTGGTTTTAGATGCAAATTTTGGGGATTGGGGGGCAAAATTTGTGTTTGGCCCTAGATTTTTAAGAGTTAGCACCAGCTATGTCTGGGTCATTGGTACAGTATAAAAATATTATCTCATGAGTGACCGAGACAAATGTTTATTTTTCACGAATGCTTGTGCGAGTGAAAATAACAATTTCTCTCGGTCACAAGTGAGATAAATTTCGGTATCCATTCAAAAACACTAGATTTTCTTTTTATTATATGCTTTTTATAAGAATCTGATAATTTCACTCATTTCAACCTTGAACTGATGCACGAAAGTAAACATTGCATTGAATCATTGAAACAAGGAAATGAATTGATTGATATTCGGAACTGCGTCTTGTAATCTAATTCAGGTGGTGGGTTTCTAGTCCAAATAAGGCCTGAAAGTCTGCAATATAAGTTTTTGGTTTGGTACGTCCTTTGAAAAGACGTACCAAACCAAAAACTTATATTACAGACTTTCAGGCCAGGTTTGGACAAGCGGGTTTCATGCATCAATTCAAGGTGAACATGTGATGAATTATTGCTGGAAATGATTGGTACCCACTCTAAAACACTAGATTTACTTTTCATTATATGTTTTCAGAACAAATTGATCATTTACAGTGATAGTTTGACTCGTGTTTACCTTGAAGTGAAGCTTTAAAAGCCACCATTTTGATTGATACCGTGAAACTGAAAATTTCTATATCTTCACAGTGGGGGATACGATTTCTATCTTTCCGCAATTTCTTTGATAATCTATCATTTAGCATATAATAAATATACTGATCTATTCCTCATAACCAAAGCTACTTTAATGTCAAACAATACTTCAAAATGTTTTAAGTGTCAAGCAGTCAGAATATGAGTAATTTTCTTTCCTTGCATCCAGGAGAACATGGTATTGCTTCGCAGCATCGCACCTTTGATAATTGGTATCCAGCTTTTTGTGACTCATATAATTGCAGAAAAATTTCATCTCCCAAGTTATAATTATTCTTAAAATCAGCCAGCACTAAGTTTGTCTGTTTCGGCTTCTTTTATAAGGTTCTCAAATCTTTCATGATAACATGTTACTTTCACATTTCAAAGGATACATAATTTTATCAAGGCATTCATCCAAGCAGAAATGACTTTTTGTTTGGTTGTCATCGGCTTTTTGGAAACTCCCATTTCCTGGCATGAATGAAATTTGGCACTTGTCTTGTTTTCTTTTGGGAATAAATCTAGCTTCTTTACATTTTCAAATTTTGATCTTTATCCAATGCTACATCAAATTTTCATTTTTATCTTGATTGTTTTAATTCATCTGGATTTTTTAAGCACATCCTTTGGAAATTTAGGAATAAAATCTCCACTGTAAATAATTTTCTAATAATCTATTGCTGTCCACCTAAATTCTGAACAGTTATGGCTGCACTCTGTTGTGATATCATTTCACAACATCAAATATGATTTTAATGAAAATTTAATATTTTGTATGCACATGTACATGTATTTTAAAAAAACTCGCGACATCAACGCCGTAACTGCGACGGGTGTTGCAATCTCACAAAATTCTAAGTTCATCAAGGGCCATAATTCCAAGAAAAATATTTGGAACAACACATGCACTGAACAGTGGCTATACATCAATAAGATACACTTACATGCCAAATATAAAGTCATTCCATCAAGTATTTCAAAAGTTATTGAGTTTTGAAACTCGTTGGTCACAGACAGGCCGACCGACAGACCGACATTGCCACTTACAGAGCTGCTAGTCGCAGCTAAAAAACAAAATTGCTATTTTTTTTTTTTTTTTTCATTAACACCAATTATTTTATGAGTAACTGGACTGTTTGTTCTAAAGATATGAAAAAATTTAAAGTAATTTATATATTTTTTATACTTACCAATGGCTCAGACTAGATGGTGCTAACTCAAAAATATTTAAAGCCAAACACAAATTTTGCCCCCCCCCCTCCCCCCAATACCCAAAATTTGCATGCAAAACCGAAAATTAGAAGTCCTATCTGGCCCTCTGTACATTTACCCTTTGCGCATGCGCAGATGCCAGGAAGTCACCGAATCTGGCACCAACATCATTCTTTGTAAAAAGATTATAATATAATAATTCAGCGGGGAGGCATGAGTGCCCAGTACTGGCCATTCCCGTCTGGGCCATTGGTAAGTATAAAAAATATATAAATTACCATAAATTTTTTCTTATTTTTATACTGTACACAAAGGGCCCAGACTAGCTGAATCGTAAAAAGGTGGAGGGCCTAGAACTTCCGAAATAGTAGATCAAATCCTTCAATTCATGATGAATAAAATTAGAATAATTAGAATTTACATGTATGTCTCTTAATACCATAATAGAAGAGACATATCCTAATATGGATCCCAATTATGAAAATCCTAAATCTGAGCATAAAATCATCCTAAATAGGATGTAACGAGTTCACAAATTTTTAAGGGTAGTCTGGACAATAATACTAAAGCTGAATGCCAAATATAGTATGAAAAAACCCCAGCTTCCTTCATAGTTACATACCCAATAAGCCAGAGAAGTGGACAAATTGACACCCCCCACACCTTTTTTGAACATATGTTTAAAAGAAAGAGGGGAAAGCTCTGTAATCAATAAGCGGAAATGATATAAATAATTATCGATCAAGCACTCAAAAATTAATTCATGAATAATAAATAATGCTTAACGCCACTTCACAAGCCAAGGTTATAGTGACAATTTGGTGAATAACATTATTCGCTACAAAAAATGCACTGCAGATGGCATATACAGGTACAGTGAAATAATAATATAACATACACATACAAAAGTGAGATACAATGAACAATCTCTGCAGAGAAAACACGCTTCAAAGATCATTCACAGGAGGCCTCTGTACAATTAAATAATATAATAATGATTAAATAATTGATCAAGCACCATTCAACAGCTCAAGTTTTGAGACTGATGTTGAGTGCTTCTGCCTTAGCAAAACTACTGCGATGAGATGCGCAATTTGCGATTGTAAGTCCGTTACGGAGGTCTGAGGAGCAGTGGTCATGAATTGCTTGTCCGCCAGCTGCTCCTGGAACAGCAAGTCCGAGATGGCTCTAGTGAAGCCTCATCTCCTCGGCTATTAGATTGTGCGACTTTCTTCACAAAAGATGGACCTTTTGACGATGCAGACTAGATATCCTAAGTCACTTAGCCAAGGTGCAGTCGGAAGTGCTTGGTAGATGCTGAAGAAGCCAAACTGTAGCCGTCCGTGGCTAAGAATTGAACTAAGCGTACCGGACAATAGCTATGCACGTAAGCTCTGAATGAAGCAAGTTCCTACAAACAACACCTGGCCTCAGATGTTGTTAAAAGAGAGAGAGGGGTCTCCCTTTTGCTCGCAGTCTGAGGAGACCTAACCGAGCGTACCTCAGAACTTGCTGGCTTTTTCCATCCATCAACGCAGGGTGAGCATGACTGGATTTAATAGTGCTTGCTACATCCTTATTCTCTCTTGACCTCTATGGACATACCCAGCGTCACACTATCCATATTTTAAGTAACGATCCGTCGGACGAGCTAGCTGGAGACAAGGGGCATAAACCCTAGTTCAAAGGCCTAGCCCTTATCTTATTTCATTGAGCACTTATGCCACTAGCTCTGAATACCATGCACATGCGACACATGCGGTGTCATGGTCCTCATATTCAATCTTAACCATTTCACCGGCGTCAGGGAACTGAAACCACTCATCGCTGTTTACAGCCCTGTGCAATATAAAGAATACTTTATCCGTATGTAGAGGAAGCCGTAAGACTAGCTGACCCCGGCTGTCTATTAGACGGGACGTCCCGGACAGGAGGCATAGACGTAAATTCCGACTGACACAAGTTTCTACCAACAACATGTGTCCCCAGATGATGCGGTAAGAGAGACCTTTCTCTTGCTCGCGGTCCTGGCTGACCTGGACGAGCATACCTCAGAACTTGCAGGCTTCCTCCTTCCATCGTTGCTGGGTGAGCCTGGTTGCATATTATAGTGCTCGCTCCACCCTATATCATCTACTAGCCCGGAGCGAAGTAACTGCTTCATTGGTCGAGCTAGCTGGTGACAACAGACTTTGTGCGGTCGTGTGTGTTTTTCGAACGTAGAGGAAGCTATAAGACTAGCCGACCCCGGCAGCCTATTAGAAGGAGTGTCCCGGACAGGAAGGCATGGGCATGTAAGCGCCAACTGACACAAGTTCCTCTGCCCCAGATGTTGTAATAAGAGAGAGAGGCCTCTCTCTTGCTTGCGATCATGGTAGACCTGGACGAGCATACCTCAGAACTTGTCTGCTTCCTCCTTCCCGTCGTCGCAGGGTGAGCATGTTCGTATTTTTATAGTGCTCGCTACACCCTTATTCCTCTTCTCGACCGCTACTGACATACCCGGCGTCACACCACATTCAACGTGATAGATCTGCCGGTTGAGCTAGCTGGAGACAAGGGACAAAAGCCTAGCCCTTGTCTTATATCATTGAGCACTTTTCCGCTAACTCTAATAGTATAATGTGAGGACAGAAGCACACTCCCTGACCGCATCACGAAATCACACTATGTTCTTGTTCCTCTGTAAATAGAAACTAAAAAACTATAGTGACATTTTTGGCGAGAGGACCAGCAGTGTCCCCTCGCCGCGATAGGACTGATAGTGTCCACTCTTCTAACACAAACCATAACACCCGTCATCAACATTGTCAAAACCTGGCACATGGAGCAAGAATTAGTGGTAGTACATCGAGTATACGCAAGACAACAACCATGTAAATAGAGGAAAGGCTTCCTTTATTTGCCCTACTATAAGATAAATATTATATCTAAAATCTAACAAAGGTCAATTGTACTACCACCAAATCTACATAAATATAAGATAACATTATAGTACAATCGATGAAATAAATACATCTAAAAGAAAAAATTCCTTCAAAAAATAAAAAAAAATTTTTTAAATAATTTTTCTTATATAAGAGCCCAAGTTCCCAAAGGGAACGATGAGCCCAAAAAAGCCTAAGTGTGGACAAAATTATAATAATATGTCATAAAATTAACTACCGTACTATCAGGATATTTAATGTTACTTACAGCTGTCATTCCTTAAAAATAATAGGAAACTACCTAGAGCATTATCAATGTAAACAACTTCTGAACTGTAAACAAGACCCCAGGCAACATGGCCCGAATTCAGTCACAGAAACAAGACTATCCGATGTAAAGCAAGATCTTCATCAGAAGAAAAAATGATACATCGGATAAATGATGCATGGCCAAAATGCCTAAGCACTTTAAGGGTGAGGACGTAACCCTGGGGATGTACAGAATATTTTCCGTATAATACGTTAAACTCCCAAGAAATTTTATAAAAAAATTCAAATAACACAAGCCAAAAAGCTTGGAAGCTTAACTGGGGGGGGGGGGGGGGGGGGGGGGGGGGGGGGGAGGGGGGGCAGGGGAGGGGGGATCAAGGGAAGGAAAGGAAGGAATACCAAACAAACAGTCGACAAATCATTATCAATGAATGGATGACATCAGACCCATGTCCCGAAATTGGGGAACACAAACTAATTTTTATAACAAGAGGCCCCAAGGGGCCTGAGGGCGCTCACCTGACATGGTAGCCTAAATATCAACCCAGAGAACTGATTTCAACAAGTTGCATCTGCTCCTCCTAAGAAAAGCTAAAACCAAATATCCAAAGATTTTGACCAGTGGATCTAAAAAAAAAGAAGATTTTTAAAGAATATTCCTCATATTGAACTAAGTTATAATTCGGGCTCCCACACGGAGCCCATATATGAACCTAGGGACTTGGCTTTAACAAACTTAAATCTCACCCCCCTAAGGATGCTGCACACCAAATATCAAAACATTCCGACTGCTGGATCTGAAGAAGAAGATTTTTAAAGAAAATTCCTCATTTTGAACTAAGTTACAATTCAAGCTCCCACAGTGAGTCCAAATATGGACCTAGGGACATGGCTTGAACAAACTTGAATCTCACCCCCCTAAGGATGCTGCATATCAAATATCAAAACATTCCAACTGCTGGATCTGAAGAAGATTTCTAAAGAAAATTCCTCATTTTGAACTAAGTTATAATCCGGGCTTCCACAGTGATCCCAAATATGAACCCAGGGACTTGACTTGAACAACCTTGAATCTCACCCCCCTAAGCATGGTGCATACCCAGTATCAAAAGATTCTGCCTGCTGGATCTTGAGAAGGTTTTCAAAGAAATTTGCCTGAAATGCACTTGAACAAACTTGAATCAGATCCACCCCACAATGTTGCATACCAAATATCAAAAGATTCTGCCTGCTGGATCTGGAGAAGAAGATTTTTTAAGAAGTTTGCCTGAAATGCACCAAGTTCGAATTCGAGCTTCTATACTGAGCCCAAATATAAACCCAGTGGGCCGATTTGAACAAACTTGAATCAGATCCACCCCACAATGTTGCATACCCAATATCAAAAGATTCTGCCTGCTGCATCTGGACAAGATTTTTTAAGAAATTTGCCTGAAATGCACTAAGTTCGAATTCGGGCTTCTGTAGTGAGCCCAAATATGAATGCAGGGGGCCGATTTGAACAAACTTGAATCAGATCCACCCCACAATGTTGCATACCAAATATCAAAAGATCCTGCCTGCTGGATCTGGAGAAGAAGATTTTTGAAGAAATCTGCCTGAAATGCACCAAGTTCGAATTCGAGCTTTTATGCTGAGCCCAAATATAAACCCAGGGGGCCGATTTGAACAAACTTGAATCAGATTCACCCCACAATGTTGCATACCAAATATCAAAAGATTCTGCCTGCTCGATCTGGAGAAGAAGATTTTGTAAGAAATTTGCCTGAAATGCACTAAGTTCGAAATCGGGCTCCTATACTGAGCCCAAATATGAACCCAGGGGGCCGATTTGAACAAACTTGAATCAGATCCACCCTACAATGTTGCATACCAAATATCAAAAGATTCTGCCTACTGGATCTGGAGAAGAAGATGTTTTAATCTTTTTCCCATTGCCTACAGTGTTAAAAAGTCCTGACTCAGCACTTTTTCAAAGTCCTGAAAAAAGTACCTTGTGATCAAACCGATAGGGATTTTTTTAACCATTCTATTCTACTGGATAAAAGTAAGCTTTATACAAAATAAGAATTCTCTGTGCCGTGTAGTTTTGGAGATATGGCAGTTTTAAGGTTTTTCCTATTTTTAGCTCCTGAGGTTCCCACGGGGCAATGAGAAAATTTTTTTTGCATCAATCAACTACTTATGACCCATTATCATCTCATATCAAATTTGGTTCAAATCGACCTCACGGTTCTGAAAATAGAAATTTTAGGCGTGGCCAAAATTTTTGCCCCTCCCATAACAAAGGCAAATAATGCTCGACAAACTTCTCTTGAACAAACTTGATTCTAAACCTGAAAAGGACTCTGTATACCACATATCATGTCTCTGCTACTGGTGGTTCATTAGAAGATTTTAAAAAAATTTGGCCATTTTTCCCCCACACCTCTGCTCAATATGAGCCGAAAGCTATTTGGGATAAAAATCAAAATGCCCCTATATAACCACGACTTACATGAAATTTAATTAAAATGTGGCCAGTGGTTTAGGAGAAAGAGGCTCAAACACCACCTTCACGCAGGACGACGGACAAAGAGTGATAAGAAAAGCTCACCCTGACTTTCAGTCAGGTGAGCTAAAAATTATAAAATTACAGCCCTGAACATTTCAAACCACCGTTTCTTACTTCCTTCATCCAGTTGTGTCCTTGGATCCACCAATTTAACCATTGATTTGTGTCTGGCATCATTATTAATTGAGATTTAAAGAGCACAAATGTCAGTTTGTTGTTATCTGACAAGGGCCAAACAAAGAATGATGTTGGCGCCAGATTCGGTGCTAAAATATTTTAGGCATCTGTGCACACACGGAGGGTAAATGTATGGAGGGCCAGAAAGGACTTCTAATTTTCGGTTTTGCATGCAAATTTTAGGGATTGTGGGGCAAAATTTGTGTTTGGCCCTAAATATTTTTGAGTTAGCACCAGCTAGTTGGTATACAGTATAAAAATATAAGATTTTTAATGATAGGATCACATCAAAATATTATTCATACAACCTTTTCTATCTGCACCAATACAATGTGCAATGTGGAGAAAAAGCAAGAAAACTGAAAATTGGCTCTGACTTTCACAAATAGGGGTTGAGCACATCCAGGAGTGGCAGTGAAGTTCAAGCAAACATTTACCAGGTAATAAAAATCATCATTAGCAAAATTTTATTTAATGAAGCACCAGGTTGTACCTAGTGCTTTATTAATTAAATTTAGGATGATTATTCCTTTTATTAAATGTAATATTATCCTGTCCGTGAAAATATTTCCCATGTGGAATGTGACCAGCCCACGGCAGCCGTACTGTAACCAAGGAAGGTAGATTCAATAGATATACGGGGTTAATTGTCATAGTCTGAATTCTTGGTGAATTTCCAACCCAACGTTTTGTGACAGTCATACCTCAATAACCATGAATGTTACAGTAACCAAATTACACTCAGAAAGAATTTTTACTTGGAGATGCGACACGCATCCCATAAGTGGATGAATATTGGTGTTTTGTTGCTCGTACTCGTACTGCTCGTAATGGACCAGTGGCTTCTCAGCTGGTCTTCCAAACCAATGAGTGATCCCCAGACAAGGCGTCATTTCGCCCTGAAAAACCTCTTCATTGGCCTTCTCTGTCCTCTTCTTAAAGTGTTTAGGTTAGGTGTCAAGACTGGTTGCGCTGTTGTCAGTATTAAGGAATGTTCAAACACCACTTTTATGACATATTCCAAAGAAAAATGATGACTTCAAGTCAGGTGTGCTAAAAAGTGACCCAGTCGTTCGCATACTTTTTGTCACCTTTGAATAAAACACTGATGCATTAATTCAATTTTCAAGTGTCCAATAATATTTGTATGTTGTCTGCTTATAATGATTTACTATCACTTTCAACACCCTAATTATACTGTGTCAGACTGTTTTACAAGTGAAAAAAGCTGGAGTGCAGAGAGAGGAATATATATTTATTGGGGTTTACTGACACTTCTGACAGCCAGGGTCATCTCATGTCGGACAGTTTTATAGGTTGAGGAAGCCGGAGTACCCAGAGAGAACCAGTGAGCAATGGTGAGCAACTGTCAGACTCCCCAGCCTACTAACTCCACACAAGCAGGCTTAGCACTGGTTGAAGACAAGTGCACCGTCGACGTGCAGTATGCCTTAGTACACAATGCCCCAACGTGGGCAATTGGGATTAAGTGTCTTGCCTGAGGAGTACTTAGTGGTGGCATTCTACCTTTAACCCTTCAGGTCCTAATTCTGACTTCAATCACATTTTTATACAACAAAACAGGTGCCCAAACATGCAGTTTTGGGGTAAGCTTGCAAGGTGTATTTAAAGTGCCATGGCAGTTGTTTCTGAGCAAGTCTTGGCTGCCTGCAACTGCAAAGTTATAGGATGTGGATTGTCAAAGTAAAACAAAAATGTATAAAAAATCTCCAGGCCCTGAAAGGTTAAACTAACCACTCACAGAAGCAGCCAAACCTTTTCAGCAATATTTGAAGGCATGAGTACCATCAAAATATCATAGAGCTCTGCACACAAAGCCACCACAAATCCATTTGAATAATTCCATTTAATCTCCTTGCATGCTAATGTCATAACACCATAATTTCAAGTAGCCATTTTTCCAAATGAGCTCTATCAAACAAAACTGAACTGGTTGAATTTCTTGTTGCACTAGACAGTCTAACGACATCCATATCCCCTGCCAACTTTTATGTTATGATAGGAATAATCTCATTATCAACCTGTATTCATACCCAATAATGTCATTCAGCAAATATGATTTAATTTCTTTAATCGCAACTGAAGATATCTTGCCAAAACTGCAATTTCGGTAAATTCAAAGTCGACAAGGGATATAACTCTGGTAAAATTATTCAAACCAAAACTTCCCTTCCATATGCACATGAACCCATCATACTCATACAGCACACCAAGTTTTGTGAAAATCCAATGAAGAATGCAGGAGGATTTAAGCGGATGAGCATTTGTGACGGAAATTTTGATATTACCAAGGGCTATAACCATGCAAAATTTGTTGCATTGAAAACTCCTGACCAGATGCACATCTACACTTGAAATTTCATAAAAATCCAATAAAAAATGTAGGAGGAGTTAAGCAGCCAAGCCTTTGCGATGGAAATTTTACTCTATCCAATGGCTGTACATACACAAAATTTGTCGCATCGAAAGTTTCTGAACACATGCACATCTACACTTGATACTGATACTTCAGACCAAGTTTCGTAAAATTCGTAAAAATCCCATAAAAAATGTAGGAGGAGTTAAGCAGACAAGCCACCGAGATGGAAATTTTGCTATTTCCAAGGGCCTTAACCACACAAAATTCTTAACCACATGCACATCTACACTTGATACTGATACTTCAGACGAAGTTTTGTAAAAATCCACTGAAAACTGTAAGAGGAGTTAACCGGACAAGGTTTGTGATGGATGGATGACTGAAGGATGGAAAAACACCACTTCAATATCTCCTCCTGACTTCGTCAGCAGGGGATAATTATGGGAAATATTTGCAGGATGAAACTGAGATATTACAACATCAGTGTGCAAGGGTTTAAGTATCCTTCTCATGGACACAGTGTAAGTGAGGTAAGTGAAATGGGTCAAGTGGGAACTTATTAACCATTCAGCCCCTGGAGAATAAGTTAACCATTCACATAATGGCCAAATCTGCCCCAGGCAGTACATAAAATTTAGAGAACAAAAGAGTCACTTTGTCTTATCTCTATACTCCCTTATAATGCTGTCATCAGAACATGCATGTTAAGCTTGTAATTCAAGTGGGAAAAACATTTTCCAAGTTATTTCCAAAACATTTCTTGTACAACATTGAATAATGTCAACAGAACTGCATCAAAAAGAATAAATCTGAGCCAGCCTGGAAGAAAATTTTTAAAGAAGAAATAAAAGATATACAACTCACAGGCAAAGGAGAGGAAATTCACCATCTGAAGAAGTAGTTTCTTCATCCTGTCAATAAATTCCATTTGGACTGCAGATGAAGCCTTCTTTGTCTTTCTTCCAAGAGTGATTTTCCCACAGAACATTCCATCTTTACCCTTTAAATTGGTCATATCCACAGAATGAGACTTTTTTGACCAATGAGAAGCAGATAAGTCACTACTTCCTCTTCTTCCTGCTGAATAACTTGATTGCATTTCATCAATCTCTGAAATTTGCAAACATGTATTTCATAACCTAATTAATCATATTCATGCATGAATTGTTCTATCCCATAAATGAAACAATAATGTTCAAGATAAAAATTTTATACCATGATTACCTATTCTACTATATATGAAAAGCCTATGACATAAATTTTAACTTTATACACCAACTGTGGAAAGCACTCCAGCAATGGGATTTCAAATGTTAAAATAACACCTACAGTGAAACTACATCCAAGCTGATCTTTGGTGACGTCGACCTGAATGCGAACTTGTCTAAATTTATCGCATGTCGCCTAGCGAAGAGTGAAATGAAAGTGGCAATTATTTATTACGTTTTTAAATGAGTTTACCCCATAAAACACCAAAAATTAACAAACATGCATTGTCTCATGTTAATTAAGCATCCATAACTCGAAATAGTATGTTATTAAAATGAAAAAGGTCCTATTTCTTTTTCTATTTCGTTTGGGTGATAAAACTATAAAACTGACAGAGGAAGTACCGCCCACCCATCCTGATGTAAACAAAAACAAATTTGCATGAATGTTTGGCTGCTTCTCAGTAAAATCGTGAAAAAATAATAGCGACTCTTAATAATCTGACGATCATGGTATATATAAAATATACCCAAAGTAGCTTTGTGTACCAAATGTTCACCACTCGTGGTGAAGTGGTGTTAACCGTGTGCCAAAGGCTTGCAATTAACACGATTTCACCGCTCGTGGTGAACATTTGGTACATCAAGCTACTATGGGTATATTCTATATTTAACACTAAAAAAACTTGGAAATCCATTTACAGTTACGACTGAAATTAACCAAAATAAAAGTCTTTTCTAACCACTTTGAAATGTGGTTATCAGACCATGGTAAGATGTTAGAAAGTTAAAAATGCATAACATGACAGATATTAGGTCGAATATTATTCTTAAAATGAAAAATGACCAATTAACTATTTGTGAGTGATGGATGCCCATATTTAGACTTTATATTCTGAAGTGTAGGTACACAACTTGAACGCTTCATTTTATGTGGATATGCATCATATTATTTGGGACGTGAAATTATTTCATCTATACAGATTTGCCTTGCTACTTAATGCAAGAGTGTCCGAGAGCACTTTCTCAAAAATTGTATTAAAGCAAAGACATGTGAACAACCATTGAGACCCATCAATATTTTAGCACCCTACCAGATTACTCTGAACAATTTCATAAGAAATTCCAATGCATCACAATCTATATGCTAAATATTATAGCAGTGGTTTCTATGCTAGCAGCCAAGTCTTCACAAAATTGTTAGTCAGAGCTACTTCTTCAAGGGTTGAAAATTTGCATCAATATTGCATAACCAATTCTTCATTACCACACAGGATTGTATACAGGTATGCAAACCTGGAAATAAGCAGACTGTCATCTGTAAACTTTCATCTGTAGAATGAGGTCACCAGAGGGTGAATGTGATAATGTTGCCCTGCACAGCAGGGTAGCATTACTAAATTTACCCTTTGTGAACTCAATCTGAATCAAGGTCTCAGACCTAAACAGAAAAAGGTACCTACAGGATAAACTGGAGGATTCTAGCCTACTGTATAGGATACCATCAGCAAATTCACCCACTGAGGACCTCATTTTACAAATGACAGATTGCTTATTTCCAGGATTGCAGGTATGTAACAAATACATTAGAAATTATTATCACATAAATAATACAAACCTGAAGGGGTTTGCTCTCTGTACACTGGGAACCACATTGCAGCATTCTGATTTGATTCTTCACATTTCTGTTCTAGAAACACTAACACTTGAGCCCATATACTAAACTGTATAGTACGGATTGTAAGTACCTTTTCAGAAGTGATTCCTAAAATACAAATTTCATACATTTTTCATGAGGTAGGTTTTTGAGACAAAAAATTAAAAAAGTAGTAATTTAACTCTTAAGAGCCTGGACAACTGACCTGAATTCACACCTGACCACAGCCTGTACATGTCCAGTGGTTTAACAGTGATTGCTAGTAAAGACCTGGCAGCCAAGACTTGACTAGAAACCACTGTAATTTGTTTATTGTCAGCTGGATTTACTCATGATGGCATGTTAAGGGCAACTGTTCTGATGTTGTAAAAGTTGGAAACAGGCCTTTAAGGGTTGAGAAAAAATTGTTTTGCGAGTGTCATTTTCAAGTAATGTTAGATAAAGAGTTAACACTATACAACTTGTAAGTTATTTTTCACATACAGTATATTTTTTTAGTTCTAATTGCTTCGGATACCTCACATGAATTAGCCCAACAAGTACAACTGAGTGATGGTTATAATGCCTAGGTTCCCTTAAAAAAGTGGAGGAGAATGGAAAAATAAAACAGAAATACCATATTTGTTATATGTACCATTCCTTATCCACATACAATTTAGTGACTGTTTTGGGTGGAGATCCAGTGCACACACACACTAAAGTTTCCCTAATTTTGCATATACATGTGCACATTAGCAAGTATTTTACTTTTGTTTTCTACAATAAACTACGTAATTACAAATATGATCTTCACATTTATTTTTACAAACATTTTAGACTTAATACCCCCAATCCCAATGTCAGTCAAAGCAACAGAAAGCTCTTTAAGTAAAGGGTCGATGAACAAAAATGTACTCAAGTGAGAGTGGCAAAATTGAAGTATTAAAACACTGGAAACTTAAAGTCAATAATGGGCAATGAACTGTGGGAAATTATTGTTTCCATCATCTATCCACATGCTGCACATTTGAACATATCTGTAATCATGTCCCGAAGTTTCTCTACATTAGAATCTTTAGCAGGAGTTGATTACACCATGAAGACACCCAACCAACCTGCTTATTCAACAACGCTGTCAAATTTACAGGCTGCCTATCTTTAATAGGTGTGGAACACAATGCCCAACAGTTCCAAATCTCTTCACTAAAAACTGTTTAAAGAGTTGAATACATCACAAAGGTACTGAATGTCAAAATGCAGACACAGAGATGGAGCTCATTTCAAAAGTCCTTTGACGAAATATGGGGTACAAACAGGGTAGCATGGTACACCATGGCATTGTCCTAAAAGTACCTTCGTCTATACTGGTTATTTAAGGACAATGCCATGGTGTACAATGCTACTTATCTATAAAGGGTATGCAGAACACTCCAGCTTCTGGAGGAGATGGGGAGGGGGGCATTAGCAGCTGGAAATTTCAACAAACTGCGTTACACTCCCATGCTCCTCACAAATCACAATTGGATCTGCAAATACAATTACCTAAGGAGTGGATAAAAGGATAAAAATAAAAAAAAACTCTTCTAAAATCAGTGTAAATATACTTGAAATAAAGAGAAAACTCAACAGTAATTCAACATACTAATAGAGTTCATTACGATATGACCATTGATAAGTGATTACAACTAGATGAATCCTGGAGGATTTATCCAAAATCTGTATGCATCCATCCCAAATTTACACAGATTCATTAAAAATTTGAACACACAATATTTTATCACATTTTTAAAAGGATAAAACTTAATCCTGAAGGCTTGGAGATTTTTTTTTACATTATTACTTAACCCTTAAATCCTCAGATTAATTTCAAGTTACATATAACTTAACAGTGTTTCTACACCATTGTTGGCTGCCTATACAGGCAGACAACAATGATGCAAAAACACTGCCAAGATAAATACATTCTACCAGTAGAGTTCTCAAGGGACAAATTTTTCAGAGCAATATAAAAGGGGCAGTTTGTGGATGTATGGGGACTTAAGGGTTAACTATGACAGTTTATGTTTTGTGAATTTTCAGTCGTGTCTAGGAAAGTCTTGGCTGTCTATGTATGCAGCCAAGACTTGCCTAGAAACAATTGCAAAATACTCAGAATGTACCTTGCATATTTACCGAAGATTGCATGTTGAGACACCTGTTCAGAGTGAGTAAAAAATTGACAAAAGTTGGAAATGGGACTTTAAAGGTTAGCAGCTGGGGTGGGAGGGGGGTTAGAACAGAGTAATTATATGAGGGCACGCAGATGGAATCGGCAGCCTAAGCAGTGACTTCACATCATGCATCTGCACTCCTTGGGCAAGACAATTAATCCCATTTGCCCTTGATGATTGTCAAATCATCAAAACAGTGCACAAACATCACCGATGCTCTGCTACTCTTCTGGCGAGTTGATGATGTTTGTGTGCTATTAGGATGATTTTACCATCATCAAGGGCAACTGGGATTGTCTTGCCCAAAGAGCACAAATGCATGAAGTTAAGTCACTGTCTAGACACCCTCATATAATTACTCTGTTTGCACCCCCTGTTGCTGGGTTACTGTCCAAACACAGTAAAAATTTACCAGAGAGAGAAATAGGCTTTTAAGGATTAAATTCTAAAATAATGGTATGCTTCACTGATAGAAAAAAAGTCAATACAATATGCAATCTCACCATGTAAGCTTGTCTGTTTCAAAACAAACTTTCGTAACAATGATAGCATATCATCAAACATATGAAAGTGCACATCACCACTCAAACTGAAAAAAAGGAAGAGAAAAATATCAAAATTATGAACATAATAATTTCCAATATTTTAACTTTCTCATATAAAAATAGTGTAACTCTTTAAAAAAGGTCTTTAAAAATCTCTCTTAAATCAGAAATTATGGAAGATACAGGTATACCGAAAATGATAAATTTAAAGTAATTTGTATATTTTTTATACTTGCCAATGGCTCAGGCTTAGCTGGTGCAAACTCATTAATTTCCAGGGCTAAACACAAATTTTGAAACCCCCCAATCCCCCAAATTTGCATACAAAACTGAAAATTCAAAGTCCTATCTAGTCCTCCATACATTTGTTAATTCTCTCTTAAATCAGAAATTATGGAAGATACAGGTATACCGAAAATGATAAATTTAAAGTAATTTGTATATTTTTTATACTTGCCAATGGCTCAGGCTTAGCTGGTGCAAACTCATTAATTTCCAGGGCTAAACACAAATTTTGAAACCCCCAATCCCCCAAATTTGCATACAAAACTGAAAATTCAAAGTCCTATCTAGTCCTCCATACATTTGTTAATTGCGCATGTACGGTAACCATGAAGATACCGAAATTGGCGCCAATATCATTCTCCCTAGTTATGCCTGCTAAATGTTATAAATCAGCGGGGAGATAGAGTGCCCACTCATGGGAGGGCCATCCCCATCTGGTCCATTGGTAAGTATAAAAAAATATACGAATTACTCTAAATTTATCATATTTTTATACTAATAACCAATGGCCCAAATTTAACTGAATAGTAAAAAGGCTGGAGGGCATAGGACTTGGAGGAAAATCCAATCTCTCAATTACTTCGATAAAGAATAGCTCCTACAGGAGAATAGGAGAAGACAGAGGAATTACATGTCCTTCTCTTATAAAAAAAAAAGAGAATGACATAACACCAACAATGTAATTGTTAATTACATAATTTCTCCATTTAATGCAGCATAATCCCTTATGCTAATTCGGTGAAGGAAACCAATTATAAAGCTCTTTTTATACTAAAACCAATGGCCCAGACTTGGATGAATCGTAAAAAGGCTGGAGGGCCTAGGACTTAGATGAAATACAATATCTCTATTACTCCACATTAAAGAATAGCTCCTACAGGAGAACAGGAGAGGACAGAGGCATTACATATGTCTTTCTCTTAATAAAAAAACAGAACGACATAACACCAATCATATCTAGGAGTAATACACAATAATTTCTCCATTTAATGCCAGCATAACCCATTCTGGTGAACGAAAACCAATTATAAAGCTAGTCCAGAGAACGAGACACTTTATACACATTTAAAAGTGTCTGAGGATTGTATATTAACGCTCGTTTGACAGGTAACGTATACAATGCTTCACACTGCGCTACATGAATACATAAATGAGACATAATTGTTACTTCAAACCGAGCTACACATTACAACCACCCAGCACCGATGCTGGACTACTGTCACCGGAGGAGGTATTCCCTTGCTTTTCACTATAAAGCCAGATGATAACAAGAGCACCGCCAAGCGGGACATTATACGCCCATTTTGTATTTTTGAAGGGTTGGGGTAAGGACTGGGGTGTGGGTGAAAATTGTTCAGACCAACCCCATATTTGAACTTGACCTGTATTTTGTTGTGATTAAACAACATACCAAGTTTGGAACCAATCAGAAAACAACTATTAAAAGTTATCATCTGGAAACCAAATATTTGATGCATTTTATGTCCAACAAGGGCCATAATTCAGGGGAACTTCGAAGTTCGAACTGACCCCATATTCAAACTTGACCTGTCTTTTGTTTTGATTAAGCCACATACCAAGTTTAGGAGTCAATCGAAAAAAAAATACTAAAGTTATCATCTGGAAACCAAATGTTGATGAACGGACAGATCGACGGATGGACAAATGGATGGACAAATGGACAGACAGACTGATTCCATAATTCGACGGTTTTTCAACAGGCGTATAAAAAAATCAGTCAGGCCATACTAAAGTTATAATCCGGAAAACACAAAATGCACAAATTCAAGAGGAATAACTCTGGAAAGGTACATGCGATTTTGGCCGAAAATGAATTTGAGCTGTGCTTTGTGGTCATAAACAAAATCTGAGAATTTGAAACAAATTAGTCAAGGCAAACTAAAGTTATCATCCGGAAACCACATAATTCACAAATTTTCAATCATTCAAGGGGAATAACTATGGAACGGTACATGCGATTATGGCCAAAGGTGAACTTGAGCTGTGCTTTGTGGTCAAAAACAAAATCTGAGAATTTGAAAAAAATCGGTCAAGGCAAACTAAAGTTATCATCCGGAAACCACAAAATCCACAAATTTGCAATCATTCAAGGGGAATAACTCAGGAAAGGTATATGCGATTGTGGTCAAAAGTGAACTGAGCTGTATTTTGTGGTCAAAAACAAAAAACTGAAAATCTGAAATAAATCGTTCAAGGCAAACTAAAGTTATCGTCTGGAAACGAAATGTGTCCATGGACGGACAGACAGACGGGTGGAGAGACCATTCACATAATATGTCCCGTTTTTCAAACGGGCGTATAAAAACAATATCTGAAAAATTTGGTGTCAATCCGTCAAGGCATTCGGCTTTAAATGAATGGAAACCAATTTTTTTTCAAAAATTGTGTTTTCAAAGGGCTATAACTCTGCAGCGGATGGACTGAGAAAAACCAATATTGAACTTGACCTGTATTTTATTGCTACAAACAACATCTGAAAGTTTGATGTCGATCCGTCAAGGCGTTCAACTTTAAATGAAGGGAAACCCAATTTTTTTTCGAAAGATTGTGTTTTCAAAGGGCCATAACTCTGCAGCGGATGGCCTGAGAAACACCAATATCGAACTCGACCTGTATTTCATTGCTAAAAACAACATATGAAAAATTTGGTGTCAATCCGTCAAGGCGTTCAGCTTTAAATGAATGGAAACCAATTTTTTTAGAAAAATTGTGTTTTCAAATGGCCATAACTCTGCAGCAGATGGACTGAGAAACACCAATATCGAACTTGACCTGTATTTTATTGCTAAAAACAACTTCTGAAAGTTTGATGTTGATCCGTCACGGCGTTTACAAACAGACAGATGGGCAGACGGACAGACAGACAGACTGATAACATAATATGTCCCATTTTTATAAACGGGCGAATAAAAACCATCACCCCCCCCCCCCCCCCCCCCCCTTTGTCCTGAAGGAAGACTCCTCAGAATGAAGAGGGCAGCAGAACAGTGTCAGTGCTCGAGCAAACTGCTCAAGACATCTCTGAGATGTATTATTAATGGACGACATTCTGTGCAACTGTAAGAGGACACAGGAATCTGAGGTCACTGGAGATAGACTGTAAATAAGGTAGAACTTTGTAAATGAAGAAGGTTGCGTCCAGTAGGCTACCTTCATTAAATCAGTAATAGCAATACTATTTGAATAAGCCTAAGAAGACAGTGCTCTAACCTCATGCGCTGAAATCTTATTGACCAAACGTTGATCTGAAGATGGATTCTCGTAGGTGATTCGTATTGCCGATTGAATCCATCTAGCAACTGAATGAACAGAAATATCCCTTCTGTTAGGCATAAGAGAATGGAAAAACCTTTTTCTTCCTTTTCTAATAAATCTAGATCAACATTTATAGGTGTGCATCACTCTCACTGGCTACAACAGTGGTCTACAGTTGTCCGAGGACGGTAAGGCCTTAATGACAATAGGCTCTGGCCTTTTATCCGTAATATGATCCTTAGACAAGAATCCCACTTCCGTAGTAAGAGTAATAGAATTATCCACACTACGGTAATGGGAATCTTCAAAAGATAATGCATGGGGTTCATTAACTCTTCTGGCAGAAGTGAATACTAAGAGAAATGCCAGTTTGTAAGTTAAAAATTTAAATTCTACAGATCTAACGGCTCAAAAGGAGCTTCTTAAAGCTTCAAAAGAACCCAAGCCAAATTCCATTTAGGAATTAATCTGAGGGTTCTAGGTCTATTAATAGAGAAATTTCGAACTAGTTTGGATAAAGAAGGATCTAATTCAATATCCAAGTTATCATGATGAGCATATGTATCTGATAACATAAGACCTGCAGCCCTTAATCGTGATGGCTGAACTTTGAGTACCTCAAAGAGGTAGACCAGAAAATTGGCAATTTGAGGAATAGATGGATTATAAATATCCACCAACTGATCTGAACACCAACGAAAGAAAACTCTCCACTTTGTTGCATAATTCAACAAAGAGTAGGTCCTCCTACAGTTAGAAACTGCGTCCACTGCTCATCTGGTAAAATGTTTTCCGTGCAAGAAGGAACGCACAACGGAAATATGTGAAGGTTGAGACCTTCAGGGTTGAGATGCAGTGTGTGGGACTTCTCCTGATACAGAAGGTTCTTGAGAGGAGGAAGCTTACGGGGAATGACCCATAACTAACACATGAGAAGATTGATCCAGGATTTCTGTGACGACACAGGTGCTACTATCAGGATTTTTCTGGAAGACTGTTTGATTTTTAACAGAATCTGCTGAATCAATGGAGCAGGAGGATATGCATATCCTATCATTCCGTCCAATGAGATCGATACAGCATCTACTGCGTACGCTCGATGATCTAGGCATGGCAACGGTAATATATTGTTCAGGTGTGTCGCAAAAAGATGTATCATGGAACGATCCCACTGGTAGCAGATCTGACTGAATACTCGCTTGTTGAGAGTCCACTGCGATGGTAACAGGCGACCTTTTTCGAGAGAGCAAGTCTGCTAGTACGTTCAGACGACCTGGTATATGACGAACTGAGAGATGAATGTGATGACTCAAGAACGAATAGGAGAATCTTCTCCATTAATTCGCATAATGGGAGATAATGGAATTGAATGAGTGCCTGCCTGGTTCCTGAGATAAGCCACTACCGTCGAGTTGTCCGACAGAATCTGAACATGGACGTTCGCTATTTGAGCAATCCAATGTTGTAGTGCTAGCCAGATAGACATCATCTCCTTGATGTTTATGTGCTTCTCTAGGCACATAAGGATCCCAAAGACCCTGACACTTCAAGTCTGCGGGATTTTGGGATGTACCCTAGACCATCAGACTCGCAGCAGTCATAATCGTGAAGACCGGATCTGGCAGTTGAAGCGGAACTCCCTGAGTAAGCCACTGGAGAACCGCCCAAATCTGAACCTTTGTTTACTAGGTCCGTTAAAACAATCTGGGTTCCAAGCGAATGGGTCTTCACACTCCAGTTCTGATCAAAGAAAGTCTGGAGGGGGCACGTGCAAAAGCGACTTATCGGAATAAGATCCACAGACGCTCCGCACAGCCCCATAAATTCCCTCACATTCACTGCGGGAGAGTTTAGACAATAGCGAGTATAACAACTGACTAATTTTGCTCTGGGTAATGGCAGACGAACCAGATTGTTCTGAGACTTGAAGCTCATTCTCAAGTGAATGAAGGACTTGGACGCAGCTAGATACGACTTTTTCTCGTTTACTATGAAACCACGACGTCGGAACAACTGAAGCAGATTCTGAACATCATTCTGCAGAATAATTCTGTCGCCGTATCTCTGAAGAATGTAGTCTAAGTAAGCTGACGTTACCACTCATTAGCTCAGAAGTATGATATTACCAAGTTCATTATTTGAGTGAAAGCCCAAGGTGCCAGGTTCAGACCAAAGCACATCGCTTTGAACTGATAAACCTCTCCATACACAGAAAAATGCAGGTACTTTCTGAATGCCGGATGTACCAGGACATGAAAGTATGCATCCTTTAGAACTATGCTTGCTGCATAGTCATCCACTCCAATACTCGCTCCTACCGACCGAATGGTTCCATTTTGAACTTTGGAGCTATGATCAATTTGTTTATCCAGCTCAAGTCTATTATCGGTCAGGCTGAGCCGTCTGACTTCAGTACGAGAAACAGGTGACTGTAAAATCCTGGGGTATTTTGATTCTTGACGACCTCTATTGCTTTCTTCGAAAGGAGAGCCTCTACCTCTGCAAGGAGAGACTCTCTTTGGAAGAATTCCACGGAAGATATGTCCAACGTGGGCATCTTGTAAGTGAGGCTTTGCTCGGAATGATAGCCGCAGGCCTGCCGAGACTACATTTCTCACCCACTGATCTTCCGTAATTTCCATCCAGTTTTTTGCGAAGTTGATAACCTTCCACCAACTGGAAAGCAACAGCGGTCTAGACCATCTCCTGTACAACTTGCAAGGCTTGCAGGAGGAGAAACTACATCCTCCTCGCAAAGAACCTCATCACGTCAGCTTAGGGGCATCTGACTTGTAGTCTTTGTAAGACTTGCACCCCTTTCCCGAGTCGCTATATTGACAACCTCTGGAGTAACTGTAAGAGGGTTTCCTAGACCCTTGTGAGGAGCTCCCTTCGGTGATTGGGAACTGGAACGAACTCCCCAACTCTGGCCAGCTGATGCATGTTGTTGAGATGCTGAGCTCAGTAGCAGTGCATGGAAGCTTTTTTGGTAGCCTGTTCATTGACTAAGGAAAGCCTGTCATCAAACAGTGTGTATCCGGAGACCAGAACGACTCGGAGATAGCTTTTCACCCTGTCATTGATAATTGATGACGACACAAAGGCTGCATTACGTCTAATCAACTCCAAATTTGCCATTGAAAGGGCGGAGTGGTACGTGGCATACATGACTTCCCTGGAAAAAAACTCTTAGCTAGGAACTAACATCCTCAAATTCCTTTCCATTTAGATGCTGCGCCAGAGCCCTTGATATGATCTGCATAGGACATAGCGTCCAGAATGGCTCTATTAGATGAAATAGAAGATTCCATCACATCCAAACGTGAACTGAATGATGTAGGCAAGGACATATCCAATTCCCCAGCCTGCTCATCCAGAAGCAGAGGAGCTCTCTGAACATCTTCTCCAACCGTTTTAAAATAACGTGCTGATTGAAGATGCAGATAAGAAACCGCCTTTCTTTTTTGAACCTGCTAGGTTGAATATGGAGTTGTTAATGTGGCCAAAGGCCTCCGACACTTGCCAAGATAGTCCCGGAAAGGAAAGAACATCATCTTTCCTTTGCACGACATCTCTGTCTGGAGACGATAGCGGTTTCTGCCTAGTAGATGCAGCTTGATGATCAGGTGGAACAAGGTCAGGATAGTAGTGATGAATGAAATTCATCGCTATCATATGTTGTTCCGAAAGGGAAGGGTAATCCTCCTCCCTCTCCCTTTCACCATCTGACTGATTCAGCTGAGAATTTCGGGCAACAGCATCTGAATGTACAGATGAACGGACCATCCCAGCACCGCCCGACAGCTCACCACCAGAGCTGGGAAACTGCAATGAGCTGTGCAATCTGCGACAGCAAGTCCATTACAGAGCCTTGAGGAGCAGCAGTCTTCTGTTTTTCGCCTCTTGCTGCTCCTGGGCCGGAGATCAGGACGTAGATCTTTTCTCCGAACATCCCAATGAATGAAGCCTAGGATCACTAGCTACCGGATGGGCCGACTTCACGGATGGACTGAGAACGTCTTTGTGCAGCTGCCTGGATATCCGAAGTTGAATAGCTAGTGTGCAGTCGAGTGTGTTTATAGAAACCTGAGGAAGAAGCCATAACTGTAGCCGACCCCGACTGCAGTTTAGACGGAGCGTCCCGAGCGGCGAGTGTGGACATTAGCTCTGACTCAAGTTTCTCAAAACAACATTTGGCCCCAAATGTTGCTGGGTTAGAGAAGGCTTTTCCGCTCGCTGTCTATCAGAGAAACTTGCAGGCTTCTTCCCTTTTGCTGTCGTTGCTGGGTGAGCTTAGTTTTTGAGGTGCTCACTCTACCCAATTCTACACTTCCCTCGACTGCAACAGAGTTACTCAGAGTCCCGGCCCCCACTAACTGGGTAACCACATCACCGGTCGAGCTATCTGCTTGCAAAGGATTAAAAGCACTAACGAGAGGCCTTATCCCTTGCTCATCAGCACCTTTGCAGCTAGCCCTGTTTGCTCATCAGAGCGCGACGACCGGAGAACATTATGGATGGGTGTCGCAATACCATCACCATGTTCTTGTTCCTCTGAAAAAGAAACTGAAAAACTCGAATTATCCTGCGGTGACAGCTCCGGCATTGGAACTTCACCGCCGATGACATACTGCGACACACATCTCCAAGGACTGGCATCCCAATGTACAGAAGTAGGACAATAATCTGTAGGAGTGTATCGACTACAGGCAAGAAAAAAACAAAGTCGATAGCACTCCTACAAGTTCCACAACAAAAATACATGATAAGGATATATGAAAATACGATGCATTGCCGCCGGAAGCTCGGTGTACGTTGACTCACGCACACTTCCTATGCGAACGTCCGGAGTCTGCAGGCCTCGTATCCCTGGCTACCGGATGGTGTGACCTGGTCGCCAATGATTCTCTGACTGGCGAAGCTGACTGGATATCGGAGGTCACGTAGCCAAGAGCGGGCGTGTGCGCTACCATGAGAATGAGGAAGCCTTATTGACAGTCTACTCCGGACTGACTATATGTCGGAGCGTCCCGAGCGACTGACGTATGCTCCGAATGCGAAACATTTTGTACCACAACATCTGGGGCCAGATGTTGTTGTACGAGAGAGGGGCCTCTCTCGCTCGCCGTCCGGATGGACCAGAACGAGCTATGAACCGGACTAAAAGGCTTCCTCCGTTCTCCCTCTGATCCGCCGTCACTGGGTGTGCATTTGTTTGATTTATAGTGCTCGCATCACCCCAAAATTCCTTCTAGACCGCAACGGACGAACCCGGCTGCCGAACCATTCGGTGAATGGACGCTACACCGGGCGAGCTAGCGGACGTCAAAGGCCGTCGAACCTACTAGGGTCCTCTTAGGCAATTGGCGTATTTACATGAGCACTTTTCCGCTAGCCCTTCATTAATTGTGACGACGGAGGCACACTGTTGGAAGACATCACAGATACATCACCCTCATCTTGATCGTCTGAAATAGAAATTGATAAAGTAGAGTGACCCTGCGGGGAAAGGACCGGAGTGTCCAATTCCCCCCTAACATACCGTGACATACGCTTCCCATATTGTCATCGAAATCATACGATACAGAACAGGAGTTAATGCGAGTACACTGACCACATATAGAATGATTATAAAAGTCAGAGGAAGACTTCCTCTTATTACAATTGATCAATATCCTTTCAATGTGAAAAGAAAACAAGTCCTGGTACTCGCACTAACCCCTGGCAATCAAAATACATAATAATAATATGATCCATTAATATAGAAAAAATAATTGAAATCAAAATATTTTGAAAAAATATTTTTTCAGAACAGCCCAAGTTTCTGAAAAGTAACGTTGAGCCCCAATGGATCCCAAGCCTAAGTGTGGACAAAAATTTTAAAAATATTTTAAACAATTTATTCAACACTTACGAACAATAATAATGTATCTAGTTATGATTAAAATAACATCAAGATATTATTTTCCAGAAATCCCCCCCTCACACAGAGGGCTGTTGTAAATGTAAACAATGAATGTAAAAACGCTAAAATAAGACTCCAGGCACCCAGGCCCGGAATCAGTTACCAAAAATACACTATCTGATGCAAAACAGAGACTTCCAGGGAAGAAACTGCAGAACATCAGATGGTAGATGCAGAACACAACGCCTAACCACCCGTAGGTGAAGACGTAAACATGGGGAAAAGAACAGAATTCATTCTGTTATTCAGCTAAAACTCCCAAGAAAATTTAGTAATAATAATTACAAAAACTATGCCAAAAGCAAAGGAGAATAGCAAGGGGGGACTTAAAGGACAGGGAGAGGGGAAAACACTGAAAAATCAGTGTAACTAAATATTCAGAATGACAACAAAATGGCTGCTGCCTCGAAAATAGGTAACTTAACATAATTTCATTAAAAAATTTTAAGTTACAGCCCTGATAATATTCTGTCACACATTTTTCCTCTCCTCCTTCTCTATCCTCCTTAGAATCACCATTTCACTAATATTTATGTGTCTGGCATCATTTAAACTGAGATTTACAAGCACAAAGATCAGTCAGATGTTAACTGATGAAGGGCCAAACTTAGAATGATTAATGGCGCCAATTTCGGAACGTCCTTGACACTGCGCATGCGCAGTAGAGGTGAAGTGTGGAGGGCCATTCAGGACATGTTTTCTTTGGTTTTAGATGCAAATTTTGGGGATTGGGGGGCAAAATTTGTGTTTGGCCCTATATTTTAAGAGTTAGCACCAGCTATGTCTGGGTCATTGGTACAGTATAAAAATATTGTTTTTTGAAAACGGCTAAGTTCCCAAAGGGAACATCATGAGCCCAAGGACATACCGACAGAGCCTAACTGTGGACAAATGCCAATTTTTTTTAGCTACACTGCCAGAATCATAATCAATGTATCCTACAATAATTGTAAAATATTATAATACTAAATACTACATGTAAAGGGCATTGCCAAATGTAAACAACGTCAATAGAAAAAACTGGAAACAAGACAACAGGCACACAAAAAGGCTCCAACTCAGTAACTGATTTAAATGCTACAAGATGCAAAGCTAGATCTTCAAATGAAGAAAAAACAATACATTGGATAGAAGATGCAAGAACAAAATGACCCAACACCCCTAGGGTGAGGATGTAACCATGGGGATAAACAGAATAAACATTCTGTAACACACGTTAAACTCCCAAGAAATGTAATAAAATTTTTAAATAAAAACAGCCAAAAAGCTTAGGAGTTTAACAGGAGGGTTCATGGAAGGATAGAGAAGGAACACTTAACAAACAGTAGGTAAATCATTAACAAGAATGATGACGTCAGACACATGTCCCGAAAATGGGAAACATAAAATTAGTTTTATAATTATTGTAATGTTACAGCCCTGAAAGTCTCAAACCACCGTTGTTCACTTCCATCATCCATTTATAGCCTTGAATCAACCTATTCTTTCATTGATTTGTGTCTGGCATCCTCAAAAAAGGAGATTTAAAGCACAGCTCATTGTTTACTGATTTAGAGCCAAACAAAGAATGATGCTTTGCTACAATCCCGGTACCATCCTGGTTACCCTGCATGTACAGTAAACAAAAGTATGGAGGACCAGATAGGACTTTAATTTTTCGGTTTTGTATGCAAACTTTGAGGATTGGTGGATTAAAAATTTGTGTTTGGCCCTAGATTTTATCAAGTTTGCAACAGCTAAGTCTGGGCCATTGGTTGTAGTATAAAAATATAAGTTTTATAGCACAGAAGTCAGGTAGATGTTACTGACGTAGGCCCGAACAAAAAGAATCATGGCTGGTGCCAATTTCCATTGCTTCCTGCTTGCGGCGCATGTGCAGTGTATAAAGGTATGGAGGACCCTATAGGACTTTAAATTTCTGGATTTCTATGTAAATTTTGGAGGTTGGGGGTTCAAAATTTGTGTTTGGTTCTTAAAAGTTATGAGTTTGCACCAGCTAAGTCTGGGCCTTTGGTTCTAGTATAAAAATATAATATTTAAAACAAATAGATTTTGATATCGTCTGTGTTGGGTAAAGGGTTAAGCTCGTCTCTAAAATACCCTAAATTTATTCATCCAGTCATTTTGCATCAGTTTATGTTTTGAATGCATTTTTTTACTGATTTAACTCCTTTATGAATATAAATGTTGGTAAACATGCTATCAGTGTAGCCAAAATAGCATTCTCCGATACTTTCAATTGAGAAATTTTTGACAGAAAATCCTGTGTATTTTTGAGATAGCTCAGATGTCTATCAGCTATAGGTTTCAAATGATAATCAATGAGTTCAGAGATGGCCTAAGATTAGGAGTTATAATTAGAGACAACTGGTATCCCAGGTGGAGTTGAGTCATCCATCTATGAAGAATGGTCCTTTGAACCTTTGGTAGGATGTGACATTGTCTTGTTTGAGCACTGTGATTACCTGTTAAATATCTTATCTTTATTTCCAAATGAAACAAAATACTGCAGTTTGATTGGCTGAGAGGTACAGTGTAACTTGCATTCCACAGTGGCTTTTTTTTAACACCGTGTTTAACCATGGTGTAAAAACAAGAATATACAAGGGCAAGCTATATGGCTAAAAAAGTACCCATTTTTAATTACTAATTCATACCTTCTGCCCGGTTATGTTAGAACAAAAATAAAAATACAGGAAATTTAATATTTATGTGCAATAAAATATTACAGATATGGATGTCATTGGAACTGGCTCATTGAGCCAGTTCCAATAACATCCATATTTGTCTGGTTTTATTTAAGAAACTTGCAAAGTACAAACTTCGCCTCAGGGTGTATGAGTTCCCAAACTGGTGTAAATTCCCATACACCCCGGAAAACACAAAGATAACTAATAGTATTTGTTTATATGACTTTTGTCAAGAAAATATATCAAGATCTTAGGAAACTATTCAACACTATCAGGCCAAATAAGTGATTCTATTTTCTTATTTTGTTTGGTGTTACTTAGTTGTCTCATGGCTTCATTGTACAATTATCTCAAGACAGACTGAACCACCCTTGTCTGCTAGTTTGATAAATAATTTATTTTTATTAAATTTTGTGAGAGCTCTCTATGCACCAGCTGTTAAATTGTTATCAGAGGGTAGGTTCATGCTGAACACTTTTTGGAGGATTCCTTTGTTAGCCTCAATAATTTCGGAATCTACTTCACTGGAAGTGACCAACCAGATGATTCTGTAAAAGGAAGTTTCCAACCTCTGGAGTTTCTAAAATGGTCTGCTAATTTCATTTGCCTAAGAAAATTACACTTATATGGTGGTAATATTACCAGATTACAAGTTTTGGGCTTTGGAGCTGTTACAAAAGTTAAATCACAATCAAACAGAGATTTTTCTTCTGGTCAGAGACTAGCCTAGAGCTGAATTTAGGGAGAAGTGAATTCTCCCTCTCAGAAAAATAGGGAGAAGTGACTGCTCTTCAGGGAGAAGTAAAATTTCTAATAAAAGAAATGCTGAGAAGAGAATTTAATTTAATATTTCAAAATTCATCAATAGACCTGTCAAACACTTAAATTCAAGTAAATGGGATCCAGTGGTGGAGCCATGGGGCGCCTAGGTAGCCCAGTCCCTTACCACCCCCCCAACCCCCAATCCCACTTGCTGCTCTCCCCACTTCTTCACCAGCATGGTCCCTCCTGATTTCAGACCACAGCCCTGCCTTTGGTGAGATCTGCCTTATTCAGTCTGTGTGATTTGGGGCTTTCTCAAGTTGGAAAAACTGAAAAGACAAGAGGCCCCCACAGAGCCTGAAGCACTCACCTTGAATGGAACATGATATAAACATAGTCCAAGAATGAATCTACATTAAGCAAACCATCTCCATAGGTTACAATGTCAGTCCTTGAGCCCCTCAGCAGTGCCAAAAATAGTCCAAGCATCATGCATTTTCTTCAGCTGATCATAAAGTAAAATGAGGAGCTCCCTTATGAAGCCCCTTGATACAACCTATGTGGATTAATCTTAGTTACACACCTCTAGAGGGAACTGAATATAAAATTCATAATTCTTCAGCTACATGGCCAATTCCGGATCCCACATGGAGCCCAAATATTAACCCAGGAACTCGATTTGAACAAAGCTGAATCTGACATCCCTAGAGTTGTATACCAAATATGAAAGCATTCTGACTGGTGGATCTGAAGAAGAAAATTTTTGAAGAAATTTCCTCATATTGCACGAAGTTAAAATTTTGGCTACCATAGCGAGCCCAAATGTTAACCTACGGATCAGGACCCGATTTGAACAAATTTGAATCTGCGCAGCCCCCCCCCCCCCCCCCCATAGCGAGCCCAAATATTAACCCATGGATCCGATTTGAACAAACTTGAATCTGACCCCCCCCCCCCCCCCCCCCCCCCCCCCTCAAAGATGTTGTATACCAAATATGAAAGCATTCTGACAGGTGGATCTGAGGAAAAAGATTTGTAAAAAAATTTCCGCATATTGCAGTAAGTTTAAATTCAGGCTACCATAGGGAGCCCAAATATTAAACCAGGGAACCAACATGAACAAACTTGAGTCTGACTACCCTAGAGATGTTGTAAACCAAATATGAAAGGATTCTGACAGGTGAATCTGAAAAAGAAGATTTTTGAAGAAATTCCCTCATATTGTACTAAGTTAAATTTCACATTCCCATACGGAGCCCAAATATTAACCCAGGCACTCGAATTGAACAAATTTGAATATGACCCCCTAGAGATGTTGTATACCAAATATGAAAGCATTCCGACTGGTGGATCTGAAGAAGAAGATTTTTAAAGAAATTTCTTCATATTGCACTGAGTAAAAATTTGGGCTACCATAGCAAGCCCAAATATATACCTAGGGATCCGATTAGAATAAACTTGAATCTGCCCCCCCCCCCTACACACACTAGGCCCAACTATTAACCTAGGGCCTTGGTTTGAACAATCTTGAATCTGACTCTCATAACAATGTATACTAAACATTAAAAGATTCTGACTGGTGGTTCAGAAGAAGAAGATTTTTAAAGAATATTCCCCATATTGCCGTAAGTTAATAATTTCGGTGCCTGTACTGAGCCCAAATATTAACCCTTTAGCCAACGTAACGGCCAAAACCAGCCGGCGCTATTCAAAAAAATTGTCAGCTAATTTTCATTATTTTTTAATTTTTTGTCGCAAAAACATAGGTCATGACCCCTCATTGGAACGAGCTCGACTAACTCGTTCCAATGAGGGGTCATAACCTATGTTTTTGAGAGACAAAAATGAAAAAAATAAGTTGTTCAAGAATTTGTTTTGCATGTGTCGTCTGCTTTTCATGTTAGGTAAAGGGTTAACCAATGGGCTTCATTTTAACAAACTTGTATCTGACGTCCCTATGGATGCTGTATACCAAATATCAAAAGATTCTGATCATTGGTTCTGGAGAAAAGATTTTAAAATTTTTTTGTAAATATGCTGACTCAACATTTTTTGATGCCCTCTACACAACGTTTGAAAATATTTCTATTTTTAGCTCCTTAGGTTCCCATGAGGATGCAGTAATTTTTTTGGCATGAGTCAAGTACTTATGACCTAATAATACCACATACCAAATTTGGTTCAAATCGGACCCTTTGGTTCAAAAAGTTAAAAAATTTATAGTAATTTATATATTTTTTATACTTACCAATGACCCAGACATAGCTGGTGCTAACTCTTAAAATACTAGGGCCAAACACAAATTTTGCCCCCCAATCCCCAAAATTTGCATCTAAAACCAAAAGAAATCATGTCCTGAAGGTCCTCCATACTTTGCCCTTACTGCGCATGCGCAGTGTCAAGGACGTCCCGAAATTGGCGCCAATTATCATTCTTACAAGCAGTGCCTGGTCAGCGCTATGTACTCAGCGGGGAGGTATGAGTTCCCAACTCCTGGGAGGGCCATCCCCATCTGGGTCATTGGTAAGTATAAAAAATATATAAATTACTATAAATTTTTTAACATTTTTATACTGTACCAATGACCCAGACATAGCTGAATAGTAAAAAGGCTGGAGGGCCTAGGACATAGAGGAAAATCCAATAAGCTCAACTATATAAGATAGAGTGAACCCCTCAAGGAGAAAAGGAGTATTAGGCTTTACATGTATCTTTCTTATTTTAAGATAAATTAGAAAGATACAATACCCTTCATAATTGAGCACAATAACATTCATGTTCTCTATTAACATCCAGTATAACCCTTTATACTAATTATTTTTAAAGTAAGCCAATAAATAAAGTTAGTCCAGAGAATTGAGACTCTTTATATTCTATTAAAAGTGTCCAAGGATTGTATATTAACGCCTGTTTGACACTTGACATATACAAATGCTTCACACCAAGCTACACTTTAAAAATATGACATGAATGAATTTTTAACATTAATATTACACTTTAAAACCATCCCGGAAACGACTCAGAATTACAGACACCGGAGGAGGAATCCCCTTGCTTTTCACTATAAAGCAGGTGACCTAAGGGAACACCCTCCCCCCCCCTTCCCCTTGTATTTATTTATTTATTTATTTATTGTTGTTTAAGGTCACATACTTCTGCACAATGGCTGATCATGACCACAACATGGAGATAAAGTCAAGGTCAGTCAATCATTTATACCCCATGTTGCCTATTTTAGAGGACTCGCACCCCAAGCATTAGTGACTGGGTCCTATTTTACCAGTGAAACAGAGCTTGTTTACCACAGTAAGCAAGCACTGCTTCACTTCCCGGGGTTCCCACGGGGGCCCCCTTCCCCTTGCCCTGGGTCAAATAGCCCAGAGCGAAGAGGGCAGCAGGACGGAGTCACTGCCGGAACAGAAAGCCTGCATAACTATAGTTGCAACTGTTTAGTGGACGACATTCTGAGCAACAGATAACGGACCTAAACAATGCAGGTCTCCAGAAATGGACTCAATATTTCTGAGATAAAAATTCGTGAATGTGGATGGCTGAGACCAATAAGCAGCCTTCATTAAATCTGTAATAGCAACACTATTTGCGTAAGCCCAAGATGTAGAAAGAGCTCTTACTTCATGAGCCGAGATCTTAAGCACAGACTGCTGAGTAGAAGATAAATTTTCATAAGCAGTACGGATAGTTAATTGAATCCATCTAGCAATAGAATGGACCGAAATGTCCTTTCTATTAGGCATCAGAGATAGAAAGAAGCGTTTTCGTCCCTTTCTGATAAACTGAGATCTTTGTTTATAAATACGTAAAGCTCTAACAGGACAGAAGACGGCAGAGCCTTAATAACAATAGGTTCCGGATATTTATTAGGAGCCTGATTCTTAGCTAAAAATCCAACATTAGTAGTGAAGGTGATAGTGTTCCCAACACTACGATAGTGAGAATCGTCCACCGATAGTGCATGAAGCTCACTGACTCTTCTAAAAGAAGAGAAAGCTAAGAGAAAAGCTGTCTTATAAGACAAGAATTTGAAATCTACTGTCTCAAGAGGCTCAAATGACTTTTCCTTCAGTTTAAGAAGAACCCAAGCTAAATTCCACTTAGGAATTAATCTAAGAGTTCGGGATCTATTTATCGAGAAGTTTCTAACTAACTTAGATAAAGAGACATTAGATCCAATTTGTAAACTATCAAGGTGAGCATAGGTATCAGATAACATAGACCTATAACCCTTAATAGTAACAGGCTGCAGTTTGATCTCGTCAAACAAGTATACTAGAAAGTTTGCAATGTCTGGTATGGAGGGATCAAAAATATCAACAGAATGATCCCTACACCAACGACGAAAAACCTTCCACTTAGCCACATAGTTTAGCGAAGAGGAGGTCCTCCTACAGTTAGAAATCGCGTGCACTGCTCGTCCTGTAAAGAGCTAGCCATGCAAGAAGGACCGCACAACGGAAAAATGTGAAGGTTGAGACCTTGCGGGTTGTGATGAAGTTGACGCGGTTTCCCCTGCGAAAGAAGATCCTCCCGTGGAGGAAGCTTTCGCGGTAGGTCCCACAGCAGACACCTGAGTAGATTTATCCACGGTCTCTGTGGAGATAGAGATGCTACCAACAGAATCTTGCATTGAGAATGTTTTATCTTTAGCAATACTTGCTGCATTAACGGCACTGGAGGATACGCATATCCCATCATTCCGTCCCATGAGATCGATAGAGCGTCTACTGCAAATGCTGTTGGATCCGGACATGGTGACACATACGTCTGCAACTGATTGTTGAGATGTGTCGCAAATAAGTCTATCATTGGCCGTTCCCATTGGTAGCAAATCTGATTGAATACCTGTTTGTTGAGAGTCCATTCCGACGACAACAAGCGACCCTTCCGTGAAAGGGAGTCTGCTAGTACATTCAGACGACCCGGTATATGACGGACCGAAAGTAGAACTTGATGTTCTAGAGCAAACAGAAGGATTCTTTCCGTTAAATTGAATAACAGAACGGAATGAGTGCCTCCCTGGTTCCGGATATATGCCACTACTGTCGTATTGTCGGACAGGATTTGGAATGAGCTTTCTGAATAATGTCCATCCAATGACGTAACGCAAGCCAAATTGACATCATTTCCTTGATGTTTATGTGCTTGCTTAGAAACTGTGGATCCCAAAGACCCTGGCACCTCGAATCCGTTGGGATCAATGATGCACCCCAACCTGTTTGACTGGCATCCGTCATAATCGTAAAACTCGGATCCGGCAACTGCAGCGGAACTCCCTGAGTCAACCACTGAATGTTTGCCCAAGTCTGAATCTCTTGTTTCACTTGATCTGACAAGAGAACGTCTATGTCGAGTGAATGAATCTTCACACTCCAATTCTGAGTCAAGAAGATTTGGAGAGGACGAGTGCGTAACCGCCCCATCGGAATGAGATCCGCAGCGGCTCCACACAGACCTATCAGTCTCATGAACTCCCTCGCTGTGACTTTGTCTGCATGAAGACAATAGCGAGCGTAACAACTGACTAATTTCGCTCTGGTTAATGGCAGACGAACGAGATTGTTGTGCGTCTCGAAGCTCATTCCCAGATGAGTGAATGACTTGGACGGCACCAGATCCAACTTCTCCTTGTTTATAACAAAACCGAGACGTCGGAGCAATAGAAGCAGATTCTGCACATCGTTCTGAAGCGTTAACTCGTTGCCGTACCTCTGAAGAATGTCGTCCAGGTAGGCCGACGTTACCGCAGACGAATGAGCTCGGAAATACATCATTACCGAGTTCATTACCCGAGTGAAAGCCCAGGGTGCTAGGTTCAATCCGAAGCACATCGCCCGGAATTGATATACCACTCCTAGGACTGCGAAGCGTAGACACTTTCTGAATGTCGGATGTACCATGATGTGAAAGTACGCATCTTTGAGATCTATGCTTGTAGCATAATCGTTCACCCCGAATACTCGCTCTGACCGATCGAATCGTCTCCATATAGAACTTCGGAGCAACGATCAGCTTGTTTATCCAGCTCAAATCTATGACTGGACGGAACGAGCCGTCTGGTTTCGGAACCAGAAATAGATGGCTGTAGAATCCCGGTATTTCCTGGTCTTCTACGACCTCTACCGCATTCTTCATTAAAAGAGACTGCATCTCCGATAACAGAGCGTCTCTTTTCTGCGGATTTGACGGAAGTTGCGTCCATTTTGGACTTCGAGTTAATGGAGGCTTTCGTTTGAAGGATATTCTTAGACCTTCCGAAATCACCCCTCTCACCCAAGGGTCGTCCGTAATCGACGCCCACTCTTCTGAAAAACTCGACAACCTTCCGCCAACCGGAACACGACAGAGGTTGAAACCATCACCTCCTGAACCTGCGAGGGTTGCGTGAGGAGAAACCACGTCCTCCACGACCCGCACCTCGTCCCGTCGACCTCGGGGCGTCCGACCGGTTGTCCCGCCCCGAAGGACGTCCCGCACCTGAGTCGCTGCCTTGACGGTCTCTAGAATAAAACCAAGAGGACGCACCGGAACCTCTATAGGAACCTCTCTTGGGTGTATTAGTCCCAGAAGTGCCTGTCTTACTCTTATCTGCCGTATCCGACTTTTTGGAAGCGGATTTAAACAGCAGAGAATCCGAAGCTTTCTTAGTAATTTTATCGTAGATTGCTGAAAGCTTGCCGTCGAAGAGAAGCTCTGCGGAGACCGAAGTGACTCTGAGAGAGTTCTTCACCTTACTATCCACGCGTGTGGATGTAGCTAGGGCTGCGTCACGTCTAACCAACTCCAGGTTTGCCACTGAAAGGGCGGAGTTATACGTGGAATAAGCTACTGCCCTTGAAAGAAGTCTTAAAGAGGATTGTATATCCTGGAATTCTTTCCCTTGAAGACGCAGTGATAACGCCTTTGTAAGGTGGTCTGCGTAAGATAAAGCGTCTAAACTGGCTCTGTTAGACGTAATTGTCGTATCCAACACCGCGGTTGGAATGGACATAGACGACGGTAATGACAACTCTAAGTTTTCCGCCTCGTCGTCAAGATGCAGAGGAACTCTAGGAATACCCTGTCCTGCCGTATCGAATTTATTCCTTGAATTAATGAAAGGCAGGTTGAGAGCACTGGCGGACAAGAAACCAGCTTTGCCTGTTTTGGAAGCAAGCTTGAAGATAGCATCATTCAATAATTCAAATGTTCTTGTGACATTATTGGACAGAGACGGAAACTCAGGGACGATGTCTCTGAACCGCTCGAAGAATTCAGTGTCCAATGACGCTATCAGTCTCTTATCTGGCATCGCAGCTGTCTGGCCCGACGGAACAACTTGAGGAAGGAAGTGCCGGATGAAATCCACGGCAGCTTTATGTTGTTCTGAAAGGGATAGCTCCAAGTCCGCAGTATCCCTTTCGCCATCCGGTCGGACCTCATGATGCTCCCGGTCGTCCGCACCCGATGCTTCAGCGGAGCGTACCGACCCAGCGCCGTCGGATAATTCCCGATCCGACAACGATTCTGTCGTTTGCTGGGATGCTGTGATAATTTGTGCTATCTGAGCTAGCACATCCGTCATCGAGGCCTGCGGAGTAGCGGTCTTTCGCTGCTTAGCCGCCGGAAGCTCCGCATCAACTGACTCCCGCATGCTTTTCCTATGCGAACGTCCGGAGTCTACCGGCCTCGTGTCCCTGGCTACCGGATGGCGTGACCTGGTCGCCGATGAATCCCTGATCGGCAAAGCTGGCAGAATATCCGCGGTCACGTAGCCAAGGTGCGGTCGTGTGCGCTGCTGAGAGGATGAGGAAGCCTGAGCAGTCTCAGCGGACTGCCTATACAACGGAGCGTCCCAAGTGGCGGACGTGTGCTCCGCTTGCGAAACATTTTGTACCACAACATCTGGTCCCAGATGTTGTTGTACGAGAGAGGGGCCTCTCTCGCTCGCGGCCCGGCTGGACCTGGATGAGCTAGGAACCGGACTAGAAGGCTTCCTCCGATCTCTCCTTTTATCCGCCGTCACTGGGTGTGCACCTTGTATGTTTATAGTGCTCGCATCACCCAACACTCCCTCCTGGACCGCAACGGACGAACCCGGCTGCCGAACCATTCGGTGAATGGACGCTACACCGGGCGAGCTAGCGGACGACAGCGCCGTCGATCCTACTAGGGACCTCTTAGGCAACTGTCGTATCTCCATGAGCACTTTTGCCGCTAGCTCTTCATTAGATTGTGACGACGGAAGCGCACTTTTGGAAGATAACATGGAAACATCACCCTGTTCTTGTTTCTCTGAAATAGAAACTGATAGAGTAGAGTGACCCTGCGGAGAAAGGACCGGAATAGCCCTTTCCCCGCTAACAACATACCGTGACACACGTTTCCAATGTTTGTCATCCCAATATTCACATACTGAACAGGAGTTAGTGCGAGTACACTGACTACAATTAATACAATGATCATGAAAGTCAGAGGAAGATTTCCTCTTATTACAATTTGAACAATATCCTTTCATAGTGAAAAGACAACAAAAAGTCCTAATACTCGCACGAACCCCTGAAAACAAAGATACATAATAACATGATCCATTAACATTGAAAAAACAATTGAAATCAAAAATAATTTTTGAAAAATATTTTTTCAGCGAAGCCCAAGTTTCTGAAAAGTAACATTGAGCCCCAATGGATCCCAAGGCTAAGTGTGGACAAAAATTTTAGAATTATTTTAAATAATTAATGCAACACTTACGGATAATAATAATGTATCTTGTAATGAGATAAACTACTACAAAGGCAAAAAGCCCCCCTCAAAAAAGACTGTTGCCAATGTAAACAAGAAGTGTATAAACACCAGAAAACATGACTCCAGGCACTGACAATCCTGGCCCGAAATCAGTTATCAAAATACACACTATCTGATGCAAAACAGAGACTTCCAGGGAAGAATCTGCAGAACATCAGATGGTAGATGCAGAACACAACGTCTAAACACCCATGGGTGAGAACGTAAACATGGGGAAAATAACAGAATTCATTCTGTTACCAAGCTAATTCTCCCAAGAAATTTTAGAAGTAATCTTACTCAAAAATATGCCAAAAGCATGGGAGAATAGCAAGGGGGTACTTACAGGACAAGGAGAGAGGATACACTGAATAAGCAGTGCAACTTCATAGCAAGAATGACAACAACAGGCCCATGCCTTGAAAATAGGCAACTTAACATAATTTCATTACAAAATTTTAAGTTACAGCCCTGAATATTTTCTGTCACTCCTTTTTCCTCTCCTCCTTCTATATCCTCCTTAGAATCACCATTTCTCCAATATTTATGTGTCTGGCATCATTTAAACTGAGATTTACAAGCACAAAGATCAGTCAGATGTTAACTGATGAAGGGCCAAACAAAGAATGATAATTGGCGCCAATTTTGGGACGTCCTTGACACTGCGCATGCACAGTAAGGGCAAAGTATGGAGGACCTTCAGGACATGATTTCTTTTGGTTTTAGATGCAAATTTTGGGGATTGGGGGGGCAAAATTTGTGTTTGGCCCTAGTATTTTAAGAGTTAGCACAGCTATGTCTGGGTCATTGGTACAGTATAATGAAAGTGTCAATGACACTGTAGCTCAACTTGTCAAGACAAAGACATGTATAGTATGTGACACAGCAATGACAAACATCTAGGTAATGACCTGATAACAAAGGTACATATAAAGTATTGTAACGGTCTGTACATAAATACTGACCGTTGCCTGTAACAAATGTATAGGTAAAGTATTGTAAAGGTGGGTGACAGTCAGATGCTAAACTAGAAAAGAAATCTTTGAGTCCCAGAGTGGGTCTGACTGAACCCCAAAATATTTGTTCTCATAGCACAATGATAACAAAGGCACCCCAAAACACACTCATTCCTGTCCCAAGGTGAAAACAAAGGTACCTAAGAACTTTCGTGAAGATCAGTTCATAAATATGAGCTGTGTAGAAGTTGTGACAAAAAACTGATTGGACCTAATTTCGGTACAAAATGGCCACTGGCAGCCATCTTGAATTCTGGACTGCACCCAGAAACACTCATTCTCGTCCCAAGGAGATAACAAAGGTACCCAAGAAGTTTTGTGAAGATCGGTTCATAAATACAGCCTCTAGCCCGAGCCGTATTGACATGTGCACTTACAGTGTATAAGTAGCACTGAATAAATCAAAGTTCATCTAATTTGCATAATTTCTGCACAAGAAAAAAACCTGTACTATATGTGATGTATTCCATATTACTAAACATTCATACAAAAATATATTCAAATCAGAACTTTCATACAGAAGTTCTGCACAAAAGACTGATTGCACTAATTTTGGTACAAATGGCTGCTGGTGGCCATCTTGAATTTTGGACCACACCCAAAAACACTCATTCTCATCCCACGGTGATAACAAAGGTACCCAAGAAGTTTCGTAAAGATCGGTTCATAAATACGGCCTCTAGCCTGAGCCGTATATAGAAGTTGTGTACAAAAAACTGATTAGACCTAATTTCGGTACAAAATGGCCACTGGCAGCCATCTTGAATTTTGAACCGCACCCAGAAACACTCGTTCTCGTCTCAAGGAAATAACAAAGGTACCCAAGACGTTTCGTGAAGATCGGTTCATAAATACAGACTCTAGCCCGAGCCGTATTGACATGTGTACTTACTGTGTGTAAGTAGCACTGAAAAAATCAAAGTTCATCTAATTTGCATAATTTCTGCATGAGAAAAAAACCCGTATTATATGTGATGTATCCCATGGTACAAAACATTCACACACAAAATTATTCAAATCAGCGCTTTCATATGGAAGTTCTGTGCAAAAATCTGATTGCACCAAATTTTGTACAAAATGGCTGCCATCGGCCATCTTGAATTTCGGACCGGACCCAAAAACACTCGTTCTCGTCCCACGGTGATAACAAAGGTACCCAAGGAATTTCGTAAAGATCGGTTCATAAATACGGCCTCTAGCCCAAGCCGTATTGGCATTTGCACTTACAGTGCTGAAAGTAACACCAAAAAACATCAAAGTTAGTCTAATTTGCATAATTTACGCATGAGAAAAAAACCCGTATTATATGTGATGTATCCCATGGTACTAAACATTCATACAAAAAAGTATTCAAATCATAGCTTTCATATGGAAGTTCTGTACAAAAAACAGATTTCTGCATCGTCGGTACAAAATGGCGGCTGGCAGCCATCTTGAATTTCGGACAGCACCCAAAAACACTCGTTCTCATCCCACGGTCATAACAAAGGTACCCAAGGAGTTTTGTAAAGATTGGTTCATAAATACGGCCTCTAGCCCGAGCCATAGCAGCTTGGCACTTACAGCTCTGAAAGTAACACTAACTAAATCAAAGTCAGTCTAATTTGCATAATTTACGCACGAGAAAAAAAACCGTATTATATGTGATGTATCCCATGGTACTAAACATTTATACAAAACTTTATTCAAATCAGAACTTTCATACAGAAGTTCTGTACAAAAAACTGATTTTTGCATCATCGGTACAAAATGGCCGCTGGCAGCCATTTTGAATTTCGGACCACACCTAAAAACACTCGTTCCCGTCCCAGGGTCATAACAAAGGTACACAAGAAGTTTCGTAAAGATCGGTTCATAAATACGACCTCTAGCCCGAGCCATAGCCAATTGTTGACGTACGGACAGACGGACGACGGGCCATGACAATAGCTCAAATTTGACTTCGTCAAAGTTGAGCTAAAAATGTTAAAAAATTTATAGTAATTTATATATTTTTTATACTTACCAATGACCCAGACTTAGCTGGTGCTAACTCCAACAAAACCAGGGCCAAACACAAATTTTGCCCCCCAATCCCCAAAATTTGCATCCAAAACAAAAAAAAATCATGTCCTAAAGGACCTCCATAGTACGCCTCCACTGCGCATGCGCAGTGACGCAGTCGTCCCGAATTTGGCGCCACTTATCATTCTTACTGGCAGTGCCTGGTCAGCGCTATGTACTCAGCGGGGAGGCAAGAGTTCCCAACTCCAGGGAGGGCCATCCCCGTCTGGGTCATTGGTAAGTATAAAAAATATATAAATTACTATAAATTTTTTAACATTTTTATACTGTACCAATGACCCAGACTTAGCTGAATAGTAAACAGGCTGGAGGGCCTAGGACATAGAGGAAAATCCAATAAGCTCAACTATATAGTAAAGAGGTAACCCCTTAAGGAGAAAAGGAGTATTAGGTTTTACATGTATCTTTCTTATTTAATATTAAATTAGAAAGATACACTACCCTTAATAATTGAGCACAATAACATTCATGTTCTCTATTAACATCCAGTATAACCCTTATACTAATTATTTTTAAAACAAGCCAATAAATAAAGTAGTCCAGAGAATTGAGACTCTTTATAATCATTTAAAAGTGTCCGAGTATTGTATATTAAAGCCCGTTTGACACTTGACATATACAAATGCTTCACACCGAGCTACACTTTAAAAATAAGACATGAATGAAATTAAACATTAATATTACACTTTAAAACCATCCCGGAAGCGACTCAGAAATACTGACTTGGAGGAGGCATTCCCTTGCTTTTCACTATAAAGCAGGTGACCTAAGGGAACACCCGCCCCCCCCCCCCCCCCCCCTTCCCCTTGCCCTGGGTCAAATAGCCCAGAGCGAAGAGGGCAGCCGGACGGAGTCACTGCCGGAACAGAAAGCCTGCATAACTATAGTTGCAACTGTTTAGTGGACGACATTCTGAGCAACAGATAACGGACCTAAACAATGCAGGTCTCCAGAAATGGACTCAATATTTCTGAGATAAAAATTCGTAAATGTGGATGGCTGAGACCAATAAGCAGCCTTCATTAAATCTGTAATAGCAACACTATTAGCATAAGCCCAGGAAGTAGAAAGAGCTCCTACTTCATGAGCAGAAATCTTAAGCACAGACTGCTGAGAAGAAGATAAATCTTCATAAGCAGTACGGATAGTTAACTGAATCCATCTAGCAATAGAATGGACTGAAATGTCCTTTCTATTAGGCATCAAAGACAGAAAGAAACGTTTCCGTCCCTTTCTGATGAACTGAGATCTCTGTTTATAGATACGTAGTGCTCTAACAGGACAGAGTAAAGGCCTACGCCCGTCTGAAGACGGAAGAGCCTTAATAACAATAGGTTCCGGATATTTATTAGGAGCCTGATTCTTAGCTAAAAAACCCACATTAGTAGTGAAGGTGATAGTGTTCCCAACACTACGATAATGAGAATCATCCACCGATAGTGCATGAAGCTCACTGACTCTTCTGGCAGAAGAGAAAGCTAAGAGAAAAGCTGTCTTATAAGATAAGAATTTGAAATCTACTGTCCCAAGAGGTTCAAATGGCTTTTCCTTCAATTTAAGGAGAACCCAAGCTAAATTCCACTTAGGAATTAATCTAAGAGTTCTGGGTCTATTTATCGAAAAGTTTCTAACCAATTTCGATAAAGAGACATTAGATCCAATTTGTAAACTATCATGATGTGCATAGGTATCAGATAACATAGATCTATAACCCTTTATAGTAACAGGCTGCAGTTTGATTTCGTCAAACAAGTATACTAGAAAGTTTGCAATGTCTGGAATAGAGGGATCAAATATATCTACAGAATGATCCCTACACCAACGACGAAAAACCTTCCACTTAGCCGCATAGTTTAGCGAAGAGGAGGTCCTCCTACAGTTAGAAATCGCGTCCACTGCTCGTCCTGTAAAGTGCTTGCCATGCAAGAAGGACCGCACAACGGAAAAACGTGAAGGTTGAGACCTTGCGGGTTGTGATGGAGTTGACGCGATTTCCCCTGCGAAAGAAGATCCTCTCGTGGAGGAAGCTTCCGCGGTAGGTCCCACAACAGACACCTGAGTAGATTTATCCACGGTCTCTGTGGCGACAGAGATGCTACCAACAGAATCTTGCATTGAGATTGTTTTATCTTTAGCAATACTTGTTGAATTAATGGCGCTGGAGGATACGCATATCCTATCATTCCGTCCCAAGGGATCGACAGAGCGTCTACTGCAAATGCTCTTGGATCCGGACACGGGGACACATACGTCTGCAACTGATTGTTGAGATGTGTCGCAAATAAGTCTATCATTGGCCGTTCCCATTGGTAGCAAATCTGATTGAATACTTGTTTGTTGAGAGTCCACTCCGACGGCAACAAGCGACCCTTTCGTGAAAGGGAGTCTGCTAGCACATTCAGACGACCCGGTATGTGACGGACCGAAAGAAGAACGTGATGTTCTAACGCAAACAGAAGGATTCTTTCCGTTAGATTGAACAACGGAACTGAATGAGTGCCTCCCTGATTCCGTATATACGCCACTACTGTCGTATTGTCGGATAGGATTTGGACATGAGCATCGTGAATAATGTCCATCCAGTGACGTAACGCAAGCCAAATTGACATCATTTCCTTGATGTTTATGTGCTTGCACAGGAATTGCGGATCCCAAAGACCCTGGCATCTCGAATCCGTTGGGATTAATGATGCACCCCAACCTGTTTGACTGGCATCCGTCATAATGGTAAAACTCGGATCCGGCAACTGCAGCGGAACTCCTTGAGTTAACCACTGAATGTTTGCCCAAGTCTGAATCTCTTGTTTCACTTGATCTGACAAGAGAACGTCTACATCGAGCGAATGAATTTTCACACTCCAATTCTGAGTCAGGAAAATTTGAAGAGGACGTGTGCGTAGCCGCCCCATCGGAATGAGATCCGCGGCGGCTCCGCACAGACCTATCAGTCTCATAAATTCTCTCGCCGTGACTTTGTCTGCGTGCAGACAATAGCGAGCGTAACAACTGACTAATTTCGCTCTGGTTAACGGCAGACGAACGAGATTGTTGTGCGTCTCGAAGCTCATTCCCAGATGAGTGAATGACTTGGACGGCACCAGATCCGACTTCTCCTCGTTTACTATGAAACCGAGACGTCGGAGCAATAGAAGAAGATTCTGAACATCGTTCTGAAGCGTTAACTCGTTGCCGTACCTCTGAAGAATGTCGTCCAGGTAGGCCGACGTTACCGCAGACGAATGAGCTCGGAAGTAGATCATTACCGAGTTCATTACCCGAGTGAAAGCCCAGGGTGCTAGATTCAATCCGAAGCACATGGCCCGGAACTGATACACCACTCCTAGGACTGCGAAGCGTAGATACTTTCGGAATGTCGGATGTACCATGACGTGAAAGTACGCATCTTTGAGATCTATGCTCGTTGCATAATCGTTCACCCGAATACTCGCTCTGACCGATCGAATCGTCTCCATATAAAACTTCGGAGCGACGATCAGCTTGTTTATCCAGCTCAAATCTATGACTGGACGGAACGAGCCGTCTGGTTTCGGAACCAGAAACAGATGGCTGTAGAATCCCAGAGATTCCTGGTTTTCTACGACCTCTACCACGTTCTTCATTAAAAGAGACTGCACCTCTGATAACAGAGCGTCTCTTTTCTGTGGATTTGACGGAAGATGAGTCCACTTTGGACTTCGAGTTAATGGAGGCTTTCGTTTGAAGGATATCTTTAGACCTTCCGAAGTCACTCCTCTCACCCACGGGTCGTCTGTAATCGACGCCCACTCTTGTGAAAAACTCGACAACCTTCCGCCAACCGGAACGCGATAGAGGTTTAAGCCATCACCTCCTGGACCTGCGAGGCCTGCGGTAGGAGAAACCACGTCTTCCACGACCCGCACCTCGCCTCGTCGACCTTGGGGCGTCCGACCGATTGTCCCGGCCTGAAGGACGTCCCGAACGAGAGTCGCTATCCTGACAGTCTCTCGAATAAGACCAAGAGGACGCACCGGAACCTCTATAGGAACCTCTCTTGGGCGCATTAGACCCAGAAGTGCCTGTCTTATTCGTGTCTGCTGTATCCGACCTTTTAGGAGCGGATCTGAACAACAGAGAATCATTAGCTTTCTTTTTAATTTTATCATAAATAGCGGAAAGCTTGCCGTCAAAGAGAAGTTCTCCTGAGACCGAAGCGACTCTAAGAGAGTTCTTCACCTTAGAATCCACTAGTGTGGATGTAGCTAGGGCTGCGTCACGTCTAACCAACTCCAGATTTGCCACTGAAAGGGCGGAGTTACACGTGGAATAAGCTACTGCCCTTGAAAGAAGTCTTAAAGAGGATTGTATATCCTGAAACTCTTCCCCTTGAAGGCGCAGTGATAACGCCTTAGTAAGGTGATCTGCGTAAGATAAGGCATCTAAATTGGCTCTGTTAGACGCAATAGCTGTTTCCAACACCGCGGTTGGAATAGAAGCTGACGACGGTAATGATAGCTCTAAGTCTTCCACCTCGTCGTCCATACGCAGAGGAACTCTCGGTATACCCTGTCCTGCCGTGTCGAATTTATTCCTTGCATTAATGAAAGGCAGGTTAAGAGTATTAGCGGACAAGAAACCTGCTTTCCCCGTCCTGGAAGCAAGTTTAAATATAGCGTCGTTCAATAATTCAAATGTTCTTGCAACATTATTGGACTGCGACGGAAACTCGGGAGCGATGTCCCTGAACCGCTCAAAAAATTCAGAGTCCAATGACGCTATAATTCTCTTGTCCGGAAGCGCAGCAGTCTGGCCCGACGGAACAACTTGAGGGAGAAAGTGCCGGATGAAGTCCACAGCAGCTTTATGTTGTTCCGAAAGGGATAGTTCCAATTCATCCGTATCCCTTTCACCATCCGGTCGGACCTCCCGATGTTCCCGGTCGTCCGCCCCCGATGCTTCGGCGGAGCGTACCGACCCAGCGCCGTCGGATAATTCTCGATCCGACACCGTTTCTGTCGGCTGCTGGGATGCTGCGATAAGCTGTGCTATCTGCACAAGAATGTCCGACGTCGAGACCTGCGGAGGCGTAGTCTTTCGCTGCTTCGCCGAGGGCAGCTCCGCATCAGATGGCTCCCGCATACTTTTCCTATGCGAACGTCTGGAGTCCATCGGTCTCGAATCCCTGGCTGCCGGATGGTGTGACCTGGTCGCCGAAGAATCCTTCATCGGCGAAGCTGGCAAAATATCGGAGGTCACGCAGCCAAGGTGCGGTCGTGTGCGCCGACGAGAAGAGGAAGCCTTAACAGTCTCTGCGGACTGCTTATACAACGGAGCGTCCCGAGCAACGGACGTATGCTCCGCTAAAGACACATTTTGTACCACAACATCTGGTCCCAGATGTTGTTGTACGAGAGAGGGACCTCTCTCGCTCGCGGCCCGGCTGGACCTGGACGAGCTAGGAACCGGACTAAAAGGCTTCCTCCGTTCTCGTTTACTATCCGCCGTCACTGGGTGTGCATCTATTATGTTTATAGTGCTCACATCACCCAAAATTTCCTCTTGGACCGCATCGGACGAACCCGGCTGCCGAACCATTCGGTGAATGGACGCTACACCGGGCGAGCTAGCGGACGACATTTGTCTAATCTCCATGAGCACTTTTGCCGCTAGCTCTGAATTCATTTGTGACGATGGACGCACACTTGAAGAAGACAACATGGAAACATCACCCTGTTCTGGTTCCTCTGAAATAGAAACTGAGAGAGTAGAGTGACCTTGTGGAGAAAGAGCCGGCATCGCCCTTTCTCCAGAAACAACATATCGTGACACACGTTTCCAATGTTTCTCATCCCAATGTTCACATATAGGACAGGGATTAATGCGAGAACACTGACTACAATTAATACAATGATCATGAAAGTCAGAGGAAGATTTCTTCCTATTACAATTTAAACAATGTCCCTTCATTGTGAAAGAACAACAATAAGTCCTAGTTACTCGCAAAAACCCCTGACACAAAGATACATAATAACATGATCCATTAATAAATGAAAAAACAATTGCAAAACAAAATAATTTTGAAAAAATATTTTTTCAGAGAAGCCCAAGTTGCTGAAAAGTAACGTTGAGCCCCGATGGATCCGATGGCAAAGTGTGGTCAAAAATTTTAAATTTATATAAAATAATTAATGAGACACTTTCGGATAATATAAATGTATCTTATAATGAGATAAACTACCACAAAGGCAAACAGCCCCCCTCAAAAAAGGCTGTTGCCAATGAAAACAAACAGTGTAAACACACTAGAAAACATGACTCCAGGCACTGAAAAAACTGGCCCGGAATCAGTCATCAATTACACTCTATCTGATGCAAAACAGAGACTCCCAGGGGAGAATCTGTAGAACATCAGATGGAAGATGCAGAACACAAACGTTATACACCCATGGGTGAAAACGTAACTATGGGGAAAATAACAGAAAACATTCTGCAACCAAGCAACTCTCCCAGGAAATTTTAGAAATGAAACTTCTCAAAAATATGCCAAAAGCATGGGAGAATTGCCAGGGGGGACTTTAGAAGGCTAGGGGAGAGGAAACACTGAATAAGCAGTGCAACAATTAGCAAGAATGACAACAAGAGGCCCATGCCTCGAAAATAGGCAACTTAACATAATTTCATCAAAAAATTTTAAGTACAGCCCTGATTATTTTTTGCCACTTCTTTTTCCTCTCCTCCTTCTATCCTCCTTAGAATCACATTTTCTCCAAAAATTACGTGTCTGGCATCCTTTAAACTGAGATTTACAAGCACAAAGATCAGTGAGATGTTGACTGATGAAGGGCCAAACAGAGAATGATAATTGGCGCCAATTTCGGGACGACTGCGTCACTGCGCATGCGCAGTGGAGGCGTACTATGGAGGTCCTTTAGGACATGATTTCTTTTTGTTTTGGATGCAAATTTTGGGGATTGGGGGGCAAAATTTGTGTTTGGCCCTGGTTTTGTTGGAGTTAGCACCAGCTAAGTCTGGGTCATTGGTACAGTATAAAAATATATAAATTTTGGATGGGGCCAAAAATCTTACCCCATTACAAAGTCAAATATTGCTTCACAAACTTCGTTTGAACAAAGTTGATTCTACACCTCAAAAGGAAGTGCCATAACAAATATCAAATCATTGTTCCTACTGGTTCATGAGAAGAAGATTTTAAAGATATTTTGGAGCATTTTCCCCTACCCCTTCCCTATGGGCCTGGGCATGTTGAGTTGAACAAAAATGCAATACCCCTTTGGGACCATCCCCCACACAAACTTTCACTTGAATTGGCCCAGTGGTTTTGGAGAAGACTAAAACATGGTGTTGATGGACGACGGACGATAGACGGAGAGCAATTAAATTAGCTCAGCTTGACTTTGTCAAAGTGAGCTCAAAAGCTATCTTTTAGCGAAAATCAACATTTCCTTATTTTTTGAGGAGACACTAAGCTCTTACCATGGTTTTGAAGGATAATATGCAATTGTTGAGCTCATTTCGGTGATCAGACCTCACTACAAGATACACCCAAAACTGCCTGATGTCTTTATGATCCCCACTTCAGATGCCAGTGAAGTAAAAGATACACAACAAAAATCATATTTCTGGTGATTCTGAAAACTTTTATTGAAGTAAGGTGTGATATACAAATCACTTTGGTTGGTTAGTCATGTCAATGTATTCACTAATAACTCTCCTAATTTTGACAGTGGAGGTTCGTTTTTTACAGGATTATTTTTTTCTGTTTTATTTCTTTGTTTATAATCTGTTATTTTAAACAAACAAAAGTTAGAGTATCAAATAGTTTTACTGTCCTGTGTTTTGCCACCTCACCTTAAATATAGGGGTTGCACTGAAATGTCACAAGATAAACCACTTTTCTCATGGCAACTTCTCAAAATCTCAAGGTGACTTTGATTTCGCCCAAACACAGAAATTAGGTGAAGTTAGCGGTGCCAAGGCAGAGATATCGCCCCCTTCGATCTCTAGGCTGGTCCCTGCTTGTGGTGTTAGGTCATCGGTACTAAACAGGTTACACACATTAGTTTCTTAGCCAACATCTGTTAGGTGGTACTTACCTTTGCCTTTACTTCATTTAACCCTTTACCCAACGTAACGGCCAAAACCGGCCAGCGCTATTCTCAAAAATCGCCAATTAATTTTCATTATTTGTTTCATTTTTTGTCTCAAAACATAGGTTATGACCCCTCGTTGGAATGAGCTCGTCGAGCTCGTTCCAATGAGGGGTCATAACCTATGTTTTTGAGACAAAAAATGAAAAAAATTAGTTATTCAAGAATTTTTTTTGCAAGTGTCGTCTGCTTTTCATGTTAGGTAAAGGGTTAAATCTAGAGGATTCAACCAGTAACAATTATTGATCAACCATTATTGTATTCTTATCCCCTATTTACCGATTCATGGGAGTGCAGTAATTCATGGTTATGGTATTGGACTTCAAACAAAAAGGACCACAGTTCAATCCCTGCCAGGGGCAACTGTGCTGTGTTCTTGTGCAAGGCACTTAATCTTGATTGCCCATGTGGGGGCATAGTGGCAATATGTACTAAACCATACTGCACATCGATAGTGCACTTGCCATCTATCAATGCTAACCCTGCTTATGCGAAGTTGGTACATTGAGAAGTCTGACATTACTCGCTGCTTGGTTGTTCTCTCTACGGGATACTCTGCATTCCACCACCTGTAAAACTGTCCGACATGAGGTGATCCTGGCCATCAAAATTGTCATTAAACCCCAGTAAATATATAAATTACCAATACATACAGTGCATATAATCTCATTAACAGGTAGAGTGCTAAATAATTTTTCACAAGTGATTTTGGAACAGGAGTATTTTTTTAAGATACCATGCCACCATCATGGGTGCCTTAGGTTAGCATGATTTTGTTAATTGTTTTGTTACAATTTATTGGAGGGTGCCTGCTGACATTCTCCAATAAATTATAACATAGTAATTTTATATAAACATTTTTTCTGCTACTACCTAGCAAACAGCAAGCTTATTTGTTCAAGCAAACAACAAACAAATTTCAGCACTTTTCAAGAGCCTTGACAGTGGCTTCTAGTACTCAACCAGTTAAGCATAAGACAAAACTTATGAAGCTCTGTAACAAAACTATGAAGAACTAATAACAATACCTCAACACTTTCACGGCTGCTATACAGAATAAAGACTGCATATCTTCAGATATTATGTGATATTCATCAATAGATGCAACATCTGTGTCACTGTGGAAAGATTCAGAGAGAAAATGAAAAAGATTACTGGTTTTAGCACTTTATGTAACAGAGAATTCTTATGGGTCATCAGGTGGTCAATTTGCTCACTGGGGTTTTGGGACCCTGTTAACCCTTCACCCATCATAATGGCCCAAGCCGGCCAGAGCTATTCACAAAATTACCATTCAATTTTCATTATTTTTTTACTCTCAAAAACATAGCCTATGACCCCTCACTGGAATAAGCTTACTGATCTCATTCCAATGAGGGGGTTATATGCTATATTTTTGACGCAAAAAATTAATTATTCAAGAACTTTGTTTGCAAGTGTCGTCTTCCTTTTGTGTTAGGTTAAGGGATAATTTTGTATATCAAGTTTACCAGTGAATTTATTTGTTGGTGGCCAATCTGAGTGTCTAGAGCCATATAATGACAACAAAGGTATGAAGGCAAGTTTGCATATGCAGGCCCTTCTAGAGGACATCGCACACAGGCATAGGTTACAGAGTCCCATTTTACAAGTAAACAGAACTTCTTTCTTACAGTAAATTCCCAAGGGGAACTTCACCAATAAAAAAATATTCAATTATCAGGAGTATTCAATTAAGAGGAATGTATTCATTTTCCTGTATTTTTGTGATAAACTGAAAATTTAATGTATTATATCTTGTTTGACAGAGTTCATATACAATTTATTTACTGGAGTTTAATGACACTGTCAGTAGCCAGAGTCACCTCGTGTCAAATCATATACAATTAGTAGGTCAAATTTGTACTCAAGTTATGGTAATGGTTTGTCATTTTAAAGTTATACAATTAACATGGTTATTCAATTACAACATATCCAGCTAAGTGGGTTCCAATGTATTTTCATTTGATGTAAGAAGTGTGTCTTGAGATCATGCTTCTGCAACAAAAACACACATATGTCAAGTCCTACTTTTGTATTTGAAAAAAAATAATTATCAAATGACTAGAAAGAGATTTTCATACAGTTTTCAACTGGAAAGAATTACTTTTTCAGACAAACCAAAAAGTATGTACAGTTACCTTCTTGGCTTAATCATTCAGTTGTTCTTGAGCTTTTCAGATTCATTAGACATCATGAAGTACAAGTACAAACTTTCAAGCTTGGAAATAAGCAGACTGTCATCTGCAGAATGAGGTCCCCAGAGGGTGAATTTAGAGATGTTACCATGCACTGCAGGGAGGCATCACTCAAATTACCCTCTGTGAACCTCAATCTGAATCAAGAACTCAGACCTAAACAGAAAGAGGTACCCTGAGGATAAATTGGCCCTCTGCATGAAATAGCAACAGCAAATTCACCCTCTGTGGACGTCATTCTGTAAATGACAGGTTACAAACCTCTGTCTATATTATCTGGTTAACACCAACACTCTGATGTCTAATACATATATGCAGTTTTTTCCCATAATGCGATGAGGAGTTCAACCAACTCAGTCTTGTTTGAAAGGGCTCTTCAAGATCAAGCTCTGTCAAAAGAGTCTAAATTGGTTAAGTCAAATAAAAAATATATTTGGTCCTCTAGTTATTAATTTTTCAAATCAATGAGGGATGGAGAGAGGGTTTATTTTATTTTATTTTTGTTTGTTTATAAAGAAAAATGAAACACATTTGTGTTCAGTATATTTGTGCACCTTTTCTAAAATATAAATAAATATCCTCCACATATTTGAGTTCTTTTCTGCAGAACAGAACAAACTTGATGTTTACAAAACAAATATAATAAACTGACACTGTATTTCAATCACTGTTTGTTGCAAATGCATGCAAATAAATATATAGCAATCAAAAGGATAAAATTTAAAAGTCTCGTAATTTCATACTAATTTTGGAAGTCACAAGAAGCCAAAAATACATTTAACTTTGGAGTTCAATTTCAATGAGGTATTGCCCAAAAACTAAAACCCTTTTTTGGCCTTAAATTCCTTGATGTATTATGGAAAAACATTTATGCTTGAAATTTCAATATTTTGATATTAGTGTGTAAAAGGTTCAAAGATATTTAATTATGGCCTATAAAAAGTTATCTTGTTTCCCAGGCAAGCTTTCCTCAATTTTATGATGAAGGAGGGAGGCTTTTTTCTGTTTATTCACAAAACAGTTCTGAAAATAGTTGGGAATCAGAAATTTAACTACAGTGGAGCCCACTTAATTGGATATCTCTTAACTGAATAACCCTGTTAATTGAATATAATTTCCCAAAACAAAACCATTTACCATACCTCCAGTACAAATTTGACCTGTTAATTGAATATAGGTTATAGAGTAAACTCCTGTTAATTGAATAAAAAATCTTGTAACCTGTCGAGAAATTACCCTGACTCTCCCCAGTTTTCCTTTGTTTATAGACTTATTTTGCCTCAGTACTCCAATAAAGGCATTTTATCTATTAAATCTTGTTTGACAGAGCTCTTGGAGCTCTGTCAAACAAGATATAATAGAATAAATGCTAAGTTTATCTCTAGAAAACAGGAAAGTGAAACAATCCTTGTTAATTGAATACTCCTGTTAATTGAATAATTTTCATTGGCAAAGTGGCTATTCAATTAACAGAGTTCAACTGTACTTACATCATTATGTGGCAAGCCAATGTTTTTAGCAGTGGAAATTTCCCATAATGTAGTCGAAAATTTAACCAACTACATATTGTTTGGCATAGTTAGTTAAATGTTTTTTTTTTAAACAATATTTTATTCTCTTGAAATGGTTCGGTAAACAGGCTATAAGCCTATATAAATACCTTACTGTTACATAAAAATACTTCTTTGATTTACAAACGATGGTGCATGAACAAGTGTGAAAATTGAGTAGAGTCAATCGCTGGCATCAGCAAGGTTTGGTATTGAATCTGAACGTCTTGAACATTACTTCAAACGTTTTACGTATGATAACTGATTCACTACCTCAGCAGGTGTATAGGTTATTTCGATGTTGTCTCTATTGAATCTGAACGTCTTGAACATTACTTCAAACGTTTTACGTATGATAACTGATTCACTATCTCAGCAGGTGTATAGGTTATTTCGATGTTGTCTCGACGAAACAAGACAAATACAATATAATACAGCAAAACAAACAGACCAGAGTTTGGTACTTTCACACCTTGTCCAGTTTATGATGTCCGGAGTTTTACTTTTTCATGATCTCAATCTGAGCTCATGGTCACCTCTGGGTGTGACTTCTACGATGTCACTCCCAAAAGGACCACGAGCTATGTTTGGAAAGCGATAACAATATAGAGGAACATGAATAGTGATAATAATATTTATTATTATAATGACCAAGGTGGGAAATTATACTCAACAGTCTTCGAAGATCTATTGAGAATTGCGCTTTTAGCGAAACCTTCCCATTTTAAGAATGAAGTTCTGTGTAGCAATGGCAATATTCCTGTTTTCTATATCTGACAGCATAGTACTGCCATATAAAAGCATTTCTGTGTCACATATCGTAGAATCTATGCTTTCAAATAATACTTGCCGCTGTGTGACATATTTAGGACAAGTTAACAGGAAATGCTCGGAGTCTTCATAGTTGAATCCACATGAGCATCTTGGATCGCTATCTATAAATCATTCAAACATATGACCTTTCAGGTCACTGCACCTTTGTCTAAGTTTGCAGTGTAGAATTTGACCATTCCTCCCACCGACATAGTAATGCTTCGGAACCACTTTGTCGTTCCTTTTTAAATATTGCTTCAGAAGTTCTGTTGATTCACAGGATCTCGCAGTTGGGTCCAAAGTATTCCAAAGCTTTACCGCTGATGGCAGGAATGAGTCTCCAAAAAGCGAAGTGCGACATTGTACTTCACGTAGATTACATGAAGAGCGCAGAGGGTAAGTCGTTATATCAGACACTTGGCGGGGAATCATAGACCTTAGGTACAGGGGCGCATTTCCAGTAATAATTCTGTGCATTGTTGTGATTTTGTGCCGTCTTCTGCGTTCTTTTAGAGTTATGAATCCACTTTCTGAGTATATACGATCATGGCTTGTGCCTCTTGGAATTCCACATATTGTACGCAGAGCATCAAGTTGTAGATTTTCTAATACAATTAACTTGTTCTCCGGGCAGTTATCCCAGATGATATCAGCATAGTCAAAAAGTGGAAGTATAAAACTAACATACATTGTTTCCAAAGCTGACCTTGAGAGTCTGTATTTCAAGCTACGAAAACAATTTATCATGGGACTGACTTTAGTGATTATGGAATCGACATGAGCATTCCATGATCCTGAATAGTGAAAATTCAGACCAAGGTGTTTGTGAGTATCAGCATCGCCCACGGGAGTGTCTCTAAAATAGAGAGCTGGCTTTGGGAGGAGATTGCATTTCCTCGTAAAACTGGTTAACACCCACACTCTGATGTCTAATACATATATGCAGTTTTTTCCCATAATGCGATGAGGAGTTCAACCAACTCAGTCTTGTTTGAAAGGGCTCTTCAAGATCAAGCTCTGTCAAAAGAGTCTAAATTGGTTAAGTCAAATAAAAAATATATTTGGTCCTCTAGTTATTAATTTTTCAAATCAATGAGGGATGGAGAGAGGGTTTATTTTATTTTATTTTTGTTTGTTTATAAAGAAAAATGAAACACATTTGTGTTCAGTATATTTGTGCACCTTTTCTAAAATATAAATAAATATCCTCCACATATTTGAGTTCTTTTCTGCAGAACAGAACAAACTTGATGTTTACAAAACAAATATAATAAACTGACACTGTATTTCAATCACTGTTTGTTGCAAATGCATGCAAATAAATATATAGCAATCAAAAGGATAAAATTTAAAAGTCTCGTAATTTCATACTAATTTTGGAAGTCACAAGAAGCCAAAAATACATTTAACTTTGGAGTTCAATTTCAATGAGGTATTGCCCAAAAACTAAAACCCTTTTTTGGCCTTAAATTCCTTGATGTATTATGGAAAAACATTTATGCTTGAAATTTCAATATTTTGATATTAGTGTGTAAAAGGTTCAAAGATATTTAATTATGGCCTATAAAAAGTTATCTTGTTTTCCAGGCAAGCTTTCCTCAATTTTATGATGAAGGAGGGAGGCTTTTTTCTGTTTATTCACAAAACAGTTCTGAAAATAGTTGGGAATCAGAAATTTAACTACAGTGGAGCCCACTTAATTGGATATCTCTTAACTGAATAACCCTGTTAATTGAATATAATTTCCCAAAACAAAACCATTTACCATACCTCCAGTACAAATTTGACCTGTTAATTGAATATAGGTTATAGAGTAAACTCCTGTTAATTGAATAAAAAATCTTGTAACCTGTCGAGAAATTACACTGACTCTCCCCAGTTTTCCTTTGTTTATAGACTTATTTTGCCTCAGTACTCCAATAAAGGCATTTTATCTATTAAATCTTGTTTGACAGAGCTCTTGGAGCTCTGTCAAACAAGATATAATAGAATAAATGCTAAGTTTATCTCTAGAAAACAGGAAAGTGAAACAATCCTTGTTAATTGAATACTCCTGTTAATTGAATAATTTTCATTGGCAAAGTGGCTATTCAATTAACAGAGTTCAACTGTACTTACATCATTATGTGGCAAGCCAATGTTTTTAGCAGTGGAAATTTCCCATAATGTAGTCGAAAATTTAACCAACTATATATTGTTTGGCATAGTTAGTTAAATGTTTATCCCATAAATGCAGAATAGTGCCATAGAAGGGGTTTCCAGGTGAAAAAAAAGTGATGAGGCAGATTTTCTATGACAAGGGAGATGCCTGAGAAACAAGAATTTTTTTTAGGCCCCACCAAGTAGATCTACTGTTTATCAGGCCATCTTTTATAAAATTGCATGCTGACAGGCGTTTTTTTATTTTATTTTTTATTTTTGTAATTATTTCTTTGCCAGCAAAAGTTCATGCTCTTGGTTTTTTTTTTATGTTTTAGGCCTCATAATCTACAGAATGGCATGGGTGGTGGTGTATTTCGTTCTTTTGAGTGCAAAAATGCTTTGTAATTCTAATGAATTGCAAAGTCTTGTTCCTCTAAAGGGACAAATTTATCAAATTTATTAACTTGGGTAAAATATCAGACATAAAACATTTAATTTTTATTTTTTAAAGTTTACATTGGTTATAAAAAGAGAGCATGCGGCAGCCAAAAGGAGCATGTGGGAGGGCTTGAGAAACAGATTTGAAATTTTTTTTAGTCCTTAATGGCCTATTTATATGACATTTTTCATCAATGAAGAGAATGCCTTCATGAAATTAGAGTTCAGGTGAGGTTAACAATGCCAGTAAATTCTGTTGAATGAACAAGTTTTAATAAATACTCACTGTGTGGTTTTTTGGTAAATAGATGCAAACATGTTTAATAATACTTCAATCAGGCCTTCTTCTATAAATATCACACAAATATTTGCATTCACGGAAAACAGCTGCAAAGTAACAAAAAGCCTTATTAAAACAAACCTCTTATTTTAATCTTTAAAATGTGAATTAACCCTTTACCTAATGAATCAGTCGTATCTGCCTGCATAATGTATCAACTGAGCTGTTGTTAAAAATATTTTCCCACAATTTTCAAGAAAACCATATCAGCTTGTTCCAATGATCTGGTCACCTGATATGGTTTTCTTTTAACTTTTTGGGAAATTTAAAAAAAAAATTTAAAATAACAAATTTTGATATTGTATGTATTAGGTAAAGGGTTAAAATAACCAAAATATAGGTTATATGGTCCTTTTATATTTCTGTCTTCCATAAATGCCAACTCTGAACTCTCCTGATGTAAGAGTTAGTTTTTACTATCAACTCATATCCATATTTTTAACAACATTAATGAAATCAAATATGGATAGAAAAGAAATTTCACTTTCCAGCAATAAGCAGATTTCTGAAAGATTTACCAATGTAGTATGATTTCAGATTAAAATTTCAGTTCCCAAGATGATAATGAAAATCAATTTTATTAACAGCTGAAAGCATAAGTTGTCCTGTGGTCATCACAACTCTCTATTGCATTCAACGTTTTGTTCAGCATGTCGAATACTGGAATTGAGGAGTAAGTTGGGTTTTTTTCCTGATAGAAATAGGCATGGATTACGGGAAGATTTCTTTTTGTTTTTATTATGATTAGATTCAGTGTATATCAACATAGCACAAACTTGGGTGGTAGGGTTGAAATTCAATTTTTAGCTCACCAACTTTAGTTGTGTGATCTTATGGCATGGCTCGATCGGTCGGCGTCGGCGACAGCGTACGTGTCCAATAATGTTAAAGCTTCTGTTTAGGTCACTTACTCACCCTATTTCCATATCATGGCCTTTATAATGCTGCTATATGATGATTATTATCATTATACCATGATTTAACCCCTCATACCCTGCATTTTAAACATTTTTCTTGACATTTTTAGTTGCGTTTAGTTTTCTGTTTAGCTCAGAATTTCATGTTTAACTTAGTGTTTAGGTCAGCTGCTGTGCTCCTTCTCTTCCAATGGCACTTATATTCATCATACATGTTCCTCAGTATCATTGTTCCATGATTAACCCCTCATACCCTGCATTTTAAACATTTTTCTTGACATTTTTAGTTGCGTTTAGTTTTCTGTTTAGCTCGGAATTTCATGTTTAACTTAGTGTTTAGGTCAGCTGCTGTGCTCCTTCTCTTCTCATGGCAATTATTTTCATCATACATGTTCCTCAGTATCATTGTTCCATGATTAACCCCTCATCATACATTGCATTTTAAACATTTTTCTTGAAATTTTTAGTTGCGTTTAGTTTTCTGTTTAGCTCGGAATTTCATGTTTAACTAAGTGTTTATGTCAGCTGCTCTGCTCCTTTTCTTCCCACGGCACTTATATTCATCATACATGTTCCTCAGTATCATTGTTCCATGATTAACCCCTCATAACCTGCATTTTAAACATTTTTCTTGACATTTTTAGTTGCGTTTACTTTTCTGTTTAGCTCGGAATTTCATGTTTAACTTAGTGTTTAGGTCAGCTGCTGTGCTCCTTCTCTTCCCATGACACTTATATTCATCATACATGTTCCTCAGTATCATTGTTCCATGATTAACCCCTCATACCCTGCATTTTAAACATTTTTCTTGAAATTTTTAGTTGCATTTAGTTTTCTGTTTAGCTCGGAATTTCATGTTTAACTTGATGTTTAGGTCAGCTGCTGTGCTCCTTCTCTTCCCATGTCACTTATATTCATCATACATGTTCCTCAGTATCATTGTTCCATGATTAACCCCTCATACCCTACATTTTAAACATTTTTCTTGACATTTTTAGTTGCGTTTAGTTTTCTGTTTAGCTCGGAATTTCATGTTTAACTAAGTGTTTAGGTCAGCTGCTGTGCTCCTTTTCTTCCCATGGCACTTATATTCATCATACATGTTCCTCAGTATCATTGTTCCATGATTAACCTCTCATACCCTGCATTTTAAACATTTTTCTTGACATTTTTAGTTGCGTTTAGTTTTCTGTTTAGCTCGGAATTTCATGTTTAACTTAGTGTTTAGGTCAGCTGCTGTGCTCCTTCTCTTCCCATGACACTTATATTCATCATACATGTTCCTCAGTATCATTGTTCCATGATTAACCCCTCATACCCTGCATTTTAAACATTTTTCTTGACATTTTTAGTTGCGTTTAGTTTTCTGTTTAGCTCAGAATTTCATGTTTAACTTAGTGTTTAGGCCAGCTGCTGAGCTCCTTCTCTTCCAATGGCATTTATATTCATCATACATGTTCCTCAGTATCATTGTTCCATGATTAACCCCTCATACCCTGCATTTTAAACATTTTTCTTGACATTTTTAATTGCGTTTAGTTTTCTGTTTAGCTCGGAATTTCATGTTTAACTGAGTGTTTAGGTCAGCTGCTGTGCTCCTTCTCTTCCCATGGCAATTATTTTCATCATACATGTTCCTCAGTATCATTGTTCCATGATTAACCCCTCATACATTGCATTTTAAACATTTTTCTTGAAATTTTTAGTTGCGTTTAGTTTTCTGTTTAGCTCGGAATTTCATGTTTAACTGAGTGTTTATGTCAGCTGCTGTGCTCCTTTTCTTCCCACGGCACCTATATTCATCATACATGTTCCTCAGTATCATTGTTCCATGATTAACCCCTCATACCCTGCATTTTAAACATTTTTCTTGACATTTTTAGTTGCGTTTAGTTTTCTGTTTAGCTCGGAATTTCATGTTTAACTTAGTGTTTAGGTCAGCTGCTGTGCTCCTTCTCTTCCCATGGCAATTATTTTCATCATACATGTTCCTCAGTATCATTGTTCCATGATTAACTCCTCATACATTGCATTTTAAACATTTTTCTTGAAATTTTTAGTTGCGTTTAGTTTTCTGTTTAGCTCGGAATTTCATGTTTAACTAAGTGTTTATGTCAGCTGCTGTGCTCCTTTTCTTCCCACGGCACTTATATTCATCATACATGTTCCTCAGTATCATTGTTCCATGATTAACCCCTCATACCCTGCATTTTAAACATTTTTCTTGACATTTTTAGTTGCGTTTAGTTTTCTGTTTAGCTCGGAATTTCATGTTTAACTTAGTGTTTAGGTCAGCTGCTGTGCTTCTTCTCTTCCCATGGCACTTATATTCATCATACATGTTCCTCAGTATCATTGTTCCATGATTAACTCCTCATACCCTGCATTTTAAACAATTTTTTTGACATTTTTAGTTGCGTTTAGTTTTCTGTTTAGCTCGGAATTTCATGTTTAACTTGATGTTTAGGTCAGCTGCTGTGCTCCTTCTCTTCCCATGACACTTATATTCATCATACATGTTCCTCAGTATCATTGTTCCATGATTAACCCCTCATACCCTGCATTTTAAACATTTTTCTTGAAATTTTTAGTTGCGTTTAGTTTTCTGTTTAGCTCGGAATTTCATGTTTAACTTGATGTTTATGTCAGCTGCTGTGCTCCTTCTCTTCCCATGTCACTTATATTCATCATACATGTTCCTCAGTATCATTGTTCCATGATTAACCCCTCATACCCTGCATTTTAAACATTTTTCTTGACATTTTTAGTTGCGTTTAGTTTTCTGTTTAGCTCAGAATTTCATGTTTAACTAAGTGTTTAGGTCAGCTGCTGTGCTCCTTTTCTTCCCATGGCACTTATATTCCTCATACATGTTCCTCAGTATCTTTGTTCCATGATTAACCTCTCATACCCTGCATTTTAAACATTTTTCTTGACATTTTTAGTTGCGTTTAGTTTTCTGTTTAGCTCAGAATTTCATGCTTAACTTAGTGTTTATGTCAGTTTCTGTGTTTTACTTTTAAGAGGTTGTGTTTAGGTAAGCTTTGTCACATGTTATGAGCCTGTTTGATACAGTTCTTGTGTTTGCCAAAGTTACTATCAAAGAGGAATGTTGGTGAGCTATAGGGCGTTGGCGTCCTTCTTGTTGGATGTGGTATGGCCTAACAGGACTGACCTTACTGCCCAAGTCTGGATTAATATTACCAAAGTTTTACTTCACTGTTAGTTTTTATCATAATTTAAATGCTATCAGGCAAAGATGATGTAGACTGCCAACATTATAAATGGTAATGATAGTGATAACATGAATTTGTCAATCAATTTGTTATAATCAGTCCTCAGTACTGGTATGGTGCTGGAAGCCCATATTTAGGTTTTATTCTGAAGTGTCGGTGCCACAACTTAAAGGCTTCATATTCAGTGGATGTTCTACCTATCACCTTTGAAGTGAAATTATTTAATCTGTTGTGATTTGGCACTCTCCCATAAATTGTAACAAGGCAAAGATATGTTTACAAATTTTTTTCTTTCTATTTTTTATTCAGATCTTAGGTTTTTAATTACAATCAAAGGCATATGTCATAAAACAAGAGGCCCCAGGGGGACTGAGGGCACTCACCTGACATGGTAGTCTAAATATGAAACCAGGGACTTGACTTGAATAAGCTACATACGCCCCTCCTAAGAAAAGCATATACCAACTAGATTAAGCGATTGTGCCCACATAATACACAGGATTTTCCTTCTATTTTCAGTTCCTGCACTTTTACGTCCCAAAATTGAGATAAACGCATAAAAAACAGAATTTTTTTTTATTTTTGTTCGGAAATTTTCGAAGTCCCAAACAAAATATTTTCAGCCTAAAATTTTTTTTTTCTTCTTAAAATTGACCAAAATGCATAAAAAACAAAAAAAATAATTTCCTGATTTTGGTCCAAAGTCCCACCCGGCCCCCAAATTTTCAGTGTAACAAGAAGGACGCCAATGCCCTATAGCTCACCAACATTCCTCATTGATAGTAACTTTGGCAAACACAAGAACTGTATCAAACAGGCTCATAACATGTGACAAAGCTTACCTAAACACAACCTCTTAAAAGTAAAACACAGAAACTGACATAAACACTAAGTTAAGCATGAAATTCTGAGCTAAACAGAAAACTAAACGCAACTAAAAATGTCAAGAAAAATGTTTAAAATGCAGGGTATGAGGGGTTAATCATGGAACAATGATACTGAGGAACATGTATGATGAATATAAGTGTCATGGGAAGAGAAGGAGTACAGCAGCTGACCTAAACACTAAGTTAAACATGAAATTCCGAGCTAAACAGAAAACTAAACGCAACTAAAAATGTCAAAAAAATGTTTAAAATGCAGGGTATGAGAGGTTAATCATGGAACAATAATACTGAGGAACATGTATGAGGAATATAAGTGCCATGGGAAGAAAAGGAGCACAGCAGCTGACCTAAACACTTAGTTAAACATGAAATTCTGAGCTAAACAGAAAACTAAACGCAACTAAAAATGTCAAGAAAAATGTTTAAAATGCAGGGTATGAGGGGTTAATCATGGAACAATGATACTGAGGAACATGTATGATGAATATAAGTGACATGGGAAGAGAAGGAGCACAGCAGCTGACCTAAACATCAAGTTAAACATGAAATTCCGAGCTAAACAGAAAACTAAACGCAACTAAAAATGTCAAGAAAAATGTTTAAAATGCAGGGTATGAGGGGTTAATCATGGAACAATGATACTGAGGAACATGTATGATGAATATAAGTGCCGTGGGAAGAAAAGGAGCACAGCAGCTGACATAAACACTTAGTTAAACATGAAATTCCGAGCTAAACAGAAAACTAAATGCAACTAAAAATTTCAAGAAAAATGTTTAAAATGCAATGTATGAGGGGTTAATCATGGAACAATGATACTGAGGAACATGTATGATGAATATAAGTGTCATGGGAAGAGAAGGAGCACAGCAGCTGACCTAAACACTAAGTTAAACATGAAATTCCAAGCTAAACAGAAAACTAAACGCAACTAAAAATGTCAAAAAAATGTTTAAAATGCAGGGTATGAGAGGTTAATCATGGAACAATGATACTGAGGAACATGTATGAGGAATATAAGTGCCATGGGAAGAAAAGGAGCACAGCAGCTGACCTAAACACTTAGTTAAACATGAAATTCCGAGCTAAACAGAAAACTAAACGCAACTAAAAATGTTAAGAAAAATGTTTAAAATGCAGGGTATGAGGGGTTAATCATGGAACAATGATACTGAGGAACATGTATGATGAATATAAGTGACATGGGAAGAGAAGGAGCACAGCAGCTGACCTAAACATCAAGTTAAACATGAAATTCCGTGCTAAACAGAAAACTAAACGCAACTAAAAATTTCAAGAAAAATGTTTAAAATGCAGGGTATGAGGGGTTAATCATGGAACAATGATACTGAGGAACATGTATGATGAATATAAGTGTCATGGGAAGAGAAGGAGCACAGCAGCTGACCTAAACACTAAGTTAAACATGAAATTCCGAGCTAAACAGAAAACTAAACGCAACTAAAAATGTCAAAAAAATGTTTAAAATGCAGGGTATGAGGGGTTAATCATGGAACAATGATACTGAGGAACATGTATGATGAATATAAGTGCCATGGGAAGAGAAGGAGCACAGCAGCTGACCTAAACACTAAGTTAAACATGAAAATCCGAGCTAAACAGAAAACTAAACGCAACTAAAAATGTCAAGAAAAATGTTTAAAATGCAGGGTATGAGGGGTTAATCATGGAACAATGATACTGAGGAACATGTATGATGAATATAAGTGCCGTGGGAAGAACAGGAGCATAGCAGCTGACATAAACACTTAGTTAAACATGAAATTCCGAGCTAAACAGAAAACTAAACGCAACTAAAAATTTCAAGAAAAATGTTTAAAATGCAATGTATGAGGGGTTAATCATGGAACAATGATACTGAGGAACATGTATGATGAAAATAATTGCCATGGGAAGAGAAGGAGCACAGCAGCTGACCTAAACACTAAGTTAAACATGAAATTCTGAGCTAAACAGAAAACTAAACGCAACTAAAAATGTCAAGAAAAATGTTTAAAATGCAATGTATGAGGGGTTAATCATGGAACAATGATACTGAGGAACATGTATGATGAATATAAATGCCGTGGGAAGAGAAGGAGCACAGCAGCTGACCTAAACATTTAGTTAAACATGAAATTCTGAGCTAAACAGAAAACTAAACGCAACTAAAAATGTCAAGAAAAATGTTTAAAATGCAGGGTATGAGGGGTTAATCATGGAACAATGATACTGAGGAACATGTATGATGAATATAAGTGCCATGGGAAGAGAAGGAGCACAGCAGCTGACCTAAACATTTAGTTAAACATGAAATTCTGAGCTAAACAGTAAACTAAACGCAACTAAAAATGTCAAGAAAAATGTTTAAAATGCGGGGTATGATGGGTTAAATCATGGTATAATGATAATAATCATCATATAGCAGCATTATAAAGGCCATGATATGGAAATAGGGTGAGTAAGTGACCTAAACAGAAGCTTTAACATTATTGGACACGTATGCTGACGACGACGCTGACGCCGACCGATCGAGCCATGCCATAAGCTCACACAACTAAAGTTGGTGAGCTAAAAAAATGATTTTTTTTTGTCTTAAAATTGTCCAAAACGCATAAAAAAATAACAATTTTTTTTCGGATTTTGGTCCAAACTTTTTAAAGTCCCACTCGGCCCCCAAATTTTCAGTGTAAAAAAAAAAAAAAATTTTGTCTTAAAATTGACCGAAACGCATAAAAAATAAAAAAAAATAAAAATTCCGCATTTTGGTCCAAAATTTCAAAGTCTGCAACGGGACCCCAAATTTTCAGCCTAAATATGAACCCAGGAACTTGGCTTGAACAAACTTGAATCTCACCCCACTAAGGATGCTGCATACCAAATATCAAAAGATTCTTATTGGTATATCTGAAGAAGAAGATTTTTAAAGAAAAGTCCTCATATTGCACCAAGTTAACATTCGGGCTCCCATAGGGAGCCCAAATGTGAACCCAGGAACTCGATTTGTACAAACTTGAATCTGACCTCCCTCGAGATGCTGTATACCAAATATGAAATGATTCTAACTGGTGGATCTGAAGAAGAAGATTTTGAAAGAAAAGTCCTCATATTGCACTAAGTTAAAATTCGGGCTCTCATAGGGAGCCCAAATGTGAACCCAGGAACTCAATTTGTACAAACTTGAATCTGACCTCCCTGGAGATGTTGTATACCAAATATGAAATGATTCTGACTGGTGGATCTGAAGAAGAAGATTTTGAAAGAATAATCCTCATTTTGCACAAAGTTAAAATTTGGGCTCCCATAGGGAGCTCAAATGTGAACCCAGGAACTCGATTTGTACAAACTTGAATCTGACCTCCCTCGAGATGTTGTATACCAAATATGAAATGATTCTGACTGGTGGATCTGAAGAAGAAGATTTTGAAAAAAAAGTCCTCACATTGCACTAAGTTAAAATTCGGGCTCTCATAGGGAGCCCAAATGTGAACCCAGGAACTCAATTTGTACAAACTTGAATCTGACCTCCCTGGAGATGTTGTATACCAAATATGAAATGATTCTGACTGGTGGATCTGAAGAAGAAGATTTTGAAAGAATAATCCTCATTTTGCACTAAGCTAAAATTTGGGCTCCCATAGGGGGCCTAAATTTGAACCCAGGGACTCAATTTGAACAAACTTGAATCTGACCCCCATAGAGATGATGTATACCAAATAGGAAAGAATTCTGCCTGGTGGATCTGAAGAAGATTTTTTTGAATTTTGGAAAGAAATTCATGGGTGCTATCAGAGTTATGCCCTTTGTGGTGCCCCCTGTGGTTGTGGCAAGTTTATTTGTACAAGTTTGAATTGACATTTGATAGGGAACATGCACACCAAATTTGGTTCAATTTGATTCAGTAGTTTGTGAAGAGAAGTCGATAATGTAAAGTTTACGCCGGACGCCGGACGACGACGACGCTGGACAGCAAGTGATAAGTTAAGCTCCCTTCGGTGAGCTAATAATTTTACAAAGCGGTTTTATACATGACAAGGAAAGAAAAATAGCAAAGTTTGTTATTCATTCATAGTGATATGAAGTTTCATTTGTAGCTGCACTGTGTGGCAGGAAGCTTCCGTCTGAGATTTGGTATGGGATCGAAAGGGAACATGCGTATCAATTTACGTACATGTACAAAAATGTGGCTACATCAGATCATGAATGTCATTTTATATAAAATCCGGTGTCGCAGCCTTTTCGCAAAAATTGTAAGGGTGGTTGAGTTCCTGTCATGCACTGATCTCTGTAATGACCTCTGTGAGTTGATAGTCTGATTCTGTGTGGGGGACTCAAGCGAGACCCCTTTTAACATGAACCAAAACATGCACAGACTGAACCATTCTATACAAACAGAACCATTCTATACACCAACTTGTGAATTATACGTATTTACAGTTCGCCTTACTGTTTAACAGAAATGATGTGAAATTACCAGAAGTACTTTAGACCTTTACCCAACATAATGGTTAAAGCCGACCAGCACCATATGCAAAAGACAATCTGCAATTTCATTATTTTTTCGCAGCCCATAACCCATCACTGGGGCGAGCTCATTGCGGTTGCTCCACCGACAGGACAGAGGGGATGTGGACTAGAAGGAAAAATTTGAAAAGTTTGTCATTTTGAGCATGCAACAACATATTATCAAAAAGTTTTGTTAGGTGAAGGGTCAATGCAACTCAACCTACGCAATGCACAGCGCTCATCCAGACTGTGTAATGTCGCTACAAGTAACATATAAACAATTCATGATGTTATAAATGCCGATCGCAATCTGCGTTGTCACAACATTATCATGACAAAACAGTATAGGAAAAATGCAAAAGGAGTTAACCAGTTAGCAGTGAACTGATTGTAGCCCACCTTAAATTTATTTCCTTTGTACGTTTATTCGAATATGTATATTTGGACATGAGTTCTAGATTTCTGTAGTTTCTTAATTGTTCAATAAATCCTGAAAAGGTTGGTAGGTTATTTTTCACTTTGCAGGAATAAATAAACTTTCTGTAGATCAACAAATAGAAGTCTGTTGTGTTATTGGGAGGGCCGTGGATATTTCTGTAGCCTAAAATAATATATTCTGGGGTGAAGGGAAACTCAACATCACACTTGTCCTTCAAATGTTCCCAAAAATTCAGAAGACCTGTTTTCACAACAGAACATTCAAAGACAAATGAAGTACTGACTCCTTTGTATTGCAACAGAAAGTACATAGTTCCGTTTCAGAGAGTTTGCATTTATAAAGTTATGAATTCATACATAAAATTTGGTGGACAATTTTGAAATGCAAACTTTGTAAATATGTATCGTCCGTGATTGTAAATGGGATTTTATATATAAAATTCCAGTCATCTGAGAGCAGATTTATATCCAAAACCTCATTCCATTTATTCTGCATATGAATGGAGGGTGTTGTGTACAGTTCTAAAAAAATTTAAAATAAAAGGCTGGGGAGACTTTATTAGTAGATTTTAATGTTTCAACGTTTCTGTGCTGAATATTATTGAAAGGTTTATTGGATCTGGGCGCCGTTTTCCAAGCTTTGGGTAATGCATTTATAATACTCTGAAAAACTGTAAATGGGGTACTGATGTTATACTTGTTGAAGAAGTCAGAGAAGGTTAGGAGGCCGTTGTTGTCAGATACTAGGTCATTTACAAAGTAAATACCTTTATTACACCAAGTTTTATTGAAAAAAGTTGTCCGTTAATTTTTATTTGATTATTTAAGAAAATAGTTTCACCTAATATATCTGCGGGGGTTGTTTTGCTGTTATTGTCCAAAAGAGCCGAGGCCAAAAGAACATCCTTCCAGAAAGTGTTCACATTTTTCCAACTACTTTTAAACCTTCTTTATGTAAGTGCCAAAGTTTGAAAGTTCCAAACATTTCTAACTCTTCAATTACAAGGATTTTCTATGCAGCCAATGAGGTGGAGTCCAATAATTTCTTAAACAAAATCGTTTTTAAAGTAGAACTAAAAGTTTGAACGTGGGGGAATTTAATTCCACGATTTTCAAAAAGGTCAATAATTGTTGTATGTTTAATTTTTTAAACTTTTCTGGACCATACGAAATTATAAAAAATTGTTTGAATTTTGTTAAATAACTCCTTTGGTGGGTCTGCTAAAACCACGAAACAATGTGACAGAATTGGTAAAGCCAAAGTTTTTATAATGGTATTTTTTCCAATTATTGTTAAGTTATGAAATGACTAATCATTTAACAATTTTTAAATTTTCTCAATTTTGTTAGTGTAATTATTTAGTACATAATTGTCGCTAAATAGATTAAATTCAATCCCCAAAATTTTGAATGATCTGGAATGATTCCAAACGACTTGTTCTCTTGATGATAGTGTTTCACCACAACTCTGCTTGGAACCTATCCATATAACTTCCGTTTTATCAAAATTAACCCTTAAGCCAGAGATTAGTGAGAATTGTTTAACCATATTCTGGACATTGTCTAAAGAGTATCCATCATCACTTAAAAACAGGGTGGAGTCATCAGCATATTGACTTATTAAGTATTCAGAATATTTTATCTTTATTCCATTTATATTTGGGTTAAATTTCAGAGACGCACTAAGAATTTCCACACTAAGAATAAAAAGATACGGCGATAAAGGATCACCTTGCCTTACACCTTGTTCTATATTGAATCTTTCAGAACAATGACCATTATTAAGTATGCAACTGGAAATGTTGCTGTAGAAGGTTTGAAACCACCTTATCACAGAGGGTCCAAAATTTAAAAATTCCATCGTCTTTTGGATAAAGATCCATTCCAGGGAATCGAAGGCCTTTTCGAAATCTGTAAGAACTAAAATACCTGAAATATCTAGTTTCTCACATTTAACAATTAAATCACAAGTTAATCTAGTAGACACCACAATATAACAACCTTTCATAAAACCGAGCTGGGTGTCTGAAATTAAATTGAGAAGAACTGTTTTTACTAGGTTGCAATTGCTGCGGATCCTATTTTTGTATCTACATTAATTAGGGATATTGGGTGCCAGTTTTCTATGTATTGTTTAGGTTTGTTTTGTTTTGGTATACAAGTAATCATTCCGAGTCTCTGTGTAGTTGAAAGTTGTTCCAATTCATAGCCAGAAATCAACAAGTTTATTAGATAATTGCCAATGTCTTTCCAGAAAAATTTATAGAACTCGGCGGTGAAGCCGTCAGAACCGGGTGTTTTAGTGTTTTGCATTGCTTTAAGGACGTTTAAGACTTCCGAAGGTCATAATGGCCCTTCAAGAGAAATTTTGTCATCACTGCTTAAAAAGTTAAAGGGGCTACCTTTGTCCAAAAAAGTATCATCTGTATCAAGAGGTTGATTATTAGATAATTTTGATGAACATAAATTTTTGTAAAAGATTTTTACTCGGTTAGAATCGTGTATATCAGTAATTCCGATCCATCATCCTTTACTAATTTAGGGATAGTTTTTTCCGTATAATGTCTATTTTCCAAGTTGCAGAAGTACTTGGTTGTTTTTTCCCCCTCTATTTTCCATTTTAATTTTGTTCTCATTATTATTCCCTGAAGCTCTTTACCCCTAATGGTTTTAAGTTCGCTTTCAAGTGATCTCATTTCTTCTGACACTGACTCATCCCCACTGTCGAATTCAGTATTCAGAACTTTTAAATGATCTTCTATTTCTTGTTGCCTTTTGTCCACCTTACATTTTATAGAAGAGGCGTATGCTATACTTTTCCCACTTATCATAATTTTTAGTGTTTCCCAAAGAAGCTGATTATTTGTAGTATAACTTCCTGTGTTATCATTTATATATTGGTCTATTGTTTCAGCTATAACTTGTTTTATAGCAGTTACATAGTCTGGATCACTGAGTAGGCTGTTATTAAACTTCCAAATGCCTTTCACCTGGGACTGGTTATCAAAAGATAGTTTTTTGCTTATTGGGTTATGGTCAGAGGGGTATCTAGTGTGAATTTCTTCATTTTGAAAAAAGAGTTGCAAGTCTGATGAAAATAGAAAGTAGTCTAATCTAGTCTAAAGCTGCTCCATCAAAAATTCCTGGAGAGTGTTACTGGCTCACTCTCCAATAATTCTCAACAAAACAGCCTTGACGAGAAGAATTTACTTTCATTGTTCAGAAAAGAAATGATTCCTCCCAGTCAGCAGAAAGGGGATTGTAATTCCGTTGCCAGACTTTTGTTGCTTTTGTTCTCATGCGACTGTATATATGGCCATGAACTACATCTTAGTTACAAAAACAACAGACCCGACAGCACTTGCAAAACGAGCACCTGGCGGAATCCTGGGAATAGATCCATGTAAAGTGTTAAGTGTGAGGCAGAGAGTGCTACAGCAGTTCGCAGTAGTAAAACACAGTCAAGTACCGTAACAATGTTCGGTCTTTATCTGACGTAACTGAAGACTTCATCACAACCATTTTTCCACCCCCACACCACCCCCCCCCCCCCAAAAAAAAAAAAAATTAAAGAAATAAAAAATAAAATAAATAAAGAGATAAATAAATAATAATAACTGTAAATAATTTATATTTTTCGTTTTCTTTTTTCCAAACCATGGGCTATGATGAATAGAGTATGCTAACACAGAACACACTGAGTTAAATGAGATGTCAATTTGGGAGAATATGTAACCAATACACATGTCATGGGTGTGCTTCAGTACATGACTATGATTACTGTTACACAATGCCTCTTCAGCTACCAGATTCAGTGCCGGCTTTTCTAGTAAAGCCCCCACTCCGTCACTACACTCACCTGTTTACGCTAACGAAATATCATTCTTGAAGAAAACAGTGCACACATCCATCTCATCACTACCACCGCCACATGCTTATCGCTGCTGTCTCTGCTGCTAATGTGGACTCTTAACGTCAGTTAGAGATAGGCGGTATTGGAATTTTGAGTTCGGTGTCGATTTCGGTATTTTTAAGGGGTACACCTAGGTATCGGTTCCGTATCGGACTTGACTGAGATTTGCTGATAGTACCGAAGAGGAATTCACATCAGGAAAACCAAAATAGGTCATTGTAGTATCATTCTTCCACAAACGTTATAATTGACACTGGTAATGAGCTCAACAATGGCATTCTTTTACAGCTCCTTATCATATCTACAGTGATTTTGTGACTTGTTCTGAACGCATCTTAATGTTTATAGACCTATATCAGGCTTTTGCGTTCTCAGGGTTTGTGCCCTGATGATGCCATCTTTTGGAGGCCCTGCTGACAATAGACAAAAGTGCCTAGGCAGTGATTTCTAGTCAGATCCTGGCTGCCTTAACAAACAGCCAAGACTCGACTAGAAATCACTTCTTAGCACTTGGACACATGTACAGATTGTAGTCTAGTGCCAATTCATGACAACCGCCCAGCCCACTGAGGGTTAACAAAACTGAAAAGCGAGTCAGTCGCTTCTTTCCTGAAAATGGATCTTTCAACTGTTATCATGCTCAACAGGGACTTGTAAATAATTCAGAATTCATACAGGCTCGATATTCAGCAATTGGTATGGTTTGGTTTTTTGGTAATAATAATAGTAACATATGTTGGCCATTGATGTGTCACGGTTCTCAGGTAGAGAAGGCCTTGGTTACCTGAGCTCCCAACTGCCTCCCTGTTCCCAAAATTCATTTCTCCTCCCAACACTCGGAGTCGAAGTGCTTGATGACATCCTTTGCCCCATTCCTCCCAATCTGTCCGGTAAGCATATTAACCCTATCCTTTGTATCACCCACTAACTACATGCCCTTCATTCTCGCATCCCACTTCCCCATTATAATCAAGGTAACTCTTATTCCAATAAACTGGTATTTTGAGCATTTTAGTAGAACGTGTTCAAGGGTCTCCACCACGCCTAATTACACATCTGGTACTCCTGTTCAATGGTTTTCCCAATTCCCCTCTCAGCTCTACTACCAATGACCTCAGCTTGAACAACAGTGATTCCCCCCCCCCCCCTCCACCCCCCCAAAAAAAGAGGTGTCATCAAGGTACTCTTCAAAACCTGGGTTCTCTTTATCATGCAGGTTATCCAATGACCTCTTTCATTTAACCCTTCTCTTGCCAATTATGGTTACCATCATCCATGACTCTTTCTTTGCCGAGTATTTTATCCTGGGTTGTACAAAAAAACCGTCATAGAACAATATCCCCATGATATCGGTATCGTTTTGGTTTTTCGATATATTGCTCATCTCTAAAGTCAATGCTGCCACTATCTCTCGGCCATTGCTATGGATACTCGTATGGCTATCAAAACCTCGTCTCCGGGGAACAACCCTACATCTTCCCTGCAGAGTGCGCACTCCCATCACAACTGAACAGTACCTCAACTCTGAAAGGGGGGAGGATATCACGTGATAGAAGAGAGAGAGGAAAAAATACAAACTATCTTATCATTAAGGGGTCGAGGGTGATTATCATGCTTGTCCTGGGGCCAAAGAGTAACTGTGCTTCATGCAATCAGTCCATATAATTACTGTACACTGTAATTTATCTACCAGCCATTGTGAGTTCTGGCTGACACCAGTCAGTAGAAAAGTTGCAGTATGCAGTCAAAGTTAATGTCAGGAATGGAATGGAAAGAATAGAAAGAAGTTTAAAGTCGAGCGATATCGTCAATGTTGTCATATATATCAAACTTCAGTCTTCTTCCGTTTTTCAGTTTTCCGTTTATATATCCGCTACGGTGGTAGGCTGATTCAATATCCTTATGCTGGTAAAGTTCATGTATAAGGCTAGAATTCAATGCTGTTAGATCGTCAGTTACTTTTACACCAGTTTTGGGATCATTGTTTTTCATCGTTTTGGTTGAGACCAGTTTTTTTTTCAACAACACAGCATCTCTCAGTTCCTTCTTGTAAATTTTAACAATCACCGTTGGTGAACTGTTCTTATTTCTAGAGGGCAGGCAGTGAATTGCTAGAATATCGTCCGCATTTATTTTCTCTTGGGAGTCTGTCAAACCCATTAAATAGCAGAAGGTATTTACCAGTCGTTCGTCTGGCTCCTCTGCCCAGCCTAGCACCTTCAGGTTGTACTTCCTGGAATATTGCTCATTCTTGTTTGATGATCGAATGGCATTGGTCGCTTTCTCATCAATGTCTTCTACCTTTCCACTAAGGATTCCATTTTCGTTCCTAAGCAACTCCACTTCTTTTTTCAGATGTTGGTTTTCGGACACAGAAGCAGCTAATCTTTCTTCAAACCTTTTCTCTAAATCCTTCAGGTTTTGTTGGATGAATAATTCAAGCCTTCAGAATGTTAAAGTTTGTATCGATACTGCTGTTCACAATTTTGCGAACATCTTCCAATGAAGGTAAACAGGACATTTTTTTTATCGGAAAGCTCTGCCATCCCAGGGTTAAGCAAAGAGTCAACACAGATTTGTTCTGATGATGATTTATGTCCACGCTTGACAGGTTTGTTTGCAGACGTGCTGCCTTTCATAAATCTTGTTCCCAAGGATCGGATGTGATTGTAGCCCAATGGTCTGCAAATTCTGATATCCTTCCTCCAACCTGAGACGAATTGAGGTGATAACTTTCATTTCAAGCATCGACGAGGCCCGCTAGAGGAGAAACCACCTCCTTTACTATATGAAGAATCCTAAGTCCTCCCTCTAGCCTGCCGACGCTTACCCTTACTCCATGAGTAAGTAGAAGCGGCGGCAGGAGGATCAGCCCTAGGTTTCGCAGAGGAAGCAGAAGGGCGCTTGTTAGGCTTTGGATGGCCCCCTACCTCCAACAGAAGGCTGATCAAGACGACGAAGCAGCAGCTGATCTATGGAATGATGTAGGATGTCATCCCGGACCATCGCCACAGAACCATGACCATCTGCCAAAGAAGCAGATCGAAGAGCAGCACGCTGCCCCTCAGGAAGGGAACGGCGTATGTCCAACACAGCATCCCTGATAACTAATTCCAAGTTAGTCGTGTTACAGGCATACGTGTGCATGAGCGCCTTGGAAAGCACACGCAAAGGAGCCTGTACGTCGTCAAACTTATCTGGAGGCAGATAAGCAGCTAAAGCAGAGATGACGTGATCTGAGAGAGAAAGCATGCCCAGCATCTCTCTCAATTAGCCCAACAGGGACTCCAGAGTCGCCATAGGAATAACGGCCGACTTGGGCTTGGATAACCCGAGGGAGGTGGAGTCCTGATTCATGACCGTCAAAGTCTGGCAGACTGACGGATTAGAGGAATCGTAGGAACGATAACGCACTGGAGGCAAAAAAGTGTCAACCTGGTGAAGAACGAAGTCTTCATAGCCTTGGAACTCAGCTTAGAGTCCAAAGCTGAAATCGCTTCAACCAGCTGTACCGACTGGCACGGTCGAAGGCGCCCAGAAGCAGGTTGCTCCTCAGGCTGTAGGTGCGCGACCGATGATCACGGCCTGGCTAACACTGTCGGCTGGTTTGACGGTTTGAAATCTGGAAGGAACCCAAACGCAAAGTCAAGAGCTGCCCCCAAGTCAGAAGATTGTTGGCTCTCGAAGTCAGGTATGACGGACTCATCCTCTGAGTCGGAAGACACATAGCTCATCATGGGCAAACCAGCCGATGCCTCCCATGGTGTAGGCACACCGGAGAGATCAGAAAGCGGCCTGCTTCCAATCCTGGGAGGTGGCACCGCAGGGAGGGGCGTCTGGAAACCACTAGTAGCCTCGCTGGAAGCAACGGGAAGGCTCTCGGAAAGAACCTGAGTGAGCAAGGAGAGGTCCTCCATAAGCTCACGGCCTGTGTCAGCCGGTTCAACATGGGAACGAACCGGCAAATTGGCTTCACTCAGGACTTTTTTAACCAGCGAAGGGTCACGATCCTCAAATACACCTGACGCGGGGCAACAAATGGCAGCTGAAACATCTGAAGGCAGATGTGTATAGGGGTGTGACATACCCCGAGGATCTACAGAGCGGGAACTCAGGAGAGTCGCTGTGGACCTCTGAGGGGCAGAAGGTCCAGGCTGCACAAAAGGCGTTGGTCCCGCAAAACTTGCCATGGGACCAGAGTGCTTGGACGGAAATGCCACAGAGTTCATGGTGGCCCCACCATGAACACCCGAATCCAACGAAAAAACTGTGGTGCTCGACGGTTGAGAGACCACAGCAGAGGGTTCGGCCGGGTTGAAGTCATGGAAGGCTGAGGCCGATACTCCACATCCACACTACCAGACATCTCTGCAGACCCCTGCAGGGATAAAACTGCTGTGCTAAATGGCTGAGAGGCCACAGCAGAGGGTTCGGTCGGCAGCCCCTTCCGACTTCACCGATTTGAAGTCAGGGAAGGCTGAGGCCGATACACTACCAGACATCGCTGCAGACCTCTGCAGGGATAAGCCAAGGCCGGCTGAAACGGTGACCGATGATGTTGCAGATGGAACAGCAGTAGCAGCAGATACGACGGGAGCTGTTGAAACTGGTGGAAAAGGGGAGAGACCAACCAAGCTTGGCTCCAAAGGAGGAGTCACAACCCTAGTGACAGCCTCAGATGTCGACTGGAGAGGGACCATAGTCACGGAACCAGGAATCTCTTCACCAGACAACTCAACAATTCCAGCAGTATCCACCACAGAAAAGACTGCACATCCCCCATGGAAGGGGTATAACTCTCACCAGGCCCCAAATGACAGTGTCCCCTCCCCTCCCCACCACATGGGAGGGATGGCCACGAGAACGCACCACAAGCATGGGCAAAAGGCATTGCCCTCAAGGAACAGTCCTGGGCATAACAGAGGTGAGAGCAGTAGATGAAAAAGGTGAACTCAACAGATGTAGAAAGTAGAACACCCCCAACTCCGAGAGTAAAGTGGCAGAAAATAAAGGACCGACAGGAACACAACTGAACCCAGATGGCCTACAGGGACCAAAAAGCAAAAATTCTGCCCTCAACAGAGAAATCCTGTCCATAGAGCCCCTCACTGACACCTAACTCCAATAATAACTAGAGGTACTGTGAGCAAACTCACAAAGTGATACCCCCCTCCCCCGCGCCTGAAATGTATAAGTTAGATTATCTCCCCTTGGAAATGTCAGAACGGAATTATATTGCTTCATGCACATCTTCATATGGAGTTCTTCTGCACATCTTCATATGGAGTTCTTCCACTCTGTAAAGTTTCATGAAAATTCTTCAAACGGTTTAGGAGGAGTTGCGCTTACAAGGATGGACAGATGGTATAAGTTAGATTATCTCCCCTTGGAAATGTCAGAACGGAATTATATTGCTTCATGCACATCTTCATATGGAGTTCTTCCACTGTGTAAAGTTTCATGAAAATTCTTCAAACGGTTTAGGAGTTGCGCTTACAAGGATGGAGAGACGGTATAAGTTAGATTATCTCCTCTTGGAAATGTCAGAACGGAATTATATTGCTTCATGCACATCTTCATATGGAGTTCTTCCATTGTGTAAAGTTTCATGAAAATTCTTCAAACGGTTCAGGAGGAGTTGCACTTACAAGGATGGACAGATGGACAGATAGACAGATGGACAGACGGATGGACAAGGTGATTCCTATATACCCCCCCCCCCCCCCCCCCCAAACTTTGTTTGCGGGGGGTATAATAATAATATCCAAATGGATAACATAAATTTATAAACCAAAAATTTTTGTGTCTGAACCGCACAGTATGCGAAAATTGCACGCGAACATGGAGAATATATAAAATTCAATGAAAGTTAAAAAACTTATAGTAATTTATATATTTTTTATACTTACCAATGACCCAGACTTAGCTGGTGCTAACTCTAATATTCTAGGGCCAAACACAAATTTTGCCCCCCAATCCCCAAAATTTGCATCAAAATTCAAAAATTAGATGTCCTATGTGGTCGTCCATACTTTTACCCACTGCGCATGCGCAGTAGTCGAGGAAGTCTGAAATTGGAGCCAAATCCTCATTCTTACAACCAGTGCCTGGTAAGTGTTATGTAATCAGCGGGGAGGTATGAGTTCCCAACTCATGGGAGGGCCATCCCCGTCTGGGTCATTGGTAAGTATAAAAAATATATGAATTACTATAAATTTTTTAACATTTAAATACTGTACCAATGACCCAGACTTAGCTGAAAAGAAAAAAAGGCTGGAGGGCCTAGGACATAAAGGAAAGTTAAAAAATTTATAGTCATTTATATATTTTTTATACTTACTAATGACCCAGACTTAGCTGGTGCTAACTCTAATATTCTAGGAACAAACATAAATTTTGCCCCCCCCCCAATCCCCAAAATTTGCATCAAAATCCAAAAATTAGATGTCCTATGTGGTCCTCCATACCTTTGTCCACTGTGCATGTGCAGTGTCAAGGAAGTAACGAAATTGGAGCCAAATCCTCATTCTTACAACCAGTGCCTGGAAAGCGTTATGTAAACAGCGGGTAGGTATGAGTTCCCAACTCAAGGGAGGGCCATCCCCGTCTGGGTCATTGGTAAGTATAAAAAATATATAAATTACTATAAATTTTTTAACATTTTTATACTGTACCAATGACCCAGACTTAGCTGAATAGAAAAAATGCTGTAGGGCCTAGGACATAAAGGAAAATCCAATAGGCTCAATTATATGTAAACAAAATTATCCCCTCAAGGAGAAGAGGAGAACAGGTTTTACATGTATCTTTCTTGTTTGTATCAAAAAAGAAAGACACAATACCATTCCGTAATTGAGCACAATAACATCAATGATCTCTATTAAAATCCAGTATAACCCATTATACTAATCTTTTTAAAGGAAAGCCAATAAATATAGTCCAGAGAATGAGACTCTTTATACTCATTTAAAAGTGTCCAAGGATTGTATATTAGCGCTCGTATGACGACACATGACATATACAAATGTTTACACCGAGCTACACTTTAAAAATATTACATAAATGAGATAGACATTAGCTTTACACATAAAACTATCCCGGCACCGACTCGGAATTACTGACTCCAGAGGAGGTATTCCCTTGCTTTTACTATAAAGCAGGTGATATGAGGGAACACCATCCCTCCCCCCCCCCCCCCCTTCCCCTTGCTCTGGGACAAATACCCCAGAACAAAGAGGGCAGCAGGACAGAGTCACTACCGCAACAGAAAGCCTGCATAACTATAGTTGCAACTGTTTAGTGGACGACATTCTGAGCAACAGATAACGGACCAAAACATCGAAGGTCGCCAGAAATGGAAGGCTGAGACCAATATGCAGCCTTCATCAATCGGTAATAGCAACACTATTAGCATAAACCCAAGATGTAGACAGTGCTCTTACTTAATGCGCCGATATCATAAGCACAGACTGCTGAGTTGAAGATAATTTTTCATAAGCAGAACGGATAGTTAATTGAATCCATCTTGCAATAGAATGGACTGTAATGTCCTTTCTATTATGCAGCAGAGACAGAAAGAAATGCTTACGTCTCTTTCTGATAAACTCAGATCTACATTTGTAAATACACATGGCTCTAACTGGACAGAGCAAAGGCCTATGACCGTCAGAAAACGGCAGAGCCTTCATAACAATAGGTTCAGGATACTTATTAGGAGCCTGATTCTTAGCCAAAAATCCAACATTAGTAGTTAAAGTAATAGTATTACCAACACTACGACATTAAGAATCATCAACTGATAGTGCATGAAGCTCACTAACTCTTCTGGCAGAAGAGAAGGCTAAGAGAAAAGCTGTCTTTTTAGATAAGAATTTGAAGTCCACTGTATCAAGAGGCTCAAATGGCACTTCTCTTAGCTTCAGAAGAACCCAAGCTAAATTCCACTTAGGAATTAACCTAAGGGTTCTAGGTCTATTTATCGAAAAGTTTTTCACTAACTTAGATAAAGAGACATTAGATCCAATCTGTAATCTATCATGATGAGCATAGGTATCCGATAGCATAGACCTATAAACCTTAATGGTTATTGGCTGCAGTTTGATCTCGTCAAACAAGTAGACCAGAAAATTAGCAATGTCTGAAATGGAAGGATCATAAATATCAATAGAATGATCCCTACACCACCTACAGAAAACCTTCCACTTAGCAGCCTAATTTAGCGAAAAGGAGGTCCTCCTACAGTTAGAAATTGCGTCCACTGCTCGTCCTGTAAAATGCTTGCCGTGCAAGAAGGACCGCACAATGGAAATACGTGAAGGTTGAGACCTTGCGGGTTGTGATGCAGTGTGCAACATTTCCCCTGCGAAAGAAGGTCCTCCCGTGGAGGAAGCTTCTGCGGAATGTCCCAGAACAGAAACCTGAGTGGATTTATCCATGGTCTCTGGGGTGACAGAGATGCTACCAACAGAATCTTGCAGTGAGATTGCTTGATTTTTAGCAGTATCTGCTGAATCAACGGAGCTGGAGGATACCCTATCCTATCATTCCGTCCCAAGAGATCGAGAGAGGGTCTACTGCAAACGCTCGAGGATCTGGGCATGGCGACACATACGTCTGCAACTGATTGTTGAGATGCGTCGCAAATAAGTCTATCATTGGACGATCCCATTGTTAGCAAATCTGATTGAATACTCGTTTGTTGAGAGTCCATTCTGACGGCAACATGCGACCTTTCCGAGAAAGGGAGTCTGCTAGAATGTTCAGACGACCCGGTATATGATGGACCGATAGAAGAACTTGATGCTCTAGGACAAACAGAAGGATCCTTTCCATTAAACTGAATAACGGAATGGAATGAGTGCCTCCCTGGTTCCGAATGTACGCTACTACTGTCGAATTGTCGGACAGAATTTGAACATGCAAATTCTGAAGAATATTCATCCATTGACGTAGCGCAAGCCATACTGACATCATCTCTTTGATGTTTATGTGCTTGTTTAGGAACTGCAGATCCCAAAGACCCTGGCACCTCGAATCCGTTGGGCTCAGAGTTGTGCCCCAACTTGTTTGACTCGCATCCGTCATTATCGTAAAACTCGGATCCGGCAGTTGCAGTGGTACTCCTTGAGTTAACCACTGAATATCTGCCCAAGTATGAATCTCTTGTTTCACTTGATTCGACAAGACGATGTTCGATTCGGGCGAATGAGTCTTCACACTCCAATTCTGAGTAAAAAAATATCTGGAGTGGACGAGTGTGTAACCGCCCCATCGGAATAAGATCCGCAGCAGCTCCGCACTAAACTGACAGTCTCATGAATTCTCTCGCTGTTACTACAGCTGAGTGAAGACAAAAGCGAGCGTAACAACTGACTAATTTCGCTCCGGTTAACGGCAGACGAACAAGATTGTTGTGCATCTCGAAGCTCATTCCCAGGTGGGTGAATGACTTGGACGGCACTAGATCCGACTTCTTTTCGTTTACTATGAAACCGAGATGTCGGAGCAGTTGAAGCAGACTCTGAACATCGTTCTGAAGCTTTAATTCATTGCCGTACCTCTGAAGAATGTCGTCCAGGTAGGCCGACGTTGCTACAGACGAATGAGCTCGGAAATGAGTCATTACCGAGTTCATTATTCGAGTGAATGCCCAGGGCACTAGATTCAGATCGAAGCACATTGCTTGGAACTGATAAACGACTCCTAGGACAGCAAAGCGAAGACACTTTCGGAATGCTGGAAGTACCATGACGTGAAAGTACGCATCTTTGAGATCTATGCTTGCAGCATAATCGTTCACTTGAATGCTCGCTCTGACCGATCGGATGATCTCCATATCAAATTTCGGAGCCACGATCAGCTTGTTTATAGATCTATGACTGGACAAAACGGGCCGTCTGGTTTTGGAACCAGAAACAGGTGACTGTAGAAACCTGGAGATTCCTGGTTTTCTACAACCTCTATAGCGTTCTTGTCCAGAAGACTGAACTTCTGATAGAAACGATTCTCTCTTCTGAACATTTGACGAAAGCTGAGTCCAATGTGGACTTTGAGTTAACGGAGGTTTTTCCTTGAAGGACAGTTTTAGACCTTCGGAAATCACCCCTTGCACCCATGGGTCGTCCGTTATTGACAACCAATTGATCAGGAATCTCGACAGCCTTCCGCCAACAGGAACGCAATAGAGATTCACACCATCACCTCTTGGCCGTGCGAGGCCTGCGGGAGGAGAAACCACGTCCTCCATGACCCGCACCTCGTCCCTTCGACCTAGGGGTGTCTGACCGGTTATCTCGGCCAGTATAACGGCCCCTATCTGAGTCGCTACTCTGACGGTCTCTGGAGTAAGACGTAGAGGCTTTCTTAGATCCTCTGTAGGAACTTCCCTTGGATGTATTCGCCCCCGAAGTACCTGCCTTACTCTTCTCTGCTGAGTCCGACTTTTTAGAAGCGAATTTAAAAAGCAGAGAGTCCGAAGCTTTCTTAGTAATCTCATCATAGGTAATAAAAAGCTTTCTGTCGAAGAGAAGCTCTCCGGAGACTGGAGCGCCTTGAAGAGAGTTTTTCACCTTACTGTCCACTCTTGTGGATGCAGCCAGGGCAGCATCACGTCTGACTAACTCCAGATTTGCCACTGAAAGGGCGGAGTTATACGTAGAATATGCTATAGCCCTCGAAAGAACTCTTAAGGAAGTTTGAACATCCTGGAATTCTTTCCCTTCGAGACGTAATGATAATGCTCTGGTAAGGAGATCTGCATAAGATAATGCGTCTAAATTAATTCTATTAGACGAGATTGTCGTCTCCAGTATACTGGAGTTAATAGACAATGACAACTCCAAGTCTTCTGCCTGGTCGTCCAAACGCAGATGAACTCTCGGCAAGCCCTGTCCTGCCATTTCAAATCTATTTCTAATATTGATGAAAGGCAGCTGTATAGTGCTAGGCAATAAGAAACCAGATTTGCCAGTCTTAGAGGCTAGCTGAATATAGCGTCATTCAAAAGTTCAAATGTCCGTGTGACATTTCTGGACTGGGTCGGAAACTCAGGGACAATGTCCCTATTCCGGCCGAAAAAGTCTGTGTCCAGTGACGCTATCAGTCTCTTATCTGGTAATGCGGCACTTTGGTCCGGAGGAACAACTTCTGGAAGATGTTGCCGGATGAAATCTATGGCCACCTTATGTTGTTCGGAAAGGGAAAATTCCAGCTCTGCTGATTTCCTTTCGCCATCTGACTGGACCACGAGATTCTCGGTCGTCCCTTTCTGACTCTGCAGGGGAGCGAACCGACCCAGCTTCCTCAGAAAGTTCCTGTTCCGAAAAAGTTTCTGATGGCTGCTGGGATGCTGCAATGAGTTAAGCTATCTGTGAAAGCAAGTCCGTCACGGAGGCCTGTGGAGCCGCAGTCTTACGTGATTTAGCCGCTGGGAGCTCCCGGGACCTTAATTCCTGCGTACTTCTTTTATGCAAATGTCCCAACAGGTAAGGCCTCATGTCCTTGGCTACCGGATGGTGTGACCTGATCGACGTGGAATCCCTGGTCAGTGAAGCAGGCTGGATATCAGAAGTCACGTAGCCAAGTTGCGGTCGTGTGTGCTGCCGTGAGGATGAGGAAGCCAATAGACTAGTCGCGCCGGACTGTCTATACGACAGAGCATCCCGAGGAGTGGACGTATGCTCCAACTGACGAACGTTGCGTACAACATCTGGTCCCAGATGTTGTTGTAAGAGAGAGGGGCCTCTCTCGCTTGCGGTCCGGGAAGACCTGGACGAGCTAGGTACTGGACTGATTGGCTTCCTCCGTTCCATCCTCGGATCCGTCGTCGCCGGGTGTGCACGATCCATGTTTATAGTGCTCGCAACACCTGATCTCCTTTCCTGGACCGCAACGGACGAACCCGGCGTCACAACCATTTCATGAATGATTGCTTCACTGGGCGAGCTAGCGGGCGATAATGCCGTCGATCCTACATGGGACCTCTTAGGTATATGCCGAATTTCATTGAGCACTTTTGCCGCAAGCTCTTCATTTGTCTGCGACGACGGAGGCACACTTCGTGAAGACATCACAGAAACATCACCCTGTTCTTGTTCCTCTGAAAAAGAGACTGAACAAGTGTTTCACCACCGAGGTGGTATTAGTCCCCTACGGCGCTTTTGTGACATAAGGTGTTTTTGTCACAGAAGACACTAGAGTATATAAGCATCTTGGATTTTGAAAAAAAAATATTGAGCGTGCATAATCCCCTCACAACCCTTTATCCATGTACCATATATGAAAGGCATAGCTTGAACCATGTTGGAGGGAGGAGTGGTAACATAACATAGAGAAAAAAGCTTAAAAAACACAACAAAAATGGCCGCCATTCTGCCATCTTGGATTTTGAAAAATAAATATTGACTGTGCATCATCCCCTCAGAACCATTTATCCATGTACCAAATATGAAAATTGTAGCTTGAAGCATATTAGAGGGAGAGGTGGTAAAATAAAAACAGACAGACAGACAGACAGAAGGACAGACAGACAGATGTTAGATTTTGAAAAAAAATATTGAGCATGCATAATCCCCTCACAACCCCTTTATCCATGTACAATATATGAAAAGTGCAGCTTGAACCATGTTGGAGGGAGCAGTGGTAACATAAAATAGAGAAAAAGGCTTAAAAAACACAACAGAAATGGTTGCCATGGCGCCATTTTGAATTTTGGAAAAAAAATATTGAACGTGCAACATCCCATTACAACCCTCTATCCATGTGCCAGATATAAAAAGTGTAGCTTGAACCATGTTGGAGTGAGGGGTGGTAACATAAAATAGAGAAAAAAGCTTAAAAAAACACAACAAAAATGGCCGCCATGCCGCCATCTTAGATTTTGAAAAAAAAATATTGAACGTGCATCATCCCCTCCTAAAGCTCTATCCATGTGCCAAATATGCAAAGTGTAGCTTGAACCATGTTGGTGGGAGGTGTGGTAACATGAAAATAGAGAAAATGAAAGTGTCAATGACACTGTAGCTCAACTTGACAAACTTGAACTTGGTAAGTTATAAATGAAATGGCAAAATTGAAGACCATTGGTACCAATGTCATTTTTTTTGCCAGTGGCAACATTTTTCTACAGAAACCGAAGAAAATCGATAGCTCCCATCTAGAGGCCTCCCCAAACAAGCATGCCAGGTTTCAAAGCAATCCGATCATAAATGTGCCCTGTAGGGTGTACAAAAGGGAAATATTGTGGTCTGACTAGGCTAAATTCTAAGAACGTTGGCCGTGGCAACATCTTTTGACGGAAATGGAAAAAAATCGATAGCTCCCATCTAGAGGTCACCGTAAATAAGTATACCAGGTTTCAAAGCAATCTAGTCATAAATGTGCCCTGTAGGGTGAGCCAAAGGGAAACATTGTGGTCTGACTGAACTAAGTTCTAAGAATGTTGGCTGCGGCAACATTTTTTGATGGAAATTGAAGAAAATCGATAGCTCCCATCTAGAGGTCACCCCAAACAAGCATGCCAGGTTTCAAAGCAATCAAATCATAAATGTGCCCTGTAGGGTGTGCCAAAGGGAAATATTGTGGTCTCACTAAACTGAGTTCTAAAAACGTTGGCCGCGGCAACATTTTTTGACGGAAATAGAAGAAAATCGATAGCTCCCATCTAGAGGTCACCCCAAACAAGCATGTCAGGTTTCAAAGCAATCCAATCATAAATGTACCCTGTAGGGTGTGCCAAAGGGAAATATTGAGTCTTCTGACTGAACTAAGTTCTAAGAATGTTGGCCGCGGCCACATTTTTGGACAGAAATTGAAGAAAATCAACAGCTCCCATCTAGAGGTCTCCCCAAACAAGCATACCAGGTTTCAAAGCAATCTGATCATAAATGGGCCCTGTAGGGTGTGCCAAAGGGAAATATTGAGGTCTGACAAAGCCAAGTTCTACGAACGTTGGCCGTGGCAACATTTTTTGCCGGAAATTGAAGAAAATCGATAGCTCCCATCTAGAGGTCAACCTAAATAAGCATACCAGGTTTCAAAGCAATCAAATCATAAATGTGCCCTGTAGGGTGTGCCAAAGGGAAATATTGTGGTTTGACTAAACTAAGTTCTAAGAACGTTGGCCGCGGCAACATTTTTTGACGGAAATTGAAGAAAATCGATAGCTCCCATCTAGAGGTCACCCCAAACAAGCATGCCAGGTTTCAAAGCAATCCGATCATAAATGTACCCTGTAGGGTGTGCCAAAGGGAAATATTGAGTCTTCTGACTAAACTAAGTTCTAAGAACGTTGGCCGTGGCAACATTTTTTGACAGAAATTGAAGAAAATCGATAGCTCCCATCTAGAGGTCTCCCCAAACAAGAATACCAGGTTTCAAAGCAATCTGATCATAAATGTGCCCTGTAGGGTGTGCCAAAGGGAAAGATTGAGGTCTGACTAAACTAAGTTCTACGAACGTTGGCCGTGGCAACATTTTTTGCCGGAAATTGAAGAAAATCGATAGCTCCCATCTAGAGGTCACCCTAAATAAGCATACCAGGTTTCAAAGCAATCAAATCATAAATGTGCCCTGTAGGGTGTGCCAAAAGGAAATATTGTGGTTTGACTAAACTAAGTTCTAAGAACGTTGGCCGCGGCAACATTTTTTGACGGAAATTGAAGAAAATCGATAGCTCCCATCTAGAGGTCACCCCAAACAAGCATACCAAGTTTCAAAGTAATCTGATCATAAATGCGACCTGTGAGGTGTGCCAAAGGAAATTGTGGAAGTACGTACTAACGTACGTACGTACGTACGTACGTACGTATGCCGACGGACGAGAAGTGATGGCAATAGCTCAGCTTGACTTTGTCAAATTGAGCTAAAAAGCTTTAAGAACACAACAAAAATGGCCGCCATTCCGCCATCTTGGATTTTGAAAAAGAAATTTTGAGCGTGCATCATCCCCTCAGAACCATTTATCCATGTACCAAATATGAAAGGTGTAGCTTAAAGCATGTTGGAGGGAGAGGTGGTAACATAAAAAAACAGACAGACAGATGGACGGACGGACAGACGGACGGATGCACGGACGGACGGATGGACCCCTTACGGTTCCCGTAGGGGACTAAAAACTAGAGTGACCCTGTGGCGAGAGGACCGGTAACCACTAACAATATACTGTGACACACGTCTCCAACATTTGTCATTCCAATTGGTACACACAGAGCAAGAATTAGTGCAAGCACACGGACTACAAGAAATACACTGAGCCTGAGAATCAGAGGAAGACATCCTCGAATTACAATTTGAACAAACTTCTTTCATTTTGAAAAAAGTTTAACAGTCATCGTACTCGCACTAACCCTTGAAAACAAGATACATGATAATAATATAATCCATTACAAATATTTCGAAAAATAATTAAAAAGTTAAAAAATTTATAGTAATTTATATATTGTTTATACTTACCAATGACCCAGACTTAGCTGGTGCTAACTCTAACAAAACCAGGGCCAAACACAAATTTTGCCCCCCAATCCCCAAAATTTGCATCCAAAACCAAAAGAAATCATGTCCTATAGGACCTCCATACTTCGCCCCCACTGCGCATGCGCAATGTCAAGGACGTCCCGAAATTGGCGCCAATTATCATTCTTACTGGCAGTGCCTGGTCAGCGCTATGTACTCAGCGGGGAGGCAAGAGTTCCCAACTCCTGGGAGGGCCATCCCCGTCTGGGTCATTGGTAAGTATAAAAAATATATAAATTACTATAAATTTTTTAACATTTTTATACTGTACCAATGACCCAGACTTAGCTGAATAGTAAAAAGGCTGGAGGGCCTAGGACATAGAGGAAAATCCAATAAGCTCAACTATATAATAAAGAGGTAACCCCTTAAGGAGAAAAGGAGTATTAGGCTTTACATGTATCTTTCTTATTTAATATTAAATTAGAAAGATACAATACCCTTTATAATTGAGCACAATAACATTCATGTTCTCTATTAACATCCAGTATAACCCTTATACTAATTATTTTTAAAGTAAGCCAATAAATAAAGTAGTCCAGAGAATTGAGACTCTTTATAATCTTTTAAAAGTGTCCGAGTATTGTATATTAAAGCCCGTTTGACACTTGACATATACAAATGCTTCACACCGAGCTACACTTTAAAAATATGACATGAATGAATTTTAACATTAATATTACACTTTAAAACCATCCCGGAAGCGACTCACAAATACTGACTTTGGAGGAGGCATTCCCTTGCTTTTCACTATAAAGCAGGTGACCTAAGGGAACACCCGCCCCCCCCCCCCCCCACCCCCCCCCCCCACCCCCTTCCCCTTGCCCTGGGTCAAATAGCCCAGAGCGAAGAGGGCAGCCGGACGGAGTCACTGCCGGAACAGAAAGCCTGCATAACTATAGTTGCAACTGTTTAGTGGACGACATTCTGAGCAACAGATAACGGACCTAAACAATGCAGGTCTCCAGAAATGGACTCAATATTTCTGAGATAAAAATTCGTGAATGTGGATGGCTGAGACCAATAAGCAGCCTTCATTAAATCTGTAATAGCAATACTATTAGCCTAAGCCCAAGAAGTAGCAAGAGCTCTTACTTCATGAGCGGAAATCTTAAGCACAGACTGCTGAGAAGAAGATAAACTCTCATAAGCAGAACGGATAGTTAATTGAATCCATCTAGCAATAGAATGGACCGAAATGTCCCTTCTATTAGGCATCAAAGACAGAAAGAAACGTTTCCGTCCCTTTCTGATAAACTGAGATCTCTGTTTATAGATACGTAACGCTCTAACAGGACAGAGTAAAGGCCTACGCCCGTCTGAAGATGGAAGAGCCTTAATAACAATAGGTTCCGGATATTTATTAGGAGCCTGATTCTTAGCTAAAAAACCCACATTAGTAGTGAAGGTGATAGTGTTCCCGACACTACGATAGAGAGAATCATCCACCGACAGTGCATGAAGCTCACTGACTCTTCTAGCCGAAGAGAAAGCTAAGAGAAAAGCTGTCTTATAAGATAAGAATTTGAAATCTACTGTCCCAAGAGGTTCAAATGGCTTTTCCTTCAATTTAAGAAGAACCCAAGCTAAATTCCATTTAGGAATTAATCTAAGAGTTCTGGGTCTATTTATCGAGAAGTTTCTAACCAACTTAGATAAAGAGACATTAGATCCAATTTGTAAACTATCATGATGTGCATAGGTATCAGATAACATAGACCAATAACCCTTAATAGTAACAGGCTGCAGTTTGATTTCGTCAAACAAGTATACTAGAAAGTTTGCAATGTCTGGTATAGAGGGATCAAAAATATCTACACAGAATGATCCCTACACCAACGACGAAAAACCTTCCACTTAGCCGCATAGTTTAGCGAAGAGGAGGTCCTCCTACAGTTAGAAATCGCGTCCACTGCTCGTCCTGTAAAGTGCTTGCCATGCAAGAAGGATTGCACAACGGAAAAAAGTGAAGGTTGAGACCTTGCGGGTTGTGATGGAGTTGACGCGATTTCCCCTGCGAAAGAAGATCCTCCCGTCTGAGTAGATTTATCCACGGTCTCTGTGGCGACAGAGATGCTACCAACAGAATCTTGCATTGAGATTGTTTTATCTTTAGCAATACTTGTTGAATTAACGGCGCTGGAGGATACGCATATCCTATCATTCCGTCCCAAGGGATCGACAGAGCGTCTACTGCAAATGCTCTTGGATCCGGACACGGAGACACATATGTCTGCAACTGATTGTTGAGATGTGTCGCAAATAAGTCTATCATTGGCCGTTCCCATTGGTGGCAAATCTGATTGAATACTTGTTTGATGAGAGTCCACTCCGACGGCAACAAGCGACCCTTTCGTGAAAGGGAGTCTGCTAGCACAATCAGACGACCCGGTATGTGACGGACCGAAAGAAGAACCTGATGTTCTAGCGCAAACAGAAGGATTCTTTCCGTTAGATTGAACAACGGAACTGAATGAGTGCCTCCCTGATTCCGTATATACGCCACTACTGTCGTATTGTCGGATAGGATTTGGACATGAGCATTGTGAATAATGTCCATCCAATGACGTAACGCAAGCCAAATTGACATCATTTCCTTGATGTTTATGAGCTTGCACAGGAATTGCGGATCCCAAAGACCCTGGCATCTCGAATCCGTTGGGATCAATGATGCACCCCAACCTGTTTGACTGGCATCCGTCATAATGGTAAAACTCGGATCCGGCAACTGCAGCGGAACTCCCTGAGTTAACCACTGAATGTTTGCCCAAGTCTGAATCTCTTGTTTCACTTGATCTGACAACAGAACGTCTACGTCGAGCGAATGAATTTTCACACTCTAATTCTGAGTCAAGAAAATTTGGAGAGGACGCGTGCGTAACCGCCCCATTGGAATGAGATCCGCAGCGGCTCCGCACAGACCTATCAGTCTCATAAATTCTCTCGCTGTGACTTTGTCTGCATGCAGACAATAGCGAGCGTAACAACTGACTAATTTCGCTCTGGTTAACGGCAGACGAACGAGATTGTTGTGCGTCTCGAAGCTCATTCCCAGATGTGTGAATGACTTGGACGGCACCAGATCCGACTTCTCCTCGTTTACTATAAAACCGAGACGTCGGAGCAATAGAAGTAGATTCTGAACATCATTCTGAAGCGTTAACTCGTTGCCGTACCTCTGAAGAATGTCGTCCAGGTAGGCCGACATTACCGCAGACGAATGAGCTCGGAAATAGATCATTACCGAGTTCATTACCCGAGTGAAAGCCCAGGGTGCTAGATTCAGTCCGAAGCACATCGCCCGGAATTGATACACCACTCCTAGGACTGCGAAGCGTAGATACTTTCTGAATGTCGGATGTACCATGACGTGAAAGTACGCATCTTTGAGATCTATGCTTGTTGCATAATCGTTCACCCGAATACTCGCTCTGACCGATCGAATCGTCTCCATATAAAATTTCAGAGCGACGATCAGCTTGTTTATCCAGCTCAAATCTATGACTGGACGGAACGAGCCGTCTGGTTTCGGAACCAGAAACAGATGGCTGTAGAATCCCGGAGTCTCCTGGTTTTCTACGACCTCTACCGCGTTCTTCATTAAAAGAGACTGCACCTCTGATAGCAGAGCGTCTCTTTTCTGCGGATTTGACGGAAGTTGAGTCCACTTTGGACTTCGAGTTAATGGAGGCTTTCGTTTGAAGGATATCTTTAGACCTTCCGAAGTCACTCCTCTCACCCAAGGGTCGTCCGTAATCAACGCCCATTCTTGTGAAAAGCTCGACAACCTTCCGCCAACCGGTACGCGATAGAGGTTTAAGCCATCACCTCCTGGACCTGCGAGGCCTGCGGTAGGAGAAACCACGTCCTCCACGACCCGCACCTCGTCCCGTCGACCTCGGGGCGTCCGACCGGTTGTCCCGGCCCGAAGGACGTCCCGAACGAGAGTCGCTACCCTGACGGTCTCTCGAATAAGACCAAGAGGACGCACCGGAACCTCTATAGGAACCTCTCTTGGGCGCATTAGACCCAGAAGTGCCTGTCTTATTCTTGTCTGCCGTATCCGACTTCTTAGAAGCAGATTTGAACAACAGAGAATCCGAAGCTTTCTTTGTAATTTTATCATAAATAGCAGAAAGCTTGCCGTCAAAGAGAAGTTCTCCGGAGACCGAAGCGACTCTGAGAGAGTTCTTCACCTTAGTATCCACGAGTGTGGATGTAGCTAGGGCTGCGTCACGTCTAACCAACTCCAGGTTTGCCACTGAAAGGGCGGAGTTACACGTGGAATAAGCTACTGCCCTTGAAAGAAGTCTTAAAGAGGATTGTATATCCTGAAATTCTTTCCCTTGAAGGCGCAGTGATAACGCCTTAGTAAGGTGAGATAAGGCATCTAAATTGGCTCTGTTAGACGAAATAGCTGTTTCCAACACCGCGGTTGGAATAGAAGCCGACGACGGAAATGATAGCTCTAAGTCTTCCGCCTCGTCGTCCATACGCAGAGGAACTCTCGGAATACCCTGTCCTGCCGTGTCGAATTTATTCCTTGCATTAATGAAAGGCAGGTTGAGAGTATTGGCGGACAAGAAACCTGCTTTCCCCATTTTGGATGCAAGTTTAAATAAAGCATCGTTCAATAATTCAAATGTTCTTGCAACATTATTGGACTGCGACGGAAACTCGGGAGCGATGTCCCTGAACCGCTCAAAAAATTCAGAGACCAATGACGCTATAATCCTCTTGTCCGGAACCGCAGCAGTCTGGCCCGACGGAACAACTTGAGGGAGAAAGTGCCGGATGAAGTCCACGGCAGCTTTATGTTGTTCCGAAAGGGATAGCTCCAAATCATCCGTATCCTTTTCACCATCCGGTCAGACCTCATGATGCTCCCGGTCGTCCGCCCCTGATGCTTCGGCGGAGCGTACCGACCCAGTGCCGTCGGATAATTCCCGATCCGACACCGTTTCTGTCGGGTGCTGGGATGCTGCGATAAGTTGTGCTATCTGCACAAGTATGTCCGGCGGAGGCGCAGTCTTTCGCTGCTTTGCCGAGGGCAGCTCCGCATCAGATGGCTCCCGCATACTTTTTCTATGCGAACGTCCGGTGTCCATCGGCCTCGTGTCCCTGGCTGCCGGATGGTGTGACCTGGTCGCTGAAGAATCCTTGATCGGCGAAGCTGGTAAGATATTGGAGGTCACGCAGCCATGGTGCGGTCGTGTGCGCTGACGAGAAGAAGAAGCCTGAGCAGTCTCCGCGGACTGCCTATACAACGGAGCGTCCCGAGCGACGGACGTATGCTCCGCTTGCGACACATTTTGTACCACAACATCTGGTCCCAGATGTTGTTGTACGAGAGAGGGGCCTCTCTCGCTCGCGGCCCGGCTGGACCTGGACGAGCTAGGAACCGGACTCAAATGCTTCCTCCGATCTCGCTTACTATCTGCCGTCACTGGGTGTGCACATTGAATGTTTATAGTGCTCGCATCACCCAACATTTCCTCCTGGACCGATTCGGACGAACCCGGCTGCCGAACCATTCGGTGAATGGACTCTACACCGGGCGAGCTAGCGGACGACATTTGTTTAATCTCCATGAGCACTTTTGCCGCTAGCTCTGAATTCATTTGTGACGACGGAAGCGCACTTGCAGAAGATAACATGGAAACATCACCCTGTTCTTGTTCCTCTGAAATAGAAACTGAGAGAGTAGAGTGACCTTGCGGAGAAAGAGCCAGCATAGCCCTTTCTCCAGTAACAACATACCGTGACACACGTTTCCAATGTTTGTCATCCCAATATTGACATATAGAACAGGGATTAGTGCGAGAACACTGACTACAATTAATACAATGATCATGAAAGTCAGAGGAAGATTTCTTCCCATTACAATTTGAACAATATCCTTTCATTGTGAAAAGTCAACAACAAGTCCTAGTTACTCGCACAAACCCCTGACACAAAGATACATAATAACATGATCCATTAATAATGAAAAAACAATTGCAAATCAAAATAATTTTGAAAAAATATTTTTCCAGCGAAGCCCAAGTTTCTGAAAAGTAACGTTGAGCCCCGATGGATCCGATGGCCAAGTGTGGTCAAAAATTTTAAATTTATATTAAATAATTAATGAGACACTTACGGATAATAGAAATGTATCTTATAGTGAGATAAACTACACCAAAGGCAAACACCCCCCCTCAAAAAAGGCTGTTGCCAATGTAAACAAACAGTGTAAAACACCAGAAAACATGACTCCAGGCACTGAAAAAACTGGCCCGAAATCAGTCATCAAAATTACACTCTATCTGATGCAAGACAGAGACTCCCAGGGGAGAATCTGCAGAACATCAGATGGAAGATGCAGAACACAACGTTTATACACCCATGGGTGAAAACGTAACTATGGGGAAAATAACAGAAAACATTCTGTAACCAAGCAACTCTCCCAAGAGAATTTTAGAAATGAACTTTCTCAAAAATATGCCAAAAGCATGGGAGAATTGCAAGGGGGGACTTAGAAGGCCAGGGGAGAGGAAACACTGAATAAGCAGTGCAACATTTTAGCAAGAATGACAACAAGAGGCCCATGCCTCGAAAATAGGCAACTTAACATAATTTCATAAAAATTTTTAAGTACAGCCCTGATTATTTTTTGTCACTCCTTTTTCCTCTCCTCCTTCTATATCCTCCTTAGAATCACCATTTCTCCAAAAATTACGTGTCTGGCATCATTTAAACTGAGATTTACAAGCACAAAGATCAGTGAGATGTTGACTGATGAAGGGCCAAACAGAGAATGATAATTGGCGCCAATTTCGGGACGTCCTTGACACTGCGCATGCGCAGTGGGGGCGAAGTATGGAGGTCCTATAGGACATGATTTCTTTTGGTTTTGGATGCAAATTTTGGGGATTGGGGGGCAAAATTTGTGTTTGGCCCTGGTTTTGTTAGAGTTAGCACCAGCTAAGTCTGGGTCATTGGTACAGTATAAAAATTTATAATGTTACAGCCCTGAACATCCGAAACCACCGTTATTCACTTCCAGCATCCAATTACACTGTTGATTCCATGAAAACCATCACTGATTTGTGTCTGGCATCTTCAATGAAAGTGTCAATGACACTGTAGCTTAACTTGTCTGTGTGTTATGTTTGATGAAAATGATAGTGTTCAATGTTTATGAAAGGATTATGAAATAAGACAAGAATTGTGACAATTGGAAATATGTTAATTTCTGTTCCCTGTATGCTGTTTTCAATAAAAATAATATGAGGTGTAGACTGTACTAAAGAATTGAGGGGTGGGTTAATGTGGCCCTCACAGTCAATGTATATCAACGAAAGTTACCAATTTATAGTGAAATTATTCCAAAACGAGTCATCCTATCAAGTGACAATGAAATCATAAATACGGCCTGTAGACTGTGCTAAAGGCTTTTGGGCTTTGGGCCTGTGTAGCCATCATGGTTGACCGATCGCAACCAAAAGGGGCCATCCTCATCTAGACATTATACTGAGTCATCCTACCAAGTTACAATGAAATCCCTTCATAAATATGACCTGTAGTCTGTGCTAAAGCTTTTCGGGTTTTGGGCTCTGGCTGCCGTCATGGTTGAATGATCATGTCCAAAAGGGGACGTTCACATCTAGGCATTATCTGGAGTCATCCTAGCTAGTTACAATGAAATCCCTTCATAAATATGACCTGTAGACTGTGCTAAAGGTTTTCGGGCTTCGGGTCCCTGTAGCCATCACAGTTGACCAATCGCGACCAAAAAGGGACGTTATTATCTAGACATTATATGGAATCAACCTACACAGTTACAATGAAATCCCTCCATAAATATGACCTGTAGACTGTGCTAAAGGTTTTCGGGTTTTGGGCTTGGGCAGCTGTCACAGCTGAATGATCGCAACCATAAGGGGACGTTCTCATCTAGACATTATCTGGAGTCATCCTACCAAGTTACAATGAAATCCCTTCATAAATATGACCTACAGACTGTGCTAAAGGTTTTCAGGCTTCAGGCCCGTGCAGCCATCACAGTTGATCAATCGCGACCAAAAGGGGTTGTTCTCATTTAGACATTATATGGAGTCAACCTACCAAGTTACAATGAAATCCCTCTATAAATATGACCTGTAGACTGTGCTAAAGGTTTTGGGCTCAGGCAGTCATCACGGTTGACAGATCACGACCAAATGGGGAAGTTCTCATCTGGACATCATACAGAGTCATCCTACCAAATTTCAATGAAATCCCGCAATATTAAATATGACCTGCAGACTGTGCTAAAAGTTTTTGGGTTTCAGGCTTGGGCAGCCGTCACGGTTGACAGATCATGACCAAAAGGGGACGTTCTCACCTAGATATTATAAGAGGCATCCTACCAAGTTACAATGAAATCCCTTCATAAATACGACCTGTAGACTGTGCTAAAGGTTTTCGGGTTTTGGGCTCGGGCAGCCATCATGGTTAACCGATCACAACTAAAAGGAGATGTTCTCATCTAGACATGACCCCAAATCTGCATATGAAATTTCGTGATGATCGGATAAGAACTACGGGGTGTAGCCTGTGCTAAAGAAAAATGTGAACAGACAAACAGACTTCCATACACGTGATGGCAATAGCTTATCTTGACTTTGTCAAGTTAAGCTAAAAATGAGAATTTAAAGTGCAGATGTCAGTTCAGTTGTTACTGACTTTGGGCCAAACAAAAGAATGATGTTTGCGCCAATTCCGGTCTCTTCCTGGGTACTGTGCATGCGCATGCGCAAGTACTAAATGTATGGAGGGCCAGATAGGACTTTTAATTTTTGGTATTGTATGCAAATTTGGGGGATTCGGGTTCAAAATTTGTGTTTGGCCCTTAATAATATTGAGGTTGCACCAGCTAAGTCTAGGCCATTGGTTTTAGTATAAAAATATTCATGTTCTTGGTCCGTTTTATGTTTTAAGCATCATAATCCACAGTATAGCATGGGTGGTTGTATATTTTGGCCCTTGGGTGCAAGAAGGCTTTGCAATAAAGCATTGCAAAGCCTTCTTGCACTCGAGGGATAAATTTATCAATTTTATTAACTTGGGTAGAATATCAGACATAAACCATTTAATTATTATTTTTTTAAGTTTGCATTGGTTATAAAAAGAGAGCATGTGGCAGCCAAAAGGACCATGTGGGAGGGCCTGAGAAACATATTTTTAACTTTTTCAGGCCCAAAGGATATGGAAGCCTTTATGATGGTGCTGGCATATTTAGAGACAGACAAACAATTAACGCAAACAGCTAATTAAAATAAGGGGTAAATAAAATCATATATTCACCTGTGATATAAAACCAATAGTGTTATGTACAACAGAAATGTCATGAAGACTCTTCTCTAACAGGGCAAGCACTAATACCACGGATGACTGCTGTAAATAATTCAACTCAGCCAGTTCTGACAATTCTAACCTACAAAAACATATAGAGACATATAAAGGTATGTGCTAAAATTCATCTCTTGTAAAGTTCACCACATTATACTGAAATAAGTTTGTTACTCAGCAACAGCCTCAAGTCAAGTGTTAACTCTTTACCCCTTATGAATAACTGATGGCAACTGCGAAAAAAGTTGTTGTATGCAGTGGAGCCCACTTAATTGGATATCTCTTAACTGAATAACCCCGTTAATTGAATATACTTTCCCAACACAAAACTATTTGCCATACCTCTAGTACAAATTTGACCTGTTAATTGAATATAGGTCATAGAGTAAACTCCTGTTAATTGAACAAGACAGTCTAACGACATCCATATCCACACCAACCTTTATGTTATGATAGGAATAATCTCATTATCAACCTGGAATGCATTCATACCCAATAATGTCACTCACCAAATATCATTTAATTTGTTTAATAGCAACTGAAGATATCTTCCAAAAACCTGCAATTTTGGTAAATTCAAATTCGACAAGGGCTATAACTGTGGAAAAATTATGCAAATTGAAACTTCCATTCCATATGCACATGTACACATCATACTCATACTGCACACCAAGTTTTGTAAAAGTCCAATAAAAAATGCAGGAGTTATGCAGAAAAGCATTTGTGATGGAAATTTTGCTATTACCAAGGGCTGTAACCACGCAAAATTCATCGCATTGAAAATTCCTGACCACATGCACATCTACACTTGATAGTGATACTTCAGACCTATTTTCATAAAAATCCAAAAATCCAATAAAAAATGTAGGAGCAGTTAAGTGGACAAGCCTTTGTGATGGAAATTTTGCTATTTCCAATGGCCGTAACCATGCAAAATTCATCGCATCGAAAATTCCTTACCACATGCACATCTACACTTGATACTGATACTTCAGACCAAGTTTCATAAAAATCCAATAAAATCCATTGAAAACTGTATGAGGAGTTGAGCAGATAAAGTTTGTGAGGGATTTACGGATGGATGGACGAAGAACACCATTTGAAATTACCCCTCCCGACTTTGTTGGCGGGGCATAATAAATGAAAGTGTGAATGACACTGTAGCTTAACTTGACAAACTTGAACTTGGTGAGTTATAAATGAAATGGCAAAATTGAAGATCATTGGTACCAATGTTATTTGATGAAATTTCAACATAACAGCATTGTGTGTGCACAACGTCAGAGTAATCCATACATTTTTAAATGTAAACTGTAAGACTGGCTAAAGGAAGAATGTTGATACACAAATGCAGTATGTTCAGAGGTTATTGTAAATGGCAACTTTTTTCACAGAAATGAATGCTAATCAATAGCTCTTATCTAAAGGTCTTGCCTAATGAGCACACCAAGTTAAACAAGAGGGATGTTACATCCCAACGCTCACCTACATTCGTGCTTGATAATGTCGTTCAAATGTAACATGCCTAATATTTAGTTAATATAAATCATTAACTAGGCATCAAATGATTAATGTAGTTTATGTGATGGCTTTGGAAAGTCTATATTTCTGCATTTATTATATATCAATTCAACATAGAATCATTGGATATAAAAGCATTTTTTTCTTTTAGAAATGTTTATGATTAAGAATATGAATCGTGAGGCGAGATATTAAATCATAAATAAGAATTAGGAAAGGCTTTCATAAATCACTGAAATTGTAATTGAAGTACATTCATTGGTTAAAGAGGAGTTGCGGAAAAACATTCGTTCAAAAAAGTGACTATAAGGCCCAACAAAAATACATCACATCAACAACTAAAATAAGCTTTAATGTTACTAGTAACAAGTATGAGAAAGTATTAAATAAAAAAGAAAAGTTAAAAAAATTTTTTTTTAAAGAAAGTGAATATAAGTCCCAAAAATCCCCCTCAAATTCCTCAAATATGCATGTAATAAGGGCGCAACGTTACCGCAATGTAATTCAGTAACCCATGCGTACAATATCAATTGCCTGGAAAGACACATAGAAACAGAACTCAGCTTAACACCTCACCTTAACACAAACTTTTAGAACTTAAAATTGAGTAAGTCAGAAAAAAACGTGAACATTGTGACTGAAAAAAAGAAAAGAAATAAGTTAAATTTCTGCATACAGTAGGGTTAATACTTACAGTTGTTATTGAAATGAGAAAATAAACAGTAATGAGAGGTGAAGGCACCACAATCTGCACAAAAGCTGACTTTAACGCAAATTCTTACAACACCTAAACGCTAATTCTTACAAGTTTTGGCAGAAAAAAACAGCCTCAAATTCCTCAAATATGCATGTAATGAGGGTTAAATATTACTGCAATGGAGTTCAGTAACCCAAGTGTAGAATATTAATCGCCTGGAAAGACACATAGAAACACAACTCACTTAAACACAAAGTTTACAAAGTTTTACAACTTAAAATTTACTAAGTCCGAGAAAAACATGAAAATTTTGACTGAAAAAAAAAAAAATTTCCGTGAAATTTCTGTATACAGTGGGGTTAATACCTACAGTTGTTATTGAAATATGAAAATCAACAGTAATGAGAAGTTAAAGCAGCACAATCTGCACAAAAGCTGACTTTAACGCAAATTCTTACAACACCTAAATGCAAATTCTTACAACAACTTTTGGCAGAAAATTTTAGGTGAAATTTGGAAAAAAAAGTCGTAGTATCAGGGTTAAATACTGTTCTGATAGTTCCCTACAACCTACATATGCAATATCAAAGGCCTGAGCCCACTGATCTTTGAGAACTCACATTAACACCTCACCTTAACACAAACTTTTAGAACTTAAAATTTACTAAGTCCGAGAAAAACATGAAAATTTTGAGTGAAAAAAAGAAAATTTCCGTTAAATTTCTGCATACAGTCGGGTTAATACCTACAGTTGTTATTGAAATATGAAAATCAAGAGTAATGAGAAGTTAAAGCACCACAATCTGCACAAAAGCTGACTTTAACACAAGTTCTTACAACACCTAAATGCAAATTCTTACAACAACTTTTGGCAGAAAATTTTAGGTGAAATTTGGAAAAAAGTCGTAGTATCAGGGTTAAATACTGTTCTGATAGTCCCCTTCAACCTACATATGCAATATCAAAGGCCTGAGCCCACTGATGTTTGAGAAATTAACCTTAACATTAAATCTTAAAAAATTTATAGTAATTTATATATTTTTTATACTTACCAATGATCCAGACATAGCTGGTGCTAACTCTTAAAAATATAGGGCCAAACACAAATTTTGCCCCCCAATCCTCAAAATTTGCATCTAAAACCAAAGAAAACATGTCCTGAATGGCCCTCCATACTTCACCTCTACTGCGCATGCGCAGTGTCAAGGACATCCCAAAATTGGCGCCATTAATCATTCTTACCAACAGTGCCTGGTAAGCGCTATGTCCTCAGTGGGGAGGTATGAGTTCCCAACTCCTGGGAGGGCCATCCCCGTCTGGGTCATTGGTAAGTATAAAAAATATATAAATTACTATAAATTTTTTAACATTTTTATACTGTACCAATGACCCAGACATAGCTGAATAGTAAAAAGGTTGGAGGGCCTAGGACATAGAGGAAATTCCAATAAGCTCAACTATATAAAATAGAGTCATCTCCTGGAGGAGAAAAGGAGAAATAGGCTTCACGTGTATCTTTCTTATTTATGACAAATTAGAAAGACACAATACCTTCTATAATTGAGCATCATAACATCCATGTTCTCTATTAATATGCAGTATAATTCTTATACTAATTATTTTTAAAGTAAGCCAATAAATAAAGTTAGTCCAAAGAATTGAGACTCTTTATACTCTTTTAAAAGTGTCAGAGGATTGTATAATAACGCCCGTTTGACACGTGATATATTCAAAAGCTATACTTTAAAAACTATGACTTGAATGAATTTTTAAAACATAAACTTATCACTTAAAAACCATCCCAGTAACAGCTCAGAATTACTAACTCCGGAGGAGGTATCCCCTTGTTTTCATAATAAAACATGTGACCCAAGGGAACACCCTCCCCCCCCCCCCCCCCCTTCTCCTTGCCCTGGGTCAAATAGCCCAGAGCGAAGAGGGCAGCAGGACGGAGTCACTGCCGGAACAGAAAGCCTACCTAGCTATAGTAGCAACTGTTAAGTGAATGACATTTTGAGCAGTAGATAATAGACCTAACAATGGAGGCCTCCAGAAATGGACTCAATATTTCTGAGATAAAAATTCATGAATGTGGATGGCTGAGCCCAATGTGCAGCCTTCATAAAATCTATAATAGCGACACTATTAATGTAAGCCCAAGATGTAGAAAGAGCTCTTACTTCATGAGCCGAAATCTCAAGCACAAACTGCTGAGTTAATGATATACCATAAGCAGTATCGATAGTTAATTGAATCCATTAGCAATAGAATGGAGCGTAATGTCCTTCTATTAGGCATCAAAGACAGAAGAAGCTTACATCCTTACTAATAAACTGATATCTGTTTATAAATACGTAAACTCTAACCGGACAGAGTAAAGGCCTATGCCCGTACGAAGACGGAAGGACCTTAATAACAATAGGTTCCGAATATTATTAGGAGCCTGATTCTAAACCAAAAATCCAACATTAGTAGTAAAGGAAATAGTGTTTCCGATACTACGAAAGTGAGAATCGTCCACCGATAGTGCATGAAGCTCACTGACTCTTCAGTAGAAGAGAAGACTAAGAGAATAACTGTCTTAAAAGGTCAGAATTTGAAAACTACTGTTTCCAGAGGCTCAAATGATTACTTAGCTAAATAAGAACCGAAGCTAAATTCCGTATAGGAATTTAATCTAAGGATTCTATTAGATAAAGAGACATAAGACTCAATTGTAAACTATCATAGAGTGCATAGGTATGAGATAACATAGACCTATAACCTTAATAGTAACAGGCTGCAGTTGATCTTGTCAAACAAGTATACTAGAAAGTTGCAATGTCTAGTATGGAGGGATCAAAAATATCAACATAATGATCCCTACACCAACGACGGAAGAGCCTCCACTTTAGCCGCATAGTATAGCGAAGAAGAGGTTCTCCTACAGTAAGAAATCGCGTCCATAACTCGTCCTGTACAATGCTTGCCATGCAAGAAGGACCACACAATGGAATACGTGAAGGTTGAGACCTTGCGGGTTGTGATGGAGTTGACACGATTTCCCCAGCGAAAGAAGATCCTCTCATGGAGGAAGTTTTCACGGTAAGTCCCACAGTAGACACCTGAGTAAATTTACCCACGGTCTCTGTGAAGACAGAGATGCTATCAACAGAATTGTATTGTGGATGTTTATCTTAGCAATACTTGCTGAATCAACAGCGCTGGAGGATACGCATATCCTATCATTCCGTCCTATTAGATCAATAGAGCATTAACAACATAAGCTCAGGGATCCGGACATGGAAACACATACGTCTGCAATTGAATAGTGAGTTGTGTCGCAAATAAATTATCATTGGGCGCTCTCATTGATAGCAAATCTGACTGAATACTTGTTTGATGAGAGTCCATTCTGACGGCAACAAGCGACTCTTACGTGAAAAGGAGTCTGCTAATACAATCAGACGACCCGGAATATGACGGACCGAAGCAGAACTTGGTGTACTATAACAAACAGAGGTGTACTATAACAAACAGAAGGATTCTTTCCGTTAAATTGAATAACGGAATCGAATGAGTGCCTCCCTGGTCCTGGAGATACGCAACTACTGTCGTATTAACGAACAGGATTTGGACATGCGTTTCTGAATAATGTTCATTCAATAACATAGTGCAAGCCTAAATAACATCATTTCCTGGAAGTTAAGTGCTTGCCTAGAAACTGCGGAACCCAAAGACCCTGGCACTTCGAATCCGTTGGGATCAATATTGTACCCCAACCTGTTTGACTGGCATCCGTCATAATCATAAAACTCGGATCCGGCAACTGCAGTGGCACTCTCTGAGTCAACCACCGAATGTTTGTCCCAGTCTGAATCTCTTGCTACACTTGATAGACAAGAGAACGTGTATATCGAGCAATTCATAGATTGCTGAAAAGTTGCCATCAAAGAGAAGCTTCTCCGAGACCGAAGCTACTCTGAGAGAGTTCTTCACCTTACTATCCACGCGCGTGGATGTAACTAGGGCTGCGTCACGTCTAACCAACTCCAGGTTGCCACTGAAGGGCGGAGTTATACGTGGAAAAACTACTGCCCTTGAAAGAAATCACATTGAGGATCATATCCTGGAATTCTTTCTCTTGAAGACATAATGATAACGCCTCAGTAAGGTGGACTACGTATGATAAAGCGTCTAAGTTAAGCCTATTAGACAACATTGTCGTTTCCAACATCGTGGTTGGAATTGACATAGACGGCGAAAAAGATAATTCCCAGTCTTCAGCACCGCCGTCTAGACGCATATGAACTCTCGGTATGCCCTGTTCTGCCGATATAAATTATTTCCTAGAATTGAAAAAAGGCAGAATAGAGCGTTGCGGACAAGAAACTAGACTATCATGCTTGGTAGCAAGCTTATATATAGCGTCGTTCAATAATTCGAATGTTCTAAAGACATTATTGGACTGTGTCGGTAAGTCAGGGAAAATGTCCCTGAACTGATCAAAAACTCCGTGTCCAATGACACTATTAGTCTCTTATCCAGCATCGCAGCAATGTAGTCCGACGGAACAACCTCTGGAAGATAATGCCGGAAGAAATGTATGGCAGCTTCTGTTGTTCCGAAAGAGAAAGCTCGAAATCGTCCGAATCCCTTTCGCCATCCTGTCGGACCCTATAAAGTGTTCGGTCGTCCGAACCTGATGCAACAGCGGAGCGCACCGACCCAGCGCCGTCGGATTATTCCTGATCCGACCGAGAATTGTCGTTTGCTGGGATGCTGCGATAAACTGTGCTATTTTGGATAGCACGTCCGTCACTGAGGCCTGTGGAGAAGCGGTCTTACTATGCATTGCCGCTGGAAGCTCCGTGTTCGTTACCCCGTGCATACTTCTATTATGCGAGTGAACGGAGTGTACAGGCCTCGTGTCCCTTGGCTACCGGATGGTGTGACCTGTTCGCCGTGGAATCACTGAAAGACGAAGCTGGCTGGATACTCGAGGTCACGTAGCCAATGTGCGGTCATGTGCGCTGCTGTGAGGATGAGGAAGCATTATCGACAGTCTCTCGGACTGTCAATATAACGGAGCATCCCAAGCGACGGACATATGCTCCGAATGCGAAATGTCTGTACCACAACATCCGGTCCCATATGTTGTTGTACGAGAGAGGGACCTCTCTCGCTCGCAGCCCGAACGGACCTGGACGAGCTAGGAACCGGACTAACAGGCTTCCTCCGATTTGTCCTCTAATCCGTCGTCACTGGGTGTGTACTAAAGTCTATTATAGTGCTCGCATCACCCAAATCTCCTTCCTAGACCGCAACGGACGATCCCGACTGCCGAACCATTCAATAAATGGATGCTACACCGGGTGAGCTAGCGAATGTCAACTCCGTCGATCCTACTAGGGACCTCTTAGGCGATTGACGTATTCCATGAGCACTTATTGCCACTGGCTCTTCATTAACTATGACGACAGAGGCACACTTTGAAAGACATCTCAGTAACTTTGCGAACAAAAAACCAGACATGCTTGTTAATAGCAAGCATATAATAATATATATAGCGTCGTTCAATAATTCGAAAGTTGTGTGACATTATTGGACTGTGTCCGAACTGAGGGACGATGTCCCTGAACCGAACCAAAAAATTTCTGTGTCCACCGACGCTATCAGTTTCTTATCCGGCATCGCGGCATTCTGGTCCGACGAAAGAACCTCTAGAAGATAAAGTCAGATAACATACACAGCAGCTTATGTTTTTCCGAAAGGGAAAGCTCGAAATCCTCCGAATCCCTTTCGGGATCCCGTCGGACCGGATGAAATTCTCGGACGTCCGTACCTGCTTCCGCGGAGCGTCCCGACCCAGCGTCGTCGGATAATACATAATGCGACAGAGATTCTGTCTTTGCTGGGATGCTGCGATAAGCTGTGCTATTTGGGATAGCACGTCCGTCACCGAGGCCTGTGCAGTAGCGGTCTTACGATGCTTTGCTGCTGGAAGCTCCGTGTACGTTGACTCCCGCACACTTTCTTATGCGAACGTCCGGAGTCTGCAGGCCTCGTGTCCCTGGCTACCGGATGGTGTGACCTGGTCGCCGATGATTCTCTGATTGGCGAAGCTGACTGGATATCCGAGGTCACGTAGCCAAGAGCGGTCGTGTGCGCTACCATGAGGATGAGGAAGCCTTATTGACAGTCTCTCCGGACTGACTATATATCGGAGCGTCCCGAGCGGCGGACGTATGCTCCGAATGCGAAACACTTTGTACCACAACATCTGGGGCCAGATGTTGTTGTACGAGAGAGGGGCCTCTCTCGCTCGCAGTCCGGATGGACCTGGACGAGCTTGGAACCGGACTAAAAGGCTTCCTCCGTTCTCTCCTCTAATCCGCCGTCACTGGGTGTGCATTTGATTGATTTATAGTGCTCGCATCACCCAAAACTCCTTCTAGACCGCAACGGACGAACCCGGCTGCCGAACCATTCGATGAATGGACGCTACACCGGGTGAGCTAGCGGACGTCAAAGGCCGTCGAACCTACTAGGGTCCTCTTAGGCAATTGACGTATTTACATGAGCACTTTTCCGCTAGCTCTTCATTAATTGTGACGACGGAGGCACACTTTTGGAAGACATCACGGATACATCACCCTGATCATGATCGTCTGAAATAGAGATTGATAAAGTAGAGTGACCCTGCGGTGAAAGGACCGGAATGGCCAATTCCCCACTAACATACCGTGACACACGCTTCCCATGTTGTCATCGAAATTAACACATACAGAACAGGAGTTAGTGCGAGTACACTGACTACATTATACAATGATAATGAAAGTCAGAGGAAGATTTCCTCTTATTACAATTGAACAATATCCTTTCATTGTGAAAAGAAAACAAAGTCCTAGTACTCGCACCAACCCCTGAAAATCAAAATACATAATAACATGATCCATTAACATAGAAAAAATAATTGAAATCAAAAAATTTTGAAAAAATATTTTTCCAGAACAGCCCAAGTTTCTGAAAAGTAACGCTGAGCCCCAATGGATCCCAAGCCTAAGTGTGGACAAAAATTCTAAAAATATTTTAAACAATTTATGCAACACTTACGAACAATAATAATGTATCTAGTTATGATTAAATTAACATCAAGATATTATTTTCATGAAATCCCCCCAACAGAGGGCTGTTGGAAATGTAAACAATAAGTGTAAAAACACCAGATCAAGACTCCAGGCACCCTGGCCCGAAATCAGTTACCAATAATACACTATCTGATGCAAAACAGAGACTTCCAGGGAAGAAACTGCAGAACATCAGATGGTAGATGCAGAACACTATGCCTAACCACCCATAGGTGAAGACGTAAACATGGGGAAAAGAGCAGAATTCATTCTGTTATCCAGCTAAAACTCCCAAGAAATTTTAGTAATAATATTACAGAAAATATGCCAAAAGCATGGAAGAATAGCAAGAGGGGACTTAAAGGAAAGGGAGAGAGGAAAACACTGAAGAAGCAGTGTAACTTGATAACAAGAATGACCACAACAGGCTGTTGCCTCGAAAATAGGTAACTTAACATAATTTCATTAAAAAATTTTAAGTTACAGCCCTGATAATTTTCTGTCACTCATTTTTCCTCTCCTACTTCTATATCCTCCTTAGAATCACCATTTCACTAATATTTATGTGTCTGGCATCATTTAAACTGAGATTTACAAGCACAAAGATCAGTCAGATGTTAACTGATGAAGGGCCAAACAAAGAATGATTAATGGCGCTAATTTCGGGACGTCCTTGACACTGCGCATGCGCAGTAGAGGTGAAGTATGGAGGGCCATTCAGGACATGTTTTCTTTGGTTTTAGATGCAAATTTTGGGGATTGGGGGGCAAAATTTGTGTTTGGCCCTATATTTTTATGAGTTAGCACCAGCTATGTCTGGGTCATTGGTACAGTATAAAAATATCGATAGCTCCCATCTAGAGGTCTCCCCAAACAAGCGTACCAGGTTTCAAAGCAATCCTATCATAAATGTGCCCTGTAGCGGTGTGCCACAGGGAAATATTGAGGTCTGACTAAACTAAGTTCTAAGAACGTTGACCGTGGCAACACTTTTTGATGGAAATGGAAGAAAATCGATAGCTCCTATCTGGAGGTCACCCCAAACAAGCATGCCAGGTTTCAAAGCAATCCGATAATAAATGTGCCCTGTAGGGTGTGCCAAAGGGAAATATTGAGGTCTTTTGCCTAAACTAAGTTCCAAGAACATTGGCCGTGGCAACATTTTTTGGCGAAAATGGAAAAAAATCGATAGCTCCCATTTAGAGGTCACCCCAAACAAGCATACCAAGTTTCAAAGTGATCTGATCATAAATGCGACCTGTGAGGTGTGCCAATGGAAATTGTGGACGTATGTACGTACATATGCCGACGGACGAGAAGTGATGGCAATAGCTCAGCTTGACTTTGTGAAGTTGAGCTAAAAATCTTGTAACCTGTCGAGAAAATACCCTGACTCTCCCCAGTTTTCCTTTGTTTATAGACCTATTTGGCCTCAGTAAATCCAATACAGGCATTTAGTTTATTATATCTTGTTTGACAGAGCTCATGGAGCTCGGTCAAACAAGATATAATAGAATAAATGTTAAGTTTATCTCTAGAATACAGGAAAGTGACAGAATCCCTGTTAATTGAATAATTTTCATTGGCAAATCGGCTATTCAATTAACAGGGTTCCACTTATCTAAAAATTACAATAATTTTTGTCTAAAAAATGAAGCTTACAACAGACATGTTGCCAAGATAGTTTAGCAAAGTTTTTTTTTTTTTTTTGGGGGGGGGGGGGGGGGACAGCATGATATGTGAAAGGCCATTGTGGGGTTTCTTTCTTCCTCAAAATTTTTTAAAATAAAATTTGGTGCTTTAAGAGCAAATCTGAGGCCATTGTAGAGTGTGTGGGCTTATATTGTAGACCATTTTGGGGGCTCTATATTATATGAATCTTGCATTTGGCCAATATTTAATTAAGTTAGAAAACTGTCTCAAACAAAATATGATGAAATAAACCTTCAATTCCACAATTTTTCTTGATAATCTGTAAAACATTAATATCAAAGAAGACAGCAAAGTTGATGTTTCAATGAAATATCTGGTACAAGAAAAATCTTATTCACAAATTAAAGAAAAACTTTGATTTCAACACATTTGATATGTTTAATATTTATTCTACTTTTGAGCAAATAAATATAAAAGTATGTTCTAACTAAAATATCACACTCACTCTGTGTCAAAAGAGAATTTCTTGCCAAGGACCACTGATATTGCTGCTTCCACCAAATCCTCATAAGCAGGGTACTGAAACAGCTGTGTACCCAACAAATGGAAACCATCATTTTTCAAAAATTCATCAACAATCTGGGCATTGGATCTTATCAAGTAAGTCTGTAATAGCTGTGTAACATAAAAAGAGGGAAAAAAACAGTTATAAGTGCCAAAAAACAGGGTTATATGGTCCTACCTTATCTCTAATCCTTTATCTAACACGAGGTCAAACTGATATACCAATACTTTCTCTAAAATAATTCAAAATATATTTCTATTTCCTCCATGTCAAAGCTTTTGACACTTTGGAGCATAATAATGAGCTGGGTGTAATAAAAAGGGTATTATTACATTACAGTTTGAATACTAAAAAATGGAAAAAAAAGTTAGAATTTAGCAAAGGCCAAGTTACAAACTGTTTCGGTCATCATTTTTAAGATACATGTATAGATCACAATGCCAAAACCATTAACTTGCTGTACTCTCACATCAAATTACTGACAGTGTCAGCAGAAAATCCCATAATGAAACTGGAAATTTAAGAGCCCTATGTGCTCTGTCAAACAAAATACAGTTGATTAAAAGTCTGTTCATGAAGAGAACTTTATTAACCCACTGCAATCAGATGTAGAAATATCAAAGTTTCAAGCTGCAATTTTTTCCCAGAATGCATTTAGAAATTTAATCAATTCACATTTGTTTGACGGACTCAATGAGCACTGTCAAACAAGATTTAACCCTTTAACCAATGCACACGATATCAATTCTATCATTTTAAATATTGTTGTTTTATTCCAATTTTTCCCCAAAATTCAAAACTATATAATGTGACCCCCCATGGAATGAGCTTCACAAGCTCCTTCCAATGAGAGGGTCACATGATATGGTTTTGTTGGCAATTCTTTTAAGAACATGTTTTTCAACTGATTAATTTGTAAATTGTACGAGCCGGTGCAGTCATTTTGTTGGGTAAAGGATTAATTAATTAAGATCCTAATTGCATTGTAGGAAAGAAATTTTCTGTTTGGAATTTTGGTATTGTGACACAAGTGTACAACTACTATCACTAGAAAACCCCCAGAGCCGGAGTTATGTACAAAGGTTTCTGTGGTATAACTGCATAGATTGTAGTGAACAATGTGTGAATAACTTTGGTTTTAAAGAAAAAAAAAACATGTACATCAAAATCTTTAGAATGAGGATTCATGAAAGGACATACCTTAATTACAGCAGATCTTATTTGAGGTGAGCTGTTATGTGCCAGAATGATTATAATCTGTGGCTTCAACACATTTCTAAATAATTTGTCCACTAAACTGTCAGGTAAAGTCAAAATAATGTTATCCAAATGATTCAACAATCCTGCAAAAGAATCAGATATTCACAGAAATATTTATAAATTTCCCCTCATGAGCTCGCTTGAGGCCTGGTACATGCGTTGCTCTAACTTCACACCAATTTTAATTCCAATTAGAATCAAGTTTATTCATAATTCATTTTTTGGAACAGATGTCACATTTCTGTCAGAGTGAATTCACTTCTTCTACCTAAAATTCGTATGTTGTACAGTGGAACCATGTTAACCCTTTACCCAAAGCAGACAATATCAAAATTTATTATTTTAAATATAATTTTTTCAAATTTTCAAAAACTTTCAACAAAACCATATCATGTGACCCCTCGTTGGAACGAGCTCGTTCCAACGAGGGGTCACATGATATGGTTTTGTTGAAAATTTTTGAAAAATAATATTTCTTTCAACCACTGAATTTGCATATTACGCGGGCGGATCCGTCGATTCGTTGGGTAAAGGGTTAATTGAATAGCCACTTTGACAATGAAAATTATTCAATTAACAGGAGTATTCAATTAATGGGGATTGTGTCACTTTTCTATATTCTAGAGATAAACTTAGCATTTATTTTATTATATCTTGTTTAACAGAGCTCCATGAGCTCTGTCAAACAAGATATAGATTAAATGCCTCCATTGCATGTACTGAGGCAAAATAGGTCTATAAACAAAGGAAAACTGGGGAGAGGCAGGGTAATTTCTCGATAGGTTACAAGATTTTTTATTCAATTAACAGGAGTTTACTCTATAACCTATATTCAATTAACAGGTCCAATTTATACTGGAGGTATGGTAAATGGTTTTGTGTTGGAAATTATTTTCAATTAACAAGGTTATTCAGTTAAGAGATATCCAATTAAGTGGGCTCCAGTGTACCATTGGTATATTGTGTACTGGCAGTGAATCATGAGATGTCTGATCATGGGTCTAGGGGAGCTGCCGAATACAGTATGTCCGTAACTGTCCATGTTCCGACCTGATGAGGATTATGATGCATGGACATTACTACACTCATTACAAAATCGGACATTACTACACTCATTACAAAATCTGCATTACAGGTATTGGGTAACCAACTCATTCCAAAAATATATGAGGTTTTCAAAAATTACATTTTCTTTGAAATGCAAATAAGTTTTATCTGGGTTATAAAAAAATGGTAAAATTAAAATTTTAAGCACAAAACACACCCTGTGTAAATCAATTATATAATCATATTTGTCCCTATATGCCGATAAATTCTGTCTCTTGATTGGTCAGAATAGCTTGGACAAATAGCCATGGCAAAGGGTGCACCCAACATCCAAGGTATATGAAAAAGTGCAACATACAGGGTATAAGCACATGAGAAACATTGGGGGTATATGGTTTGAATGAAAGCTTTTCACGTTCACTCGCCTCGATATAAAAATCGAACAAAAAAAAAAACAGAAAATAGTCACAAATGTTAAAAAATTTATAGTAATTTATATATTTTTTATACTTACCAATGACCCAGACATAGCTGGTGCTAACTCTTAAAATATAGGGCCAAACACAAATTTTGCCCCCCAATCCCCAAAATTTGCATCTGAAACTAAAGAAAACATGTCCTGAAAGGCCCTCCACACTTCGCCCCTACTGCGCATGCGCAGTGTCAAGGACGTTCCGAAATTGGCGCCATTAATCATTCTAATAACCAGTGCCTGGTAAGCGCTATGTACTCAGCGGGGAGGCAAGAGTTCCCAACTCCTGGGAGGGCCATCCCTGTCTGGGTCATTGGTAAGTATAAAAAATATATAAATTACTATAAATTTTTTAACATTTTTATACTGTACCAATGACCCAGACATAGCTGAATAGTAAAAAGGCTGGAGGGCCAAGGACATAGAGCAAAATGGAATACGCTCAATAAAATAAAATAGAGTCATCCCCTGTAGGGAAAAAGAAGTAATAGGCCTTACATGTATCTTTCTTATTCATGATAAATTAGAAAGATACAACACCTTCCAAAATTGAGCTTCATACATCCATGTACTCTATTAATATCCAATATAATCCTTATACTAATAATTTTTAAAGTAAGCCAATAAATAAAGTAAGTCTAGAGAATAGAGACTCTTATACTCCTAAAAGTGTCTGAGGATTGCATAATCATGTCCGTTGACATATGCAATATTCAAAAGCTATACTTTAAAAACTAAGACTTGAATGAATTTTAAAAACCTAAACTTCTCACTAAACAACCATCCTAATAACAGCTCAGAACTACTAACTCCGGAGGAGGTATCCCCTTGTTTTCATAGTAAAACAGGTGACCCAAGGGAACACCCTCCCCCCCCCCCCCCTTTTTCTTGCCCTGGGTCAAATAGCCCAGAGCGAAGAGGGCAGCCGAACGGAGACACTGCCGAAACAGACAGCCTACCTAGCTATAGTAGCAACTGTTAAGTGAATGACATTCTGAGCAGTAGATAATAGACCTAACAATAGAGGCCTCCAGAAATGGACTCGATATTTCTAAGATAAAATTCATGAATGTGGATGGCTGAGCGCAATGAGCGGCCTTCAAAAATCTATAATAGCGACACTATTAAAGTAAGCCCAAGAAGTAGAAGAACTCTTACTTCATGAGCCGAAAACTTAAGCACAACTGCTAAGTCAATGATATACCATAAGCAGTACCGATAGTTAATAGAATCCATTAACAATAAAATGGAGCGTAACGTCCTTCTACTAGACATCAAAGACAGAAGAAGCTTACGCCCTTTGTAATAAACAGATATCTGTTTAAAAATACATAAACTGTACCCGGAAAGAGTAAAGGCCTATGCCCATACGAAGACGGAAGGACGTTAAAATAATAGGTTCCGGATAATAGGAGCCTAACTCTTATGCAACAATCCAACCTAAATAGTAACGGAAGTATTGATTCCGAAACTATGAAAGTGAAAATCATCCATCGATAGTGCATGAAACTCACTGACTCTACAGTAAAAGAGAAACCAACAGAATTACTGTCTAAAAGGTCAGAATTTGAAAACTACTGTTTCCAGAGGCTCAAATGATTACTTAGCTAAATAAGAACCGAAGTTAAAATCCGTATAGGAATTTAATCTAAAGATTCTAAGTCTATTTATCAAAAAGTTACTAACTGACTTAGATAAAGAGACAAAAGACTCAATTGTAAACTATCGTAGAGTGCATAGGTATGAGGTAACATAAACCTATAACCTAAATAATAACAGGCTGCAGTAGATCTTGTGAAACAAGTATACTAAAAAATAGCAATGAGTAGTATGGAGGGATCAACAATATGAATATAATGATCCCTACACCACGACGGAAGAGCCTCCACTTTAGCCGCATAGAATAGCGAAGAAGAGGATCTCCTATAGTAAGAAATCGCGTCCAAAGCTCGTCCAGTACAGTGATTACAATGCAATACGGACCACACAACGGAATACATGAAGGTTGCGACCTTGCTGGTTGTGATAAAGATGACACGATTTACCCAGTGAAAAAGATCCTCACATAGAGGAAGATTTCACGTTAAGACCCACAGTAGACAAGAGAGTAAATTACTCATGATCTCTGTGAAGATAGAGATGCTATCAACAGAAATGTATTGTGGTTGTTTATCTTAGCAATACCTGCTAAAACAACAGCGCCGGAGGATACGCGTATCCTATCATTCCGTCCTATAGATCAATAAAGCGTTAACAATATTAGCTCAGAGATCTGGACAAGCTAACACATACGTCTGCAATTGATTAGCAAGCTGTGTCATAAATAAATCATCATTGGGCGCTCCCATAGATAGCAAATCTGATTGAATACTTGTTTGTTGAGAGTCCATTCTGACAGCAACAAGCGACCCGTAAGAGAACGGGAGTCCGATAAAACAATCAGACGACCCGGAATATGACGGACCAAAACTGAACTTGGTGTACTATAACCAACAGACGGATTCTTTCCATTAAATTGAATAACGGAAACGAAAGAGTGCCTCCCTGGTTCCGGAGATACGCCACTACTGTCGAATTAAAGGACAGGAATTTGGGCCTGCGTTTCTGAATAATGTTCATGCAATGACATAAAGCAAGCCTAAAAAACATTATTCCGCGGAAGTTAAACTGATTGCTAAAAGACTGCGGAACCCAAAGACCCTGGCACTTCGAATCCGTAGGGATCAGTATTATATCCCAATCTGTTTGACTGGCAACCGTCATAACAGCCACACTCGGGTCCGGCAACTGCGGCGGCACTCTCTGAGTCAACCACCGAATGTTTGCCCCAGTCTGAATCTCTTGTAACACTAGATAGACAAGAGAACGTATAAATCGAGCAATTCATGGATTGCCGAAAAGTTGCCGTCGAAGAGAAGCTCCTCCGAGAACGAAGCGACTCTGAGAGAGTTCTTAACCTTACTATCCACGCGTGTGGATGTAGCTAGGGCTACGTCACGTCTAACTAACTCCAATCAGCCACTGAAGGGCGGAGTTATACGTGAACAAACTACTGCCCTCAAAAGAAATTACATTGAGAATAATATCCCGTAAATCTTTTCTTGAAGACGTAATGATAACGCCTCAGTAAGGCGGATTACGTATAATAAAGCGTCTAAGTTAAGTCTACTATACATAATGTCGTTCCCAACATTGAAATTGGAAAAGACATAAACGGCGAAAAAGAATATATGCAGTCTTTAATCACACCGTCTAGACGCATATGAACTCTCGGTATGCCCTGCTCTGCCAAAATAAACTATTTGTATAAATGATAAAATGGCAGAAATGAGCAACGCGGACAAGAAACTAAACTATCATGCTTAGTAGCAGGCTTGTATATATATATATATATAGCGTCGAAAAATAAAACACATGTTGTAATGACAATATTGGACTGCGTCGGTAAGTCAGGGACAATGTCCCTGAACCGATCGAAAAATCCGAGTCCAATGACGCTATAAGTCTCTTATCCAAGATCGCAGCAATGAAGTCCGAAATAATAATCACTGGAAGATAATGCCAGAAGATATGAAAGGCATCTTCCGATACTACTTAAAGGGAAAACTCGAAATCTTTCGAATCCCTTTCGCCATCCTGTCGGACCCTATAAAGCGTTCGGTCGTCCGTAGCTGATGCAACCGCGGACCGCACCGACCCAGCGCCGTCGGATAATTCCTGATTCGACCGAGAAACTGTCAATTGCTGGGATGCTGCGAAACAACTGTGCTAACTCGGATAGCACGTCCGTCACTGAGGCCTGAGGAGAAGCGGTCTTACGATGCATTGCCGCTGGAAGCTCCATGATCGTTACCCCGTGCATACTTCCAATATGCGAGCGAACGGAGTGTATAGGCCTCGTGTCCATTGGCTACCGGATGGCGCGACCTATTCGCCGTGGAATCACTGAATGCCGAAACTGATCGGATACTCGAGGTCACGTAGCCAATGTGCGGTCGTGTGCCCTGCTGTGAGGATGAGGAGGCATTAAAGACAGTCTCTCGGACTGTCAATATAACGGAGCGTCCCGACCAACGGACATATGCTCCGAATGTAAAATATCTGAACCACAACATGTGGTCCCCTATGTTGTTGGGCAAGAGAGGGACCTCTCTCGCTCACAGCCCGGACGGACCTGGACAAGCCAGGAACCGGACTAACAGGCTTCCTCCGATCTGTCCTCAATCTGCCGTCACTGGGTGAGTACTAAAGTAATTAAAGTGCTCGCATCACCCAAATCTCCTTCCTAGACCGCAACGGACGAACCCGGCAGCCGAACCCTTCGATGAATGTACGCTACACCGGGTGAGCTAGCGAATGTCACTCCGTAGGCGATAGACATATTCCATGAGCACTTATTGCCGCTAACTCTTCATTAACTATGACGACAGAGGCACACTTTTGAAAGACATCTCCATAACTCTTCGAACAAGAAACCAGAAATGCTTGGATAGCAAGCATAAAATAATATATATAGCGTCGTTCAATAATTCGAAAGTTTGTGTGACATTATTGGACTATGTCGGAACTGAGGGACGATGTCCCTGAACCGAACCAAAAATTTCTAAGTCCACCGACGCTATCAGTTTCTTATCCGGCATCGCAGCATTCTGGTCCGACGAAAGAAGCTGTAGAAGACCAAGTCAGATGACATACACAACAGCATATGTTGTTCCGAAAGGGAAAGCTCGAAATCCTCCGAATCCCTTTCGGTATCCCGTCGGACCGGATGAAACTTTCGGACGTCCGTACCCGCTTCCGCGGAGCGTCCCGACCCAGCATCGTCAGATAAAATATATGCGACAGATTCAGTTGATGCTGGGATACTGCGATAAACTGTGCTATTAAGGAAAGCACGTCCGTTCCCGAGGCCTGTGCAGTAGCGGTCTTACGATGCATTGCCGCCGGAAGCTCCGTGTACGTTGACTCCCGCACACTTCCTATGTGAACGTCCGGAGTCTACAGGCCTCGTGTCCCTGGCTACCGGATGGTGTGACCTGGTCGCCGAAGAATCCTTGATCGGCGAAGCTGGTAATATATCGGCGGTCACGCAGCCAAGGTGCGGTCGTGTGCGCTGACGAGAAGAGGAAGCCTTAGCAGTCTCAGCGGACTGCCTATACAACGGAGCGTCCCGAGCGACGGACGTATGCTCCGCTTGCGACACATTTTGTACCACAACATCTGGGGCCAGATGTTGTTGAACGAGAGAGGGGCCTCTCTCGCTTGCCGTCCGGATGGACCGGAACGAGCTATGAACCGGACTAAAAGGCTTCCTGCATTCTCCCTCCGATCCGCCGTCACTGGGTGTGCATTAAGTTAATTTATAGTGCTCGCATCACCCCAAAATTCCTTCTAGACCGCAACGGACGAACCCGGCTGCCGAACCATTCGGTGAATGGACGCTACACCGGGCGAGCTAGCGGACGTCAAAGGCCGTCGAACCTACTAGGGTCCTCTTAGGCAATTGGCGTATTTACATGAGCACTTTTCCGCTAGCCCTTCAATAATTGTGACGACGGAGGCACACTGTTGGAAGACATCACAGATACATCACCCTAATCTTGATCGTCTGAAATAGAAATTGATAAAGTAGAGTGACCCTGAGGGGAAAGGACCGGAGTGTCCAAATCCCCAACAACATACCGTGACATACGCTTCCCATATTGTCATCGAAATCATACGATACAGAACAGGAGTTAATGCGAGTACACTGACCACATATAGAATGATAATAAAGTCAGAGGAAGACTTCCTCTTAAAACAATTGATCAATATCCTTTCAATGTGAAAAGAAAACAAGTCCTGGTACTCGCACTAACCCCTGGCAATCAAAATACATAATAATAATATGATCCATTAATATAGAAAAAATAATTTAAATCAAAATATTTTGAAAAAATATTTTTTTCAGAACAGCCCAAGTTTCTGAAAAGTAACGTTGAGCCCCAATGGATCCCAAGCCTAAGTGTGGACAAAAATTTTAAAAATATTTTAAACAATTTATTCAACACTTACGAACAATAATAATGTATCTAGTTATGATTAAAATAACATCAAGATATTATTTTTTAGAAATCCCCCCCTCACACAGAGGGCTGTTGTAAATGTAAACAATGAGTGTAAAAACACTAAAATAAGACTCCAGGCACCCAGGCCCGAAATCAGTTACCAAAAATACACTATCTGATGCAAAACAGAGACTTCCAGGGAAGAAACTGCAGAACATCAGATGGTAGATGCAGAACACAACGCCTAACCACCCGTAGGTGAAGACGTAAACATGGGGAAAGAACAGAATTCATTCTGTTATACAGCTAAAACTCCCAAGAAATTTTAGTAATAATAATTACAGAAACTATGCCAAAAGCATGGGAGAATAGCAAGGGGGAACTTAAAGGACAGGGAGAGAGGAAAACACTTAAAAAAACAGTGTAACTAAATAATCAGAAAGACAACAAAATGGCTGCTGCCTTGAAAATAGGTAACTTAACATAATTTCATTAAAAAATTTTAAGTTACAGCCCTGATAATATTCTGTCACACATTCTTTTCCTCTCCTCCTTCTCTATCCTCCTTAGAATCACCATTTCACTAATATTTATGTGTCTGGCATCATTTAAACTGAGATTTAAAAGCACAAAGATCAGTCAGATGTTAACTGATGAAGGGCCAAACTTAGAATGATTAATGGCGCCAATTTCGGAACGTCCTTGACACTGCGCATGCGCAGTAGGGGCGAAGTGTGGAGGGCCTTTCAGGACATGTTTTCTTTAGTTTTAGATGCAAATTTTGGGGATTGGGGGGCAAAATTTGTGTTTGGCCCTATATTTTAAGAGTTAGCACCAGCTATGTCTGGGTCATTGGTACAGTATAAAAATATTATTAGATTTCCGACAATAATGAATTCAATCATATTTTGCCGTTATAAATCAAATAGTTAAGTAATTAAATGAAACAACTTGAGAAAAATAAAATAAGAGAAAATATCGTCCCCCTGAGTTCCAATGTGTTCTATGTGCCAGTAGGCACATAGAACACATTGGTACTCAGAGGACGATAGGTCAACAAACTACTGTTTACTCATTTCCTTAACGACCCAAGAAATGTAACTCTATCTGTTGTCTTCTGCGTTTATAAAAACAAAAAATATTCACAAATTTGATCCAAGTGATTGCGGAGTGTGAGAAATGAATCCACAAATTTATTTCCACTTTGTAGTGTGTTTCAGATGGGACAAAAACATTATCTCCATCAACATGTATGGTATATGGAGATTTAAAACCTGGATGTCTCATTTAAACACCAGTTTAAAAACCGGCATCCAGGTATTAAATCTCCATATACCATACATGTTGGCAGAGATAACTTATAATAACTTATATTCTTTTAGTACACAATCATGTATAATGGCTGGGAAGTGTTTTCTACCAAATGCTTGGCTGTCTGTGCATAAATATGAATGAACTGAAGAGGATATACAGTAACGTAAAATAAAGAAGGGATATATCGCACATCAAAACAGCAATATAACACATGTGCTGTCAACCTCAGCTTTACACTGAAAGGCCGGTAAGGAGAGATATATGTCAACAGAAAATGGCTGTATCTGTATAAATTTATGTAGAAATTACTTATTTCATAGGAGGCAGTAATTACATAAACCATGTGAACCACTGTGTGCGATAGAACACTAAAAATTCAGTAATGTATCTTGCATTAAGTTCAATTATGTGTAATACTGTACAATCTATACACAACTACTGGGGAGCATGACACTTCGTCGAAAGAAATTTGGTTGAATGCACATTTGGTTGGTTGAATGGACACTTGGACGAAAGGACACTTCATCGAATGCACATTTGGTCAAACAAATTTTCATTTCTAAAAATTAGGCCATTTCGTCGAAATTAAAATTTCAATTTTAAAAAATATTTTTTCAACTTTCTCTCTTTAATTTTGTTTTCTTTTTTATGTTTTCATGGGGTTTTTTTTAAGTCGAAAAAAGGTATATAGAGACTGGGCTATTGTTATGAAGTTTACTGGGAGTTTGGTTCATTCTCTTCTTGGTTCCAAATACGTGAGAGTTTGGGTTCATCATAGAACAAAATGTTTCTGCAGTGTCTATCCTATCATCAACCTGGGGGTACAGTGGCTCAGTTGATAGAGGTGCAGACTGCAAGCCGAGAGGTCCTCGGTTCGAATCCCACCTGCGGCAACTGCGCTGTGTCCATGGGCAAGACACTTCGCCTCTATTTCCCATGTGGGGGCACGGTGGTGTTGTGCACTTAGGCATACTGCGCGTCGATGAAGCACCTGTCTTCAACCAATGCTAACCCTGCTTGTGTGGAGTCAGTATGTTGGGGAGCTGACAGTTGCTTATCATTGTTCAGTGGTTCTCTCTGGGTGCGGCGGCTTCCTCCACCCGTAAAACTGTTGTGGTCATGTTCAGCCATTGTGCAGAAATATGTGACCTTAAACACCAATAAATAAATAAATAATCATCAACCTGCATATATTTGTTACAAAAAAACAAACTATTATTATATTTGTTTCTTTGGGGTGTTTTGTTCTTCATTATATACGCATATACTAGTTTTGAAAAAGTACCCAAAAAAAAATCTTTTTAAAGTTGTTTTTATTTGTTAGAACCCCAAAACACAAATTATGTCACCAGTAAAGTTATTTGTGTAAAGTATATATATTATCCATGAATATTCCCGAATCACTGAAAAGTTACAAAATTTATAGTAATTTATATATTTTTTATACTTACCAATGACCCAGACATAGCTGGTGCTAACTCTTAAAATATAGGGCCAAACACAAATTTTGCCCCCCAATCCCCAAAATTTGCATCTAAAACCAAAGAAAACATGTCCTGAATGGCCCTCCACACTACACCTCTACTGCGCATGCGCAGTGTCAAGGACAGTCCGAAATTGGCGCCATTAATCATTCTAATAACCAGTGCCTGGTAAGCGCTATGTACTCAGCGGGGAGGTAAGAGTTCCCAACTCCTGGGAGGGCCATCCCCGTCTGGGTCATTGGTAAGTATAAAAAATAAATAAATTACTATAAATTTTTTAACATTTTTATACTGTACCAATGACCCAGACATAGCTGAATAGTAAAAAGGCTGGAGGGCCAAGGACATAGAGCAAGATGGAATACGCTCAAATATATAAAATAGAGTCATCCCCTCTAGGGAAAAAGAAGTATTAGGCCTTACATGTATCTTTCTTATTTATGATAAATTAGAAAGATACAACACCTTCCAAAATTGAGCATCATACATCCATGTACTCTATTAATATCTAGTATAATCCTTATACTAATAATTTTTAAAGTAAGCCAATAAATAAAGTAAGTCTAGAGAATAGAGACTCTTTATACTCCTTAAAAGTGTCTGAGGATTGTATAATAATGTCCGTTGACACGTGCTTTATTCAAAAGCTATACTTTAAAAACTAAGACCTGAATGAATTTTTAAAACATAAACTTCTCACTAAACAACCATCCCAATAACAGCTCAGAATTACTAACTCCGGAGGAGGTATCCCCTTGTTTTCATAGTAAAACAGGTGACCCAAGGGAACACTCTCCCCCCCCCCCCCCTTTTTCTTGCCCTGGGTCAAATAGCCCAGAGCGAAGAGGGCAGCAGAACGGAGTCACTGCCGAAACAGACAGCCTACCTAGCTATAGTAGCAACTGTTAAGTGAATAACATTCTGAGCAGTAGATAATAGACCTAATAATAGAGGCCTCCAGAAATGGACTCAATATTTCTGAGATAAAAATTCATGAATGTGGATGGCTGAGCGCAATGAGCAGCCTTCAAAAATCTATAATAGCGACACTATTAATGTAAGCCCAAGAAGTAGAAGAACTCTTACTTCATGAGCCGAAATCTCAAACACAACTGCTGAGTCAATGATATACCATAAGCAGTATCGATAGTTAATTGAATCCATTAGCAATAGAATGGAGCGTAACGTCCTTCTATTAGGCTCAAAGACAGAAGAAGCTTACGCCCGTAGTAATAAACAGATATTTGTTTATAAATACCTAAACTCTAACCGGACAGAGTAAAGGCCTATGCCCGTACGAAGACGGAAGGACCTCAATAACAATAGGTTCCGGATATTAATTAGGAGCCTGACTCTTATGCAAAAATCCAACCTAAATAGTAACGGAAGTAGTGATTCCGAAACTACGAAAGCGAAAATCATCCACCGATAGTGCATGAAACTCACTGACTCTTCAGTAAAAGAGAAGCCAACAGAATTACTGTCTAAAAGGTCAGAATTTGAAAACTACTGTTTCCAGAGGCTCAAATGATTACTTAGCTAAATAAGAACCGAAGTTAAATTCCGTATAGGAATTTAATCTAATGATTCTAAGTCTATTTATCGAAGAGTTACTGACTTAGATAAAGAGACATAAGACTCAATTGTAAACTATCATAGAGTGCATAGGTATGAGGTAACATAAACCTATAACCTTAATAATAACAGGCTGCAGTAGATCTTGTCAAACAAGTATACTAAAAAGTTGCAATGACTAGTATGGAAGGATCAATAATATCAACATAGTGATCCCTACACCAATGACGGAAGAGCCTCCACTTTAGCCGCATAGTATAGCGAAGAAGAGGTTCTCCTATAGTAAGAAATCGCGTCCAAAGCTCGTCCAGTACAATGCTTACAATGCAATAAGGACCACACAATGGAATACGTGAAGGTTGAGACCTTGCGGGTTGTGATAAAGATGACACGATTTTACCCAGCGAAAAAAGATCCTCTCATGGAGGAAGATTTCGCGTTAAGTCCCACAGTAGACATCAGAGTAAATTTACCCACGGTCTCTGTGAAGACAGAGATGCTATCAACAGAAATGTATTGTGGTTGTTTATCTTAGCAATACTTGCTGAAACGACAGCGCAGGAGGATACGCATATCCTATCATTCCATCCTATTAGGTCAATAGAGCGTTAACAACATAAGCTCAGAGATCCGGACAAGCAAACACATACGTTTGCAATTGACAAGCAAGTTGTGTCGTAAATAAATTAACATTGGGCGCTCCCATTGATAGCAAATCTGATTGAATACTTGTTTGGTGAGAGTCCATTCTGACGGCAACAAGCGACCCATAAGTGAACGGGAGTCCGGTAATACAATTAGACGACCCGGAATATGACGGACCGAAGCAGAACTTGGTGTACTATAACAAACAGAAGGATTCTTTCTATTAAATTGAATAATGGAAATGAATGAGTGCCTCCCTGGTTCCGGAGATACGCCACTACTGTCGAATTAATGGACAGGATTTGGACATGCGTTTCTGAATAATGTTCATCCAATGACATAAATCAAGCCTAAAAAAACATTATTCCGTGGAAGATAAGTGCTTGCTTAGAGACTGCGGAACCCAAAGACCCTGGCACTTCGAATCCGTTGGGATCAATATTATATCCCAACCTGTTTGACTGGCAACCGTCATAATTATAAAACTCTGATCCGGCAACTGCAGTGGCACTCTCTGAGTCAACCACCGAATGTTTGCCCCAGTCTGAATCTCTTGTAACACTAGATAGACAAAAGAACGTGTAAATCGAGCAATTCATGGATTGCTGAAAAGTTGCCGTCGAAGAGAAGCTTCTCCGAGAACGAAGCGACTCTGAGAGAGTTCTTCACCTTACTATCCACGCGCGTGGATGTAGCTAGGGCTGCGTCACGTCTAACCAACTCCAAGCAGCCACTGAAGGGCGGAGTTATACGTGAACAAACTACTGCCCTCAAAAGAAATCACATTGAGGATTATCCCGGAATTCTTTCTCTTGAAGACGTAATGATAACGCCTCAGTAAGGTGGATTACGTATGATAAAGCGTCTAAGTTAAGTCTATTAGACATCATTGTCGTTTCCAACATTGTGGTTGGAAAAGACATAGACGGCGAAAAAGATTATTTCCAGTCTTTAACCACGCCGTCTAGACGCATATGAACTCTCGGTATGCCCTGTTCTGCCAAAATAAATTATTCGTATAAATGATACAAGGCAGAAATGAGCATTGCGGACAAGAAACTAAACTATCATGCTTGGTAGCAGGCTTATATATATATATATATAGCGTTGATAAAAAATACATATGTTCTAATGACATTATTGGACTGTGTCGGTAAGTCAGGGACAATGTCCCTGAACCGATCCAAAATTCCGTGTCCAATGACGCTATAAGTCTCTTATCCAACATCGCAGCAATGTAGTCCGAATTAACAAACACTGGAAGATAATGCCGGAAGATATGTATGGCAGCTTCCGATGCTACGAAAGGGAAAACTCGAAATCTTTCGAATCCCTTTCGCCATCCTGTCGGACCCTATAAAGCGTTCGGTCATCCGTACATGATGCAACCGCGGACCGCACCGACCCAGCGGCGTCAGATAATTCCTGATTCGACCAAGAAACTGTCGATTGCTGAGATGCTGCAAAAAAACTGTGCTAACTCGGATAGCACGTCCGTCACTGAGGCCTGTGGAGAAGCGGTTCTATGATGCATTGCCGCTGGAAGCTCTGTGATCGTTACCCCGTGCATACTACTAATATGCGAGCGAACGGAGTGTATAGGCCTTGTGTCCCTTGGCTACCGGATGGCGTGACCTGTTCGCCGTGGAATCACTGAATGACGAAACTGATCGGATACTCGAGGTCACGTAGCCAATGTGCGGTCGTGTGCACTGCTGTGAGGATGAGGAAGCATTATCGACAGTCTCTCGGACTGTCAATATAACGGAGCGCCCCGAGCGACGGACATATGCTCCGAATGTAAAATATCTGAACCACAACATGCGGTCCCCTATGTTGTTGGACGAGAGAGGGACCTCTCTCGCTCACAGCCCGGACGGACCTGGACAAGCCAGGAACCGGACTAACAGGCTTCCTCCGATCTGTCCTCAATCCGCCGTCACTGGGTGAGTACTAAAGTAATTATAGTGCTCGCATCATCCAAATCTCCTTCCTAGACCGCAACGGACGAACCCTGCAGCCGAACCATTCGATGAATGTACGCTACACCGGGTGAGCTAGCGAATGTCACTCCGTCGATCCTACAAGGGACCTCTTAGGCGATAGACATATTCCATGAGCACTTATTGCCGCTAGCTCTTCATTAACTATGACGACAGAGGCACACTTTGAAAGACATCTCCGTAACTTTGCGAACAAGAAACCAGAAATGTTTGGCAATAGCAAGCATATAATAATAAATATATAGCGTCGTTCAATAATTCGAAAGTTTGTGTGACATTATTGGACTATGTCGGAACTGAGGGACGAAGTCCCTGAACCGAACCAAAAATTTCTTAGTCCACCGACGCTATCAGTTTCTTATCCGGCATTGCAGCATTCTGGTCCGACGAAAGAACCTGTAGAAGATCAAGTCAGATGACAAACACAACAGCATATGTTGTTCCGAAAGGGAAAGCTCGAAATCCTCCGAATCCCTTTCGGTATCCCGTCGGACCGGATGAAATTTTCGGACGTCCGTACCCACTTCCGCGGAGCGTCCCGACCCAGCATCGTCGGATAAAACATTATGCGACAGATTCAGTTGATGCTGGGATGCTGCGATAAGCTGTGCTATTTAGGATAGCACGTCCGTCTCCGATGCCTGTGCAGAAGCGGTCTTACGATGCATTGCCGCCGGAAGCTCCGTGTACGTTGACTCCCGCACACTTTCCTATGCGAACGTCCGGAGTCTGCAGGCCTCGTGTCCCTGGCTACCGGATGGTGTGACCTGGTCGCCGATGATTCTCTGACTGGCGAAGCTGACTGGATATCCGAGGTCACGTAGCCAAGAGCGGTCGTGTGCGCTACCATGAGAATGAGGAAGCCTTATTGACAGTCTCTCCGGACTGACTATATGTCGAAGCGTCCCGGGCGGCGGACGTATGCTCCGAATGCGAAACATTTTGTACCACAACATCTGGGGCCAGATGTTGTTGTACGAGAGAGGGGCCTCTCTTGCTCGTCGTCCGGATGGACCAGAACGAGCTATGAACCGGACTAAAAGGCTTCCTCCGTTCTCCCTCTAATCCGCCGTCACTGGGTGTGCATTCGGTTGATTTATAGTGCTCGCATCACCCCAAAACTCCTTATAGACCGCAACGGACGAACCCGGCTGCCGAACCATTCGATGAATGGACGCTACACCGGGCGAGCTAGCGGATGTCAAAGGCCGTCGAACCTACTAGGGTCCTCTTAGGCAATTGGCGTATTTATATGAGCACTTTTCCGCTAGCCCTTCATTAATTGTGACGACGGAGGCACACTGTTGGAAGACATCACAGATACATCACCCTAATCTTGATCGTCTGAAATAGAAATTGATAAAGTAGAGTGACCCTGCGGGGAAAGGACCGGAATGTCCAATTCCCCACTAACATACCGTGACATACGCTTCCCATGTTGTCATCGAAATCATCAGATACAGAACAGGAGTTAATGCGAGTACACTGACCACATATAGAATGATTATAAAAGTCAGAGGAAGACTTCCTCTTATTACAATTGATCAAAATCCTTTCAATGTGAAAAGAAAACAAAGTCCTGGTACTCGCACCAACCCCTGACAATCAAAATACATAATAATGATATGATCCATTGACATAGAAAAAATAATTGAAATCAAAATATTTTGAAAAAATATTTTTTCAGAACAGCCCAAGTTTCTGAAAAGTAACGTTGAGCCCCAATGGATCCCAAGCCTAAGTGTGGACAAAAAATTTAAAAATATTTTAAACAATTTATGCAACACTTACGAACAATAATAATGTATCTAGTTATGATTAAATTAACATCAAGATATTATTTTCATGAAATCCCCCCCTCACACAGAGGGCTGTTGTAAATGTAAACAATGAGTGTAAAAACACTAAAATAAGACTCCAGGCACCCAAGCCCAAAATCAGTTACCAAAATACACTATCTGATGCAAAACAGAGACTTCCAGGGAAGAAACTGCAGAACATCAGATGGTAGATGCAGAACACAACGCCTAACCACCCATAGGTGAAGACGTAAACATGGGGAAAAGAACAGAATTCATTCTGTTATTCAGCTAAAACTCCCAAGAAATTTTAGTAATAAAAATTACAGAAACTATGCCAAAAGCATGGGAGAATAGCAAGAGGGGACTTAAAGGAAAGGGAGAGAGGAAAACACTGAAAAATCAGTGTAACTAAATAACAAGAATGACAACAAAATGGCTGCTGCCTCGAAAATTGGTAACTTAATATAATTTCATTAAAAAATTTTAAGTTACAGCCCTGATAATATTCTGTCACACATTTTTCCTCTCCTCCTTCTCTATCCTCCTTAGAATCACCATTTCACTAATATTTATGTGTCTGGCATCATTTAAACTGAGATTTACAAGCACAAAGATCAGTCAGATGTTAACTGATGAAGGGCCAAACTTAGAATGATTAATGGCGCCAATTTCGGAACGTCCTTGACACTGCGCATGTGCAGTAGAGGTGTAGTGTGGAGGGCCATTCAGGACATGTTTTCTTTGGTTTTAGATGCAAATTTTGGGGATTGGGGGGCAAAATTTGTGTTTGGCCCTATATTTTAAGAGTTAGCACCAGCTATGTCTGGGTCATTGGTACAGTATAAAAATATGTTTAGCCAAAAAGATTAACCCGAATAAAAATTTTCAAACAACTTTCGGTGAAAATTCGATAAAAGTTTGACGAAGATTGGCTAAAATCAACAACAGTTGTTTTTGTTCGACATCACATAATGTAATGTGTTACACAAAATGACATGATATTTTGGACTTGCTCTGGCATACGTCTTGCTAGCACTCAGGAGAACTAACCTGTGGTATATTCCCCACTATGTTATATATCCCTTTTTAACCAAATGCAGTTGCTATGGTTAACTGCTAGGGTTGTAGATTAATTTTGGTTGTTACAATTGGTTCAAATGGGTGTGCCTTGTAACAATTTATTGTATTATGTTTTAGGTCTCATAATCTACACAATAGCATGGGCTGTGGTGTATTTCATCCCTTTGGGCTATTCTTGAAGTTTCTGTTACTTAGCTGATAACATGCTACTCGGTGAGGCATTGTTTGAAAGAACCCAGTGGTCTCTTTCCAGAAGTGATTCACATGGCAGCATTTTCTCAGCAAAAACAAAGATGTTAGGCCAAATAAAAAAAATGAATTGATTCTCAGGCAATTTTTTTTTCAAATCAGTGAGGGAGGGAAGGAGGATTTTATTTTTATTTATTTTTTTTTTTGTGTGTAAAAGGTTGAGTATACTCAGTAAATCTTTTTGCTGTCTTTCCACTTAAAAAAGAGAAAAGGTATTTTAGTGTAATTCTAGTAATTATAACTAACGGCCGGAACTACAGCTAAAAGGATTTGTATTTTATTCTTCTTTTTCATGGTATCTGTCAAGCATCATGATCCATTAGAATAGGCCCCAGTAACCAATGCTTGAGATAGAAGTCCTTTAAAATGGGAAACGTGGCTCTAAATGATTGGTTAAACTTGAGTTATATCGGTGTTGCTGCCATGATTAGCCATTGGGCAGAAATATATGACCTTAAACACCAGCAAATAAATAAATAATTAAATCATGATCCAGTATATCAGAATTTTCTTTGTTACAGTTTATGAGAGAGTGCCTATGGGCACTCTCCCATAAACTGCAACAAGAAAACCAATTTCCTGCATAAAAAAAACAACAAGAAGGACGCCAACGCCCTATAGCTCACCAACATTCCTCTTTGATAGTAACTTTGGCAAACACAAGAACTGTATCAAACAGGCTCATAACATACGACAAAGCTTACCTATACACAACCTCTTAAAAGTAAAACACAGAAACTGACATAAACACTAAGTTAAGCATGAAAAACTGAGCTAAACAGAAAACTAAACGCAACTAAAAATGTCAAGAAAAATGATTAAAATGCAGGGTATGCGGGGTTAATCATGGAACAATGATACTGAGGAACATGTATGATGAATATAAGTGCCATTGGAAGAGAAGGAGCACAGCAGCTGACCTAAACATTAAGTTAAACATGAAATTCCGAGCTAAACAGAAAACTAAACGCAACTAAAAATGTCAAGAAAAATGTTTAAAATGCAGGGTATGAGGGGTTAATCATGGAACATTGATACTGAGGAACATGTATGATGAATATAAGTGCCATTGGAAGAGAAGGAGCACAGCAGCTGACCTAAACACTTAAGTTAAACATGAAATTCCGAGCTAAACAGAAAACTAAACGCAACTAAAAATGTGATGAAAAACTTTAAAATGCGTGGTATAAGGGGTTAATCATGGAACAATGATACTGAGAAACATGTATAATGAATATAAGTGCCATGGGAAGAGAAGGAGCACAGCAGCTGACCTAAACACTAAGTTAAACATGAAATTCCGAGCTAAACAGAAAACTAAACGCAACTAAAAATGTCAAGAAAAATGTTTAAAATGCAGGGTATGAGGGGTTAATCATGGAACAATGATACTGAGGAACATGTATGAGGAATATAAGTGCCATGGGAAGAAAAGGAGCACAGCAGCTGACCTAAACACTTAGTTAAACATGAAATTCTGAGCTAAACAGAAAACTAAACGCAACTAAAAATGTCAAGAAAAATGTTTAAAATGCAGGGTATGAGGGGTTAATCATGGAACAATGATACTGAGGAACATGTATGATGAAAATAATTGCCATGGGAAGAGAAGGAGCACAGCAGCTGACCTAAACACTAAGTTAAACATGAAATTCCGAGCTAAACAGAAAACTAAACGCAACTAAAAATGTCAAGAAAAATGTTTAAAATGCAGGGTATGAAGGGTTAATCATGGAACAATGATACTGAGGAACATGTATGATGAATATAAGTGCCATGGGAAGAGAAGGAGCACAGCAGCTGACCTAAACACTAAGTTAAACATGAAATTCCGAGCTAAACAGAAAACTAAACGCAACTAAAAATGTCAAGAAAAATGTTTAAAATGCAGGGTATGAGGGGTTAATCATGGAACAATGATACTGAGGAACATGTATGATGAAAATAATTGCCATGGGAAGAGAAGGAGCACAGCAGCTGACCTAAACACTAAGTTAAACATGAAATTCCAAGCTAAACAGAAAACTAAACGCAACTAAAAATGTCAAGAAAAATGTTTAAAATGCAGAGTATGAGGGGTTAATCATGGAACAATGATACTGAGGAACATGTATGATGAAAATAATTGCCATGGGAAGAGAAGGAGCACAGCAGCTGACCTAAACACTAAGTTAAACATGAAATTCCGAGCTAAACAGAAAACTAAACGCAACTAAAAATGTCAAGAAAAATGATTAAAATGCAGGGTATGCGGGGTTAATCATGGAACAATGATACTGAGGAACATGTATGATGAATATAAGTGCCATTGGAAGAGAAGGAGCACAGCAGCTGACCTAAACATTAAGTTAAACATGAAATTCCGAGCTAAACAGAAAACTAAACGCAACTAAAAATGTCAAGAAAAATGTTTAAAATGCAGGGTATGAGGGGTTAATCATGGAACATTGATACTGAGGAACATGTATGATGAATATAAGTGCCATTGGAAGAGAAGGAGCACAGCAGCTGACCTAAACACTTAAGTTAAACATGAAATTCCGAGCTAAACAGAAAACTAAACGCAACTAAAAATGTGATGAAAAACTTTAAAATGCGTGGTATAAGGGGTTAATCATGGAACAATGATACTGAGAAACATGTATAATGAATATAAGTGCCATGGGAAGAGAAGGAGCACAGCAGCTGACCTAAACACTAAGTTAAACATGAAATTCCGAGCTAAACAGAAAACTAAACGCAACTAAAAATGTCAAGAAAAATGTTTAAAATGCAGGGTATGAGGGGTTAATCATGGAACAATGATACTGAGGAACATGTATGAGGAATATAAGTGCCATGGGAAGAAAAGGAGCACAGCAGCTGACCTAAACACTTAGTTAAACATGAAATTCTGAGCTAAACAGAAAACTAAACGCAACTAAAAATGTCAAGAAAAATGTTTAAAATGCAGGGTATGAGGGGTTAATCATGGAACAATGATACTGAGGAACATGTATGATGAAAATAATTGCCATGGGAAGAGAAGGAGCACAGCAGCTGACCTAAACACTAAGTTAAACATGAAATTCCGAGCTAAACAGAAAACTAAACGCAACTAAAAATGTCAAGAAAAATGTTTAAAATGCAGGGTATGAAGGGTTAATCATGGAACAATGATACTGAGGAACATGTATGATGAATATAAGTGCCATGGGAAGAGAAGGAGCACAGCAGCTGACCTAAACACTAAGTTAAACATGAAATTCCGAGCTAAACAGAAAACTAAACGCAACTAAAAATGTCAAGAAAAATGTTTAAAATGCAGGGTATGAGGGGTTAATCATGGAACAATGATACTGAGGAACATGTATGATGAAAATAATTGCCATGGGAAGAGAAGGAGCACAGCAGCTGACCTAAACACTAAGTTAAACATGAAATTCCAAGCTAAACAGAAAACTAAACGCAACTAAAAATGTCAAGAAAAATGTTTAAAATGCAGAGTATGAGGGGTTAATCATCGAACAATGATACTGAGGAACATGTATGATGAAAATAATTGCCATGGGAAGAGAAGGAGCACAGCAGCTGACCTAAACACTAAGTTAAACATGAAATTCCGAGCTAAACAGAAAACTAAACGCAACTAAAAATGTCAAGAAAAATGATTAAAATGCAGGGTATGCGGGGTTAATCATGGAACAATGATACTGAGGAACATGTATGATGAATATAAGTGCCATTGGAAGAGAAGGAGCACAGCAGCTGACCTAAACATTAAGTTAAACATGAAATTCCGAGCTAAACAGAAAACTAAACGCAACTAAAAATGTCAAGAAAAATGTTTAAAATGCAGGGTATGAGGGGTTAATCATGGAACATTGATACTGAGGAACATGTATGATGAATATAAGTGCCATTGGAAGAGAAGGAGCACAGCAGCTGACCTAAACACTTAAGTTAAACATGAAATTCCGAGCTAAACAGAAAACTAAACGCAACTAAAAATGTGATGAAAAACTTTAAAATGCGTGGTATAAGGGGTTAATCATGGAACAATGATACTGAGAAACATGTATAATGAATATAAGTGCCATGGGAAGAGAAGGAGCACAGCAGCTGACCTAAACACTAAGTTAAACATGAAATTCCGAGCTAAACAGAAAACTAAACGCAACTAAAAATGTCAAGAAAAATGTTTAAAATGCAGGGTATGAGGGGTTAATCATGGAACAATGATACTGAGGAACATGTATGAGGAATATAAGTGCCATGGGAAGAAAAGGAGCACAGCAGCTGACCTAAACACTTAGTTAAACATGAAATTCTGAGCTAAACAGAAAACTAAACGCAACTAAAAATGTCAAGAAAAATGTTTAAAATGCAGGGTATGAGGGGTTAATCATGGAACAATGATACTGAGGAACATGTATGATGAAAATAATTGCCATGGGAAGAGAAGGAGCACAGCAGCTGACCTAAACACTAAGTTAAACATGAAATTCCGAGCTAAACAGAAAACTAAACGCAACTAAAAATGTCAAGAAAAATGTTTAAAATGCAGGGTATGAAGGGTTAATCATGGAACAATGATACTGAGGAACATGTATGATGAATATAAGTGCCATGGGAAGAGAAGGAGCACAGCAGCTGACCTAAACACTAAGTTAAACATGAAATTCCGAGCTAAACAGAAAACTAAACGCAACTAAAAATGTCAAGAAAAATGTTTAAAATGCAGGGTATGAGGGGTTAATCATGGAACAAAGATACTGAGGAACATGTATGATGAAAATAATTGCCATGGGAAGAGAAGGAGCACAGCAGCTGACCTAAACACAAAGTTAAACATGAAATTCCGAGCTAAACAGAAAACTAAACGCAACTAAAAATGTCAAGAAAAATGTTTAAAATGCAGAGTATGAGGGGTTAATCATGGAACAATGATACTGAGGAACATGTATGATGAAAATAATTGCCATGGGAAGAGAAGGAGCACAGCAGCTGACCTAAACACTAAGTTAAACATGAAATTCCGAGCTAAACAGAAAACTAAACGCAACTAAAAATGTCAAGAAAAATGATTAAAATGCAGGGTATGCGGGGTTAATCATGGAACAATGATACTGAGGAACATGTATGATGAATATAAGTGCCATTGGAAGAGAAGGAGCACAGCAGCTGACCTAAACATTAAGTTAAACATGAAATTCCGAGCTAAACAGAAAACTAAACGCAACTAAAAATGTCAAGAAAAATGATTAAAATGCAGGGTATGAGGGGTTAATCATGGAACAATGATACTGAGGAACATGTATGATGAATATAAGTGCCATTGGAAGAGAAGGAGCACAGCAGCTGACCTAAACACTAAGTTAAACATGAAATTCTGAGCTAAACAGAAAACTAAACGCAACTAAAAATGTCAAGAAAAATGTCTAAAATGTAGGGTATGAGGGGTTAAATCATGGTAAAATGATAATAATCATCATATAGTAGCATTATAAAAGCCATGATATGGAAATAGGGCGAATAAGTGACCTAAACAGAAACTTTAACATTATTGGACACGTACGCTGACGCTGATGCCGACGCCGACTGATCGAGCCATTCCATAAGCTCACACAACTAAAGTTGGTGAGCTAAAAAAAGGTTCAAATACAATGAGGGAGGGCCTGAGAATCAAAACATTATTTTTTTTTAGCCTTATATCCATGCTAGAATTAGTAAAACAGATAACTCTTTACCTAATACAACAGATTGGTGGACAAATCTTCTAAAAGTATTTCATGAATAACAAAAAAAAAATCTTCTTTGCCTTAAAAACAGCTTATGATTCCACTTTGCAACAAGCTTGTCAGGCTTGTTCCTATGACGATATCATAAACTGGGTTATGGAAGTATCAATTAAAAATGAAAGTGTCAATGACACTGTAGCTCAACTTGTGTAAGACATGTACATGTATAGTATGTGACACACATCTAGGTAATGACCTGATAACAAAGGTACATGTAAAGTATTGTAAAGGTCTGTACATAAATACTGGCCGTAGCCTGTAACAAATGTACAGGTAAAGTATTGTAAAGGTGGGTGACAGTTAGATGCTAAACTAGAAAAGAAATCTCCATGGTGTTAATGTTAAAATGGGGATCCTTGTATGGTGCACCAAAAGCCAAATGTTAGCAATTGTTTTGGCCTGTTTGATTCAAACCCTTCTAAGGTTGAATTTTTTATCTTTACCTCATAGGGTTACCACGGGTGAGGAAGTTTTATTTTTCTCATTGGAAATAGAAAATCGGGTTGTGCTAATAATGTTTACCCTCCCCAAACAACACCCAAATATTAACACAGGAACTTGGCTTCCACACATTTGAATATACACATCCTAGGGATGCTGAATGCAAGAAACATTATTTTGTCTGGTGTTTTTGGAAAAGATTTTAAATGATCTCCCAGTTTGAGTCACCAAGTGGGTCTGACTGAACCCAAAAATATTTGTTCTCATACCACAGTGATAACAAATGCACCCAATAAATTTGTAGCAAACATTACTGACATAAAAAACCTTTTTTACAGGTTCTTTACAAAAAATGTAATATACACAATTCCTGTAAATATGACTGCCGACAGGCATTTTGAATTTTGGGCCGAGCCCCAAAACACTCGTTACCAACAAACATAGTCCTAGAAGTACTGTACAAAAAACTGACTGCACCTAATTTTGGTATAAAATAGCCGCCGGCAGCCATCTTGAATTTCGGACAGCACCCCAAAACACTCGTTCTTGTCCCAAGGTGATAACAAAGGTACTCAAGAAGTTTCATGAAGATCGGTTCATAATACAGCCTCTAGCCCGAGCCGTATTGAAATTGCACTTACTGTGTATAAGTAGCACTGAATAAATCAAAGTTCATCTAATTTGCATAATTTCTGCACGAGAAAAAAACCTGTATTATATGTGATGTATTCCATGTTATTAAGCATTCCTACAAAAATTTATTCAAATCAGACCTTTCATACAGAAGTTCTGTACAAAATATTGATTGCACTAATTTCAGTACAAAATGGCTGCTGGTGGCCATCTTGAATTTCAGACCGCACCCCAAAACACTAGTTCTCGTCCCATGGTGATAACAAAGGTACCCAAGAAGTTTCGTAAAGATTGGTTCATAATTACGGCCTCTAGCCCAAGCCGTATTGAATTGTTGACGGACGGACAGATGTCCATATGGACAGACGGACGACAGACGATGGGCCATGACATAACCTCAAATTTAACTACGTCAAAAGTTGAGCTAAAAAATATTAAATTTTTAATGGTTAGACCCCACAAAGTGGATCTTGTTTCTCAGGCCTTTTTTTGGTAAAACTGCATGTGGGCATACATTTTTTTATTATATTTTTATTTTTGTAATTATTTCTTTGCCATCAAAAGTTCATGTTTTTGGTTTGTTTTATGTTTTAGGCTTCATAATCTACAGAATAGCATAGCTCGTGGTGTATTTCGTCCCTTGTTGCACTCAAGGGAGAAATTTATCAATTTTATTAACTTGGGTAAAATATCAGACATAAACCATTTAATTTTTATTTTTTTAAGTTTGCTCTGGTTATAAAAAAGAGAGCATGTGACAGTCAAAATGACCATGCAGGAGGGCCTGAGAAAAAGATTAACTTTCTTAGGCCTAAAATGAACTATGCACTTACCCACTATCAAAATTACAAGACCCTTCTCATTCTTAACAATATCAATGTTTGCTTCATCAAAAGTGATAATCTCACTGTTGTTAGCACTCACTACTGTTATTCTTTCAGAACTGGTCCTAACAGCAAATGTGGACTTAGATCTGGAGTAAATTCTAGTTTCTTCCAGACTACTTTCAAACTCATTCATCTGTACAGTAGAAGGGTTAACCTTCCCAACATGTTCAAATACATCAGTATCACTTTGACATGACAAACTAGAATCTGTTTCAGAATTATTGATTTGTGAAGAGTCATTTGTTGAATTCAAGTCACTCTGTCCATCTGAAAAGATGGAATCATTCGTCTCATTTTCTGGAGAGACCTGTTCTCTTTCAGCAGTACTATTCTGATTTTCCTGATTTTTGTTTATGGTTTGATCTTGAATTCTTCTCTCATCATTCATAGATTTCAGTGGGTATTCTGTGTCTGAAAAGTAAGACAATTATAACATTAATCATTTACAAGACAAATTTGACAAAAAGTGAAAAAAAACATATTTTTTATTCCTTTTTAAAAAAAAAAACATACCAGTGATGCTCATAATTTTCAAAGAGCAAGTGTGACCCTTCATGTAACAAAATTTGTAGATGACACCTGCTATATTTGTTTCTTAAATAGAATTTTCTACTTATTTCTTGCCTCCTAAATATACCTAATGACCTCTCTTAACTGGTAAAGGGCTGAATTCTTTTTGGTTTTCAAAATTTGTAAACATGTCTTTGCTTTGTTAGAATTTATGGGAGAGTGCCCATAGGCATTCTCTCATAAATTGTAACAAGGCAAATCTTTACAGACTAAAATAGAGGTGTGACGGTCTCAGGTGGGCCCTCTTCATACTCCCCGCTGCCATGATTATTCCGAGATGAAAAGGGGCACAACTCTGGCCAAAAAAGTCTGATTGAAACTATGATCACAGGTGCCCATGGTAGTGAATATCCATACCAAGTTTCAAAGGAATCGACCTATAAACATGTAAGAAAATCTCCAAACAAAATTCTAGGCATGCTTTTTCAAGGCAAAATTAATGTGATCAGACCAATAATCACAGGTTCCCTTGGTGGTGAACATTCATACCAAGTTTCGATCAGATTGGTCTATAAATGTCTGAAAAAATCCCTGGCCAAAATTATGTCTACGGATGGATGGACAGTCGGTCGGTCAGACGGACGGACGGACAACACATTGCAGGGGGTATAATAATTTCACACTGAAGAATAAAAAAGCACACCCTCTGAGTATGAAGCCTTTAAGCTGTGGTACCTGCACTTGAGAGTTAAGCCCAAGTATGGGCTTTCAGCACTCGACCAGTTAACATTTTACCTTTCATAGATGGTTTCGACAGTTTCAAAAAATAATTTTTTTTCTTTTTTCACCTCCAAAGCGTAGGAATATGGGTTTGTTTAAACGCTTTTAATGAGACATAGCTATTGTTTCACACCGAGCTACACATTAAAACCATCCCAGTACCGACTCAGGACTACTGACAACGGAGGAGGTCTTTCCTTGCTTTTCACTGTAAAGCCAGATGATCATAAGGGAAAAAAACGTTCCCACCCCATCTTCCCCGTGTTCTGAGGTACATGTCCTTAGAATGAAGAGGGCAGCAGAACAGCATCACTGCTGGAACGGGCTGCCTAAATAACTATAGATGTAACCATTAAAGGACAACATTCTGAGCAACAGAAAGAGGAACTAAAGATCTAAGATAACCAGAGATGGACTCTAAATTTCTCAGGTAAAACTTGGTAAATGAAAAGGGCTGTGTCCAGTACGCAGCCTTCATGAGATCAGTAATGGCTATACTGTTAGAACAAGCCCAAGAAGTGGAGTGCTCTAACCTCGTGCGCTGATATCTTATTAACAGAACGTTGATCCAAAGATAGATTTTCATAGGCAATGCGTATTGCCAAATGAATCCATCTAGCAACTGAATGAACAGAAATATCTTTCCTGTTGGGAATCAATGAAAGAAAGAAACGTTTTCTTCCTTTTCTAATAAAATCTGATCGATGTTTATATATGCGCATAGCCCTGACTGGACACAGCAAAGGTCTACGGTTGTCTGAGGACGGCAGAGCCTTAATGATAATAGGCTCAGGACGTTTGTCTGGAATCTGATTCTTAGCCAGAAATCCCACTTCAGTAGTAAGGGTAATGGTATTACCCACACTACGGTAGTGAGATTCATCAACAGATAAAGCATGAAGTTCACAGACTCTTCTGGCAGATGCAAAGGCTAAGAGAAATGCTGTTTTATTGGTCAAGAATTTGAACTATACAACGTCCAACGGCTCAAACAGAGCTTCTTTGAGCTTCAACAGAACCCAAGCCAAATTCCACTTAGGAATTAATCTGAGTGTTGTAGGTCTATTACTAGAGAACTTTCTGACCAGCTTGGACAATGATGCATTTGATCCAATAGCCAAGTTATCATGATGAGCGTAAGTGTCTGATAACATAGACCTATAGCCCTTAATAGTGACGGACTGCAGTTTGAGATCGTCAAACAAGTTGACCAGGAAATTGGTAATATTTGGTATGGATGGATCATAAACATCTATCGACTGATCCTGACACCAACGGAAGAAAACCCTCCACTTCGCTGCATAGTTCAACGTAGAGGAGGACCTCCTGCAGTTAGAAATTGCTTCTGTGCAAGAAGGACCGCACAACGGAAATACGTGAAGGTTGAGACCTTCCGGGTTGTGATGCAGTGCGTTTGACTTCCCCTGATAAAGAAGGTCCTCTCCTGGAGGAAGCTTCCGGGGAACGTCCCATAACAGACACCTGAGAAGATTGATTCAAGGTTACTGTGATAACAGAGGTGCTACTAGCAGGATTTTGCAATGAGACTGTTTGATCTTTAATAGAATCTGCTGAATCAATGGAGTTGAAGGATACGCATATCCTATCAGTCCGTCCCATGAGTATGACAGAGCATCTACTGCGTACGCTCTATGGTCGGGGCATGGCGACATGAACGTCGGTAACTGATTGTTCGATGCGTCGCAAACAGATCTATCATGGGGCGATCCCACTGGTAGCAAATCTGCCTGAATACTCGCTTGTTGAGAGTCCACTCCGATGGCAACAGGTGACCTTTCCGAGAGAGTGAGTCTGCTAGTACATTCAGACGACCCAGTATATGACGGACAGAAAGATGAACATGATGATTCATGACGTATAGGAGAATCTTCTCTGTTAATTCGCATAATGGAATTGAATGAGTGCTGCCTTGGTTCCTGATGTAAGCTACTACTGTTGAATTGTCCAACAAAATCTGAACATGAACGTTCACTATTATGTGAATCCAATGTTGAAGTGCTAGCCATATTGACATCATCTCTTTGATGTTTATGTGCTTCTCTAGGAACCGAGGGTCCCAAAGACCCTGACACTTCAAGTCTGTGGGACTTAGGGTCGCACCCCAACCCGTCTGACTTGCATTCGTCATAATCATGAAAGCCGGATCCAGCAGTTGCAGCAGAACTCCCCGAGTTAACCACTGAAGATCTGCCCAAATCTGAACCCTTTGTTTTACTTTTTGGAAGACATCACGGATACATCACCCTGATCATGACCGTCTGAAATAGAGATTGATAAAGTAGAGTGACCCTGCGGGGAAAGGACCGGAATGGCCAATTCCTCACTAACATACCGTGACACACGCTTCCCATGTTGTCATCATAATCAACACATACAGATCAGGAGTTAGTACGAGTACACTGACTACATTATACAATGATTATGAAAGTCAGAGGAAGATTTCCTCTTATTACAATTGAACAATATCCTTTCAATGTGAAAAGAAAACAAAGTCCTAGTACTCGCACCAACCCCTGACAATCAAAATACATAATAACAGGATCCATTAACATAGAAAAAATAATTGAATCAAAAACTTTTGAAAAAATATTTTTTCAGAACAGCCCAAGTTTCTGAAAAGTAACGTTGAGCCCCAATGGATCCCAAGCCTAAGTGTGGACAAAAATTCTAAAAATATTTTAAACAATTTATGCAACACTTACGAACAATAATAATGTGTCTAGTTATAATTAAATTAACATCAAGATAATATTTTCAAGAAATCCCCCCTCACACAGAGGGCTGTTGGAAATGTAAACAATAAGTGTAAAAACACTAGCTCAAGACTCCAGGCACCCAGGCCCGAAATCAGTTACCAATAATACACTATCTGATGCAAAACAGAGACTTCCAGGGAAGAAACTGCAGAACATCAGATGGTAGATGCAGAACACTACGCTTAACCACCCATAGGTGAAGACGTAAACATGGGGAAAAGAACAGAATTCATTCTGTTATCCAGCTAAAACTCCCAAGAAATTTTAGTAATAATATTACAGAAATTATGCCAAAAGCATGGGAGAATAGCAAGAGGGGACTTAAAGGAAAGGGAGAGAGGAAAACACTGAATAAGCAGTGTAATTATGATAACAAGAATGACCACAACAGGCTGTTGCCTCGAAAATAGGTAACTTAACATAATTTCATCAAAAAAATTTAAGTTACAGCCCTGATTATTTTCTGTCACTCATTTTTCCTCTCCTCCTTCTATATCCTCCTTAGAATCACCATTTCACTAATATTTATGTGTCTGCCATCATTTAAACTGAGATTTACAAGCACAAAGATCAGTCAGATGTTAACTGATGAAGGGCCAAACAAAGAATGATTAATGGTGCCAATTTCGGGACGTCCTTGACACTGCGCATGCGCAGTAGAGGTGAAGTATGGAGGGCCATTCAGGACATGTTTTCTTTGGTTTTAGATGCAAATTTTGGGGATTGGGGGGCAAAATTTGTGTTTGGCCCTATATTTTTAAGAGTTAGCACCAGCTATGTCTGGGTCATTGGTACAGTATAAAAATCAATACTGGTTTTGAGCGAATGCGTCTTCTCACTCCAGTTCTGAGTAAAGAATATCTGGAGAGGATGCATGCGCAGGCGGTCCATCAGAATAAGATCCGCAGCCACTCCGCACAGCCCCATCAGTCGCAAGAATTCCCTCGCTGATAATGTGTCTGAGAGTAGACAAAAGCGAGCATAACAACTGACTAATTTCAATCTGGGTAATGGCAGACAAACCAGATTGTTGTGAGTTTCGAAGCTCATTCCCAAGTGAGTGAACGACATGGACAGAGCTTGATCCGATTTTTTCTCGTTTACGATGAAACCGAGACATCGGAGTAATAGAAGCAGACTCTGAACATCGTTCTGAAGAATAATTCTGTTGCCGTATCTCTGTAGAATGTCGTCCAAGTAAGCCGACGTTACCGCAGACAAATGAGCTCGGAATTATGACATTACCGGGTTCATTATTTGAGTGAATGCCCAGGGAGCCAGGTTCAGACCAAAGCACATTGCTCTGAACTGATACACCTTCCCTTGTATGGCGAATCGTAGGTACTTTCTAAATGCCAGATGTACCAGGACATGAAAGTATGCATCCTTTAGATCTATGCTTGCCGCATAGTCATTCACAGGAACGCTCACTCTTACCGACCGAATGGTCTCCATATAGAATTTTGGAGCCACGTTAAGCTTGTTTATTCAGCTCAAGTCTATTACCGGTCGAAACAAGCCATCTGGTTTCGGTACGAGGAACAGGTGACTGTAAAAACCCCGAGAATCCTGATTCTCGATGACCTCTATTGCTTCATTTAATAAGTGAGCCTGTACCTCTGCTAGGAGAGACTCTCTTTTGAAAGGATCCGACGGAAGATTTGTCCAACGCGGACAACTTGTTAGTGGGGGTTTGGCTCGGAATGATAGCCGTAGGCTGTCCGAGACTACACTTCTCACCCAATGATCTTCCGTGACTGTTATCCAGTTTCTCGCAAAGTTTGATAACCTTCCGTCAACTGGCAAGCAATAGAGGTCTTGACCATCACCTGTATGACCTGCAAGGCTTATGGGAGGAGAAACGTCCTCCCCACAAAGAACCTCGTCCCGTCGGCCTAGGGGCATCTGATTGACAGTCCCGATCAGACCTACGCCCCTTTCCTGATTTGTTTTTCTGATGACCTCCAGAGTAAGAGGGTTTCTTGTACTCTCGTGAGGAGTTCCCTTTGGACGATTTTTGTCTGGAATGCCCTCCTTTACTCTTGTCTGTTGAAGCAGGTTGTTGAGATGCCGACTTCAAAAGCAGAGCACTAGACGCTTTCTTAGTAGACTGTTCATAGTAGGCTTGCTGCAATTATGAAATTCCATAGTAATTAATCAGAGCCCAAAATCGATGATTAGTCAACTTTTTTGACGTTTTTTTAACAAAGGGTCGACTAAAACGAGATATCTGAATGGTCCTAAAGGTAGGTATAACCGGGCGTGTGGCTGTGTACATTTCAAATAACATGGTGACATAGTCAACGATCCATCATTCCCACATTATAAGGCTTGGTGAACGTCGGAATGAACGTTTCGTTGACCATATTCTGTTAAGTTGGTCGATCGTCTGCCATACCGTTAAACAACTAGAACTATCACTGAAGGTGATTAATACCCCCGCTTTGGGTTTTTAGAGGAATGCACTTCTGATCATGTAGGCGAAGGCCATAAGGAAATGTATACATAAAGATCATTTTTTGTTGTTGAAATTTGTATTTGCATGTGGCCTTCCACAGAACAGCACTGAATACTTAAAGAGCCCACACATATATGGTTTACATTTGGAAAAACACATTTACAATGTGCAACATGTATTCAAAATCGGTTCATTAATGTAGGAGGAGTTGCACACACAAGAATCCCATTTGAAAACCCATAATAAATCCAAGTTAAAGGGAGATAACCTGGTTAAAATTGTCGCAGATCAAAAATTTGGGAATATGCGTATGTTCACTTAGTTGTGATAATGTTTGAAAGGTTTCGTCAAAATTGATTGATAAATGTAGGAGGAGTTGCACGCACAAGAATTTCATGTAGAAACCCATAATAAATCTAAGTTAAAGGGAGATAACCTAGTTAAAATAGCCACAGCTGAAAAATTTTGGAATATGCGCATGTTCACTTAGTAGTGATGATGTCTGTAAACTTTCGTCCAAATTGATTGATAAATGTAGGAGGAGTTGCGCACACAAGAATTTCATGCAGAAACCCATATTAAATCAAAGTTCAAGAGAGATAACCTGGTTAAAATTGTCGCAGATCAAAAAGTTTGGAATATGCACATGTTCACTTAGTAGAGATGATGTTTGAAAGGTTTCATCAAAATCGGTTCATTAATGTAGGAGGAGTTGCGCACACAAGAATTTGTTCGAACGGAAAGACATAATAAATCTAAGTCAAAGGGAGATAACCTGGTTAAAATTGTCGCCGATCAAAAATCTTGGAATATGCGCATGTTCACTTAGTAGTGATGATGTCTGAAAAGTTTTGTCCAAATTGATTGATAAATGTAGGAGGAGTTGCACGCACAAGAATTTCATGTAGAAACCCATAATAAATCTAAGTTAAAGGGAGATAACCTAGTTAAAATTGCCACAGCTAAAAAATTTTGGAATATGCGCATGTTCACTTAGTAGTGATGATGTCTGTAAACTTTCGTCCAAATTGATTGATAAATGTAGGAGGAGTTGCGCACACAAGAATTTCATGCAGAAACCCATATTAAATCAAAGTTCAAGAGAGATAACCTGGTTAAAATTGTCGCAGATCAAAAAGTTTGGAATATGCACATGTTCACTTAGTAGAGATGATGTTTGAAAGGTTTCATCAAAATCGGTTCATTAATGTAGGAGGAGTTGCGCACACAAGAATTTGTTCGAACGGAAAGACATAATAAATCTAAGTCAAAAGGAGATAACCTGGTTAAAATTGTCGCAGATCAAAAATCTTGGAATATGCGCATGTTCACTTGGTAGTGATGATGTCTGAAAAGTTTTGTCCAAATTGATTGATAAATGTAGGAGGAGTTGCGCACACAAGAATTTCATGTCCGGAAAGACGTACGGACGGACGTACGGACGGACGTACGGACGTACAGGGCGATTCCTATATAGCCCCCACTTCTTCGAAGCGGGGGTATAATAATACACCCTGACGCCCGAAATTCAGATGAAACATAACAGTGAGCAGCCAGAAGGAATGAGGCCTGATCCGAGGGAGAGGAATTTTACAACTTACAAGGACTATTCTGCTGGATCCTGTAAGGGCACTAAGGATGTAAAAAGTCACACACCAATACCCTCTCCCCAACCCCCTCCCCTTCTGCACACACACTCACGATAATTTATCAATGGTGGGAAACGTTGTAATTTTCGGATTTCAAACACGAAATGGTGACCCAAGAGAGCTAACTCTAGTTTTGTGATGCAAAATAGATTAAATATTTTGTGTTACAAAACTAGAGTTAGCTGAATCTTGACCCATGATTGAAAATGGCTACGCAAAGTTCATCAAACGCAGCGAGTTTCATTTTGTGTTGTTCAAAATAAAAGATTTATGAGCAAAGAATGGTTATTGGAAACGATGTTGTTTAAAATACGGAAATGTTCTTGACATGACGAGAGCAGTAATACTTGAAAATAACTTTCATATCTTCCAAAAAAAACCATCATTAAAGTGGGAGGTAATTACTGCAAACATTTCAGAATCAGACTTAGAAAAATGACGATTTATTTGAGGGGGGGGTGGGGGGGGGGTGGGGGTGTCTGAGGCCGCCCTCCTTTACCTCCACATGGTCTACTTCTGTCGTTTATACATCCAGAAAAGTTCCCATCATGTATATACAGCGTGATCACATTCTGGCAAGCCAGTGGTGTCGTTATACATGCGGGGGTAAAAAAAAGTCGACTTCCAAATTTAAAGTCGATCAATCGGCAAGACCGACGATTAGTCAACTTTTTGCATAATCACGGCAAGCCTAGTTCATAGACTAATGAAAGCTTGTCAAAAATAGTATGTCCGGAGTCCGGAGCGACTCGGAGAGAGCTTTTCACCTTGTCATCTATAAGTGACGACGAAGGGCAGCATCACGTCTGATTAACTCCAGATTAGCTACTGTTTGGGCAGAGTTATACGTGGTATACATAATTGCCCTGGAAAGAACTCTAAGAGAGGTACGAACATCCTCAAATTCCTTCCCGTTGAGATATTGCACCATAGCTCTGGTGAGGTGATCTGCATAAGACATAGCGTCCAAATTCGTTCTATTTGATGAAATTGCCGTCTCAATTGTGTCCGAGTGGACAGTGAATGATGCAGGTAAGGATACATCTAGATCCCCAGCCTGCTCATCCAAATGCAGAGGAACTCTCTGAACATCTTCCCCGACCGTTTTAAATGAACGTGGTCAAAGAAACGGTATGTTTTTGGAAGATGAAGTTAAGAAACCACCTTTTTTGATTCGCATTCGAGAGGTTAAATACGGCATTGTCAAGATGGCTGAAGGCCTGCGACACCTGCCTAGACTGAACCGGGAAAGAAATTACTTCTTCCTTTGTCCGAATAAAGTCTGCGTTCAACGACGTCAGCGGTTTCTCTCTTGTCGTCGCAGCATTCTGATTCGTTGGAACAAATTCAGGGTAGTATTGATGGATGAAATCCATCGCAACCATGTGTTGTTCCGAAAGGGAAGGGTAATCCTCTTCCTTATCCCTTTCATTATCCGAGAGAATCAGTTGTGAATCTCAGTCCATTGCATCTGCGTGAACAGATGACTGGACCGACCCAGCACCATCTGATAGCTCAGGTTCTGAGTCTGAGGGAGCCTGTACCTGCACTTACTGGGATACTGTGATCAGCTGCGCAATCTGTGACAGCAAGTCTGCCACCGAGGCCTGAGGAGCAGCGGTCTTCTGTTTCTTAGCCGCTTGCTGCTCCTGGGATGGTGTGTCGGAGATGGATCTCTTCTCCAAAAGTCCCGATGATCAAGGCCTCGGCTCCCTAGCTACCGGATGTTCCGACTTCATGGGCGAAGAGTATTCCCTTCTTCACGCAACAGGCTGGATATCCTTAGTCGGGTAGCTAGGATGCAGTCAGGTGTGCTTAGTATTCGAAGCGGAAGAAGCCGTGACTGTAGCCGAGGCCGTCTGCAATCTATACAGAGCGTCCCGAACGGCAGGTGTGGACGTATGCTCCGGCCTGCGCAAGTTCTTCACCACAAGATCTCGCCCCAGATGTTGTTGGGATAGAGAGGGACCTCTCCCGCTCGCAGCCTTTTCAGACCTCGCCAAGCCTCCCGACAAAAAACTTGCTGGCTTCCTTCCTAGTTCCGTCGTCGCTGGGTGAGCTTGTTTTGTTTTTAAGGTGCTCACTCTACCCACTACACTTCCTTCGACCACAACGGACATACCCGGCGTCTCGGCTCCCACGGACGGAGTAACCGCTTCACTGGTCAAGCTAGCTGTTGGAAAAGGATTAAAACCACCGGCTAGTGGCTTTATCCCCTGCCTAATATTCAGGAGCACCTTAGCAGCTAGCTTTGTTTGCTCATCAGAGCGTGACGACGGTAGCACACTTTTGGTAGGTGTCACATAACCATCACCATGTTCTTGTTCCTCTGAAAAAGAAACTGAGACTTGAATGACTCTGTGGCGAGAGGACCGGCATTGGCCTCTCACCGCTAACAATATACCGTGACACCCGTGTCCCACGTTTGTCATCCCAGTCAACACATGTAGGACAATAATTCGCAGGAGAACATCGACTACAAGCAAGGCAAGAAGCCTGTAAATCTGATTAAGACTTCTTCGTCTTGCATTTTGAGCAATAAGCTTTTATGATCAATCAAACAAAGTCGATTGAACTCCAACCAACTTCACAATAAATATATGATAAAGATACATAATAATCAACATTCAAAATACAAATCGAAAAATTAATTTCAACAAATTTTTCGAAAAAATTCTGACAAAAGCCCAAGTTCCCAAAGGGAACATGAAGAGCCCAAGGGTATCCCGATAGAGCCTAAGTGTGGACAAAATCCCCAAAATTATTGCTACACTACTGGAATATTATAACATGTATCATACAACAATCCTACAGTAATAATAAGTTGAAACTACTTATATTTATAGGACGTTGCCAATGTAAACAACGTCAATAAAAAAACAAGAAACAAGGCCTCAGGCACTGGATAAAAAAGGCCCGAAGTAAGTAACAGATTTTAAAGCTACCAGATGTAAAGCAAGTTCATCAGATGAAAAAAAAACGATACATCGGATAGAAGATGCACGACCCAAACGACCCAACACCCCTAGGGTGAGGACGTAAGCATGGGGATATACAGAATCAACATTCTGTATTACAAAAAAGCTTGGGAGTTTAACAGGAGGGCTTCAAGGAAGGATAGGGAAGAAACACTTAACAAACAGTGGATAAATCATTAGCAAAAATGACGTCAGGCCCATTTCCCGAAATTGGGAAACATGAAATAATTTTGATAAAAATTATAAAGTTACAGCCTGAACGTTCCAAACCACCATTGTTCACTTCCATCATCCAATTATGTCCTTGGATCCACCAATTTTACCATTGATTTGTGTCTGGCACCCTCAAAAATGAGATTTAAAAGCACAGATGTCAGTTCATTGTTGCTGACTTCAGGGCCAAACAAAGAATGATGATTTGCACCAATTTCGGTGTCTTCCTAGATACTGCGCATGCACAGATCTGAAAAGTATGGAGGACCAGAGAGGACATTATTTTTTTGGTTTTGCATGCAAATTTTTGGGATTGGGGGGCAAAATTTGTGTTTGGACCTGGATTATTTTTGGGAGTTAGCACCAGCTAGTCTGGGCCATTGGTTGTTGTATAAAAATATGTAGAAATGAGTATTGTTCATTACAACTATCATGTGAATAATGACTTCTGCGAAGAAACCTGAAGTTCCAAGAAAATCAAAGATGAAAAAGTTAAATATGAATGCATATTTTTGCCATCTTCCAGTCCATTTTCTTATATCTTATTCAATGACTTTATTGTGGAGTCAAGCAACAACTTACCCCACCAAAGATGGAAATAGAAGTCTGATCTGGAATGATTTATAAATGTACTTGCTGCAGGATGAACTAATAACAGGAAGTCAGTCATCAACACAATCATGTGGAAATCTGGTGGTGCATCAAGCAAACTCTGTATTATATTAACCACAGCAATGCTGGCAGTCACAGAGGTGGAAGGCAAACCATCCTGAATCCTCTCCTTAAAATAGAGAAACAAGATTGTGGAGTTCAGAATACTGCTGTGTTTTTCTTTCTTTTTTTATTTTTACTGAAAAACCTTGGTTGTGGTTGTTGGTTGTTAATAAGCATGCAACAACCTGTTGTGGAAACCCTCTCAATACTGTAGCATAGCCACATAGAAACACTGACTAATCTGAAAAGACTACACTAAACCCAAACTGATAGGTCACATTACTGTCTCAACATTATTTCTTTAAACTGTATGTTCTCTACAAAAGCTAGTATCAAAGTAAAGGGCTGATGCTGAATATAGTCATTTATACTGAAATGTGTAATTCTTAGCAGAACTGCAAAGAAAATAGGTTCGCTTTTCCAATAACCTGAAATATTCCAGATGAGTGAATCTGAACACAGACGATGACCTATTTTGAGAACTATAGTGGTACCAGGCACTAACAACATCAAATTTCTTACAGAATTAGACTGGTAGCCTGGGAGCTTGATTTCTTAGCACAAGCCTATTTTTGATTTTTCATAACATGCAATAAACTGATTTTGACATTATTGATCTGCTTCAATGATTTGAATAAAATTTCCTTAAATGAAGTATTTTTCAGAATATAACATCCGAAAGTTAAAAAATTTATAGTAATTTATATATTTTTTATACTCACCAATGACCCAGACTTAGTTGCTGGTGCAAACTCCATAAAATTCAGGGCCAAACACAAATTTTGCCCCCCCCCCCCCCCAATCCCCCAAATTTGCATCAAAAAGTTAAAAAATTTATAGTAATTTATATATTTTTTATACTTACCAATGACTCAGACTTAGCTGGTGCCAACTCCAACAAAACCAGGGCCAAACACAAATTTTGCCCCCCAATCCCCAAAATTTGCATCCAAAACAAAAAGAAATCATGTCCTAAAGGACCTCCATACTACGCCTCTACTGCGTATGCGCAGTGACGCAGTCGTCCCGAAATTGGCGCCAATTATCATTCTTACTGGCAGTGCCTGGTCAGCGCTATGTACTCAGCGGGGAGGCAAGAGTTCCCAACTCCAGGGAGGGCCATCCCCGTCTGGGTCATTGGTAAGTATAAAAAATATATAAATTACTATAAATTTTTTAACATTTTTATACTGTACCAATGACCCAGACTTAGCTGAATAGTAAACAGGCTGGAGGGCCTAGGACATAGAGGAAAATCCAATAAGCTCAACTATATAGTAAAGAGGTAACCCCTTAAGGAGAAAAGGAGTATTAGGCTTTACATGTATCTTTCTTATTTAATATTAAATTAGAAAGATACACTACCCTTAATAATTGAGCACAATAACATTCATGTTCTCTATTAACATCCAGTATAACCCTTATACTAATTATTTTTAAAGCAAGCCAATAAATAAAGTAGTCCAGAGAATTGAGACTCTTTATAATCATTTAAAAGTGTCCGAGTATTGTATATTAAAGCCCGTTTGACACTTGACATATACAAATGCTTCACACCGAGCTACACTTTAAAAATAAGACATGAATGAATTTAAACATTAATATTACACTTTAAAACCATCCCGGAAGCGACTCAGAAATACTGACTTGGAGGAGGCATTCCCTTGCTTTTCACTATAAAGCAGGTGACCTAAGGGAACACCCGCCCCCCCTTCCCCTTGCCCTGGGTCAAATAGCCCAGAGCGAAGAGGGCAGCCGGACGGAGTCACTGCCGGAACAGAAAGCCTGCATAACTATAGTTGCAACTGTTTAGTGGACGACATTCTGAGCAACAGATAACGGACCTAAACAATGCAGGTCTCCAGAAATGGACTCAATATTTCTGAGACAAAAATTCGTAAATGTGGATAGCTGAGACCAATAAGCAGCCTTCATTAAATCTGTAATAGCAACACTATTAGCATAAGCCCAGGAAGTAGAAAGAGCTCTTACTTCATGAGCAGAAATCTTAAGCACAGACTGCTGAGAAGAAGATAAATCTTCATAAGCAGTACGGATAGTTAACTGAATCCATCTAGCAATAGAATGGACTGAAATGTCCTTTCTATTAGGCATCAAAGACAGAAAGAAACGTTTCCGTCCCTTTCTGATAAACTGAGATCTCTGTTTATAGATACGTAGTGCTCTAACAGGACAGAGTAAAGGCCTACGCCCGTCTGAAGACGGAAGAGCCTTAATAACAATAGGTTCCGGATATTTATTAGGAGCCTGATTCTTAGCTAAAAAACCCACATTAGTAGTGAAGGTGATAGTGTTCCCAACACTACGATAATGAGAATCATCCACCGATAGTGCATGAAGCTCACTGACTCTTCTGGCAGAAGAGAAAGCTAAGAGAAAAGCTGTCTTATAAGATAAGAATTTGAAATCTACTGTCCCAAGAGGTTCAAATGGCTTTTCCTTCAATTTAAGGAGAACCCAAGCTAAATTCCACTTAGAAATTAATCTAAGAGTTCTGGGTCTATTTATCGAAAAGTTTCTAACCAACTTCGATAAAGAGACATTAGATCCAATTTGTAAACTATCATGATGTGCATAGGTATCAGATAACATAGATCTATAACCCTTTATAGTAACAGGCTGCAGTTTGATTTCGTCAAACAAGTATACTAGAAAGTTTGCAATGTCTGGTATAGAGGGATCAAATATATCTACAGAATGATCCCTACACCAACGACGAAAAACCTTCCACTTAGCCACATAGTTTAGCGAAGAGGAGGTCCTCCTACAGTTAGAAATCGCGTCCACTGCTCGTCCTGTAAAGTGCTTGCCATGCAAGAAGGACCGCACAATGGAAAAACGTGAAGGTTGAGACCTTGCGGGTTGTGATGGAGTTGGCGCGATTTCCCCTGCGAAAGAAGATCCTCTCGAGGAGGAAGCTTCCGCGGTAGGTCCCACAACAGACACCTGAGTAGATTTATCCATGGTCTCTGTGGCGACAGAGAAGCTACCAACAGAATCTTGCATTGAGATTGTTTTATCTTTAGCAATACTTGTTGAATTAACAGCGCTGGAGGATACGCATATCCTATCATTCCGTCCCAAGGGATCGACAGAGCGTCTACTGCAAATGCTCTTGGATCCGGACACGGAGACACATACGTCTGCAACTGATTGTTGAGATGTGTCGCAAATAAGTCTATCATTGGCCGTTCCCATTGGTAGCAAATCTGATTGAATACTTGTTTGTTGAGAGTCCACTCCGACGGCAACAAGCGACCCTTTCGTGAAAGGGAGTCTGCTAGCACATTCAGACGACCCGGTATGTGACGGACCGAAAGAAGAACGTGATGTTCTAATGCAAACAGAAGGATTCTTTCCGTTAGATTGAACAACGGAACTGAATGAGTGCCTCCCTGATTCCGTATATACGCCACTACTGTCGTATTGTCGGATAGGATTTGGACATGAGCATCGTGAATAATGTCCATCCAGTGACGTAACGCAAACCAAATTGACATCATTTCCTTGATGTTTATGTGCTTGCACAGGAATTGCGGATCCCAAAGACCCTGGCATCTCGAATCCGTTGGGATTAATGATGCACCCCAACCTGTTTGACTGGCATCCGTCATAACGGTAAAACTCGGATCCGGCAACTGCAGCGGAACTCCTTGAGTTAACCACTGAATGTTTGCCCAAGTCTGAATCTCTTGTTTCACTTGATCTGACAAGAGAACGTCTACATCGAGCGAATGAATTTTCACACTCCAATTCTGAGTCAGGAAAATTTGAAGAGGACGTGTGCGTAGCCGCCCCATCGGAATGAGATCCGCGGCGGCTCCGCACAGACCTATCAGTCTCATAAATTCTCTCGCCGTGACTTTGTCTGCGTGCAGACAATAGCGAGCGTAACAACTGACTAATTTCGCTCTGGTTAACGGCAGATGAACGAGATTGTTGTGCGTCTCGAAGCTCATTCCCAGATGAGTGAATGACTTGGACGGCACCAGATCCGACTTCTCCTCGTTTACTATAAAACCGAGACGTCGGAGCAATAGAAGAAGATTCTGAACATCGTTCTGAAGCGTTAACTCGTTGCCGTACCTCTGAAGAATGTCGTCCAGGTAGGCCGACGTTACCGCAGACGAATGAGCTCGGAAGTAGATCATTACCGAGTTCATTACCCGAGTGAAAGCCCAGGGTGCTAGATTCAATCCGAAGCACATCGCCCGGAATTGATACACCACTCCCAGGACTGCAAAGCGTAGATACTTTCGGAATGTCGGATGTACCATGACGTGAAAGTACGCATCTTTGAGATCTATGCTCGTAGCATAATCGTTCACCCGAATACTCGCTCTGACCGATCGAATCGTCTCCATATAAAACTTCGGAGCGACGATCAGCTTGTTTATCCAGCTCAAATCTATGACTGGACGGAACGAGCCGTCTGGTTTCGGAACCAGAAACAGATGGCTGTAGAATCCCAGAGATTCCTGGTTTTCTACGACCTCTACCGCGTTCTTCATTAAAAGAGACTGCACCTCTGATAACAGAGCGTCTCTTTTCTGTGGATTTGACGGAAGATGAGTCCACTTTGGACTTCGAGTTAATGGAGGCTTTCGTTTGAAGGATATCTTTAGACCTTCCGAAGTCACTCCTCTCACCCAAGGGTCGTCCATAATCGACGCCCACTCTTGTGAAAAACTCGACAACCTTCCGCCAACCGGAACGCAATAGAGGTTTAAGCCATCACCTCCTGGACCTGCGAGGCCTGCGGTAGGAGAAACCACGTCTTCCACGACCCGCACCTCGCCTCGTCGACCTCGGGGCGTCCGACCGATTGTCCCGGCCTGAAGGACGTCCCGAACGAGAGTCGCTATCCTGACGGTCTCTCAAATAAGACCAAGAGGACGCACCGGAACCTCTATAGGAACCTCTCTTGGGTGCATTAGACCCAGAAGTGCCTGTCTTATTCGTGTCTGCTGTATCCGACTTTTTAGGAGCCGATCTGAACAACAGAGAATCATTAGCTTTCTTTTTAATTTTATCATAAATAGTGGAAAGCTTGCCGTCAAAGAGAAGTTCTCCTGAGACCGAAGCGACTCTAAGAGAGTTCTTCACCTTAGAATCCACTAGTGTGGATGTAGCTAGGGCTGCGTCACGTCTAACCAACTCCAGATTTGCCACTGAAAGGGCGGAGTTACACGTGGAATAAGCTACTGCCCTTGAAAGAAGTCTTAAAGAGGATTGTATATCCTGAAACTCTTCCCCTTGAAGGCACAGTGATAACGCCTTAGTAAGGTGATCTGCGTAAGATAAGGCATCTAAATTGGCTCTGTTAGACGCAATAGCTGTTTCCAACACCGCGGTTGGAATAGAAGCTGACGACGGTAATGATAGCTCTAAGTCTTCCGCCTCGTCGTCCATACGCAGAGGAACTCTCGGTATACCCTGTCCTGCCGTATCGAATTTATTCCTTGCATTAATGAAAGGCAGGTTGAGAGTATTAGCGGACAAGAAACCTGCTTTCCCCGTCCTGGAAGCAAGTTTAAATATAGCGTCGTTCAATAATTCAAATGTTCTAGCAACATTATTGGACTGCGACGGAAACTCGGGAGCGATGTCCCTGAACCGCTCAAAAAATTCAGAGTCCAATGACGCTATAATTCTCTTGTCCGGAAGCGCAGCAGTCTGGCCCGACGGAACAACTTGAGGGAGAAAGTGCCGGATGAAGTCCACGGCAGCTTTATGTTGTTCCGAAAGGGATAGCTCCAAGTCATCCGTATCCCTTTCACCATCCGGTCGGACCTCACGATGTTCCCGGTCGTCCGCCCCCGATGCTTTGGCGGAGCGTACCGACCCAGCGCCGTCGGATAATTCTCGATCCGACACCGTTTCTGTCGGCTGCTGGGATGCTGCGATAAGCTGTGCTATCTGCACAAGAATGTCTGGCGTCGAGACCTGCGGAGGCGCAGTCTTTCGCTGCTTCGCCGAGGGCAGCTCCGCATCAGATGGCTCCCGCATACTTTTCCTATGCGAACGTCCGGAGTCCATCGGTCTCGAATCCCTGGCTGCCGGATGGTGTGACCTGGTCGCCGAAGAATCCTTCATCGGCGAAGCTGGTAATATATCGGCGGTCACGCAGCCAAGGTGCGGTCGTGTGCGCTGACGAGAAGAGGAAGCCTTAACAGTCTCTGCGGACTGCTTATACAACGGAGCGTCCCGAGCGACGGACGTATGCTCCGCTAAAGACACATTTTGTACCACAACATCTGGTCCCAGATGTTGTTGTACGAGAGAGGGACCTCTCTCGCTCGCGGCCCGGCTCGACCTGGATGAGCTAGGAACCGGACTAAAAGGCTTCCTCCGTTCTCGCTTACTATCCGCCGTCACTGGGTGTGCATCTATTATGTTTATAGTGCTCGCATCACCCAAAATTTCCTCTTGGACCGCATCGGACGAACCCGGCTGCCGAACCATTCGGTGAATGGACGCTACACCGGGCGAGCTAGCGGACGACATTTGTCTAATCTCCATGAGCACTTTTGCCGCTAGCTCTGAATTCATTTGTGACGACGGACGCACACTTGAAGAAGATAACATGGAAACATCACCCTGTTCTGGTTCCTCTGAAATAGAAACTGAGAGAGTAGAGTGACCTTGTGGAGAAAGAGCCGGCATCGCTCTTTCTCCAGAAACAACATATCGTGACACACGTTTCCAATGTTTCTCATCCCAATGTTCACATATAGGACAGGGATTAATGCGAGAACACTGACTACAATTAATACAATGATCATGAAAGTCAGAGGAAGATTTCTTCCTATTACAATTTGAACAACGTCCCTTCATTGTGAAAGAACAACAGTAAGTCCTAGTTACTCGCAAAAACCCCTGACACAAAGATACATAATAACATGATCCATTAATAAATGAAAAAACAATTGCAAAACAAAATAATTTTGAAAAAATATTTTTTCAGAGAAGCCCAAGTTGCTGAAAAGTAACGTTGAGCCCCGATGGATCCGATGGCAAAGTGTGGTCAAAAATTTTAAATTTATATAAAATAATTAATGAGACACTTTCGGATAATATAAATGTATCTTATAATGAGATAAACTACCACAAAGGCAAACAGCCCCCCACAAAAAACGCTGTTGCCAATGAAAACAAACAGTGTAAACACACTAGAAAACATGACTCCAGGCACTGAAAAAACTGGCCCGGAATCAGTCATCAATTACACTCTATCTGATGCAAAACAGAGACTCCCAGGGGAGAATCTGTAGAACATCAGATGGAAGATGCAGAACACAAACGTTATACACCCATGGGTGAAAACGTAACTATGGGGAAAATAACAGAAAACATTCTGTAACCAAGCAACTCTCCCAGGAAATTTTAGAAATGAAATTTCTCAAAAATATGCCAAAAGCATGGGAGAATTGCCAGGGGGGACTTTAGAAGGCTAGGGGAGAGGAAACACTGAATAAGCAGTGCAACAATTAGCAAGAATGACAACAAGAGGCCCATGCCTCGAAAATAGGCAACTTAACATAATTTCATCAAAAAATTTTAAGTACAGCCCTGATTATTTTTTGCCACTTCTTTTTCCTCTCCTCCTTCTATCCTCCTTAGAATCACATTTTCTCCAAAAATTACGTGTCTGGCATCCTTTAAACTGAGATTTACAAGCACAAAGATCAGTGAGATGTTGACTGATGAAGGGCCAAACAGAGAAATGATAATTGGCGCCAATTTCGGGACGACTGCGTCACTGCGCATGCGCAGTAGAGGCGTAATATGGAGGTCCTTTAGGACATGATTTCTTTTTGTTTTGGATGCAAATTTTGGGGATTGGGGGACAAAATTTGTGTTTGGCCCTGGTTTTGTTGGAGTTGGCACCAGCTAAGTCTGGGTCATTGGTACAGTATGAAAATACGAAAATTAGATGTCCTGGTAGGTCCTCCATACTTTTACTGTACTGCGCATGCGCAGTGTCAAGGAAGTCACGAAATTCCCGCCAAAATGTCATTCTTACGACCAGTGCCTGCCAATAAATAAAGACAGTCCAGAGAAATGAGACTCTTTATACTCATTAAAAGTGTCCAAGCACTGTATATTAATGCCCGTTTGACACGTGACATATACAAATGCTTCACACCGAGCTACACTTTAAAAATATTACATGACATGAGCAAACATTAGCTTTACACTTCAAAACCATCCCGGTGCCGACTCGGAAATACTGACTCTGGGGGAGGTATCCCCTTGTTTTTCACTATAAAGCAGGTAACCTAAGGGACACCCCCCCCCCCCTTTCCCCTTGCTCTGGGTCAAATAACCCAGAGCGAAGAGGGCAGCAGGACAGAGTCACTGCCGGAACAGAAAGCCTACATAACTATAGTTGCAACTGTTTAGTGGACGATATTCTGAGCAACAGATAACGGACCTAATGTAGATCTTCAGAAATGGACTCAATATTTCTAAGATAAAAATTAGTGAAAGTGGAAGGCTGAGACCAATATGCAGCCTTCATTAAATCTGTAATAGCAACACTATTAGCATAAGCCCAAGATGTTGATAGTGCTCTTACTTCATGAGCCGAAATCTTGAGAGCAGACTGCTGAGAAGAAGATAACTTTTCATAAGCAGTACGTATAGTTAATTGAATCCATCTAGCAATAGAATGAACCATAATGTCCTTTCTATTAGGCATCAAAGACAAAAAGAAACGCTTACATCCTTTTCTAATAAACTCAGACCTACGTTTATAAATACGTATTGCTCTAACAGAACAGAGTAAAGGTCTACGCCCGTCTGACGACGGAAGGGCCCTAACAACAATAGGTTCAGGATACTTATTAGGAGCCTGATTCTTAGCCAAAAATCCAACATTAGTAGCAAAAGTAACAATAAAACAAAGTAAGCAAAACACTACGATAGTGAGAATCATCTACCGATAAAGCATGAAGCTCACTAACTCTTCACTGTATCAAGAGGCTCAAAAGGTGCTCCTTTTAACTTAAGAAGAACCCATGCTAAATTCCATTTCGGAATTAATCTAAAGAGTTCTAGGTCTATTTATCGAAAAGTTTCTAACGAATTTAGATAAAGAGACATTAGAACCAATCATTAATGTATCATGGTGAGCGTAGGTATCAGATAACATAGACCTATAACCCTTTATAGTAACAGGCTGCAGTTTGATCTCGTGAAACAAATAGACCAGAAAATTAGCAATGTCAGGAATGGAGGGATCATATAAATCCACAGAGTGATCCCTACACCACTGGCGAAAGACCTTCCACTTTGCAGCATAATTTAGCGAAGAGGAGGTCCTCCTGCAGTTAGAAATTGCGTCCACTGCTCGTCCTGTAAAACGCTTACTGTGCAAGAAGGACCGCACAACGGAAATACGTGAAGGTTGAGACCTTGCGGATTGTGGTGAAGCATGCACAATTTCCCCTGCGAAAGAAGATCCTCTCGTGGAGGAAGCTTCCGCGGCATGTCCCACAACAGACACCTGAGTAGATTTATCCATGGTCTCTGTGGTGACAGAGATGCTACCAACAGAATCTTGCAGTGGGATTGCTTTATCTTGAGCAATATCTGCTGAATCAGCGGCGCTGGAGGATACGCATATCCTATTATCCCATCCCATGGGATCGACAGAGCGTCTACTACAAAAGCTCGAGGATCCGGACATGGGGACACGTAAGTCTGCAACTGATTGTTGAGGTGCGTTGCAAACAAATCTATCATTGGTCGCTCTCATTGGTAGCAAATCTGATTGAAAACCTGTTTGTTGAGAGTCCATTCCGACGGCAACAGGTGATCCTTAAGTGAAAGGGAGACTGCTAACACATTTAGATGACCCGGAATATGACGGACCGATAGTAGGACCTGATGTTCCAGTACAAACAGAAGGATTCTCTCTGTTAGCTTGAACAACTGAATAGAATGAGTGCCTCCCTGATTCCGAATATACGCTACTACCGTCGTATTGTCGGACAAAATTTGAACGTGTGTGTTCTGAATAACGTCCATCCAATGATGCAACGCAAGCTAAACTGACATCATTTCTTTGATATTTATGTGCTTGCCTAAGAATTGAGGATCCCAAAGACCCTGGCACCTCGAATCCGACGGGCATAGTGTCGCGCCCCAACCTGTTTGACTGGCATCTGTCATAATAGTAAAGCTCGGAATAACCCGGAATATGACGGACCGATAGTAGGACCTGATGTTCCAGTACAAACAGAAGGATTCTCTCCGTTAGCTTGAATAATGGAATAGAATGAGTGCCTCCCTGATTCCGAAAATACACTACTGCTGTCGTATTTTCGGACAAAATTTGAACGTGTGTGTTCTGAATAACATCCATCCAATGACGCAACGCAAGCCAAATTGACATCATTTCTTTGATATTTATGTGCTTGCCTAAGAATTGAGGATCCCAAAGACCCTGGCACCTCGAATCCGACGGGCATAGTGTCGCACACCAACCTGTTTGACTGGCATCCGTCATAATAGTAAAGCTCGGATCCGGAAATTGCAGTGGAACTTCCTGAGTTAACCACTGAATGTCTGCCCAAGTCTGAATCTCTTGTTTCACTTGGTCTGACAAGAGGATGTCCGCATCGAGCGAATGAGTCTTCACTTTCCAATTCTGAGTCAGAAAGATTTGAAGAGGGCGTGTGCGTAGCTGCCCCATTGGAATGAGATCCTCGGCAGCTCCGCACAGACCTATCAGTCTCATGAATTCTCTCGCTGTAACCTTCTCTGAGTTTAGACAATAGCGATCATAATAACTGACTAATTTCGCTCTGGTTAACGGCAGACGAAAGAGATTGTTGTGCGTCTCAAAGCTCATCCCCAGGTGGGTGAATGACTTGGACGGCACCAGATCCGACTTCTGTTCGTTTACTATAAAACCGAGACGTCGGAGCAATAGTAGAAGATTCTGCACATCGTTCTGAAGCGTTAACTCGTTTCCGTACCTCTGAAGAATATCATCCAGGTAGGCCGGCGTTACCGCAGACGAATGGGCTCGGAAGTAAGTCACGACCGAGTTCATTATCCGAGTGAAAGCCCAGGGCGCTAGGTTCAGACTGAAGCACATCGCACGGAACTGATATACAACCCCTAGGACAGCAAATCGAAGATACTTTCTGAACGTCGGATGTACCATGACGTGAAAGTATGCATCCTTGAGATCTGTGCTCGCAGCATAGTCGTTCACTCTAATGCTCGTTCTGACTGATCGAATGGTCTCCATATAAAATTTCGGAGCCACAATTAGCTTGTTTATCAAGCTTAAATCTATTACTGGACGGAACAAGCCGTCTGGTTTGGGAACCAGAAACAGATGGCTTTAGAAACCCGGAGATTCCTGGTTTTCTACGACCTCTATCGCGTTCTTTAGTAAAAGAGACTGAACTTCTGAAAGAAGAGCGTCTCTTTTTTGAATATTCGACGGAAGTTGAGTCCATCTTGGACTTCGAGTTAACGGAGGTTTTCCCTTGAAAGACAGTTTCAGTCCTTCTGCAATTACCCTTCGAACCCAAGGGTCCTCCGTAATCAATTCCCAATTTTGTAAATAACTCGACAACCCTCCGCCCACAGGAACGCTACACAATCACTTCCTGGACATGCGAGGCTTGCAGAGGGAGAAACCACGTCCTCCCCGACCCACACCTCGCGCCGTCGACCTAGGGGCATTTGACCTATTACGGCCAGCGTTACGGCCCCTGCTAGAGTCGCTGCCTTGACGGTCTCGAGAATAAGGCCTAGAGGGCGCGTACACACCTCTAAAAGAACTTCCCCTAGACGTGCTCGTCCCAGAAGATCCAAGCCTACGTTTTTCTGCTGCTTCTGACTTATTAGAAGCAGACTTAAAAAGCAGAGAGTCTGAAGCTTTCTTAGTTAACTTATCGTAAATAGCAGAAAGCTTGCCGTCAAAGAGAAGCTCTCCGGAGACCGGAGCGACTCTAAGAGAGTTTTTCACCTTACTATCCACTCTCGTGGACGAAGCTAGGGTTCCGTCACGTCTAACCAACTCCAGATTAGCCACTGAAAGGGCAGAGTTATATGTAGAATAGGCAATAGCCCTTGACAGAACTCTCAAAGACGTTTGTACGTCCTGAAATTCTTGCCCTTCAAGGCGTCACGACAATGTTCTGGTAAGGTGATCTGCGTACGAGAGTGTGTCTAATTTAGCTCTATTCGAAGATATTGTAGTTTCCAAGGTAGAGCTATGAATAGACATAGACGACGGAATGGATAATTCAAGGTCTTCAGTCTGGTCGTCTAGACGCAGAGGAACTCTCTGAACGCCCTGTCCTGCCGTTTCAAATCTATTCCTAGAATTAATGAAAGGCAGATTAAGAGCATTAGGAAGGCTGACTTGCCCGATTTACCAGCAAGTTTATTGATAGCGTCATTCAAAAGTTCAAATGTCCGTGAGACATTCCTGGACTGAGACGGAAACTCAGGGACGGTGTCCCTAAACCGATTAAAAAATTTGGTGTCCAGTGGTGCTATAAGCCTCCTATCAGGCTGAGCAGCATCCTGGTCCGCTGGAACAACATCAGGAAGAAAATGCCGGATTAACTCAACGGCGATTTTGTGTTGTTCCGAAAGGGAGAACTCCAATTCATCCATATCCCTTTCACCATCCTGACGGACCTCCTGAATATCTTGGTCGTCCGCTCCCGATCCAGCTGCGGAACGCACCGACCCAGCATCATCAGGTTCTTCCTGCTCTGATAGGCTTCTACCGGATGCTGCTATGATTTGTGCTATCTGTGATAGCACGTCCGTTAACGAGGCCTGAGGAGCTGCGGTCTTGCGTGATTTAGCCGCAGGAAGCTCCGTGGATGTTGTCTCTTGCATACTTCTCTTATGCAAACGTCCCGATGAAGGCAGCCTCGAATCCTTGGCTATCGGATGGCGTGACCTGGCTGTCAAGGAATCTCTGGAAGGCAATGCCGGCTGGATATTGGTGGTCACGTAGCCAAGTGTGGTCGAGTGCGCTGACGAGAGGAGGAAGAAGCCCTTGATATAGTCTCTCTGGACTGTTTATACACTGGAGCATCCCGAGGGGTGGACGTAAGCTCCGACTGAGGAACGTTTTGTACAACATCCGGACCGCGATGTTGTACGAGAGAGAGACCTCTCTCGCTCGCAGCCCATGCGGAGCTGGATGAGCTAGGAACCGAACCCAAAGGCTTCTTCCATCCTAAACCAAGATCCGTCATCACTGGGTGTGCCTGTGGAATGTTTTTTTGTGCTCGCAACACCCTTATTTCAGTCCTGGACCGCAATGGACGAACCCGGGTGCTGTACCATTCGGTAAATGGACGCGACACCGGGCGAGCTAGCGGATGTAGATGGCAATGCCGTCGACCCTACTAGGGGCCTCTTAGGCAATTGCCGTATATCCATGAGCACTTTTGCCGCTAGCTCTTCTCTGGATTATGATGACGGGCGCACACTGGAAGACGACATCACGGAAACATCACCCAAATCTTGTTCCCCTGAAAAAGAGAGTGAAAAACTTGAGTGACCTTGCGGGGAGAGGACCTGCATGTCCTTCTCCCCGCTAACAACATACCATGACACATGTGTCCAACGTTTGTCATCCCAATTGCTACATATAGAACAAGGGTTGGTGCAGGTACACTGACTACAATTAATGCAGAAATCATGAGAATCAGAGGAAGACTTCCTTCCATTACAATTTGAACAATAATCTTTCATTGTAAAAATAATCAATCATAGTACCCACAATAAACCTTGCAAACAAAGATACATAGTATAAAAATCCATTATAATAATATGAAAAAACAAAGGGAACCCAGAGCCCAAATGGATCCCAAAAAAGTCTAAGTGTGGACGAAAATTTTAAATCATTCTGAAAAAATTAATGTAACACTTACGGACAATATTAATGTATCTTACTATGAATAATCAAGGCAGAAGACAAGGAATCACTTATCAGAAGTAACCGTTGTCAACAAAAACAAAAAGTGTAAACAAACCAGAAAACTGACTCCAGGCACTGGAAAACATGGCCCAGTAATCAGTGTCTAATTTAAACACTATCTGATGCTAAACAGGGCCTTCCCCAGAAGAGACTGCAGAGCATCAGATGGTAGATGCAGACCAAAACGCCTAAACACCCCTAGGGTGAGGACGTAAACATGGGGAAAGAACAGAAAAAATTCTGTTTCCAAGCCAAAACTCCCAAGAAATTTTTAGTAATAAAAATTACAAAAATAAGCCGAAAGCATGGGAGAATAGCTAGGGGGGAAAGAAGGAAAGGGAGAGAGGAAACACTGAACAAACAATGGAACATTCATAGCAAGAATGACAACAGCAGGGCTATGCCTCGAAAATAGGCAACATGAATAAATTTTTATAAAAAAATATTTTAAGTTACAGCCCTGAACATTGGAAACCACTGTTTTTCTCCTCTCCTCATCCTAAATGCGCTTCATATCCACCATTTCTCTCATAATTATGTGTCTGGCATCATTAAAACTGAGATTTACAGCACAAATATCAGTGATGTGACACTGTTTACAGGGCCAAACAAAGAATAACATTTTGGCGGGAATTTCGAGACCTCCTTGACACTGCGCATGCGCAGTAGAGTAAAAGTATGGAGGACCTACCAGGACATCTAATTTTCGTTTTTGATGCAAATTTTGGGGATTGGGGGGTGGGGGGGGGGGGCAAAATTTGTGTTTGGCCCTGAATTTTATGGAGTTTGCAGCAGCAACTAAGTCTGGGTCATTGGTACAGTATAAAAATATGATAAATTTTAAGTACATTGTATATTTTTTATACTTACCAATGGCCCAGACTAGCTGGTGCTAACTCAAAAATTAATCCAGGGACAAACACAAATTTTGCTCCCCAATCCCCAAAATTTGCATGCAAAACCAAAAAAATCAAGTCCTGTTTGGTCCTCCATACTTTTTAGATCTGCACATGTGCAGTATCCATGAAGGTACCAAAATTGGCGCCAACCATCATTCTTTCTACAGCTTGCCTGTTAAACAGCGGAGAGGTATGAGTGCCCATTCAGGGGAGGGCAATACCCGTCTGGGCCATTGTTAAGTATAAAAAATATACAAATTATTTAAAAATTTTTATCATATTTTTATACAACAACCAATGGCCCAGACTAGTTGAATCGTAAAAAAGCTGGAGGGCCTTGCACTTAAAGGGAAATCCAATCTCTTAATCACTTCAGTAAAGGATAGCTCCTACAGGAAAACAGGAGAAGATAGGAATTATATATGTCTTTCTCCTTTACGAGAAAAGAGAAAGGCATAACACCAACAATGTAATTGAGTATTACATAATGTATAATTTCTCCATTTAATGCCAGCATAACCCATTATGCTAATTCAGTGAAGGAAAACCAATATATAAAGATAGTCCAGAGAATGGGACTCTTTATACTCAAATTAAAAGTGTCCGAGGATTGTATATTAAAGCCCGTTTGACACGTGACATATACAAATGCTTCACAGTGAGCTACACTTTAAAAACCATACATAAATGAGGCAGTTATTGCTTCACACTGATCTACACATTAAAACCATCCCAGCACCGACTCAGGACTACTGACACCGGAGGAGGTCTTCCCTTGCTTTTCACTATAAAGCCAGAGGATCATAAAGGAAAAAAACATCCCACTCCCCTTTCCCTTGTTCTGAGGTAAATATCCTCAGAACGAAGAGGGCAGTGGAACAGTGTCAATGCTGGAACAGACTGCCTAAATACCTACAGACATAATCATTAATGGATGACATTCTGAGCAACAGAAAGAGGACCCAAAGATCTAAGGTCACCGGAGATGAACTCTAAATTTCTCAGGTAAAACTTGGTAAATGAAGAGGGCTGTGTCCAGTACACAGCCTTCATGAGATCAGCAATGGCTATACTGTTGGAATAAGCCCAAGAAGTGGACAGTGCCCTAACCTCGTGTAATGATATCTTATCAACAGAACGATGATCCAAAGATAGATTTTCATAGGCAATGCGTATTGCCAACTGAATCCATCTAGTGACGGCATGAACAGAAATATCCTTTCTGTTAGGAATCAATGCAAGAAAGAAAAGTTTTCTTCCTTTTCTAACAAAATCTGATCGACGTTTATAAATGAGCATAGCCCTGACTGGACACAGCAAAGGTCTATGGTTATTGGAGGATGGTAGAGCCTTAATGATAATAGGCTCCGGCCGCTTGTCTGGAATCTGATTCTTAGCCCAAAACCCCAATTCCGTAGTGAGGGAATTGGTATTACCCACACTACGGTAGTGCAATTCATCAACAGATAAAGCATGAAGTTCACAGACTCTTCTAATAGATGCAAAGGCTAAGAGAAACGCTGTTTTATAGGTCAAGAATTTGAACTCTACGACGTCCAACGGCTCAAAAGAAGCTTTCTTAAGCTTCAACAGAACCCAAGCCAAATTCCACTTAGGAATTAATCTGAGGTTTCTAGGTCTATTGATAGAGAAATTTCTAACTAGCTTGGATAATGAAGTATTTGATCCAATAGCCAAGTTATCATGATGAGCGTAAGTATCTGATAGCATAGACCTATAGCCCTTAATAGTGACAGGCTGCAGTTTGAGATCGTCAAACAAGTAGACCAAGAAATCGGCAATATTTGGTATGGACGGATCGTATTCGTCTATCGACTGATCCTTACACCAACAGAAGAAAACCCTCCACTTCGCTGCGTAGTTTGACGAAGAGGAGGACCTCCTGCAGTTAGAAATTGCGTCCACTGCACGTCCTGTAAACAGTTTTCCATGCAAGAAGGACTGCACAATGGAAATACGTGAAGGTTGAGACCTTCCGGGTTGTGATGCAGTGCACTTGCCTTCACCTGATAAAGAAAGTACTCTCGTGGAGAAAGCTTCCGGGAAATGTCCCATAACAGACACCTGAGAAGATTGATCCAAGGTTTCTGTGACAACAGAGGTGCTACAAGCAGAATTTTGCAATGAGACTGTTTGATCTTTAATGGAATCTGCTGAATCAACGAAGCTGGAGGATATGCATATCCTATCATTCCGTCTTATGAGATCGACAGAGCATCTACTGTGCACGCTCGATGATCTGGGCATGGCGACATGAACGTTGGTAACTGATTGTTCAGGTATGTCGCAAAATGATCTAAAATGGGACGATCCCACTGGTAGCAAATCTGTCTGAATATTTGCTTGTTGAGAGTCCATTCCGATGGTAACAATCGACCTTTCCAAGAGAGTGAGTCTGCTCGTACGTTCAGACGACCCGGTATATGACGGACAGAGAGATGAACGGCGTGATTCATGATGTATAGGAGAATCCTCTCCATTAATTTGCATAATGGAATCGAATGAGTGTCGCCTTGGTTCCTGAGGTAAGCAACTACTGTCGAATTGTCCAACAGAATTTGAATGTGGACGTTAGCTATTAGGCAAATCCAATGTTGAAGTTCTAGCCATATTGACATCATCTCTTTGATGTTTATGTGTTTCTCTAGGAACTGAGAGTCCCAAAGACCCTGACACTTCAAGTCTGCGGGACTTAGGGTTGCGCCCCAGCCTGTCTGACTCGCATCCGTTATAATCGTGAAAGCCGGATCCGGCAGTTGCAGCAGAACTCCCTGAGTTAACCACTGAAGATCTGCCCAAATCTGAACCTTTTGTTTTACTAGATCCTTTAAAACAATACTGGTTTCGAGCGAATGTGTCTTCACACTCCAGTTCTGAGTAAAGAATATCTGGAGGAGAAGCATGTGCAGGTGGCCCATCGGAATAAGATCCACAGCCGATCCGCACAGCCCCATCAGTCGCATGAATTCCCTCGCTGTTAATGCGTCTGAGTGTAGACAAAAGCGAGCTTAACAACTGACTAATTTCGCTCTGGATAACGGCAGATGAACCAGATTGTTGTGAGTCTCGAAGCTCTTTCCCAAGTGAGTGAACGACTTGGACGGAGCTAGATCCGACTTTTTCTCATTTACGATGAAACCGAGACGTCGGAGTAATAGAAGCAGACTCTGAACATCGTTCTGAAGTATAATTCTGTTGCCGTATCTCTGCAGAATGTCGTCCAAGTAAGTCGATGTTACCGCAGATGAATGAGCTTGGAAGTATGACATAACCGAGTTCATTATTCGAGTGAAAGCCCAGGGAGCCAGGTTCAGACCAAAGTACATTGCTCTGAACTGATAAACCTTCCCTTGTACGGAAAACTGCAGGTACTTTCTGCATGCCGGATGTACCAGGACATGAAAGTAAGCGTCCTTTATAATGGTCTCCATGTGGAACTTTGGAGCCACGATAAGCTTGTTTATCCAGCTCAAGTCTATTACCGGTCGGAACGAGCCGTCTGGCTTTGGTACGGGGAACAGGTAACTGTAAAAACCTTGAGAACTTGAGATTCTCGATGACCTCTATTGCTTCCTTTGATAAGAGAGCCTGTACCTCCGCTAGGAGAGACTCTCTTTTTAAAAGATCTTATGGAAGATTTGTCCAATGCAGACATCCTGTTAGTGGGGGTTTCGCTCGGAATGATAGCCATAGGCTGTCCAAGACTACACTTCTCACCCACTGGTCTTCCGTGACTGCTATCCAGTTTTTCGCGAAGCTTGATAACCTTCCGCCAACTGGCAAGCAATTGAGGTCTTGAACATCACCTGTAGGACTTGGCAGGCTTACAGGAGGAGAAACTACTTCCTCCCCGTGAATATCCTTGCCCAGTAGGCTTAGTGGAGTCTGACCGATAGTCCTGATCATACTTACGCCCATTTCCCGAGTCGCTATATTGACGACCTCCGGACTAATTGTATGAGGGTTCCTTGCAACCTCGCGAGAAGTTCCCTTTTGATGATTTTGATTTAGAATGTCCTTGCTTACTCCGGTCTGCTGAAGCGGGTTGTTGAGAGCTGACTTCGATAGCAGAGCACTGGACGCTTTCTTAGTAGCTTGTTCGTATACTAACGAAAGCTTATTATCAAAGATAGTATGTCTGGAGACCGGAGCGCCCCGGAGAGAGCTTTTCACCTTGTCAATATAAGTGATGACGACGCAAGGGAAGCATCACATCTAATTAACTCCAGATTAGCCACTGTCAGGGCAGGGTTATACGTGGCATACATGATTGCCCTGGAAAGAACTCCAAGAGAGGTACACACATCCTCAAATTCCTTCCCGTTGAGATGTTGTGCCATAGCTCTTGTAAGGTGATCTGCGTAGGACATTGCGTCCAAATTCGCTCTATTCGATGAAATTGCAGCTTCCATTACATCTGAGCGAATACTGAATGATGCAGATAAGGATATATCTAAATCCCCAGCCTGCTCATCGAAATGCAGTGGAGCTCTCTGCACATCTTCTCCAACCGTTTTAAATGAACGTGGTCCAAGGAATGGTATATTTATGGAAGATGTTGACAAGAAACCACCTTTTTTCCTCGCACTTGAGAGGTTAAATAAGGCGTTGTCTACATGGCCGAAGGCCTGCGACACCTGCCTAGACTGAACTGGGAAAGAAAGAACTTTTTCCTTCCTCTGTATAAAGTCTGCGTCTAGAGACGCCAGCGGTTTCTCTCTTGTTGTCGCAGCTTGCTGAATCGGTGGAACAAACTCAGAGCAGTATTGATGGATAAAATCCATCGCAACCATGTGTTGCTCCGAAAGGGAAGGGTAATCCTCTTCCTTATCCCTTTCACCATCCGAGTGAATCAGTTGCGAATCTCGATCCATTGCATCTGGGCAAACAGACAACTGGACCGACCCAGAACCGTCCGACAGCTCAGGTTCTGAGTCTGAGGGAGGTTGCTCCCACACTTGCTGGGATGCTGCGATCATCTGCGCAATCTGCAACAGCAAGTCCGTCATCGAGGCCTGAGGAGCATCGGTTTTCTGTTTCTTAGTCGCTTCCTGCTTCTGGGACAGCGTTCCGGAGATGGATCTCTTCTCCGAACGCCCCAATGGTCGATGCCTTGGCTCCTTAGCTACCGGATGGTCCGACTTCATGGGCGAAGAGTGGTTCCTTCTTTGCGCAGCAGGCTGGATATCCGAAGTCGGGTAGCTAGGATGTGGTTGTGTGTGCGTAATGATCGTAGCAGCAAAAGCCGTGACTGTAGCCAAGGCCGGCTGCAGTCTAGACGGTGCATCATGAGCGGCAGGTGTGGACGTATGCTCCGGTCCGCGCAAGTTTTTCATAACAACATCTGGCTCCAGATGTTGCTGGGTTAGAGAGGGACCTCTCCCAGCCTCGCGACAAAAAACTTGCTGGCTTCCTTCCTAGTTCCGTCGTCGGTGAGCTTGTTTTGTTTTTAAGGTGCTCGCTCTACACACTACACTTCCTTCGACCGCAACGGACATACCCGGTGTCACAGCTCCCACAGATGGAGTAACCGCTTCACCAGTCGAGCTAGCTGCTGGCAAAGGATTAAAACCATAGCCCAGTGGCCTTATCCATTGCCTAGTATTCAAGAGCACCTTAGCAGCTAGCTCCGTTTGCTCATCAGAGTGCGTCGACGGTAGCACACTTTTAGTAGGTGTCACATTACCATCACCATGTTCTTGTTCCTCTGAAAAAGAAACTGAAAAACTTGAATGCCTTTGCGGCGAGAGTACCAGCATTGGCCTCTCACTGCTAACAATGTACCATGACACCCGCGTCCAACGTTTATCATCCCAATCAACACATGTAGGACAAGTATTTGTAGGAGTACATCGACTACGGGCAAGGCAACATGCATGTAAATCGGAGGAACACTTCCTCGCCTTGCATTTTGAGCAATAAGCTTTCATGATTAATCAATACAAAGTCGATCGAACTCCCACAAACTCCACAATAAATATATGAAAAAGATACATAATAATCAACAATCGAAATCGAAAAATTAAAATCAAAAAAATTTTCAAAAATATTTTGACAAAAGCCCAAGTTTCCAAAGGGACCATGTAGAGCCCAAGGGTATCCTGATAGAGCCTAAGTGTGGACAAAATTCCAAAATTATTGCTACACTACCGGAACATTAATTAATATATCTTACAACAATCCTTCAGTAATAATAACTAAATACTACATATATTTAAAGACATTGCCAATGTAAACAACGTCAAGGAAAAAACCAGAAACAAGACATCAGGCACAGAACAAAAAGGCCAAAGTCAGTAACAGATTTTAAAGATACCAAATGTAAAGCAAGATCTTCAAAATAAGAAAATACATCGGATAGAAGATGCATGATCCAAATGACCCAACACCCCTAGGGGATAAACAGAATAAACATTCTGTAATACATGTTAAACTCCCAAGAAATGTAATACAAAATTTCAATAAAAATAAGCAAAAAAGCTTGGAAGTTTAACAGGAGTACTTCAAGGAAGGATGGGGAAGGAACACTTAACAAACAGTGGATAAATCATTAGCAAGAATGATGACCGTCAGGCACATGTCCCTGTCAGTTACCAGAGAGCCCTTTCCCCTGAACGTTCCTAACCACCATTGTTCACTTCCATCATCCAATTATGTCCTTGGATCCACCAATTTTACCATTGATTTGTGTCTGGCATCCTCAAAAATGAGATTTAAAAGCACAGGTGTCAGTTGAATGTTGCTGACTTCAGGGCCAAACAAAGAATGGCGCCAATTTTGGTACCTTCCTGGATACTGCGCATGCGCAGATCTAAAAAGTATGGAGGACCAGACAGGACTTGATTTTTTTGGTTTTGCATGCAAATTTTGGGGATTGAGGGGCAAAACTTGTGTTTGGCCCTGGATTAATTTTTGAGCTAGCTCCAGCTAGTCTGGGCCAGTGGTGTTGTATAAAAATATCATAGAATTATCAGTGAATAGTTAACTCCCTGCACAATGTTAAAATAATGAAATTTCAAGTAGCAATTTTTCCCATAATGCAACTAGGCATTTAACCAATTCAATCTCGTTTGACATGTCTCAATGAACAAAGTTGAACATAATTGAATTCTAAAAATTTCTTGTTGCATTATGAGAAAAACATGCAGCTTGAAATTTATATAATGGGCAAGGGGTTCAAGTTGGATGATTTTAGCAGTCATATTGACTGGAAAACTCACTTACCTGATAAATATGGAAGATTCTCAGCATGATATTACCAACATGAAACTGTTTCACATTGAAATTTTTGTACGGATGGTCTTCTCTTACAAGAGCTTCCAATGCCAGGAACAACAGATCAATCACAGCTGATTCCGCTTTTTCCCAGATTTTCCAGTATAACAGTAAATGACTGATAATGTCAACATTACATACAATAGCTTCTGTATTTTTTCGAAGAACTGGTTCTCCTAAAGCAGCTATCCGAAAAAGAGGTTCTGATAAACAAGCATCAATAACTGCCTGAAATTGAAATGGTGCAAGAGATTTCAAAGAACTAGAACTAACACTTGAAGTGATTAACCTTTTACCCAATGTAATGTCAAAATATCACATTCAATTTTCATTATTTTTTCATTTTTTTTTGTCTCAAAACATAGCTTACGAGCCCTAACTGGAACGAGCTCATCGTGCTCATTCCAATGAGGGGCCATAAGGTATATTATTGACACACAAAGTGAAAAAAATAGTTATTTAAAAATTTTGTTTTCTAGTGTCGTCTTCCTTTCGTGTTAGATAAAGTATTAATACTCCCACTTAGGGCTTTCCAGAATGCTCCTCTGAATGAGGAACTGTCAAAATCAGTACAGAAATGTAGGAAGAGTTGCATTTCATACAGTAATCAAAATTAAATCTAAGTTCAAAGGGAGATATGTTGGTGAAAATTGTCATAGCTTGATATGTCAGAAATCTGCATGTATCCAATTACAAGTCAACATGTACGAACAGTTTCATCAAATTCAAATCAGCCATGTAGGATGAGTTGCATGCAGAATTTATACAGAAATCTGCATTAAATCAAAGTTCAAAAGACGATAACCTGCTTACAATCATTGCAGAATATAAATTCTGGAAGATGAACATGTTCGCTCATTTGTGATCATGTTTGAGAACTTTCATCAAAATCAATTCATAAAAGAAGATGTGCATAATCTCACAGAAATCTATAATAAATCTTTAAGCGCAAAGGGAGATAACCTGGTTGAAAACACTGCAGATTAAAAACTTGGAATATGTGCAAGTTTACTTGCAGGGTTCCCATTGATAACAGAGAATCAAATTTAAGCAATATTAAACCCTTTACCTAACATGAAAGGCAGACGACACATGGAAACAAAATTCTCGAAAAACTATTTTTAAAATTTTTTTTTGCATCAACAACACAGCTTATGACCCCTCATTGGAGCAAGCTCATGTTTTAGAGACAAAAAACGAAAAAATAATTAAACTTGATTGGTAATTGTTGTGAATCCCACTGGCCGGTTTTGGCTGTTACAGTGGGTAAAAGGGTTAAGCACTTTTCAAGGAATTTGACAACAATTTTAAGAACTATCAGGGTTGTACAAATGGAGGGATGGATTATTTTGTTTGCTCGCCATTCACTTAATAAAAAATAAGGTGACCAATTTTTCATTCATCAACATTACTAGATCTTCGACAAACAGTATTACTCAAAATGCACTTTTTTTCATTTAACTGTTTTGAGTGCCCGAAGCAAAAATCAGGGCTTTCAACAAATGATGGTACTAGTGCAAAATCCAACTATTGGAGAGTGCCTGGGGCAATCTCCAATAATTTGTTATAAAACAAATTTTGATGAATAATTCGGACCACCAAAAATAATCTAGCCCTCAACCAGTTAACCCTTCCCAGAAGCATGAACTACTTTGTAATAATGATAAAATGGACTGTTAATATGATATGATGATGAAATGCTGTGATGTTACTCACTGTTGGAAAGGGCTCTCTGGTAACTGACAGAAACTCATGAAATAAACTGCAGTGGTCTAGAATCTATACACCAGACTAAAGTGGGCTATCATGAAATTTCTTGTCTCAGAGGGTATAGGAAAACTGAATTCAATTACTTTTCAAAGGCGGTAGTGGAAATCAAGTATTTTTCTACAATAGAAACAAATTGAAGTGCTTCTCAAGGAAAGAGCTAAATATCAAGGACTATCCCTTTGAGTGAGAACCATAACTTATTAGTGTTCATGTACGAGAAGTTTTAACAAAATTGTTTCATAAATGTAGGAAGAATTGCACACACAAGAATCTCATATAGAAATCCCAAAACAATCTAAGTTTACCCTTTACCTAACGTGAAAAACAGATGACACCTGCAAACAAAATTCTTGAATAACTAATTTTGTTCATTTTTTGTCTCAAAAACATAGGTTATGAACCCTCATTAGAACGAGATTGTTGAGATCGTTCCAAAGAGGGGTCATAACCTATGTTTTTGAGACAAAAAATGACAAAATAATAAAAATTAATTGGCGATTTTTGTGAGTAGCACTGACTGGTTTTGGCTGTTACATTGGGTAAAGGGGAAATAACCTAGTTAAAATTGTTGTTTACTTGTTATGCTCACATTTGAGAAGTTTCATCCAATTTGATTCATAAATGTCGGAATAGTTTGGCATTCAAAAATCTCATATACAAATCTATATTATATCTTTAAAGTTGAAGGGGAGATAACCTGGTTAAAATGGTTGCATACGGAAATTTAGAAATATGTACATGCTCACTTGTCAGTGCCAGGTTTTTGAAGTTTTATCAAAATCGGCTCATTAATGTAGGAGTTGCATACACAAGAATCTCATATACAAATCTATATTAAAAATTCAAAATTGAAGAGGAGATGAACTAGTTAACCCTTTACCTAACGTGAAAAGCAGACGATACTTGCAAACAAAATTCTAGATTAACAAATTTTTTGTCTGAAAAAAATAGGTTATGATCCTTCTTTGAAACGAGCTCGACAAGCTCATTCCAAAGAGGGGTCATAACCTATGTTTTTGAGATAAAAAATGAAAAACATAATGAAAATTAATTTGCGATTTTTGTGAATAGCACTGGACGGTTTGGGTTGTTACATTGGGTAAAGGGTTAAAGTTATCACACATTAAAAATTTGGAAATAGGTGCATGATCACTTATTAGTGGTCATATTTCAGAAGTTTTGCAGAAAATGGAGGAAGAGTTGTGCACACAAGAATTTTGGACAGATTTATGTACAGGGTGACAACAATAGAGCTCACCCTATCATCTTTGAAGTAGGTATGTAATAAATACGACTAGAGTTTAAAAATTGAAAGCAGCCAGGATATTAACAACAGAAACCATTGCAAAGCTATAATTTGAAGGGTATGTTTTGTTTGTTTTTGCATCACAGTATACAATACAGGATGGCTGGCTGTGGTACAATATCTTAACACTGATCTACATATTATGATGTAAAATCAATCACCACCATCTTGAAATTTTAACAAAAAACATCGAAATGACTATAAGGCCACATAAAATAAACTATTTGATTCTCAGGCAATTTATTTTTCAAATCAGTGAAGTAGGGAGGGTTTTATTATTTATTTTTTTCTTGCACATAGTGAACACGGAATGAGAGGATTTCTGTGGTCTTTTCATACACAATGTATAGAAAGTACATAATTATACAAATAAACTCATACAGTTTCAGAATAAAACTGTTTTGCATCTTTAATTATGCTCTTCACATTTCAATTATATACATCAATCAAAAAATGTAATAACTTTTGAGTCTCATGATTTTGTGGTAAAATTGGAAGACAGTGCAAGGTAATAAAAACGTCTAATGTGGGGGTTCAATTTCAATGAGGGTTTGCTTCAGAATTAAAACATTTAAGGCCTATAAAAAAAAACATTTCTTGTTTCTCAGGCAATTTTTCATCAATTTTATGATGAGGGAGTGTGGCTTTTTTCACCCCTTTTTGTTTATTCACAAAACAGTTCTGAAAATAGTAGAAATCAGAAATTTAACTACTTACACTATCATGTGGCAAACAACATTTTCAGCAGTGAAAATTTCCCAATAATGAAGTTGAAAATTTAACCAACTATATCTTGTTTGACAGAGCTCCATGAGCTCTGTCAAACAAGGTATAGATGGTTAAAAATTTGTCCTACAAGTGCAAAATAGTGTCATAGAAGAGACTTCCAGGTGAAAAAAAAGGTGATGAGGCAGATTTTCTATGACGAGAAGTAATATCACAAATCATATTTTAGATATTGAACTCTGGGGATTGCTTTGTGCTGTGTTTTCCTACTCAAATGACAACATGACTTTCTGTATAGTGTTGTTAGTTACCTTTGGTGCCAGTTGTCACCTTGGTTAAAGTAAATATGTGATGGCTTTGAAATCCAGCTTTAAAAACAGCTCATCAAATCTTGGGACTTGCTCATTCATTTTACTCTGGGTAGAAAAAACTGTTAATCAACATTTTCAGAACAAAAGACATCTTGACTTGTCTTGTTATAATGTGGCAAAAATGTTTACAATTGAAAAGACTTTTAACTCCTTGCATGCTGGTGGCAGATATTCACACCACAAGAATCTCTTGCCACTGAAATAAGTATAATTTGTGCACAATTAACCAAATTTTTGATAGACAAATTGTCCAGCAATTTCTGGAGTCAAACTTTTATGAATTTTTCATCAAATCTAGTCATGGCTGCTCAACAGCAGCTATGACTAGATTTGATGAAAAATATTTTTAAAATACTCAGCAGGTAAAGGGTTAAGGGTTAAGAAAAAATTGAGGGTGTATTTCCTTATGCATTGTTTTACAGATCTGGCCAAGCTGTGAGGTAAGTTCAGAAAAAGTAAAGTGCAATATTCATCTAACAGAAATTACCTTGAGTGTATACACACCAACTGCACTCCTTGAACTGCTTAGTACTTTACACAGCATTGCACAAATACCATCATATTCAACAGTTAGCTTCGGGCAGTGGTTGAGCAATGTGAAGAAAATTTTTATTGATTTGGCTTGAATTTTTTCAACACAAACTCTGTTTTCATCTGTTATATTGGAGCCAGACATTTCAAATACCTACAATTATTTTTAAAAATGGTTACTGCACTCATAATTTCGAATATGGTGACTGCGGTTATCATTCTAAAAAAAATACTGCTTACTAATGATCATAAAAACAAGAGGACCGAAGTGGCCTGAAGTGCTTACCTGAAAAAGACCCATTGAATTTCCACAGAGCAATAAAGTGAAATGGGTTAAAATGACTGAAAGCCTGATTAGTAAAAATATCATTTGAACTACCTTGAATCTGACCTCCTAAATGGTTTCATTTTCCAATCAACAGATTCTGACGGTTAATATAAAGAGTTATAAAGAATAATACTCATAGTGCACCATGTTAAAATTCAGGCTCTTACAGAGAGCCCAAATATTAACTCAGGGACTTGATTTGAAAAAAAATTGAATCTGACCCCCCCATGAGAATATTGTATTCTAAAAATCAAAAGATTTTAAAAGAATATTCCTCATATTGCACCAACGATAAAAGTTTGGCCCCCATTGGGAGCCTGAATATGAACCCAGGGACCTGATAAGAACAAATTTAAATCTGAACACCCTAAGGATGCTGATAACAAATATTTCAAGATTTTGACTAATGGATTTGAACAAGATGATTTTTAAAGCATTTTCAACATATTGGTCTAAGTTAAAATATCATTAAATACAGGTTCTGATACAGAGCCCAACTATGAATACAGGGACTCAGATTTGAATTTGCCATCCATAAATATGCTAACTGGTGGATTGGAAGACGATTGTAAAACAGTACTCCTCATATTGCACCAAGTTAAAATTTGGGCTCCCATACAGAGTCCATATGTGAACCCAGGGACCTGATATGAACAAACTTGAATCTGCTCCTCCTAAGGATGTTGAATATCAAATCCCCCCATCCCATCCCCATTTGAGAATGCTGTGCAACATATATCAACAAAATTTGACTGATGGATCTGAAGATAAAGAATTTTCCTCATATTGCACTAAGTTAAAATTCAGGCTCTGATATATGAATTCAGAGACTTGACTTGAACAAACTTGAATCTGATCCTCTTAAGGATATTGGATATCAAAAGATTCTGATGAGTACTTCTGGAGCAGAACATTTTTTTTAATTTTAAAAATATGCTGACTTAGTATTTTTCCAATTCCCCTCAGGGTACCCAATGATATAACCGATTGGAATATTTTTGCCCATTCGATTCTTCTGGTTATAAGGGTGCTTCATACCAAATAACTGTTCTCTGTTCAGTGCAGTTTTGGAAATATGGGCGTTTGAAAGGTCTTTTATTTTTAGCTCCTGGGGTTCTCATAGGTATGCAAAAAGTTATTTTTTTGCATGAATCAAGTACTTATGATCCAATAATAATGTATAGCAAATTTTGTTTAAATCAGCCAATCGGTTCTGAAACTTAAAAAATTTATAGTAATTTATATATTTTTTATACTTACTAATGACCCAGACATAGCTGGTGCTAACTCTTAAAAATATAGGGCCAAACACAAATTTTGCCCCCCAATCCCCAAAATTTGCATCTAAAACCAAAGAAAACATGTCCTGAATGGCCCTCCATACTTCACCTCTACTGAGCATGCGCAGTGTCAAGGACGTCCCGAAATTGGCGCCATTAATCATTCTTACCATCAGTGCCTGGTAAGCGCTATGTCCTCAGCGGGGAGGTATGAGTTCCCAACTCCTGGGAGGGCCATCCCCGTCTGGGTCATTGGTAAGTATAAAAAATATATAAATTACTATAAATTTTTTAACATTTTTATACTGTACCAATGACCCAGACATAGCTGAATAGTAAAAAGGCAGGAGGCCCAGGACATAGAGGAAAATCCAATAAGCTCAACTATATAAAATAGAGTCATCTCCTGGAGGAGAAAAGGAGAAATAGGCTCCACGTGTATCTTTCTTATTTATGACAAATTAGAAAGACACAATATCCTCTATAATTGAGCATCATAACATCCATGTTCTCTATTAATATCCAGTATAATTCTTATACTAATTATTTTTAAAGTAAGCCAATAAATAAAGTTAGTCCAAAGAACTGAGACTCTTTATACTCTTTTAAAAGTGTCCGAGGATAGTATAATAACATCCGTTTGACACATGACATATTCAAATGCTATACTTTAAAACTATGACATGAATGAATTTAAAAACATAACTTTCACTTAAGAAACCATCCCAGTAACAGCTCAGAATTGCTAACTCCGGAGGAAGTATCCCCTTGTTTTCATAATAAAACAGGTGACCCAAGGGAACACCCACCCCCCCCCCCCCCCTTTTTCTTGCCCTGGGTCAAATAGCCCAGAGCGAAGAGGGCAGCAGGACGGAGTCACTGCCGGAACATAAAGCCTACATAGCTATAGTTGCAATTGTTAAGTGATCGACTTTCTGAGCAGCTGATAATGGACCTAAATAATGCAGGTCTCCTGAAATGGATACAATATTTCTGAGATAAAAATTCGTGAATGTGGATGGCTGAGACCAATATGCAGCCTACTTAATCTATAATAGCAAAACTATATGTCAGCCCAAGATGTAGAAGCGCTCTTACTTCATGAGCCGAAATCTTAAGCACAGACTGCTGAGTTAAGGATAGATTATCCTAAGCAGTACTGATAGTTAACTGAATGCATTAAGTAATAGAGTGGACCGTAATGACCTATCTATTAGGCATCAGAGCCAGAAGAAGCTTTACGTCCTACTGATAAACTGAGATCTGTTAATAAATACATAAAGGTCTATCCGGACAGAGTAAAGGCCTATGCCCGCTCGAAGACGGAAGGACCTTAAAAACAATAGGTTCCGGATATCATTAGGAGCCTGATTCTTAGCCAAAAATACAACATTAGTAGTAAAGGTAATAGAGTTCCCGATACTACGAAAGTGAGAATCGTCCACCGATAGTGCATGAAGCTCACTGAGTTTTCAGCAGAAGAGAAGACTAAGAGAATTGCTGCCTTAAAAGGCCAGAATTTGAAACTACTGTCTCAAGGGGTTCAAATGGTTGCTTTAGTTAATAAGAACCCAAGCTAAATTCCGAATAGGAATTAATCTAACGATTCTAGGTCTCTTATCGAAAAGTTTCAAACTAACTTAGATAAAGAGACATTAGGCTCCCTTGTAAACTATCATGGTGTGCATAGGTATCAGATAACATAGACCTATAACCTTTAAAAGTAACTGGCTGCAGATGATCTCGTTAAACAAGTATACTAGAAAGTTTGCAATGTCTGGTATGGAGGGATCAAAAATATCAACATAAAGATCCCTACACCAACGACGGAAGACCCTCCACTTTAGCCGCATAGTATAGCGAAGAGGAGGTCCTTCTACAGTTAGGAATCGCGTCCACTGCTCGTCCTGTACAATGCTTGCCATGCAAGAAGGACCGCACAACAGAATACGTGAAGGTTGAGACCTTGCGGGTTGTGATAAAGTTGACACGATTTCCCCAGCGAAAAGAGATCCTCTCGTGGAGGAAGTTTCTGCAGTAAGTCCCACAGTAGACATCTAAGTAAATTTATCCACCGTCTCTGTGGAGACAGAGATGCTACCAACAGAATTGTATTATGAATGAATAATCCTAGCAATACTTGCTGAATCAACAGCGCTGGAGGATATGCATATCCTATCATCCCGTCCTACTAGATCGATAGTGCGTTCACTACATATGCTCGGGGATTTGGACACGGTGACACATACGTCTACAATTGATTGGAGAGTTGTGTCGCAAATAAATTTATCACTGGGCGCTCCCATTGATAGCAAATCTGATTGAATACTTGTTTGTTGATAGTCCATTCCGACGGCAACAAACGACCCTTACGTGAAAGGGAGTCTGCTAATACGATCCGACGACCGAGAATATGACGAACCGAAACAGAACTTGGTGTTCTATAACAAACAGAAGGATTCTTTCCGTTAAAATCAATAACGGAACCAAATGAGTGCCTCCCTGTTTCCGGATATACGCAACTACTGTCGTATTATCGGACAAGATTGAACATGCGTTTCTGAATAAAATTCATCCAATGACGTAGTGCAAGCCAACATAATATTCTTCCTTGGAAGTAAAGAGCTTGCCTAAAAACTGCGGAACCCAAAGACCCTGGCACTTCGAATCCGTTGGGATCAAAATTATGTCCCAACCTGTTTGACTGGCATCCGTCATAATCGAAAAACTCGGATCTGGCAACTACAGTGGAACTCTCTGAGTCAACCACCAAATGTTTGCCCACGTCTGAATCTCTTGTTACACTTGATAGACAAGAGAACGTGTATATCGAGCAATTCAAGATTGCTGAAAGGTTGCCGTCGAAGAGAAGCTTCTCGGAAGCGACTCTGAGAGAGTTCTTAACCTTACTATCCACGCGCGTGGATGTAGCTAGGGCTGCGTCACGTCTAACCAACTCCAGGTTGCCACTGAAGGGCGGAGTTATACGTGGAAAAACTACTGCCCCTGAAAGAAATCTCATTGAGGATCATATCCTGGAATTCTTTCTCTTGAAGACGTAATGATAACGTCTCAGTAAGGTGGTGTACGTATAATACAGCGTCTAAGTTAAGTCTATTATACATCATTGTCGTTTCCAACATCGTGGTTGGAATTGACATAGACGGCGAAAAAGATAATTTGCAGTCTTCAGTCTCGCCGTCTTAGACGCAAAGGAACTCTCGGTAAGCCCAGTTCTGCCAATAAACAATTATTTCCTAGAATTCACGAAAGGCAGAATAGAGCATTGCAGACAAGAAACTAGACTAGCATGTTAATAGCAAGCTTATATATATATAGCGTCGTTCAATAATTTGAATGTTCTAAAGACATTATTGGACTGCGTCGGCAACTCAGGGACAATGTCCCTGAACCGATCCAAAACTCTGTGTCCAATGACGCTATTAGTCTCTTATCCAGCATCGCAGCAATGTAGTCTGACGGAACAACCTCTGGAAGATAATGCCGGAAGAAATGTATGGCAGCTTCTGTTGTTCCGAAAGGGAAAGCTTGAAATCGTCCGAATCCCTTTCGCCATCCTGTCGGACCCTATGAAATGTTCGGTCGTCCGTACCTGATGCAACAGCGGAGTGCACCGACCCAGCGCCGTCGGATTATTCATGATCCGACCGAGAATCTGTCGTTTGCTGGGATGCTGCGATAAGCTGTGCTATTTTGGATAGCACGTCCGTCACGGAGGCCTGTGGAGAAGCGGTCTTACTATGCATTGCCGCTGGAAGCTCCGTGTTCATTACCCGGTGCATACTTCTATTATGCGAGCGACCGGAGTGTGCAGGCCTCGTGTCCCTTTGCTACCGGATGGCGTGACCTGTTCGGCGTGGAATCACTGAATGACGAAGCTGGCCGGATATTCGAGGTCACGTAGCCAATGTGCGGTCGTGTGCGCTGCTGTGAGGATGAGGAAGCATTATCGACAGTCACTCGGACTGTCTATATAACGGAGCGTCCCGAGTGGCGGACATACGCTCCGAAGGTGAAATGTCTGTACCACAACATCCGGTCCCATATGTTGTTGCACGAGAGAGGGACCTCTCTCGCTCGCCGCCCGGACGGACCGAACGAGCTAGGAACCGGACTAACAGGCTTCCTCCGCTCTCTCCTCTAATCCGTCATCACTGGGTGTGTACTAAAGTCTATTATGGTGCTCGCATCACCCAAATCTCCTTCCTAGACCGCAACGGACGAACCCGACTGCCGAACCATTCGATGAATGGACGCTACCCGGGTGAGCTAGCGAATGTCAACTCCGTCAATCCTACTAGGGACCTCTTAGGCGATTGACGTAATCCATGAGCACTAATAGCCGCTAGCTCTTCATTAACTATGACGACAGAGGCACACTTTTGAAAGACATCTCAGTAATTTTGCGAACAAGAAACCAGACATGCTTGTACATAGCAAGCATATAAGAAATATATATAGCGTCGTTCAATAAATCGAACGTATCTGAGACATTATTGGACTGTGTCGGAACTGAGGGATGATGTCCCTGAACCGAACCAAAAATTTCTAAGTCCACCGACGCTATCAGTTTCTTATCCGGTATCGCAGCATTGTGGTCCGACGAAGAACCTCTAGAAGATGAAGTCGGATGACATATACAGCAGCTTATGTTGTTCCGAAAGGGAAAGCCCGAAAACCTCCGAATCCCTTTCGGCATCCCGTCGGACCGTATGAAATTTTCGGACGTCCGCACCTGATGCTTCCGCGGAGCGTCCCGACCCAGCGTCGTCGGATATTACATTATGCGACAGAGATTCTGTCGTTGCTGGGATGCTGCGATAAGTTGTGCTATTTGGGATAGCACGTCCGTCACCGAGGCCTGTGCAGAAGCGGTCTTACAATGCTTTGCCGCTGGAAGCTCTGTGTACGTTGACTCCCACATACTTTCTTATGCGAACGTCCGGAGTCTCCAGGCCTCGTGTCCCTGGCTATCGGATGGCGTGACCTGGTCGCTGAGGATTCTCTGATTGGCGAAGTTGACTGGATATCGGAGGTCACGTAGCCAAGGTGCGGTCGTGTGCACTGCCATGAGAATGAGGAAGCCTTATTGACAGTCTCTCCGGACTGTCTATATAACGGAGAGTCCCGAGTGGCGGACGTATGCTCCGAATGCGAGACATTTTGTACCACAACATCTGGGGCCAGATGTTGATGTACGAGAGAGGGGCCTCTCTCGCTCGCAGCCCGGATGGGCCTGGACGAGCTATGAACCGGACTAAAAGGCTTCCTCCGTTCTCCCCTCTAATCCGCCGTCACTGGGTGTGCACTTGGTTATTTTATAGTGCTTACATCACCCAAAACTCCTTCTAGACCGCAACGGACGAACCCGGCTGCCGAACCATTCGATGAATGGACGCTACACCGGGCGAGCTAGCGCACGTCAAAGGCCGTCGAACCTACTAGGGTCCTCTTAGGCAATTGACGTATTACATGAGCACTTTTCCGCTAGCTCTTCATTAATTGTGACGACGGAGGCACACTTTTTGGAAGACATCACGGATACATCACCCTGATCATGATCGTCTGAAATAGAGATTGATAAAGTAGAGTGACCCTGCGGGGAAAGGACCGGAATGGCCAATTCCCCACTAACATACCGTGACACATGCTTCCCATGTTGTCATCGAAATCAACACATACAGAACAGGAGTTAGTGAGAGTACACTGACTACATTATACAATGATTATGAAAGTCAGAGGAAGATTTCCTCTTATTACAATTGAACAATATCCTTTCATTGTGAAAAGAAAACAAAGTCCTAGTACTCGCACCAACCCCTGACAATCAAAATACATAATAACAAGATCCATTAACATAGAAAAAATAATTGAATCAAAAACTTTTGAAAAAATATTTTTTCAGAACAGCCCAAGTTTCTGAAAAGTAACGTTGAGCCCCAATGGATCCCAAGCCTAAGTGTGGACAAAAATTCTAAAAATATTTTAAACAATTTATGCAACACTTACGAACAATAATAATGTATCTAGTTATGATTAAATTAACATCAAGATATTATTTTCAAGAAATCCCCCCTCACACAGAGGGCTGTTGGAAATGTAAACAGTAAGTGTAAAAACACTAGATCAAGACTCCAGGCACCCTGGCCCGAAATCAGTTACCAATAATACACTATCTGATGCAAAACAGAGACTTCCAGGGAAGAAACTGCAGAACATCAGATGGTAGATGCAGAACACTACGCCTAACCACCCATAGGTGAAGACGTAAACATGGGGAAAAGAACAGAATTCATTCTGTTATCCAGCTTAAACTCCCAAGAAATTTTAGTAATAATATTACAGAAAATATGCCAAAAGCATGGGAGAATAGCAAGAGGGGACTTAAAGGAAAGGGAGAGAGGAAAACACTGAATAAGCAGTGTAATCTTGATAACAAGAATGACCACAACAGGCTGTTGCTTCGAAAATAGGTAACTTAACATAATTTCATCAAAAAATGTTAAGTTACAGCCCTGATTATTTTCTGTCACTCATTTTTCCTCTCCTCCTTCTATATCCTCCTTAGAATCACCATTTCACTAATATTTATGTGTCTGGCATCATTTAAACTGAGATTTACAAGCACAAAGATCAGTCAGATGTTAACTGATGAAGGGCCAAACAAAGAATGATTAATGGCACCAATTTCAGGACGTCCTTGACACTGCGCATGCGCAGTAGAGGTGAAGTATGGAGGGCCATTCAGGACATGTTTTCTTTGGTTTTAGATGCAAATTTTGGGGATTGGGGGGCAAAATTTGTGTTTGGCCCTATATTTTTAAGAGTTAGCACCAGCTATGTCTGGGTCATTGGTACAGTATAAAAATATAGAAAGTTTGGGCTTCTCCCAGAACAAATAAAAAAAGTGTCCAAGAATTTCCCTTGAACAAACTTTAGTGTACACCTCATAAGGGACCTGAATTACCATATACAAGTTACTTCATCCATTGGATCTTCAAAAGATTTGTTGAAAAATTTGAGGCAATTCCCCAACCCCATCCACCCTCATATCAGTTTTAACAATACCGAATTGCCCTTCTCCAGCCATCATACATATGAAACATATGAAATTCTTTTGGAATCAATCCAGCAATTTGGGAGAAGACTCAAACAACACCTTCAGAAAAGATGATGGACAAGAGTGATCAGTATAACTCATCCTGATTTTCAGTCAGGTGAGCTAATAATGACTTCATTCAAACATAGCCAGGACTTCTTTAGTAATTAATTTCAACTGTCTTGATGACATATCAAATTTCATATCATACCAAATTTTCAATAGTATACAGCATAGTGAAAACCCCAAATGTCTACCTCATTGACTCTCCATCACTATGATACAACAGATGCCTGCAAAAACAGTAAGACAAGATTTTGGTTGCCAAAAAATGGTCATGGTTGTGGGTAACATTTTGTAAACAAAATACATTTTTCCTACCCATTTTTCAATCAGTGATATAGTATTTGATTTTCAACATTCATTTCTATATATTGTGACAAGTAAGTACAAGCCAAATATTTCTTGATGCATTGATCACTGCAATGAAAATTTATAACAGAGTCAGCAACTGTAGCACTAAATCATGACCACAAAACAAGGTTAGTTGATGGTTGATGCCTTTTAGAAGATGTTTTGGGCTCAAATGAAATCTAGAACCTAATCTCACAAAGGATATTCAGGCCTGGAAATAACCTGCGAACTATCGTTTAGATTATGCGGGGGTTACAACAATTGTGACATGTGCAAATGAACTACAGGTTACGACAAAATAATACAACATAAATTAAATTCCAATTTGGTATGTTTTGCCTTTCTGACTTGACAATCTTTCAGGACCAGCTCAACGTAATTCATTGTGCATTGCATCCACATGTGAGTAGCATGGCATGCCATTTATGTCCGAACAGAACTTCTGCACAACAAATAACAACCAATGCACAATCTTGGTTTGGTTGATGTGATTTGTTTGTGGTGGAAATTCTGTTAAGGTGTACACAGCATGGCTTCCATATTAAAACAGACAAGGCAGAAAAGCATCACACTGTTTCTATTGGTTACCACCATATTATTTAGCATAACCTGCTGATGTGTTATGATGTAAGCTCTTTATTTCAAGGCCTGATACTGAATCAAATGAATCTCGAATCACTTGTCAATAGAGATTACTTGTATTTGGGGTTATACGTCAAAATCCTCTGGTGTCCACAAAAATCAGTGAAGCTTAACACTTTGAATAACTTTAATCTAGGAGTCATAGTGATGTTATATAAAAATATATGAAGATTTTGCCTGGTGGATCTGAAAAAGATTTTCAAAGAATATTCCTGAAATTGCATCAAGTTCAAATTAGGCTCCCACGGGGATCCCAAAACTGAACAAAGGGACTCCATTTGAATGTATCTTGAATCTCACCCCACTGAGGATGAGGATTACCAAATATCAAAAGACTACTTTGAAGTAATTACCTCATATTGCACTAAGCTAAAATTTGGGATCCCATGGGGAGTTGATTTGAACAGACTTGCATCTGGCCCCACTAAGATTTTTTGGACTAAATTAAAATTTGGGTCCCATAGGGAGCCCAAATATAAAACCAGGCACTTTATTTGAACAAATTTGAATCTGACCCCACTAAGGTTGCATAAACAATCTCTGTTTTACTGGTAAAGTAGGACCCAGTTACCAATTCTTGGAGAGGAAGGTCTCTAAAATAGGCAACATGGGTATACGTAATTAGCTGGGCTTGACTTTATATCCATGCTGTGGTCACGATTAGTCATTGCGCAGAATTATGTGACCTTAAACACCAATAGATAAATAAAAAACTTCTGTTAAATGAAAAAAATATCTTGTAATCTACTCAGGAGTTACTCTGATGACTGAATTTCTCATGATTATAGGCCTATTTGGTCTCAGGACATCATATATGGGCACCTAACAGGGTTCCACTGTATCAAAAATAAGACTATATTATCAAATAACTATTTTACTATTACAGTGGAGCCCACTGAATTGGATATCTCTTAATTGTATATCCCTGTTAATTGAATATAATTTCTCAACACAAAACCAGTTACCATACCTTCAATACAAATTTGACCTGTTAATTGAATATAGGTTATAGAGTAAACTCCTGTTAATTGAATAAAAAATCTTGTAACCTATAGAGAAATTACCCTGACTCTCCCCAGGTTTCCTTTGTTTATAGACCTATTTGGCCTTAGTACATCCAATACAGGCATTTAATCTATTATATCTTGTTTGACAGAGCTCATGGAGCTCTGTCAAACAAGATATAATAAAATCAATGCTAAGTTTATCTCTAGAATACAGGGAAGTAACACAATCCCTGTTAATTGAATACTGCTGTTAATTGAATAATTTTCATTGGCAAAGTGGCTATTCAATTAACATGATTCCACTGTATTATCATCCTTGTTATTATGCTATCAGAATTACACAACCCAATTTGTACAATTCTCAATCAAATGTGCACACCCCCACCAACAATTTATTTCCTTTCCTTGTACAATGAGATTTAAATATCTTTCAATAGTCACAACAAATATTACAGCACTTACCTTTGCAACAAAAAATGTGAAACAGTCTATTCCCCCAATTTGCTCTATTGATTTCTCTAGAGTGTTAGTTACAGAACATTCCAATTTTACATTAACCATTGGAGTGACTTGTCGAGGTTGCTGAGACAAAAGATTGAAGTCAGAAACTAGAGGTCTAGATATTTTAAGAGATGACATCAATGGCGTGCTATCCATGCTGGTAGAGGTGGCATACATATTCACTATGTATGGGAATTTTGTGTTGTAAGCAAATAACTGTGATAACTGAAACAATAGAGAATAACATTTATTATATATCCATCATTTATCATATGATTCCATTGGTCAATTTCAAAACTAGACAATTTGATTGGCTGAACAAAATACAACTGGGCCACATTTTCATAATTTGCATAATTAGAGTTGGGAGCTTTCATTGGTCAATTTCAAAATTGGACAATTTGATTGGCTAAACAAAATACAACTGGGTCATATTTGCATAATTTCAGTAGGGAGAATTTACGCTATCTGTCCTATTTAGGGTGGGTTATATTGTATTAATCTTTTACCAACAAGAAAAATGCTATTCATTTTTTTTATATTTTCACTTTTTGCTTCCGAAACATAGGTTATGACCCCTCATTGGAACGAGCTCAATGAGCTCGTTCCAATGAAGGGTCATAACCTATGTTTTGGAAGCAAAAAATGCAAATTTTTAGTTAATACGAGGATGTTTTTTCCAAGTGCTGACTGCAACTCAAGTTAGGTGATGGGTTAAAAGGGTCATACTATGTGGCTAATTTGTGCATGTGTGTGTCATATGATAGATAGAATATGAAATGAGTGTTTTTCTCATATAATATTTATGAAACTCGTCCGAATTTTCCATTTGGGCTCGCCAAAATGGAAAATTCTTAGACTCGTTTCATAAATATTATATGAGAAAAACACCCATTTCATATCCTCTATTTATTTATATAAAGTGTGTTTTTCAGCTCTCAAATATTGATCAATGGATCATACTCTGTGGTTTTCTAATTCTGTATCAGATGGTTGGTTCTCAGATGGTGGTTGGCATGGTATAACATCAACTGAGCCCACCCAAGTTACCCACAACTGTTTCAACTGCTTCTTTTTTTTTAGATAAACACTGGCACACAACTAGACTATCTGAAATCATGCTTAACCCTTTACCCAACACACATAAGAGGTCACATGATATAGTTTTGTTGACATTTTTTTTAAATATTCTTTTTCAATTGTGAAATTTATAAATAATGTGTGCGGAGGCATCCGATTCGTTGGGTGAAAGGTTAAACAATTTTAGTATTTTTGTTTATCTACTGCTTTTTTAATGCATGATTTGGTTTTAAAATAAAAACATTTCTTGCTTGCAATGCATTCTCTGTGCATGTCCATTGGTAAATGACATAAATAATGTAGGTTAAGAAAAGACATGCTCCTTGTGTAAATGACACGTTAATGACCATCATTTTTCAGATGAATTTCCCTCAGCCCCTAATTGCAATGTCTTCGTGAAGTTCATTTCAATGAGGCTATTAAAATAAAGGGCCGCTTGGCCACACATCTCCTGAAAATAAATCGATGTCGAAAAAGGGACATAACTCTGGCGAAACGTCAGACCAAACCCTGATTTGAACTTGACCTGAATTTTATGTTGATACACCTACACAACAAATTTTATTTGAATCAGTCAATTACAGCTTAAGTTACAGGTTGGAAACTAAAAAAAAAATTGAATTTTCAATGTTGAAAAAGGGGCATAACTCTGGCAAACATTGTCAGACAACATCCCGATTCGAACTTGACCTGCATTTAAACCTACATACCAAATTTAATTTGATTTGGTCAACTTGACCTAAAGTTATCATCGGGAAACCAAGGAAGGATGGATGCATGGACGGACATATAGACAGGGGCCATTTTAATAGTCTCCCCCCCCCCCCCCCCCCAGATTTTTTTTCGGGGGGACAAAAACAATTCCTGTTTCTCAGGCACCTCCCTCGTCATAGAAAATCTGCCTCCTCACTATTTTTTTCACCTGGAAATCTCTTCTATGAAACTATTTTGCATTTGTAGGACAAATATTTAACCAACTACACCTTGTTTGATAGATCTCACAGAGCTCTGTCAAACAAGATATAACTGATTAAATTTTCAACTACATCATGGGAAATTTTTTTGACTTGACTAGAAATCACTGCTAAGCCATTGGACGTATAGAGGCCGTGGGCTAGTGGGAATTCAGGACACTTGTCTAGACCCCTACGGGTTAACTCAAAACATTATACATTCTTTTGGAGAGGGTTAAAAGTCATCTTAAAGCTAGAAACTATTGACTTTCATTCGAGAAATAATGAACAATGATGGAAAGTTTAAACTCTAAGTTCTTTAATTTTTTCAAAATTTCGATTCGAGGAAAAATCTTAGATGGGTCCAGAGTCGAAGTTATGTCAGAACTCTTGAGTTTGAACTTGAGTTTTTCAAAATATAGGCTCCAGGCCTTTAAGGGTTAAGGTCACTTTCAATGCCAATAGCTACCGCCTGACCATAACATAACACATAAATAAAATCAAGCTTTAACCCGTTGACACTAAAAGGCCGCTTTTCCAGCTCAGGATCGTGATATACCTGAATTTATAAATTTGATAGTTGCTCAGTAAATTTGTGAGGAAACCCATCAAATTTCCAACCTGCAACCCCAAGGCTGCACACTGAAAATAGATTGGTCTTCCTCCAAGTAATGAATACATACTCTACTACTTGATGGCCCTTACTGGCATTGGGTATACCATCAGGTTCCAAAGGGTTAACTTACACTACCCAGTTTAGAGGATTCACACCACTGACTACCAAGGTTCAAGCAACCCCAAAAAAGAGATGTTCTTACTACATTAATCAATTGCAAGCAGGAGTGGTGCAGGGGACAGTATGGGATACAGCCCCCCCCCCCCCCCCCCTCCCTCTGTTGGGAAGGTCCAAAAACCCTGTTGGGGAAACAGCCTTCTTTACTGTTATTATGAGCTTTTTTTTTGGGGGGGGGGGGGGGGTACCCTAGTTCCCCTTCCACCAATCAGGCAAACAAGTCCCCTTGTTGAGGAACTCCTGTTGCCACCAATGATTGCAAGTACTGCTTCACTTCCTCAGGTTTGCATGGGGACCTTCAACAGTGTACATAACATCTGAGCAGCATTTGAGAATTTGAATACACATGGACCACTATTTTAAACTCTATGATGGCATTCAACAATTAACCCTTGAACCACAGTTCAAAACAAGTAATTGAAAGAGTCCATATTCCTTACCTGGGGGTAGACCATTCAATACTTTCAATGTGAAGCCTTCAAGCTGCACATTGAAAACATTGATTGGTTACCCCACAGATGCACCGAGCAGTCATCCTAGTTGCAGATATTTGGAGATATCATGTTTGTGGGCCAAAATAGCAGCCTTTAGGGTACAAATCGATTTTAAAGAAAATACATGGGAGTTTTCTTCTAAGTGAAAACATTTACTTCAAAGAGAGACATATATCACACACAATGTATGAATATATTATCATTTGGAGCCCTAATCATTATTTCATCATCAACTGGTTGAGTGCTAGGAGCCACTATCATGGCTCTCAAAAAAGTGTTGAAAGCCACTTTAGTGGCTTTACATTGTGTGCATAACCTTGTCATTTGTGTGGTAACAAATTATTTTTATAAAACTGTGTTGTTATAATTTATTGGAGAGTGCCAACAGGCACTCTCCAATAAATAGTAACAATACAATTATCTATGAACAAAATCATGACAAATTAAGGCTACCCTTGCTGGTAGCTTTTCATCCTCGAAAAAAATACTCATGTTTCAAATCATCTTTGAAAAATAATTTAGCACTCTACCAGTTAAAACTAGAAAGTGTTTTAGCACACTAAAACATATGTCTCCCCTTCCTTTTGAGGTCAGAGGTCAAGGTCACATGCAGGTCATCAAAGTAGCAGACATGCGGTTTCATGGTGACACATCCACATGTCAAAAAAAAAAAATTTCTGGTCTGGACAATTACTCCCTATTTAAAGTACATAAATTTGACCTTGAGGTCATGGTCACATGAAGGTCAAGATAACATGTGGTCTCATTGTGATACACCCACATGTCAATCATCTAAGTCCTAGGTCAAAAAACCAAAAAGTTCTGATCTGGACAATTATTCCCTATTTGAAGTACATAAATTTGACCTTGAGGTCAGAGGTCAAGGTCACATGCAGTTCATCAAGGTAGCGGACATGCGGTTTCATGGTGACACATCCACATGTCCAAAAAAAAAAAATCTGGTCTGGACAATTACTCCCTATTTAAAGTACATAAATTTGACCTTGAGGTCAAAGTCACATGAAGGTCATGATTACATGTGACATGCGGTCTAATTGCGATACATCCACATATCAAATATCTAAGTCCTAGGACAAAAAAACAAAAAAGTTATGGTCTGGATAATTATTCCCTATTTGAAGTACATAAATTTGACCTTAAGATCAGAGGTCAAGGTCACATGAGGTAGACGGCATGCGGTCTCATGGTGACACATCCACATGTCAAATAACCAAGTCCTAGGTCAAAAAACAAAAAAATTCTGGTCTGGACAATTACTCCCTATTTGAAGTACATAAATTTGACCTTGAGGTCAAGGTCACGTGAAGGTCACGACATGCGGTCTCATGGTGACACATCCACATGTCAAATAACCAAGTCCTAGGTCAAAAAACAAAAAAAATTCTGGTCAGGACAATTACTCCCTATTGGAAGTACATAAATTTGACTTTGAGGTCAAGGTCACATGAAGGTCACAATGGTATGCGACACACTCATGGTGATACATCCACGTGCCAAATATCTAAGGCCTGGCTCAAAAGACAAACAAGGTTTGGTCCGGACAAAGTTTCCTTGAAAAAAAGCACAAATCTGACCTTCAGATCAAAGGTCAAGGTCACATGAAGGTCACAATGGCGCGCTACACACCAGCTCATGGTGATACATCCACATGCCAAATATCTAAAGCCTGACTCGAAATACAAAAAAGTTCTGGTCCAGACAGTTTACCTTAAAAAAGCGCATAAATTTGACCTTCAGGTCAAAGGTCAAGGTCACATGAAGGTCACTATGGTACACTGCACACCGGTTCATGGTGATAGATTCACATGCCAAGTATCTAAAGTGTAGGTCAAAAGACAAAAAAGTTATGGCCCGGACAAAGTTTGTGTGAAGTTTCCCTTAAAAAAACACATAAATCTGACCTTCAGGTCAAAGGTCAATGTCACATGAAGGTCACTATGGTACACTGCACACCGGCTCATGGTGATACATCCACATGCCAAGTATCTAAGGTGTAGGTCAAAAGACAAAAAAGTTATGGCCCGGACAAAGTTTGTATGAGAAGAAGAAGAAGAATATGCACTAAAACAATATGTGCAACCTAACATAGAACTCAGTGAATGGAATGCAACCTGTAAATTGGTCCAATAGCCTGGTGATGATTTCTAGTCAAGTCCTGGCTGCCTGGGCATCCAAAGCTTGACAAGAAACCACTGCCGGAGTAAGTCTATCATAATGCAAATCACTGGATTGGTGAAACGGCAGCAAAAAATGTTGCAACTCAATCTTCCCCCCAAAGATGTCATCAATCCAATTGATGTAATAACTCCTTCCAATCATTGACGTTTGATGAACTAAAAGCTGTTATGCTGTGACTGTGATCACAGGCCTTTACTGGTTGAGATGACATAACAGATAATCATCACGGGAAGTAAATGAAATTAACTGAACAAAAACTTCTCAGAAATTTTAAAAACTCCCAATTTCTCCCCATCAACAATAAATTTCCCATTCTGAGAGGCTCCTGGTCCTATTCCCAAAGTAGTAAGGAAATCCAAATGATATCAACCTTGTAGACAAGCCAGAAAATAAGCTGACTGTCATCTGCAAAATGAGGTCACCAGAGGGTGAATTTAGTGATGCTACCCTGCACAGCAGGGTAGCATCACTAAATTTACCCTGTGTGAACCTCAATCTGAATCAGGGTATCAAAACTAAACAGAAAAAGGTACCCAGAGGATAAATTGGCCCACTGTATAGGATAACATCATCAAATTCACCCTCTGGGGACCTCATTCTGCAAATGTCAGACTGCTTATTTTCAGGCCTGCTTGTAGACTTACCCTAAGTTTATCCAAGTTTATCTGCTTGATCCCAACAAGAGTATCATGTTTGATTCCAGAGTGTAATATGACATCTTTGGTGATATATGGACTGTAAAAACTCTGTACATCTGAACAATCACATTTACTGATGGAATGACAATCTGGCCCAAGGGAATGCAAATGAAAACATTCCTCCTTTGTCAATGAAGCTCCTGAAATGAAGAAAAAGTTTTCTGAACCAAAAACAGAATACAATTTCACTGTTTATGGTGAAGGAACCAAAATCAGATATAACTGATTGAAGATTACAACCTAAGAAAATTTATAGTAATTTATATATTTTTTATACTTACCAATGACCCAGACATAGCTGGTGCTAACTCTTAAAATACTAGGGCCAAACACAAATTTTGCCCCCCAATCCCCAAAATTTGCATCTAAAACCAAAAGAAATCATGTCCTGAAGGTCCTCCATACTTTGCCCTTACAGCGCATGCGCAGTGTCAAGGACGTTCTGAAATTGGCCCCAATTATCATTCTTACAAGCAGTGCCTGGTCAGTGCTATGTACTCAGCGGGGAGGTATGAGTTCCCAACTCCTGGGAGGGCCATCCCCGTCTGGGTCATTGGTAAGTATAAAAAATATATAAATTACTATAAATTTTTTAACATTTTTATACTGTACCAATGACCCAGACATAGCTGAATAGTAAAAAGGCTGGAGGGCCTAGGACATAGAGGAAAATCCAATAAGCTCAACTATATAACATAGAGTCAACCCCTCAAGGAGAAAAGGGGTATTAGGTTTAACATGTATCTTTCTTATTTTATGATAAATTAGAAAGATACAATACCTTCAAAATGGAGCATAATAACATTCATGTTCTCTATTAACATCCAGTATAACCCTTTATACTAATTATTTTTAAAGTAAGCCAATAAATAAAGTTAGTCCAGAGAATTGAGACTCTTTATATTCTATTAAAAGTGTCCGAGGATTGTATATTAATGCCCGTTTGACACTTGACATATACAAATGCTTCACACCGAGCTACACTTTAAAAATATGACATGAATGAATTTTAACATTAATATTACACTTTAAAACCATCCCGGAAACGACTCAGAATTACTAACTCCAGAGGAGGGATCCCCTTGCTTTTCACTATAAAGCAGGTGACCTAAGGGAACACCCTCCCCCCCCCCTTCCCCTTGCCCTGGGTCAAATAGCCCAGAGCGAAGAGGGCAGCAGGACGGAGTCACTGCCGGAACAGAAAGCCTGCATTACTATAGTTGCAACTGTTTAGTGGACGACATTCTGAGCAACAGATAACGGACCTAAACAATGCAGGTCTCCAGAAATGGACTCAATATTTCTGAGATAAAAATTCGTGAATGTGGATGGCTGAGACCAATAAGCAGCCTTCATTAAATCTGTAATAGCAACACTATTTGCGTAAGCCCAAGATGTAGAAAGAGCTCTTACTTCATGAGCCGAGATCTTAAGCACAGACTGCTGAGTAGAAGATAAATTTTCATAAGCAGTACGGATAGCTAATTGAATCCATCTAGCAATAGAATGGACCGAAATGTCCTTTCTATTAGGCATCAGAGACAGAAAGAAGTGTTTTCGTCCCTTTCTGATAAACTGAGATCTTTGTTTATAAATACGTAAAGCTCTAACAGGACAGAGTAAAGGCCTACGCCCGTCTGAAGACGGCAGAGCCTTAATAACAATAGGTTCCGGATATTTATTAGGAGCCTGATTCTTAGCTAAAAATCCAACATTAGTAGTGAAGGTGATAGTGTTCCCAACACTACGATAGTGAGAATCGTCCACCGATAGTGCATGAAGCTCACTGACTCTTCTAGCAGAAGAGAAAGCTAAGAGAAAAGCTGTCTTATAAGATAAGATTTTGAAATCTACTGTCCCAAGAGGCTCAAATGGCTTTTCCTTCAGTTTAAGAAGAACCCAAGCTAAATTCCACTTAGGAATTAATCTAAGAGTTCTGGGTCTATTTATCGAGAAGTTTCTAACTAACTTAGATAAATAGACATTAGATCCAATTTGTAAACTATCATGGTGTGCATAGGTATCAGATAACATAGACCTATAACCCTTAATAGTAACAGGCTGCAGTTTGATCTCGTCAAACAAGTATACTAGAAAGTTTGCAATGTCTGGTATGGAGGTATCAAGAATATCAACAGAATGATCCCTACACCAACGACGAAAAACCTTCCACTTAGCCGCATAGTTTAGCGAAGAGGAGGTCCTCCTACAGTTAGAAATCGCGTCCACTGCTCGTCCTGTAAAGTGCTTGCCATGCAAGAAGGACCGCACAACGGAAAAACGTGAAGGTTGAGACCTTGCGGGTTGTGATGAAGTTGACGCGGTTTCCCCTGCGAAAGAAGATCCTCCCGTGGAGGAAGCTTTCGCGGTAGGTCCCACAGCAGACACCTGAGTAGATTTATCCACGGTCTCTGTGGAGACAGAGATGCTACCAACAGAATCTTGCATTGAGATTGTTTTATCTTTAGCAATACTTGCTGAATTAACGGCGCTGGAGGATACGCATATCCCATCATTCCGTCCCATGAGATCGATAGAGCGTCTACTGCAAATGCTCTTGGATCCGGACATGGTGACACATACGTCTGCAACTGATTGTTGAGATGTGTCGCAAATAAATCTATCATTGGCCGTTCCCATTGGTAGCAAATCTGATTGAATACCTGTTTGTTGAGAGTCCATTCCGACGGCAACAAGCGACCCTTCCGTGAAAGGGAGTCCGCTAGTACATTCAGACGACCCAGCATATGACGGACCGAAAGTAGAACTTAATGTTCTAGGGCAAACAGAAGGATTCTTTCCGTTAAATTGAATAACGGAACGGAATGAGTGCCTCCCTGGTTCCGGATATACGCCACTACAGTCGTATTGTCGGACAGGATTTGGACATGAGCTTTCTGAATAATGTCCATCCAATGACGTAACGCAAGCCAAATTGACATCATTTCCTTGATGTTTATGTGCTTGCTTAGAAACTGTGGGTCCCAAAGACCCTGGCACCTCGAATCCGTTGGGATCAATGATGCACCCCAACCTGTTTGACTGGCATCCGTCATAATCGTAAAACTCGGATCCGGCAACTGCAGCGGAACTCCCTGAGTCAACCACTGAATGTTTGCCCAAGGCTGAATCTCTTGTTTCACTTGATCTGACAAGAGAACGTCTATGTCGAGCGAATGAATCTTCACACTCCAATTCTGAGTCAAGAAGATTTGGAGAGGACGAGTGCGTAACCGCCCCATCGGAATGAGATCCGCAGCGGCTCCGCACAGACCTATCAGTCTCATGAACTCCCTCGCTGTGACTTTGTCTGCATGAAGACAATAGCGAGCGTAACAACTGACTAATTTCGCTCTGGTTAACGGCAGACGAACAAGATTGTTGTGCGTCTCGAAGCTCATTCCCAGATGAGTGAATGACTTGGACGGCACCAGATCCGACTTCTCCTCGTTTATAACAAAACCGAGACAACGGAGCAATAGAAGCAGATTCCGCACATCGTTCAGAAGCGTTAACTCGTTGCCGTACCTCTGAAGAATGTCGTCCAGGTAGACCGACGTTACCGCAGACGAATGAGCTCGGAAATACATCATTACCGAGTTCATTACCCGAGTGAAAGCCCAGGGTGCTAGGTTCAATCCGAAGCACATCGCCCGGAATTGATATACCACTCCTAGGACTGCGAAGCGTAGATACTTTCTGAATGTCGGATGTACCATGACGTGAAAGTATGCATCTTTGAGATCTATGGTTGTAGCATAATCGTTCACCCGAATACTCGCTCTGACCGATCGAATCGTCTCCATATAGAACTTCAGAGCGACGATCAGCTTGTTTATCCAGCTCAAATCTATGACTGGACGGAACGAGCCGTCTGGTTTCGGAACCAGAAATAGATGGCTGTAGAATCCCGGTGTTTCCTGGTCTTCTACGACCTCTACCGCGTTCTTCATTAAAAGAGACTGCACCTCCGATAACAGAGAGTCTCTTTTCTGCGGATTTGAAGGAAGTTGCGTCCATTTTGGACTTCGAGTTAATGGAGGCTTTCGTTTGAAGGATATTCTTAGACCTTCCGAAATCACCCCTCTCACCCAAGGGTCGTCCGTAATCGACACCCACTCTTCTGAAAAACTCGACAACCTTCCGCCAACCGGAACACGATAGAGGTTGAAACCATCACCTCCGGGACCTGCGAGAGGAGAAATCACGTCCTCCACAACCCGCACCTCGTCCCGTCGACCTCGGGGCGTCCGACCGGTTGTCCCGGCCCGAAGGACGTCCCACACGTGAGTCGCTGCCTTGACGGTCTCTTGAATAAGACCAAGAGGATGCACCGGAACCTCTATAGGAACCTCTCTTGGGCGCATTAGTCCCAGAAGTGCCTGTCTTACTCTTTTTTGCCGTATCCGACTTTTTGGAAGCGGATTTAAACAGCAGAGAATCCGAAGCTTTCTTAGTAATTTTATCGTAGATTGCAGAAAGCTTGCCGTCGAAGAGAAGCTCTCCGGAGACCGAAGCGACTCTGAGAGAGTTCTTCACCTTACTATCCACGCGTGTGGATGTAGCTAGGGCTGTGTCACGTCTAACCAACTCCAGGTTTGCCACTGAAAGGGCAGAGTTATACGTGGAATAAGCTACTGCCCTTGAAAGAAGTCTTAAAGAGGATTGTATATCCTGGAATTCTTTCCCTTCAAGACGTAGTGATAACGCCTTAGTAAGGTGGTCTGTGTAAGATAAAGCGTCTAAACTGGCCCTGTTAGACGTAATTGTCATATCCAACACCGCGGTTGGAATGGACGTAGACGACGGTAATGACAATTCTAAGTCTTCCGCCTCAGCGTCAAGACGCAGAGGAACTCTCGGAACACCCTGTCCTGCCGTATCGAATTTATTCCTTGAATTAATGAAAGGCAGGTTAAGAGCATTGGCGGACAAGAAACCAGCTTTGCCTGTTTTGGAAGCAAGCTTGAAGATAGCGTCGTTCAATAATTCAAATGTTCTTGTGACATTATTGGACTGAGACGGAAACTCAGGGACGATGTCTCTGAACCGCTCGAAGAATTCAGTGTCCAATGACGCTATCAGTCTCTTATCCGGTACCGCAGCAGTCTGGCCCGACGGAACAACTTGAGGAAGAAAGTGCCGGATGAAATCCACGGCAGCTTTATGTTGTTCCGAAAGGGATAGCTCCAAGTCATCAGTATCCCTTTCACCATCCGGTCGGACCTCACGATGCTCCCGGTCGTCCGCACCCGATGCTTCGGCGGAGCGTACCGACCCAACGCCGTCGGATAATTCCCGATCCGACACCGATTCTGTCCATTGCTGGGATGCTGCGATAATTTGTGCTGAGCTAGCACGTCCGTCATCGAGGCCTGCGGAGTAGCGGTCTTTCGCTGCTTAGCCGCGGGAAGCTCCACATCAACTGACTCCCGCATACTCTTCCTGTGCAAACGTCCGGAGTCTATCGGCCTTGTGTCCCTGGCTACCGGATGGCGTGACGTGGTCGCCGATGAATCCCTAATCGGCGAAGCTGGTAGAATATCCACGGTCACGTAGCCAAGGTGCGGTCGTGTGCGCTGCTGAGAGGATGAGGAAGCCTGAGCAGTCTCAGCGGACTGCCTATACAACGGAGCGTCCTGAGCGACGGACGTGTGCTCCGCTTGCGACACATTTTGTACCACAACATCTGGTCCCAGATGTTGTTGTACGAGAGAGGGGCCTCTCTCGCTCGCGGCCTGGCTGGACCTGGCCGAGCTAGGAACCGGACTAGAAGGCTTCCTCCGATCTCTCCTTTTATCCGCCGTCACTGGGTGTGCACCTTGTATGTTTATAGTGCTCGCATCACCCAACATTTCTTCCTGGACCGCAACGGACGAACCCGGCTGCCGAACCATTCGGTGAATGGACGCTACACCGGGTGAGCTAGCGGATGACAGCGCCGTCGATCCTATTCGGGACCTCTTAGGCAACTGTCGTATCTGCATGAGCACTTTTGCCGCTAGCTCTGCATTCAATTGTGACGACGGAAGCGCACTTTTGGAGGATAACATGGAAACATCACCCTGTTCTTGTTCCTCTGAAATAGAAACTGATAGACTAGAGTGACCCTGTGGAGAAAGGGCCGGCATGGTCCTTTCCCCGCTAACAACATAACATGACACACGTTTCCAATGTTTATCATCCCAATATTCACATATTGAACAGGAGTTAGTGCAAGTACACTGACTGCAATTAATACAATGATCATGAAAGTCAGAGGAAGATTTCTTCCTATTACAATTTGAACAATATCTTTTCATTGTGAAAAGACAACAACAAGTCCTAGTACTCGCACAAACCCCTAAACACAAAGATACATAATAACATGATCCATTAACATTGAAAAAACAATTGAAATCACATATAATTTTTGAAAAGTTAAAAAATTTATAGTAATTTATATATTTTTTATACTTACCAATGACCCAGACATAGCTGGTGCTAACTCTTAAAATATAGGGCCAAACACAAATTTTGCCCCCCAATCCCCAAAATTTGCATCTAAAACTAAAGAAAACATGTCCTGAAAGGCCCTCCACACCTCGCCCCCACTGCGCATGCGCAGTGTCAAGGACGTTCCGAAATTGGCGCCATTTATCATTCTAATAACCAGTGCCTGGTAAGCGCTATGTACTCAGCGGGGAGGCAAGAGTTCCCAACTCCTGGGAGGGCCATCCCCGTCTGGGTCATTGGTAAGTATAAAAAATATATAAATTACTATAAATTTTTTAACATTTTTATACTGTACCAATGACCCAGACATAGCTGAATAGTAAAAAGGCTGGAGGGCCAAGGACATAGAGCAAAATGGAATACGCTCAATAAAATAAAATAGAGTCATCCCCTGTAGGGAAAAGAAGTAATAGGCCTTACATGTATCTTTCTTATTTATGATAAATTAGAAAGATACAACACCTTCCAAAATTGAGCTTCATACATCCATGTACTCTATTAATATCCAATATAATCCTTATACTAATAATTTTTAAAGTAAGCCAATAATAAAGTAAGTCTAGAGAATAGAGACTCTTATACTCCTAAAAGTGTCTGAGAATTGCATAATCATGTCCGTTGACATATGCAATATTCAAAAGCTATACTTTAAAAACTAAGACTTGAATGAATTTTATAAACTTAAACTTCTCACTAAACAACCATCCCAATAACAGCTCAGAATTACTAACTCCGGAGGAGGTATCCCCTTGTTTTCATAGTAAAACAGGTGACCCAAGGGAACACCCTCCCCCCCCCCCTTTTTCTTGCCCTGGGTCAAATAGCCCAGAGCGAAGAGGGCAGCCGAACGGAGACACTGCCGAAACAGACAGCCTACCTAGCTATAGTAGCAACTGTTAAGAGAATGACATTCTGAGCAGTAGATAATAGACCTACAAAAGAGGCCTCAAGAAATTGACTCGATATTTCTAAGATAAAATTCATGAATGTGGATGGCTGAGCGCAATGAGCAGCCTTCAAAAATCTATAATAGCGACACTATTAAAGTAAGCCCAAGAAGTAGAAGAACTCTTACTTCATGAGCCGAAATCTTAAGCACAACTGCTAAGTCAATGATATACCATAAGCAGTACCGATAGTTAATAGAATCCATTAACAATAAAATGGAGCGTAACGTCCTTCTACTAGACATCAAAGACAGAAGAAGCTTACGCCCTTGTAATAAACAGATATCTGTTTATAAATACATAAACTGTACCCGGAAAGAGTAAAGGCCTATGCCCATACGAAGACGGAAGGACCTTAAAATAATAGGTTCCGGATAATAGGAGCCTAACTCTTATGCAACAATCCAACCTAAATAGTAACGGAAGTATTGATTCCGAAACTATGAAAGTGAAAATCATCCATCGATAGTGCATGAAACTCACTGACTCTACAGTAAAAGAGAAACCAACAGAATTACTGTCTAAAAGGTCAGAATTTGAAAACTACTGTTTCCAGAGGCTCAAATGATTACTTAGCTAAATAAGAACCGAAGTTAAAATCCGTATAGGAATTTAATCTAAAGATTCTAAGTCTATTTATCAAAAAGTTACTAACTGACTTAGATAAAGAGACAAAAGACTCAATTGTAAACTATCCTAGAGTGCATAGGTATGAGGTAACATAAACCTATAACCTAAATAATAACAGGCTGCAGTAGATCTTGTGAAACAAGTATACTAAAAAATAGCAATGAGTAGTATGGAGGGATCAACAACATGAACATAATGATCCCTACACCACGACGGAAGAGCCTCCACTTTAGTCGCATAGAATAGCGAAGAAGAGGATCTCCTATAGTAAGAAATCGCGTCCAAAGCTCGTCCAGTACAGTGCTTACAATGCAATACGGACCACACAACGGAATACATGAAGGTTGCGACCTTGCTGGTTGTGATAAAGATGACACGATTTACCCAGTGAAAAAAGATCCTCACATAGAGGAAGATTTCACGTTAAGATCCACAGTAGACAAGAGAGTAAATTACTCATGATCTCTGTGAAGATAGAGATGCTATCAACAGAAATGTATTGTGGTTGTTTATCTTAGCAATACCTGCTAAAACAACAGCGCCGGAGGATACGCGTATCCTATCATTCCGTCCTATAGATCAATAGAGCGTTAACACTATTAGCTCAGAGATCCGGACAAGCCAACACATGCGTCTGCAATTGATTAGCAAGCTGTGTCATAAATAATCATCATTGGGCGCTCCCATAGATAGCAAATCTGATTGAATACTTGTTTGTTGAGAGTCCATTCTGACAGCAACAAGCGACCCGTAAGAGAACGGGAGTCCGATAAAACAATCAGACGACCCGGAATATGACGGACCAAAACTGAACTTGGTGTACTATAACCAACAGACGGATTCTTTCCATTAAATTGAATAACGGAAACGAAAGAGTGCCTCCCTGGTTCCGGAGATACGCCACTACTGTCGAATTAAAGGACAGGAATTTGGGCATGCGTTTCTGAATAAAGTTCATGCAATGACATAAAGCAAGCCTAAAAAACATTATTCCGCGGAAGTTAAACTGATAGCTAAAAGACTGCGGAACCCAAAGACCCTGGCACTTCGAATCCGTAGGGATCAGTATATATCCCAATCTGTTTGACTGGCAACCGTCATAACAGCCACACTCGGGTCCGGCAACTGCGGCGGCACTCTCTGAGTCAACCACCGAATGTTTGCCCCAGTCTGAATCTCTTGTAACACTAGATAGACAAGAGAATGTATAAATCGAGCAATTCATGGATTGCCGGAAAGTTGCCGTCGAAGAGAAGCTCCTCCGAGAACGAAGCGACTCTGAGAGAGTTCTTAACCTTACTATCCACGCGTGTGGATGTAGCTAGGGCTGCGTCACGTCTAACCAACTCCAATCAGCCACTGAAGGGCGGAGTTATACGTGAACAAACTACTGCCCTCAAAAGAAATTACATTGAGAATAATATCCCGTAAATCTTTTCTTGAAGACGTAATGATAACGCCTCAGTAAGGCGGATTACGTATAATAAAGCGTCTAAGTTAAGTCTACTATACATAATGTCGTTCCAAACAATGAAATTGGAAAAGACATAAACGGCGAAAAAGAATATATGCAGTCTTTAATCACACCGTCTAGATGCATATGAACTCTCGGTATGCCCTGCTCTGCCAAAATAAACTATTTGTAAAAATGATAAAATGGCAGAAATGAGCAACGCGGACAAGAAACTAAACTATCATGCTTAGTAGCAGGCTTGTATATATATATAAATATATAGCGTCGAAAAATAAAACACATGTTGTAATGACAATATTGGACTGCGTCGGTAAGTCAGTGACAATGTCCCTGTACCGAACGAAAAATCCGAGTCCAATGACGCTATAAGTCTCTTATCCAAGATCGCAGCAATGAAGTCCGAAAAATAATCACTGGAAGAAATGCCAGAAGATATGAAAGGCATCTTCCGATACTACTAAAGGGGAAACTCGAAATCTTTCGAATCCCTTTCGCCATCCTGTCGGACCCTATAAAGCGTTAGGTCGTCCGTAGCTGATGCAACCGCGGACCGCACCGACCCAGCGCCGTCGGATAATTCCTGATTCGACCGAGAAACTGTCAATTGCTGGGATGCTGCGAAACAACTGTGCTAACTCGGATAGCACGTCTGTCACTGAGGCCTGAGGAGAAGCGGTCTTACGATGCATTGCCGCTGGAAGCTCCGTGATCGTTACCCCGTGCATACTTCCAATATGCGAGCGACCGGAGTGTATAGGCCTCGTGTCCCTTGGCTACCGGATGGCGCGACCTATTCGCCGTGGAATCACTGAATGCCGAAACTGATCGGATACTCGAGGTCACGTAGCCAATGTGCGGTCGTGTGCCCTGCTGTGAGGATGAGGAAGCATTAAAGACAGTCTCTCGGACTGTCAATATAACAGAGCGTCCCGAGCAACGGACATATGCTCCGAATGTAAAATATCTGAACCACAACATGCGGTCCCCTATGTTGTTGGCTTCCTCCGATCTGTCCTCAATCTGCCGTCACTGGGTGAGTACTAAAGTAATTAAAGTGCTCGCATCACCCAAATCTCCTTCCTAGACCGCAACGGACGAACCCGGCAGCCGAACCATTCGATGAATGTACGCTACACCGGGTGAGCTAGCGAATGTCACTCCGTAAGCGATAGACATATTCCATGAGCACTTATTGCCGCTAACTCTTCATTAACTATGACGACAGAGGCACACTTTTGAAAGACATCTCCATAACTCTTCGAACAAGAAACCAGAAATGCTTGGATAACAAGCATAAAATAATAATATATATAGCGTCGTTCAATAATTCGAAAGTTTGTGTGACATTATTGGACTATGTCGGAACTGAGGGACGATGTCCCTGAACCGAACCAAAAATTTCTAAGTCCACCGACGCTATCAGTTTCTTATCCGGCATCGCAGCATATGTTGTTCCGAAAGGGAAAGCTTGAAATCCTCCGAATCCCTTTCGGTATCCCGTCGGAGCGGATGAAACTTTCGGACGTCCGTACCCGCTTCCGCGGAGCGTCCCGACCCAGCATCGTCGGATAAAATATATGCGACAGATTCAGTTGATGCTGGGATGCTGCGATAAACTGTGCTATTAAGGAAAGCACGTCCGTTCCCGAGGCCTGTGCATTAGCGGACTTACGATGCATTGCCGCCGGAAGCTCCGTGTACGTTGACTCCCGCACACTTCCTATGCGAACGTCCGGAGTCTGCAGGCCTCGAGTCCCCGGCTACCGACCCAGCGCTGTCGGATAATTCTCGATCCGACACCGTTTCTGTCGGCTGCTGGGATGCTGCGATAAGCTGTGCTATGTGCACAAGAATGTCCGGCGTCGAGACCTGCGGAGGCGCAGTCTATCGCTGCTTCGCCGAGGGCAGCTCCGCATCAGATGGCTCCCGCATACTTTTCCTATGCGAACGTCCGGAGTCCATCAGTCTCGAATCCCTGGCTGCCGGATGGTGTGACCTGGTCGCCGAAGAATCCTTGATCGGCGAAGCTGGTAATATATCGGCGGTCACGCAGCCAAGGTGCGGTCGTGTGCGCTGACGAGAAGAGGAAGCCTTAGCAGTCTCAGCGGACTGCCTATACAACGGAGCGTCCCGAGCGACGGACGTATGCTCCGCTAGCGACACATTTTGTACCACAACATCTGGGGCCAGATGTTGTTGAACGAGAGAGGGGCCTCTCTCGCTTGCCGTCCGGATGGACCGGAACGAGCTATGAACCGGACTAAAAGGCTTCCTCCATTCTCCCTCCGATCCGCCGTCACTGGGTGTGCATTAAGTTAATTTTATAGTGCTCGCATCACCCCAAAATTCCTTCTAGACCGCAACGGACGAACCCGGCTGCCGAACCATTCGGTGAATGGACGCTACACCGGGCGAGCTAGCGGACGTCAAAGGCCGTCGAACCTACTAGGGTCCTCTTAGGCAATTGGCGTATTACATGAGCACTTTTCCGCTAGCCCTTCATTAATTGTGACGACGGAGGCACACTGTTGGAAGACATCACAGATACATCACCCTAATCTTGATCGTCTGAAATAGAAATTGATAAAGTAGAGTGACCCTGCGGGGAAAGGACCGGAGTGTCCAAATCCCCAACAACATACCGTGACATACGCTTCCCATATTGTCATCGAAATCATACGATACAGAACAGGAGTTAATGCGAGTACACTGACCACATATAGAATGATAATAAAGTCAGAGGAAGACTTCCTCTTAAAACAATTGATCAATATCCTTTCAATGTGAAAAGAAAACAAGTCCTGGTACTCGCGCTAACCCCTGGCAATCAAAATACATAATAATAATATGATCCATTAATATAGAAAAAATAATAGAAATCAAAATATTTTGAAAAAATATTTTTTCATAACAGCCCAAGTTTCTGAAAAGTAACGTTGAGCCCCAATGGATCCCAAGCCTAAGTGTGGACAAAAATTTTAAAAATATTTTAAACAATTTATTCAACACTTACGAACAATAATAATGTATCTAGTTATGATTAAAATAACATAAAGATATTATTTTTTAGAAATCCCCCCCTCACACAGAGGGCTGTTGTAAATGTAAACAATGAGTGTAAAAACACTAAAATAAGACTCCAGGCACCCAGGCCCGAAATCAGTTACCAAAAATGCACTATCTGATGCAAAACAGAGACTTCCAGGGAAGAAACTGCAGAACATCAGATGGAAGATGCAGAACACAACGCCTAACCACCCGTAGGTGAAGACGTAAACATGGGGAAAGAACAGAATTCATTCTGTTATTCAGCTAAAACTCCCAAGAAATTTTAGTAATAATAATTACAGAAACTATGCCAAAAGCATGGGAGAATAGCTAGGGGGAACTTAAAGGACAGGGAGAGAGGAAAACACTTGAAAAAACAGTGTAACTAAATAATCTGAATGACAACAAAATGGCTGCTGCCTTGAAAATAGGTAACTTAACATAATTTCATTAAAAAATTTTAAGTTACAGCCCTGATAATATTCTGTCACACATTCTTTTCCTCTCCTCCTTCTCTATCCTCCTTAGAATCACCATTTCACTAATATTTATGTGTCTGGCATCATTTAAACTGAGATTTAAAAGCACAAAGATCAGTCAGATGTTAACTGATGAAGGGCCAAACTTAGAATGATAAATGGCGCCAATTTCGGAACGTCCTTGACACTGCGCATGCGCAGTGGGGGCGAGGTGTGGAGGGCCTTTCAGGACATGTTTTCTTTAGTTTTAGATGCAAATTTTGGGGATTGGGGGGCAAAATTTGTGTTTGGCCCTATATTTTAAGAGTTAGCACCAGCTATGTCTGGGTCATTGGTACAGTATAAAAATATATTTTTTCAGCTAAGCCCAAGTTTCTGAAAAGTAACGTTGAGCCCCAATGGATCCCAAGGCTAAGTGTGGACAAAAATTTTAAAATAATTTTAAATAATTAATGCAACACTTACGGATAATAATTATGTATCTTATAATGAGATAAACTACTCCAAAGGCAAAAAGCCCCCCTCAAAAGAGACTGTTGCCAATGTAAACAAGAAGTGTATAAACACTAGAAAACATGACTCCAGGCACTGACAATCCTGGCCCGAAATCAGTTATCAAAATACACACTATCTGATGCAAAACAGAGACTTCCAAGGAAGAATCTGCAGAACATCAGATGGTAGATGCAGAACACAACGTCTCAACACCCATGGGTGAAAACGTAAACATGGGGAAAATAACAGAATTCATTCTGTTACCAAGCTAATTCTCCCAAGAAATTTTAGTAGTAATCTTACTCAAAAATATGCCAAAAGCATGGGAGAATAGCAAGGGGGTACTTACAGGACAAGGGAAGAGGAAACACTGAATAAGCAGTGCAACTTCATAGCAAGAATGACAACAACAGGCCCATGCCTCGAAAATAGGCAACTTAACATAATTTCATTACAAAATTTTAAGTTACAGCCCTGAATATTTTCTGTCACTCCTTTTTCCTCTCCTCCTTCTATATCCTCCTTAGAAACACCATTTCTCCAATATTTATGTGTCTGGCATCATTTAAACTGAGATTTACAAGCACAAAGATCAGTGAGATGTTAACTGATGAAGGGCCAAACAAAGAATGATAATTGGCGCCAATTTCGGAACGTCCTTGACACTGCACATGCACAGTAAGGGCAAGGTATGGAGGACCTTCAGGACATGATTTCTTTTGGTTTTAGATGCAAATTTTTGGGACTGGGGGGCAAAATTTGTGTTTGGCCCTAGTATTTTAAGAGTTAGCACCAGCTATGTCTGGGTCATTGGTACAGTATAAAAATATCAGTAAAATTACTTACATTTGGTTTTATCACATGAAAAGATCAAATACTTATAACACACTGCAGGATCGAGCCCTTTAAAAACCCATACTTGAATAAAAGTCTATGTTTAAATTTTGTAAATTTAATTGTGCGGCAAGCAAATGTCACACCAATGAATTGTCTGTTGTCTGAATATCACATTTAAAATTTTAAATAGCCCTGTGGTTATAGTCCTCCAAAATATAATATGTAAACCATTTACAAACGGACCAAAACTGATTAATAATATGTTCAAAACACCAGCGCCATATCCAGGGATAATTTGGAGACACCTGTCCAGATATGCAGCAGGCATAACCAAAGGCCATAGGCGGTAGAGACAGAAACTGAAAGTAGGATTAACGTACTGAATGTAACTTTTTTAAAAGACACAAAAGTTGAAATTACCATAATGCCTCCATGTGCTTTCTGCATACCTGTTCTGTGCGTTTTTTTTATCAGAGTGCAATTGTCTCGGGTGTATTTTTAGTCAACTAAAGTATCCTAGTTTGGAATTCAAGGGATTAGCTTCATGTTGATTTTAGTCAAGTATAATTTTTGCTGAATTCTGACCATTTTAGCAGACTATGGGATGGAGATCATACATGAATACAATGAGTTTGGGTGCCTGGAGTTTGGACGCCCAAACCGGGGTGCACATCACCCAAATTATTCTGTTTTAATTCTTTTGCTTCTCTTCCTAAAGTAACTTATTTAAATGTGGTAATCAAAGTTCAGATTTTGAATTTGAAAAAAACAAGTTACATTTTCAAGTTTACAATAGTGTAAATAAATATTGGGAGACTCAGATCAGATGCATAAAGCAGGATAAAAATTTGTCACAATTTGCAAGAATTGCTTTAGATTCTCACAAACTCATGCTGCGAGAATCAATTTTCGATTCTTATATATTTTAGAATTTGATAGCCCTTGTCAGTGGATATTCCATTGTAAACAACAAACTTCATACATGTATTTATTTTATTACTAAAGTTTAAACCTCGAGGGCCTAGTTTCAGGTGTTGTGAATTTTGTTTTACATTTCGGACATGCTCCAAAATGTAAGCTTTCAGTGGTCTTGCTGATGAAAGTTCCAGAACCTTGGAAGCAGTTTAAAGTGAAGTCTTGCTGATGAAAGCTGTTACCTTATTATGAATGAGTAAAAAATTAGAATTCATAAAATGATCATTTTTAAAACAAGAGGCCCCAGGGGGGCCTAAGGCGCTCACCAAATGTTCCAAACTGTTAAGACACAAATTTTATCAAAAGCTATTCTTAAGGTTCTACAGAGTAAATCTATACTCTCTGTGGAGCTAAAATATCAACAGGACTGAATGGGACAATGCTGCTGATCAAATATCAAAAGATTCTGCATGATGGTTCTGAAGAAGATTGTTTTGAAGAATATTTCCTTGAATTGCACAAAGTAAACATTCACGCCCCCATAGTGAGGCCCAATATTAATCGAGGGATTCAATTTGAACAAACGTGAATCAGAACCTTACAAAGATGCTACATACCAAATATCTAAAGATTCTGCCCACTGGTTCTGATGAAGAAGATTGTTAAAGATTTTTTCTTAAATTTCACTAAGTAAAAATTCACACCCCCATAGTGATCCCCAATATTGAACGGGGGATTCAATTTGAACAAACTTGAATCAGACCCATACCAAGATGCTGTATACCAAATATCAAAAGATTCTGCCCATCGGTTCCGGAAAAGAAGATTTTTAAAGAAATTTTCTTAAATTGCACTAAGTAAAAATTCACACCCCTTTAGTGAGCCCCAATATTGATCGAGGGACTCAATTTGAACAAACTTGAATCAGACCCATACCAAGATGCTGTATACCAAATATCAAAAGATCCTGCCCATTGGTTCTGGAGAAGAAGATTTTTAATTTTTTTTTCTTAAATTGCACTAAGTAAAAATTCAGGTCCCCATAGTGAGCCCCAAAATTGATCAAGGGACTCCAGAAGAAGAAGATTTTTCCTTAAATTGCATTAAGGAAAAATTCATGCCCCTATATTGATCAAGGGATTCGATTTGAACAAACTTGAATCAGACCCATACCAAGATGCTGCATACCAAATATCAAAAGATTCTGCCCATTGGTTCTGGAGAAGATTTTTTAATAATTTTTCTATAATTCACATGGTGAAGAAGAAGATTTTTAGAGAATTTTTCTTAAATTGCACTAAGTAAAAATTCACGCCCCCATAGTGAGCCCCAATATTGGGTGAGGGACTTGATTTGAACAAACTTGAATCAGACCCATACCAAGATGCTGCATACCAAGTATCAAATGATTCTGCCCACTGGTTCTGGAGAAGATTTTTTAATAATTTTTCTATAATTCACATGGTGCTATCCGAGTTATGCCTAATACAGAGCCCCCAAGGGACATGGCCATTTCATTTGAACAAACGTGCATTGCCATATAGTAATGAACATCCACATGAAGTTTCGTGAAAATCGGACCAGTGGTTTCAGAGGAGAAGTCGTTTGAAAAATGTTCACGACTACGAACGGCAAGTGATAAGTTGAGCTCCCTTCGGTGAGCTAAAAAAACAAAAAACTTTTCCAACAAGATTAGGCAAGATCATAATAAACTCACCTCTGAACAAGAAACAAGTGGACAAATCATAACGACCATAAGATGTAAATTTCTGATTATTCTCTAAACTGTGACCAATGTAACACCTAGGTGACTCTTTGAATTTCATTTCTAGTTCCTTCTGTGAATACTTCAGTAACATTGATTTAGATAAGGAGCCATCGACTGTCACAATAACCTATAAAGAAAACTTGCTGGTGAAGTAACTACAGAGTAAAAATTCATATACAAATCATCATATGTTACAACAAATCCCTATCTGTCCAAAGTTAGGAATTCTTCCAAGAAGTAAGCAAATACAATTTTTAAATTATTTTAATATCAAACGATATTTGTAAAATAAATTGACTGGAACCAGAAAACTTACCAATTTATCTCTGACATATCTGGGATACTGCTTGCCAAAACCTGTTATAAATTTACAAATAGAACTCATCTACAATTTTTTTTTAAATCACTTTATCTGGTTGATATTTATTTTTAGCTAAATATATATAAACTGTACGAATATGGCTAAAAGATCTAGCCAACAAAGCATATGCGCTTAAATAAAACATCCACAGTAAAAAAAATGGTGGAAATGTGCACAACTCATCATCATTAACAAGGCATTATCATAATCCGTCACAGAGTTGTGGGGAAGGCAAGAAAAAAAAATAAAAATATCATCAAAATTATAAATTCAAAGTAATTTGTATATTTTTTATACTTACTCATGGCCCAGACTAGCTGGTGCTAACTCAAAAATTAATCCAGGGCCAAACACAAATTTTGCCCCCCAATCCCTAAAATGTGCATGCAAAACCAAAAATTTCATGTCCTATCCGGTCCTCCATACTTTTGCGAACTGCGCATGCGCAGTATCCAGGAAGACACCGAAATTGGCGCAAACCATTATTCTTTCTAGAAATTGCCTGCTAAATGTTGTAAACAGAGGGGAGGTATGAATGCCTACTCATGGGAGGGCCACCCTGTCTGGGCCATTGGTAAGTATAAAAAATATACAAATTACTTTGAATTTATAATATTTTTATACAACAACCAATGACCCAGACTAGCTGAATCGTAAAAAGGCTGGAGGGCCTAGGACATAGAGGAAAATCCAATTACTCAATCACTTCATAAGAATAGGAGAGAAAGGAATTATATATGTCTTTCTCATTTGCGAGAAATGAGAAAGACATAACACCAACAATGTAATTGAGTATTACATATTATATAATTCTCCATTTAATGCCAGCATAACCCATTATGCTTATTCGGTGAAGGGAAGCCAATATATAAAGACAGTCCAGAGAATGAGACTATTTATACTCATTTAAAAGTGTCTGAGGATTGTATATTAACGCCCGTTTGACATGTGACAAATACAAATGCTTCACAGTGAGCTACACTTTAAAAGCAATACATAAATGAGACATATTATTTGCTTCACACCGAGCTACACATTAAAACCATCCCAGCACCGACTCGGGACTACTGACACTGGAGTGTTTCACAATAAAGCCAGATGATCATGAGGGTAACCCTCCCCCCCTCCCCTTGTTCTGAGGTACATGACCACAGAACGAAGAGGGCAGTGGAACAGCGTCACTGCTGGAACGGGTTGCCTAAATAACTATAGATGTAATTATTTTAGTGGACGACATTCTGAGCAACAGAGAGGACCTAAACATCTAAGGTCACCGGAGATCGACTCTAAATTTCTAAGGTAAAACTTGGTAAATGTAGAAGGCTGAGTCCGTACGCTGCTTTCATGAAATCAGTAATGGCTATACTGTTAGAATAAGCCCAAGAAGTGGACAGTGCTCTAACTTCATGCGCTGATATCTTATTTACAGAACACTGATCCGAAGATAGACTTTCCTAGGCAATGCATATTGCCAACTGAATCCATCTAGCAATAGAATGAACATAAATATCTCTTCTGTTAGGAATCAATGACAGAAAGAAGCGTTTTCTTCCTTTTCTTATAAACTTTGATCGGCGATTATATATGCACATAGCCCTGACTGGACACAGCAGAGGTCTACGGTTGTCCGTAGACGGCAGAGCCTTAATGGTATTAGGCTCAGGCTGTTTATCTGGAGCCTGATTCTTAGCCAAAAATCCCACTTCTTTAGTTAAAGGAATGGTATTACCAACATTACAGTAGTGAGATTTGTCAACAGATAAAGCATAAAGTTCACTAACTCTTCTAGCGGATGCAAAGGCTAAGAGAAATGCTGTTTTATAGGTCAAGAATTTGAACTCTACAACGTCCAATGGCTCAAACAGAGCTTCCTTAAGCTTCAACAGAACCCAAGCCTAATTCCACTCAGGAATTATCTAAGGGTTCTAGGTCTATTTATAGAGAAATTTCTAACCAGTTTGGATAATGAAGCATTAGATCCAATTGTCAAGTTATCATGATGAGCGTAAGTTTCCGATAACATAGACCTATAGCCCTTAATAGTGACAGAACCTTCAAACAGGTAGACCAGAAAGCTGGAAATATCCGATATGGACAAATCATAGACATCTATCGACTGATCCTTACACCAACGGAAGAAAACCTTCCATTTTGCTGTGTAATTCAGCGAAAAGGAGGATCTCCTGCAGTTAGAAATTGGGTCCACTGCTCGTTCTGTAAATTGCTTGCCATACAAGAAGGACCACACAATGGAAATATGTGAAGGTTGAGACCTTCCGGGTTGTGATGCAGTGTGTGTGACTTCTCCTCATAAAGAAGGTCCTCTCGCAGAGGAGGCTTCCGGGGAACGTCCCATAACAGACACCTGAGAAGATTGATCCACGGTTTCTATGAAGACAGAGATGCTACTAGCAGAATTTTGCAACGAGACTGTTTGATTTTTAACAGAATTTGCTGAATCAATGCCTATCCTTTCATTCCGTCCCATGAGATTGAGTAGAGCGTCTACTGCGTACGCTCGATGGTCTGGACATGGCGACACATACGTCTGCAACTGATTGTTGAGGTGTGTCACGAACAAATCTATCATAGATTGATCCCACTGGTAGCAAATCTGTCTGAATACTCGCTTGTTGAGTGTCCACTCCGATGGCAACAGGCGACCTTTCCGAGAGAGCGAGTCTGCTAGTACATTCAGACGACCCGGTATATGACGGACCGATGTTGAACATGATGATTCACGACATACAGAAGAATTTTTTCCATTAGTTCGCATAACGGAATCAAATGAGTGCCTCCATGGTTCCTGATATGTGCTACTACTGTCGAGTTGTCCGATAATATCTGAACATGAGCGTCCACTATAATATGAATCCAACGTTGCAGCGCTAACCACATTGACATCATCTCTTTGATGTTTATGTGTTTCTCTAGGAACCGAGGGTCCCAAAGACCCTGACACTTTGAGTCTTTTGGGCTCAGGGTCACGCCCCAACCCGTTTGACTTGCATCCGTCATAATCATGAAAGCCGGATCCGGCAACTGCAGTGGAACTCCCTGAGTTAACCACTGAATATCTGCCCAAATCTGAACCTTTTGTTTTACCAGGTCCGTTAAAACAATACTGCTCTTGAGCGAATGCGTCTTCACACTCCAGTTCTGAGTAAAGAATAACTGGAGGGGGCGTGTGCGCAGGCGACCCATCAGAATAAGATCCGCAGCCGCTCCGCACAACCCCATCAGTCACATGAATTCCCTCGCTGTTAATGCACCTGAGTGTAGACAAAAGCAAGCATAACAACTGACTAATTTAGCTCTGAGTAACGGCAGACGAACCAGATTGTTGTGAGTCTCGAAGCTCATCCCCAAGTGAATGAATGACTTGGATGGAGCTAGATCCGACTTCTTCTCGTTTACGATGAAGCCGAGACGTCGGAGCAAAAGAAGCAGACTCTGAACATCGTTCTGAGGAATAGTTTTGTTGCCGTATCTCTGAAGAATGTCGTCAAAGTAAGCAGACATTACCACAAACAAATGAGCTCGGAAGTAAGACATTACCGAGTTCATTATTCGAGTAAAAGCCCAGGGTGCCAGGTTCAGGCCGAAGCACATCGCTCGGAACTGATAAACTATCCCTTGAACGGCGAACCGTAAGTACTTTCTGTATGCCGGATGTACCAGGCCATGAAAGTATGCATCCTTTAGATCTATGCTTGCCACATAGTCGTTCACTCGAATGTTCGCCCTTACCGACCGAATGGTCTCCATACAGAACTTTGGAGCTACGATAAGCTTGTTTATCCAGCTCAAGTCTATTACCTGTCGGAACGAGCCGTCTGTCGAGGAACAGGTGACTGTAGAATCCTAGAGAATTTTGATTCTCGATGACCTCTATTGCTTCCTTTGATAAGAGAGCCTGTACCTCCGCTAGAAGAGACTCTCTTCTGCAAGGATTTGAGGGAAGATTTGTCCACCGCGGACACCTTGTAAGTGGTGGTTTTGCTTGGAAAGATAGCCGTAGGCCGCCCGAGATTACACTTCTCACCCACTGGTCTTCCGTAATTGTTATCCACTTTGTTGCGAATCTTGATAAGCTTCTGCCAACTGGCAAGCAATTGAGGTCGTGACCATCACCTGTAGGACCTGCGAGGCTTACGGGAGGAGAAACCACGTCCCCCTCGTGAAGAGCCCTGACCCGTCGGCTTAGGGGCGTCTGACTGGTAGTCTCGATCAGACCTACACCCCTTTCCCGGGTCGCTGTATTGACAATCTCTAGAGTAATTATAGGAGGGTTTCCTATACCCTTGCGAGGAGTCCCCTTTTGACGATTTCTGTCTGGGAATCCTCCTTTACTCTTTTCTGCTGTAGCGGGTCGATTAGATGCCGACTTTAGAAGCAGAGTATTAGACGCTTTCTTTGTAGCTTGGTCATAAACCAAAGAAAGATTGTCGTCAAATATTGTGTGTCCCGAGACCGGTGCGACCCGCATAAAGTTTTTCACCTTGTCATCTATTAAAGATGATGATGCAAAGGCACTGTCACGTCTAATTAACTCCAAATTAGCCACTGTTAAGGCGGAGTTATACGTGGTATACATAATTGCCCTGGAAAGAACTCTTAAAGAAGTACAAACGTCCTCAAATTCCTTCCCGTTGAGACGTTGCGCACACAGCTCTTGAAAGATGATCTGCATAAGACATAGCATCCAAATTCGCTCTATTTGAAGAAATTGCCATCTCAATTGTATCCGACCGCAACGGACACATCCAGCGTCACAGTACCCGCAGAAGGAGTAACCGCTTCACCGGTCAAGCTAGCTGGCGACAAGGGACTAAAACCACCGGTTAGTGGATTTATGCCCTGTCTAATATTTATGAGCACCTTGGCAGCTAGCTCTGTTTGCTCATCTGAGCGCGACGACAGTAGCACACTATCTCTAGGCATCACGTAAACATCACCATATTCTTGTTCCTCTGAAAAAGAAACTGAGAAACTTGATTGACTTTGTGGTGAGAGTACCGGCATTGGCCTCGCGCCGCTAACAACGTACCGTGACATCCTCTCCAATGTTTGTCATCCCATCCGACACAGGTTGGACAAGAATTAGTGGAAGTACATCGACTACAAGCAAGGCAACAAGCACGTAAATCCGAGGAAGACTTCCTCGCCTTGCATTTTGAGCAATAAGCTTTCATAATGAATGAAAACAAAGTCGACAGTACTCCCCAATAAATATATGAAAAAGATACATAATAAATAACGTTCAAAATATAAATTGAAAAATTAATTCCCCACCCACCCCCCCCCCCCCCCCCAAAAAAAAAAATGCGAAAAATTTTAACAGGAGCCCAAGTTCCCAAAGGGAACAAGACAAGCCCAAAAGTATCCCGATAGAGCCTAAGTGTGGACAAAATTAATTACTACACTACCAGAATATTATGAATGTATCTTACAACAACCCTACCATGAAATAAATAGGAAATTACATATATTTATACAATGTTGTTAATGTAAACAACGTCAGAAGAAAAACTGGAAACAAGACCCCAGGCACTGAATAAAGAGGCTCGAAGTCAGTAACAGATTTAGAACTATCTGATGTAAAGCAAGATCTTCAGAAGAAGAAAAAACGATACATTGGATGTATGATGCATGACCCAAAATGCTTAAACACCCCTAGGGTGAGGACGTAACCATGGGGAAATACAGAATAAACATTCCGTGTAACACGTCAAACTCCCAAGAAATTTATAAAAAAAGCTTTGAAGTTTAACAGGATGGGCTTCAAGGAAGGATAGGGAAGGAACACTTAACAAACAGTGGAAAAATCACAAGAACAGCAAGAATGATGAGATCAGGCCCATGTCCCGAAATTGGGAAACATGAAATAATTTAGATAAAAATTATAAAGTTACAGTCCTGAACATTTCCAACGACCGTTGCTTCCTTCCATCATCCAAGTGTGTTCTTGGATCCACCAATTCTACCACTGATTTGTGTCTGGCATTATTAAAACTGCGATTTAAAAGCACAGATGTCAGTTTGTTGTTACTGACAGAAGGGCCAAACAAAGAATGATGGTTGGCGCCAATTTCGGGGTCTTCCTGGATAATGCACATGCGCAGTTCTCAAAAGTATGGAGGACCAAATAGGACAAGAAATTTTCAGTTTTGCATGCAAATTTTGGGGATTGGGGGGCAAAATTTGGGTTTGGCCCTGGATTAATTTTTGAGTTAGCTTGGTTGTTGTATAAAAATATTTATCTGTAACTGATCTGTAAACTGCCATGTCATGAGATTTTCAAACCAGCAAAAAATCAGCCATTCCAAGAATAACAGTGATGGAACATAGGCGAATGTATTTGAGAAAATTTCAACATCAAAAATCCCCAACAGGCATAATTATCAAACATTTACTGAACGGACGTAGTCTTCATCTTTGAATTGATATCATGTATAAATATGTCTCACAGTCACTGATCTCTATACAACTGGATTGCTGGAATGTCTGCAAAAAATGTCAAACTTCCCCTTCTAAAATGGCGCCAAGGCAATCGATGTTAATAACTCCTCTCAAGCCATGATGTTCGATAACAAGGAAACTGCTGTGCTGCAGCGTTACAATTTTCACTACAAGAAATGCCACCATGGAGTCTACTAATACAGTGGAACCCTGTTAAATGAATAGCCACTTTGCCAATGGAAATTATTAAATTTACAGGAGTATTCATTTAACAGGGATTGTGTCACTTTCCTGTATTCTACATGTAAACATTTATTCTATTATATCTTGTTTGACAGAGCTCAGTGAGCTATGTCAAACAAGATATAATAGATTAAATGCCTGTATTGGATGTACTGAGGCCAAACAGGTCCATAAACAAAGGAAAATGGCAGAGAGTCAGGATAATTTCATGACAGGTTACAAGATTTTTTATTCAATTAACAGGAGTTTACTCTATAACCTATATTCAATTAACAGGGCAAATTTGTACTGGAGGTATGGTAAATGGTTTTCTGTTGGGAAATTATAATCAATTAACAGGGTTATTCAGTTAAGAGATATCCAATTAAGTGGGCTCCAGTGTAACACTTTATCAACTTGCCAATCTTGGGACTTTTAAAGAATTTTCCTTGAATTGCACAAAGTAAACATTCACGCCCCCATAGTGAGCCCCAATATTGATCAAAAGACTCCCAAATATGGACCCAGGGACTTGGCTTTAACAAACTTGACTCTCACCCCCCTAAGGATGCTACACACCACATATCAAAACATTCCGACTGCTGGATCGCGAGAAGAAGATTTTTTAAGAAAATTCCTCATTTCGAACTAAGTTACAATTCAAGCTCCCACAGAAAGCCCAAATATGGACCTAGGGACATGGCTTGAACAAACTTGAATCTCACCCCCCAACTTTAACCAAAACTCTAAATGTTAACAGATGGACAGACGGATGCACAGACGGACAAAAGCCATGACTATAGCCCTCACTGTAAACAGTCGGGCTAAAAAGGACAATAACACTATTTTCAAAAAACCACCCCAGTTCTAAAACTTGTCCAAGACAATGACAATATTAAGCAGCATAACAAGAGATTTCATCAAATCTGATGATCACTTTTCAAGGTATCACATAAACATAAATGAAAGTGTCAATGACACTGTAGCTCAACTTGACAAACTTGAACTTGTGAAATGACAAAATTAAAGATCACTGGTTCCATTGTTATTTGGTGAAACTTCAATATAACAGCATTCTGTGTGCACAACGTAAGAGCAATCCATCCATTTTTAAATGTAAACTGAAGGGCTGGCTAAAAGAAGGATATGGATACACAAATGCACTAAGTTTAAAAGTCATTGTAATTGGCAACTTTTTTTCACAGAAATGAATGCTAATCAAAAACATGCTAATCTAGAGGTCTCTCCTAATGAGCACACCAAGTTCAAAAACAATCCTATGATAAATGTGCCCTGTAGGAAGAGTGTTGATGTACAAATGCAATAAATTCAAGGTTGTTGCTAACAGGAATAGCTTTGGATGGAAATGAAAAGAAAATTGATAGCTCTCACCTGGTCACCCTGAATAAGCACACCAAGTTTTAAACAGCCCGATAATGAATGCGCCGTCTGAGGCGTGCCAAACTTTTTTTCTGGAAATTCATAAATATGCTGTGTAGAGACTGCCAGAGGGATAAGCTGCTGCACAAATGCACTAAGTTTAAAGGCTGGCATTAACCACAATAACTTTTTATGAAATGAAAGAAAATCAATTCATTGATGCACAACTGCACTAAGTTCATCGAAGGTCATTGCCAACTGCAACTATTTTTCACAGAAATGGAAGAAAATCTATAGCCCCAACTAGTGGTCACCCCAAACAAGCATATCAAGTTTCAAAGCGATCCGATCATAAATGTGCTCTGTAGGGTATGCTAAAGGGAAATATTGATGCCTAACTAAACAAAGTTCAAAGGTCATTGCCAATGGCAACATTTTTTCATGGAAATGGGCGAAAATGGCTAGCTCCCATCTAGACGTCAAACCCCAAACAAGCACACCAATTTCAAAGCAATCTGATCATAAAGGTCCCCTGCAGGGTGTGCCAAATAAATATACCGATGCCTGAAAGTTAAAAAATTTATAGTAATTTAAAGACATAGCTGGTGCTAACTCTTAAAAATCTAGGGCCAAACACAAATTTTGCCCCCCAATCCCCAAAATTTGCATCTAAAACCAAAGAAATCATGTCCTGAATGGCCCTCCATACTTTGCCTCTACTGCGCATGCGCAGTGTCAAGGACGTCCCGAAATTGGCGCCATTAATCATTCTTACAATCAGTGCCTGGTAAGCGCTATGTCCTCAGCGGGGAGGTATGAGTTCCCAACTCCTGGGAGGGCCATCCCCGTCTGGGTCATTGGTAAGTATAAAAAATATATAAATTACTATAAATTTTTTAACATTTTTATACTGTACCAATGACCCAGACAAAGCTGAATAGTAAAAAGGCTGGAGGGCCTAGGACATAGAGGAAAATCCAATAAGCTCAACTATATAAAATAGAGTCATCCCCTCGAGGAGAAAAGGAGTATTAGGCTTTACATGTATCTTTCTTATTTATGATAAATTAGAAAGACACAATACCTTCTATAATTGAGCATCATAACATCCATATTCTCTATTAACATCCAGTATAATTCTTATACTAATTATTTTTAAAGTAAGCCAATAAATAAAGTTAGTCCAGAGAATTGAGACTCTTTATACTCTTTTAAAAGTGTCCGAGGATAGTATAATAACGCCCGTTTGACACATGACATATTCAAATGCTATACTTTAAAACTATGACATGAATGAATTTTAAAAACATAAACTTTTCACTTTAAAACCATCCCAGTAACAGCTCAGAATTACTGACTCCGGAGGAGGTATCCCCTTGTTTTCATAATAAAACAGGTGACCCAAGGGAACACCCTCCCCCCCCCCCCCCCACTTCCCCTTGCCCTGGGTCAAATAGCCCAGAGCGAAGAGGGCAGCAGGACGGAGTCACTGCCGGAACAGAAAGCCTACATAGCTATAGTTGCAATTGTTAAGTGATCGACATTCTGAGCAGCCGATAATGGACCTAAACACTGCAGGCCTCCAGAAATGGACTCGATATTTCTGAGATAAAAATTCGTGAATGTGAATGGCTGAGACCAAAATGCAGCCTTCATTAAATCTATAATAGCAACACTATTTACGTAAGCCCAAGATGTAGAAGAGCTCTTACTTCATGAGCCGAAATCTTAAGCACAGACTGCTGAGTTAAAGATAGTTTATCCTAAGCAGTACCGATAGTTAATTGAATGCATTCAGCAATAGAATGGACCGTAATGACCTTTCTATTAGGCATCAGAGACAGAAGAAGCTTTACGTCCTTACTGATAAACTGAGATCTGTTAATAAAAGGTCTAGCCGGACAGAGTAAAGGCCTATGCCCGTTCGAAGACGGAAGGACCTTAAAAACAACAGGTTCCGGATATTTATTAGGAGCCTGATTCTTAACCAAAAATCCAACATTAGTAGTAAAGGTAATAGAGTTTCCGATACTACGAAAGTGAGAATCGTCCACCGATAGTGCATGAAGCTCACTGACTCTTCAGCAGGAGAGAAGACTAAGAGAATTGCTGTCTTAAAAGGCCAGAATTTGAAACTACTGTCTCAAGAGGTTCAAATGGTTGCTTTAGTTTTATAAGAACCCAAGCTAAATTCCGTATAGGAATTAATCTAAGGATTCTAGGTCTATTTATCGAAAAGTTTCTAACTAACTTAGATAAAGAGACATTAGACTCAGTTGTAAACTATCATGGTGTGCATAGGTATCAGATAACATAGACCTATAACCTTTAATAGTAACAGGCTGCAGTTGATCTCGTCAAACAAGTATACTAGAAAGTTTGCAATGTCTGGTATGGAGGGATAAAAAATATCAACATAAAGATCCCTACACCAATGACGGAAGACCCTCCACTTTAGCCGCATAGTATAGCGAAGAGGATGTCCTCCTACAGTTAGAAATTGCGTCCACTGCTCGTCCTGTACAATGCTTGCCGTGCAAGAAGGACCGCACAACGGAATACGTGAAGGTTGAGACCTTGCGGGTTGTGATGAAGTTGACATGATTTCCCCAGCGAAAGAAGATCCTCTCGTGGAGGAAGTTTTCGCGGTAAGTCCCACAGCAGACACCTAAGTAAATTTATCCACGGTCTCTGTGGAGACAGAGATGCTACCAACAGAATTGTATTGTGAATGTATTATCTTAGCAATACTTGCTGAATCAACAGCGCTGGAGGATACGCATATCCTATCATTCCGTCCTACTAGATCGATAGAGCGTAAACTACATATGCTCGGGGATCCGGACATGGTGACACATACGTCTGCAATTGATTGGTGAGTTGTGTCGCAAATAAATTTATCACTGGGCGCTCCCATTGGTAGCAAATCTGACTGAATACCTGTTTGTTGAGAGTCCATTCTGACGGCAACAATCGACCCTTACGTGAAAGGGAGTCTGCTAATACAATCAGACGACCCAGAATATGACAGACCGAAACAGAACTTGGTGTTCTATAACAAACAGAAGGATTCTTTCTGTTAAATTCAATAACGGAACCGAATGAGTGCCTCCCTGGTTCCGGATATACGCAACTACTGTTGTATTATCGGACAGGATTTGACATGCGTTTCTGAATAATGTTCATCCAATGACGTAGTGCAAGCCAAAATAATATCATTTCTTGGAAGTTGAGTGCTTGCCTAAAAACTGCGGAACCCAAAGACCCTGGCACTTCGAATCCGTTGGGATCAATATTGTGCCCCAACCTGTTTGACTGGCATCCGTCATAATCGAAAAACTCGGATCCGGCAACTACAGTGGAACTCTCTGAGTCAACCACCGAATGTTTGCCCAAGTCTGAATCTCTTGTTACACTTGATTGACAAGAGAACGTGTATATCGAGCAATTCATAGATTGCTGAAAGGTTGCCGTCGAAGAGAAGCTTCTCCGAGACCGAAGCGACTCTGAGAGAGTTCTTCACCTTACTATCCACGCGCGTGGATGTAGCTAGGGCTGCGTCATGTCTAACCAACTCCAGGTTGCCACTGAAGGGCGGAGTTATACGTGGAAAACTACTGCCCTTGAAAAAAATCTCATTAACTGGTAGAGTGCTAAATTATTTTTCTGTGGTCATTTGTAACGCGAGTATTTTTTTTCAAAGACACTACGCTACCAGTAGGAGGAGACTTAGTTTAGCAATATACTATTCAAAAATAATTGTTTTGTTACAATTCATTGGAGAGTGCCTGTTGGCACTCTCCAATGAATTGTAACAAAACTAATTTATATTAAGATTTTTTTCTACTGCTGAGCCAACAACAAACTAGTGTATAACAGAGTAAAGCCACTAAAGTGGCTTTCAGCACTTTTCAGTAGAGCCATGATAGTGGCTTCTAGCACTCAACCAGTTAAGAATCATATACTGGAATTCTTTCTCTTGAAGACGTAATGATAACGCCTCAGTAAGGTGGTCTACATATGATAAAGCGTCTAAGTTAAGTCTATTAGACATCATTGTCGTTTCCAACGTCGTGGTTGGAATTGACATAAGACGGCGAAAAAGACAATACCCAGTCTTCAGCCTCGTCGTCTAGACGCAGAGGAACTCTCAGTATGCCCTGTCCTGCCATTTCAAATTATTCCTAGAATTGATGAAAGGCAGATTAGAGCATTTGCGGACAAGAAACTAGACTATCGTGTTTTGGTAGCAAGCTTATATATATATAGCGTCGTTCAATAATTCGAAAGTTCTAGTGACATTATTGGACTGTGTCGGGAACTCAGGGACGATGTCCCTGAACCGATCAAAAACATGTGTCCAATGACGCTATTAGTCTCTTATCCAGCATCGCAGCATTCTAGTCCGACGGAACAACCTCTGGAAGATAATGCCGGAAGAAATGTATGGCAGCTTCTGTTGTTCCGAAAGGGAAAGCTCGAAATCGTCAGAATCCCTTTCGCCATCCTGTCGGACCCTATGATGTTCTCGGTCGTCCGTACCTGATGCATCAGCGGAGCGAACCGACCCAGCGTTGTCGGATTATTCCTCATCTGACAGAGATTCTGTCGTTTGCTGGGATGCTGCGATAAGCTGTGCTATTTTGGATAGCACGTCCGTCACTGAGGCCTGTGGAGAAGCGGTCTTACGATGCTTTGCCGCTGGAAGCTCCGTGTTCGTTACCCCGTGTATACTTCTATTATGCGAGCGACCGGAGTGTACAGGCCTCGTGTCCCTTGGCTACCAGATGGCGTGACCTGTTCGCCGTGGAATCACTGAATGACGAAGCTGGCAGGATACTCGCGGTCACGTAGCCAAGTTGCGGTCGTGTCCGCTGCCGTGAGGATGAGGAAGCATTATCGACAGTCTCTCGGAGCGTCTATATAACGGAGCGTCCCGAGCGGCGGACATATGCTCCGAATGCGAAACGTTTGTACCACAACATCCGGTCCCAGATGTTGTTGTACGAGAGAGGGACCTCTCTCGCTTGCAGCCCGGACGGACCTGGACGAGCTAGGAACCGGACTAACAGGCTTCCTCCAATCTCTCCTCTAATCCGTTGTCACTGGGTGTGTACTATTGTCTATTATAGTGCTCGTATCACCCAAATCTCCTTCCTGGACCGCAACGGACGAACCTGGCTGCCGAACCATTCAATGAATGGACGCTACACCGGGTGAGCTAGCGAATGTCAATGCCGTCGATCCTACTAGGGATCTCTTAGGCGATTGACGTATTCCATGAGCACTTATTGCCGCTAGCTCATCATTAACTATGACAACAGAGGCACACTTTTGAAAGACATCTCAGTAACTTTGCGAACAAAAAACCAGACTTGCTTGTTAATAGCAAGCAAATATATATAAATAGCGTCGTTCAATAATTCGAAAGTTCCTGTGACAATATTGGACTGTGTCGGAACTGAGGGACGATGTCCCTGAACCGATCCAAAAATTTTGTGTCCACCGACGCTATCAGTCTCTTATCCGGCATCGCAGCATTCTGGTCCGACGAAACAACCTCTAGAAGATAAAGCTGGATGACATATACAGCAGCTTATGTTGTTCCAAAAGGGAAAGCTCAAAATCCTCCGAATCCCTTTCGCCATCCTGTCGGACCCTATGAAGTTTTCGGACATCCGTACCTGATGCTTCAGCGGAGCGTCCCGACCCAGCGTCGTCGGATATTACATGATGCGACAGAGATTCTGTCATTGCTGGGATGCTGCGATAAGTTGTGCTATTTGGGATAGCACGTCCGTCACTGAGGCCTGTGCAGTAGCGGTCTTACGATGCTTTGCCGCTGGAAGCTCCGTGTACGTTGACTCCCGCATACTTTCTTATGCGAACGTCCGGAGTCTACAGGCCTCATGTCCCTGGCTACCGGATGGCGTGACCTGGTCGCCGTGGATTCTCTGATTGGCGAAGTTGACTGGATATCCAAGGTCACGTAGCCAATGTGCGGTCGTGTGTGCTGCCATGAGAATGAGGAAGCCTTATTGACAATCTCTCCGGACTGTCTATATAACGGAGCGTCCTGAGCCGCGGACGTATGCTCCGAATGCGAAACATTTTGTACCACAACATCTGGGGCCAGATGTTGTTGTACGAGAGAGGGGCCTCTCTCGCTTGCAGCCCGGATGGGCCTGGACGAGCTAGGAACCGGACTAATAGGCTTCCTCCGTTCTCTCCTCTAATCCACCGTCACTGGGTGTGCACTTGGTTGATTTATAGTGCTCGCATCACCCAAAACTCCTTTCTAGACCGCAACGGACGAACCCGGCTGCCGAACCATTCGATGAATGGATGCTACACCGGACGAGCTAGCGGACGTCAAAGGCCGTCGATCCTACTAGGGACCTCTTAGGCAATTGACGTATTTCCATGAGCACTTTTCCGCTAGCTCTTCATTAATTGTGACGACGGAGGCACACTTTTGGAAGACATCACGGATACATCACCCTGTTCTTGATCGTCTGAAATAGAGATTGATAAACTAGAGTGACCCTGCAGGGAAAGGACCGGCATGGCCATTTCCCCGCTAACATACCGTGACATACGCTTCCCATGTTGTCATCGAAAATAACACATACTGAACGGGAGTTAGTGCGAGTACACTGACTACATTTATACAATGATTATGAAAGTCAGAGGAAGATTTCCTCTTAATCCAATTGAACAATATCCTTTCATTGTGAAAAGAAAACAAAGTCCTAGTACTCGCACCAACCCCTGCAAATCAAAATACATAATAACATGATCCATTAACATAGAAAAAATAATTGAAATCAAAAAATTTTTTGAAAAAATATTTTTTCAGAAAAGCCCAAGTTTCTGAAAAGTAACGTTGAGCCCCAATGGATCCCAAGCCTAAGTGTGGACAAAAATTTTTAAAATATTTAAAAAAAATTAATGCAACACTTACGAATAATAATAATGTATCTAGTTATGATTAAACTAACATCAGGATATTATTTTCAAGAAATCCCCCTCACACAGAGGCTGTTGTCAATGTAAACAAGAAGTGTAAAAACACCAGAAACATGACTCCAGGCACTGATAACCCTGGCTCGAAATCAGTTACCAATAATACACTATCTGATGCAAACAGAGACTTCCAGGGAAGAAACTACAGAACATCAGATGGTAGATGCAGAACACTACGCCTAAACACCCAAGGGTGAAGACGTAAACATGGGGAAAAGAACAGAATTCTTTCTGTTATCCACCTAAAACTCCCAAGAAATTTTAGTAATAATATTACAGAAAATATGCCAAAAGCATGGGAGAATAGCAAGGGGGGACTTAAAGGAAAAGGAGAGAGGAAAACACTGAACAAGCAGTGTAACTTTATAGCAAGAATGACCACAACAGGCCGTTGCCTCGTAAAATAGGTAACTTAACACAATTTCATTAAAAAAATTTAAGTTACAGCCCTGATTATTTTCTGTCACTCATTTTTCCTCTCCTCCTTCTATATCCTCCTTAGAACCACCATTTCTCTAATATTTATGTGTCTCGCATCATTTAAACTGAGATTTACAAGCACAAAGATCAGTCAGATGTTAACTGATGAAGGGCCAAACAAAGAATGATTAATGGCGCCAATTTCGGGACGTCCTTGACACTGTGCATGCGCAGTAGAGGCGAAGTATGGAGGGCCATTCAGGACATGATTTCTTTGGTTTTAGATGCAAATTTTGGGTATTGGGAGGCAAAATTTGTGTTTGGCCCTAGATTTTCAAGAGTTAGCACCAGCTATGTCTGGGTCATTGGTACAGTATAAAAATATACTAAGTTCAAAGCTCGTTGCCAGCGGCAACATTTTTTGATGGAAAAGGAAGAAAATCCATAGTTCCCATCTAGAGGTCACCTGCAAACAAGCATACCAAGTTTCAAAGTGATCCGATCATAAATGTGCCCTGTAGGGCATGCCAAAGGAATATATTGATGCCAGACTAAAACTAAGTTCAAAGGCCGTTGACAGCGGAAACATTTTTTGATGGATATGGAAGAAAATCGATAGCTCCCATCTAGAGGTCACCCCAAACAAGCATACCAGGTTTCAAATCAATCTGATCAAAAATGTACCCTGTGGGGTGTGTGTGCTAAAGGGAAATATTGTGGCCTGACTAAACTAAGTTAAAAGGTTGTTGCTAGCGGCAACATTTTTTGACGGAAATGGACGAAAATACATAGCTCCCATCTAGAGATCATTCCAAACAAACATTCCAAGTTTCAAAGCGATCTGATCATAAATGCGACCTGTGCAGTATGCCAAAAGAAATTGTGGACGAGAAGTGACGGAAATAGCTGAACTTGACTTCGTCGAGTTGAGCTAAAAATCAGAGTAAAGCAGAATATATAAAGGGCAATAACTCTCTCAACTTTCATCAAACGTTCGTGATTATTGCTCTAATCCAAGACAATGTTAATATACAGCAGCATCTAAAATTTATTGAAATCTGGTGTTAACTTTTCACGTAAGCACATACATATTAAAAATTAAATTAACAACGGAACCAACCAGGGGTAATTTTTCATCATAATTTTTTCATTTGTGCAAGATGTTATTAATATAAAGCATGATACTATTCCATAACCAATGAAAGGTCAAGCAAAATTCAACAAACAAAGGGAAATAACTCTTAGTTTTAATCAAATGGTGGTGGTTAATGAAATTGTTCAAAAACATTATTAAAATATAAACAAACACTCCAGAATTAATAAAATTTGAAAACTACTGTTCAAGTTATCACATAAACAGACATTTGGATAGATGGAAAGATGGGTGGATGGATAAACTGAGGGACTGACAGAATGATTGAAGCTAAGACCTTGTCTCTGGGCTTATATCAACAAGTCCATTAGGATGAGTTGATGTTGTTGTATGGCCTATGGTCGAGGTCAAGACATAAATACATCATCTCGGAAACCCCCATGGTGTTAATAACCAATTTATCTTATTACACTCCCAAACAGTGACCAATGCATCATTAAACTAGGAACTATTTTACTGAGCGATAAGCAAACACAAATACATTGTCCTCGATCAGCTGATTTTCAACTGAACTGAGTTTTCATTTAAAAATTTAATGCAGCTATTACAAATACACTTGACAAACATAATTACTTGGAAATGTTACACATACTATAGTGTTTTAATATTTTCTTGACTTATTCAAATGATGAAGAGACTGGGTACAGCTTTTAACAGCATCTGACAATCATTATGCATTTATGAATTGATTTTTTTTTAATGAAGATGATGACATCATGGTATTGCATTCTTGCATTATGCAGGAAACCCCATTCATTGTTCTACAACCACTGAAGTTTATAGTAGTGCTTCAGCTGTGTGTTTCTTTGTTTTATTTTTCCTGTTTAAACCTTTACCCAACGGAACGACCAAAACTGGCCAGCGCTATTTACAAAAATCACCATACAATTTTCAATATTTTTTGTCTCAAAAACATAGGTTATGATCCCTCTTTGGAACGAGCTCACTGAGCTCATTCCAATGAGGGGTCATAACCTATGTTTTTGAGACAAAAAATGAAAAAAATTAGTTATTCAAGAATTTTTTTTGCAAGTGTCGTCTGCTTTTCATGTTAGGTAAAGAGTTGACACTTGGTATATAAAAATATCATCTTGGCAAAACAAAAAAATTATCTGGTCTAATGTATTTTGTTCAGCTAGTGATTTATTTATCATTTAATTACTGTTATCAAAAATGGTGATCTCGACATGTAATAAATAGGAGCCAAAGGAGTGCAGGTAAAAAATGTTCTCTTTTTGGATCAAATGATCACACATGCTATTGCTACCCTCAATACAGATTTGTATTTTATCTAGATATTTTTACTTGTATTGGGGGAAATACGTTATTCTTGTAAGATAAAATAAAATATGCAAATTGGTGGAAATGAAAACACTAAAAATGATCATTTCTTGTCTCTGAGCAGTTCAAGCTGATAAGTTTGATTAATTATACTTTCAACATATGACATTAATGGATATTAAATCAAACTTCAGGGAATCACACAGTACATAATTTTTCTATTCGTATGGATTAAAATTTATAAGAAAGATCTCATTTAGAAATATTTTTTCAAAACTGAAGAAAAATGTTTATGCACCTGAGCATGAATGTCACTTTGACCATAAACTTCTGAGTATGTTACTGCTAAGTGATGCCATTTGTCATATCTGATCACAGATTCCCAGACATTCTCATCTAAAACTGTACCATTTTCTGTCAACCCACTAGTAATTCTGAAAAAAAACAAGGATAATCAAGCTGAGAACAAACTGTAAATTAATTTAATCCTTAAAAGTGGAATTACAAGTTTAGTGAGGTTGATTTAATTCTCTACCCAGCCACTAAATCCTGCCTTCGATAATACACCACTGGGAGAACAAATCCAGAATTTTTAAGCACTTTACTGGAAGTTTTCAAAGACCTTTCTCTCATATTAATACGATCACCTCTTATGTTTGTAAAGTTACCCAGTTAACAATTCTCGCACAGTGGAACCCTGTTAAATGAACAGTCACTCTGCCAATGAAAATTATTCAATTAATAGAAGTATTCAATTAACAAGGATTTTGTCACTTTCTTGAATTCAAGTATTCTACTGAAAAACTGATAACTATCTCTATTATACCTTGTATTGCAGACCTCATACTGCTCTGTAAGGCAAGATATAATAGATCTGAAGCCTGCATTGGATATTTTGATTGAATGATTCTACCATGTCCACATCAGATTCCTTCCTTATCCATTTCCGGCTTGATATTAAAGTTTTGCTTATCTCTCTTGATAAGCAATACAACTAGAAATGTTTTGTCACATAGGGCAGGTCAGGCACTAGTAGATCTATAAACAAGGGGAATTTGGTGGATGTCATATAATATCTTGACATACTACAATATTTTTTATTCCATTAATAGAACACTCTATAACCTATTATGCAATCTACAGGTCAAAGCTGTACTGAAGGTATGATAAATGATTTTGTGTTTGGGAAGTTATTTACATTTAACAGGATTATTCAATTAAGAGATATCCATTTAAGTATGCTCCTCTGTACCACATGTGTACCAAACCAATAACACCTGCATCTGACCCTAGTATTTGGGAAGCACTCTCAATCAAAGCTACAACCCATAATACACATTTTGGTCAAACTCAGCAAAACTGTTATCCAAATATATTTTTTGAGCACTTTCCTAAGCTCTCAGGCCACTAGTCTGATTCTGCTAGGATTCTGAGGCTGTTCACCTACTTTTCGTGGAGTTTGTATGCAGACTATCGTTTATTTAACCCTTTACCCAATGCAGAAGACATCAAAATTTATTATTTTAAATACCATTTTTTTTAAATTTTCAAAAAATTTCAACAAAACCATATCACGTGACCCCTCACTGGAATGGGCTCAAAGAGTTCGTTCCAAAGAGGGGTCACATGATATGGTTTTGTTGAAAAAATTTTGAAAAGTTAAAAAATTTATAGTAATTTCTATATTTTTTATACTTACCAATGACCCAGACATAGCTGATGCTAACTCTTAAAATATAGGGCCAAACACAAATTTTGCCCCCCAATCCCCAAAATTTGCATCTAAAACCAAAGAAAACATGTCCTGAAAGGCCCTCCACACTTCACCTCTACTGCGCATGCGCAGTGTCAAGGACGTTCCGAAATTGGCGCCATTAATCATTCTAATAACCAGTGCCTGGTAAGCGCTATGTACTCAGCGGGGAGGCAAGAGTTCCCAACTCCTGGGAGGGCCATCCCCGTCTGGGTCATTGGTAAGTATAAAAAATATAGAAATTACTATAAATTTTTTAACATTTTTATACTGTACCAATGACCCAGACATAGCTGAATAGTAAAAAGGCTGGAGGGCCAAGGACATAGAGCAAAATGGAATACGCTCAATAATATAAAATAGAGTCATCCCCTGTAGGGAAAAAGAAGTAATAGGCCTTACATGTATCTTTCTTATTTATGATAAATTAGAAAGATACAACACCTTCCAAAATTGAGCTTCATACATCCATGTACTCTATTAATATCCAATATAATCCTTATACTAATAATTTTTAAAGTAAGCCAATAAATAAAGTAAGTCTAGAGAATAGAGACTCTTATACTCCTTAAAAGTGTCTGAGGATTGCATAATCATGTCCGTTGACATATGCAATATTCAAAAGCTATACTTTAAAAACTAAGACTTGAATGAATTTTTAAAACATAAACTTCTCACTAAACAACCATCCCAATAACAGCTCAGAATTACTAACTCCGGAGGAGGTATCCCCTTGTTTTCATAGTAAAACAGGTGACCCAAGGGAACACCCCCCCCCCCCCCCCCCTTTTTCTTGCCCTGGGTCAAATAGCCCAGAGTGAAGAGGGCAGCAGAACGGAGACACTGCCGAAACAGACAGCCTACCTAGCTATAGTAGCAACTGTTAAGTGAATGACATTCTGAGCAGTAGATAATAGACCTAACAATAGAGGCCTCCAGAAATGGACTCGATATTTCTGAGATAAAAATTCATGAATGTGGATGGCTGAGCACAATGAGCAGCCTTCAAAAATCTATAATAGCGACACTATTAATGTAAGCCCAAGATGTAGAAGAACTCTTACTTCATGAGCCGAAATCTTAAGCACAACTGCTGAGTCAATGATATGCCATAAGCAGTACCGATAGTTAATAGAATCCATTAACAATAGAATGGAGCGTAACGTCCTTCTACTAGGCATCAAAGACAGAAGAAGCTTACGCCCGTAGTAATAAACAGATATCTGTTTATAAATACATAAACTCTAACCGGAAAGAGTAAAGGCCTATGCCCGTACGAAGACGGAAGGACCTTAATAACAATAGGTTCCGGATATTAGGAGCCTAACTCTTATGCAAAAATCCAACCTAAATAGTAAAGGAAGTAGTGATTCCGAAACTACGAAAGTGAAAATCATCCATCGATAGTGCATGAAACTCACTGACTCTTCAGAAAAAGAGAAACCAACAGAATTACTGTCTAAAAGGTCAGAATTTGAAAACTACTGTTTCCAGAGGCTCAAATGATTACTTAGCTAAATAAGAACCGAAGTTAAATTCCATATAGGAATTTAATCTAAAGATTCTAAGTCTATTTATCAAAAAGTTACTAACTGACTTAGATAAAGAGACATAAGACTCAATTGTAAACTATCCTAGAGTGCATAGGTATGAGGTAACATAAACCTATAACCTTAATAATAACAGGCTGCAGTAGATCTTGTGAAGCAAGTATACTAAAAAATTGCAATGAGTAGTATGGAGGGATCAACAATATGAACATAGTGATCCCTACACCAACGACGGAAGAGCCTCCACTTTAGCCGCATAGAATAGCGAAGAAGAGGATCTCCTATAGTAAGAAATCGCGTCCAAAGCTCGTCCAGTACAATGCTTACAATGCAATACGGACCACACAACGGAATACATGAAGGTTGCGACCTTGCGGGTTGTGATAAAGATGACACGATTTACCCAGTGAAAAAAGATCCTCACATTGAGGAAGATTTCACGTTAAGTCCCACAGTAGACAACAGAGTAAATTACCCATGGTCTCTGTGAAGATAGAGATGCTATCAACAGAAATGTATTGTGGTTGTTTATCTTAGCAATACCTGCTGAAACAACAGCGCCGGAGGATACGCGTATCCTATCATTCCGTCCTATAGATCAATAGAGCGTTAACAACATTAGCTCAGAGATCCGGACAAGCCAACACATACGTCTGCAATTGATTAGCAAGCTGTGTCGTAAATAAATCATCATTGGGCGCTCCCATAGATAGCAAATCTGATTGAATACTTGTTTGTTGAGAGTCCATTCTGACAGCAACAAGCGACCCCTAAGTGAACGGGAGTCAGGTAAAACAATCAGACGACCCGGAATATGACGGACCAAAACAGAACTTGGTGAACTATAACCAACAGACGGATTCTTTCCATTAAATTGAATAACGGAAACGAAAGAGTGCCTCCCTGGTTCCGGAGATACGCCACTACTGACGAATTAACAGACAGGATTTGGGCATGCGTTTCTGAATAATGTTCATGCAATGACATAAAGCAAGCCTAAAAAACATTATTCCACGGAAGATAATTGGTTGCTAAGAGACTGCGGAACCCAAAGACCCTGGCACTTCGAATCCGTTGGGATCAGTATTATATCCCAATCTGTTTGACTGGCAACCGTCATAACAGCAACACTCGGGTCCGGCAACTGCAGTGGCACTCTCTGAGTCAACCACCGAATGTTTGCCCCAGTCTGAATCTCTTGTAACACTAGATAGACAAGAGAACGTGTAAATCAAGCAATTCATGGATTGCTGAAAAGTTGCCGTCGAAGAGAAGCTTCTCCGAGAACGAAGCGACTCTGAGAGAGTTCTTAACCTTACTATCCACGCGCGTGGATGTAGCTAGGGCTGCGTCACGTCTAACCAACTCCAATCAGCCACTGAAGGGCGGAGTTATACGTGAACAAACTACTGCCCTCAAAAGAAATTACATTGAGAACAATATCCCGTAAATCTTTTCTTGAAGACGTAATGATAACGCCTCACGTATGATAAAGCGTCTAAGTTAAGTCTACTAGACATCATTGTAGTTTCCAACATTGAAGTTGGAAAAGACATAGACGGTGAAAAGGAATATTTCCAGTCTTTAACCACACCGTCTAGACGCATATGAACTCTCGGTATGCCCTGCACTGCCAAAATAAACTATTCGTATAAATGATAAAACGGCAGAAATGAGCAACGCGGACAAGAAACTAAACTATCATGCTTGTTAGCAGGCTTGTATGCATATATAGCGTCGAAAAATAAAACACATGTTGTAATGAAATTATTGGACTGCGTCGGTAAGTCAGGGACAATGTCCCCGAACCGATCGAAAATTCCGAGTCCAATGACGCTATAAGTCTCTTATCCAACATCGCAGCAATGTAGTCCGAAATAACAATCACTGGAAGATAATGCCAGAAGATATGAATGGCAGCTTCCGATACTACGAAAGGGAAAACTCGAAATCTTTCGAATCCCTTTCGCCATCCTGTCGGACCCTATAAAGCGTTCGGTTGTCCGTACCTGATGCAACCGCGGACCGCACCGACCCAGCGCCGTTGGATAATTCCTGATTCGACCAAGAAACTGTCAATTGCTGGGATGCTGCGAAACAACTGTGCTAACTCGGATAGCACGTCCGTCACTGAGGCCTGAGGAGAAGCGGTCCTACAATGCATTGCCGCTTGAAGCTCCGTGATCGTTACCCCGTGCATACTACCAATATGCGAGCGAACGGAGTGTATAGGCCTCGTGTCCCTTGGCTACCGGATGGCGCGACCTATTCGCCGTGGAATCACTGAATGACGAAACTGATCGGATATTCGAGGTCACGTAGCCAATGTGCGGTCGTGTGCCCTGCTGTGAGGATGAGGAAGCATTATGGACAGTCTCTCGGAGTGTCAATATAACGGAGCGTCCCGACCGACAGACATATGCTCCGAATGTAAAATATCAGAACCACAACATGCGGTCCCCTATGTTGTTGGACGAGAGAGGGACCTCTCTCGCTCACAGCCCGGACGGACCTGGACAAGCCAGGAACCGGACTAACAGGCTTCCTCCGATCTGTCCTCAATCTGCCGTCACTGGGTGAGTACTAAAGTAATTAAAGTGCTCGCATCACCCAAATCTCCTTCCTAGACCGCAACGGACGAACCCGGCAGCCGAACCATTCGATGAATGCACGCTACACCGGGTGAGCTAGCGAATGTCACTCCGTAGGCGATAGACATATTCCATGAGCACTTATTGCCGCTAGCTCTTCATTAACTATGACGACAGAGGCACACTTTTGAAAGACATCTCCGTAACTTTGCAAACAAGAAACCAGAAATGCTTGGTTATAGCAAGCATATAATAATAATATATATAGCGTCGTTCAATAATTCAAAAGTTTGTGTGACATTATTGGACTATGTCGGAACTGAGGGACGATGTCCCTGAACCGAACCAAAAATTTCTAAGTCCGCCGACGCTATCAGTTTCTTATCCGGCATCGCAGCAATCTGGTCCGACGAAAGAAGCTGTAGAAGACCAAGTCAGATGACATACACAACAGCATATGTTGTTCCGAAAGGGAAAGCTCGAAATCCTCCAAATCCCTTTCGGTATCCCGTCGGACCGGATGAAATTTTCGGACGTCCGTACCCGCTTCCGCGGAGCGTCCCGACCCAGCATCGTCGGATAAAAAATATGCGACAGATTCAGTTGATGCTGGGATGCTGCGATAAACTGTGCTATTTAGGAAAGCACGTCCGTTCCCGAGGCCTGTGCAGAAGCGGTCTTACGATGCATTGCCGCCGGAAGCTCCGTGTACGTTGACTCCCGCACACTTCCTATGCGAACGTCCGGAGTCTGCAGGCCTCGTGTCCCTGGCTACCGGATGGTGTGACCTGGTCGCCGATGATTCTCTGACTGGCGAAGCTGACTGGATATCCGTGGTCACGTAGCCAAGAGCGGTCGTGTGCGCTACCATGAGAATGAGGAAGCCTTATTGACAGTCTACTCCGGACTGACTATATGTCGGAGCGTCCCGAGCGATGGACGTATGCTCCGAATGCGAAACATTTTGTACCACAACATCTGGGGCCAGATGTTGTTGTACGAGAGAGGGGCCTCTCTCGCTCGCCGTCCGGATGGACCAGAACGAGCTATGAACCGGACTAAAAGGCTTCCTCCGTTCTCCCTCCGATCCGCCGTCACTGGGTGTGCATTTGGTTGATTTATAGTGCTCGCATCACCCCAAAATTCCTTCTAGACCGCAACGGATGAACCCGGCTGCCGAACCATTCGGTGAATGGACGCTACACCGGGCGAGCTAGCGGACGTCAAAGGCCGTCGAACCTACTAGGGTCCTCTTAGGCAATTGGCGTATTTACATGAGCACTTTTCCGCTAGCCCTTCATTAATTGTGACGACGGAGGCACACTGTTGGAAGACATCACAGATACATCACCCTAATCTTGATCGTCTGAAATAGAAATTGATAAAGTAGAGTGACTCTGCAGGGAAAGGACCGGAGTGTCCAATTCCCCAATAACATACCGTGACATACGCTTCCCATATTGTCATCGAAATCATACGATACAGAACAGGAGTTAATGCGAGTACACTGACCACATATAGAATGATTATAAAAGTCAGAGGAAGACTTCCTCTTATTACAATTGATCAATATCCTTTCAATTTGAAAAGAAAACAAGTCCTGGTACTCGCACTAACCCCTGGCAATCAAAATACATAATAATAATATGATCCATTAATATAGAAAAAATAATTGAAATCAAAATATTTTGAAAAAATATTTTTTCAGAACAGCCCAAGTTTCTGAAAAGTAACGTTGAGCCCCAATGGATCCCAAGCCTAAGTGTGGACAAAAATTTTAAAAATATTTTAAACAATTTATTTAACACTTACGAACAATAATAATGTATCTAGTTATGATTAAAATAACATCAAGATATTATTTTCCAGAAATCCCCCCCTCACACAGAGGGCTGTTGTAAATGTAAACAATGAATGTAAAAACACTAAAATAAGACTCCAGGCACCCAGGCCCGGAATCAGTTACCAAAAATACACTATCTGATGCAAAACAGAGACTTCCAGGGAAGAAACTGCAGAACATCAGATGGTAGATGCAGAACACAACGCCTAACCACCCGTAGGTGAAGACGTAAAAATGGGGAAAAGAACAGAATTCATTCTGTTATTCAGCTAAAACTCCCAAGAAAATTTAGTAATAATAATTACAAAAACTATGCCAAAAGCATGGGAGAATAGCAAGGGGGGACTTAAAGGACAGGGAGAGAGGAAAACACTGAAAAAACAGTGTAACTAAATAATCAGAATGACAACAAAATGGCTGCTGCCTCGAAAATAGGTAACTTAACATAATTTCATTACAAAATTTTAAGTTACAGCCCTGATAATATTCTGTCACACATTTTTCCTCTCCTCCTTCTCTATCCTCCTTAGAATCACCATTTCACTAATATTTATGTGTCTGGCATCATTTAAACTGAGATTTACAAGCACAAAGATCAGTCAGATGTTAACTGATGAAGGGCCAAACGTAGAATGATTAATGGCGCCAATTTCGGAACGTCCTTGACACTGCGCATGCGCAGTAGAGGTGAAGTGTGGAGGGCCTTTCAGGACATGTTTTCTTTGGTTTTAGATGCAAATTTTGGGGATTGGGGGGCAAAATTTGTGTTTGGCCCTATATTTTAAGAGTTAGCACCAGCTATGTCTGGGTCATTGGTACAGTATAAAAATATAGTATTTTTTCAGCTGCTGAATTTGCATATTACACGGACAGATGAGGCCGATTCGCTGGGTAAAGAGTTAATGTGATGCCCCTTTACTCACAAAGATACACAAATATTCTTTTGTGACCCAATTATAGTATCAAGATATTAACAATTAGTGGAGCTACACAGTGTAATTATGAAACTACAGTTGTGGTGAGTCTTCATTCATAATGATAAAGTCATTAACTCCTTACATGCGGCTGGCGGATATTCCTGCGAATTACAAGATTTCTCTTGTCACTGAAATATGTATGATTTGAGCACATTTAATCAAATTTTACCTGAGTAAATTGAAAGAATTTGTCACCAATGATTGTTTATGCTAAAATGATTGTTTATGCTAAATTTAGATGAGTTTTTCATCAAATCTAGTCATGGCTGCTTCATCAAATCTAGTATCTTGAAAATACTCAGCAGATTAAGAGTTAACCCTTTACCCAATGAATTGCCCGCATCCACCCACGTAATATGCAAATTCAGCAGCTGAAAAAATATTATTTTTCGAAACATTTCAACAAAACCATATCATGTGACCCCTCTTTGGAACGAGCTCGTTGAGCTCGTTCCAAAGAGGGGTCACATGAATATGGTTTTTGTTGAAATTGTTTGAAAAAAATTAGAAAATGATATTTAAAATAATAAATTTTGATATCGTCTGCGTTGGGTAAAGGGTTAAAGATTCATTTGAATCAAGTCGAGACAGAGAAATATTTCTTGCACTGATTGAAAAAAAAATTAATGTTTATGGTATTTTTTAGATTCAATCCTCTGGAATATTTCAGTTGGCTGAAAAAGTGAACCATAGGTTCATAGGCAATGGACTGGTTCCAGGCCATAACAGCATCAAATTCCTTACATAACTGAACTGGTGGCCTGAGGGCTGGGGAGTTTCCATGACTTTTACTACCTCACAAAGTACAATTTTCAAGCACTTGCAGGGGCTTGGAATTCAAGTTTTTGAAATTCATGCATTTTTAAGCATTTTCATTGACTGTACAATCAATGACATAAATTTAAGAATGGAGTTCAAGGGAGTGATGGGTTGAATTGAAGAAGTGCGTACAGAATGATTCTACACTTTCAACATCCATGCAACTTTAAGGATGAACTGTATGCCTTTTAGCTGGATGAAAAACTGTATGCTTTTGATCTCATTTCAGGAGTTTTACAAAAGAATGTTTATATATATACTGCAAGTTAAATATTTGTTTGAGGTGTTGGTGAAAAATTACGGAGTGCCAATTGAATACTGTAAAATGTCTGATGTTCAAAATATCTTCTATATTTACCTGAAAAGTAATGATTTCGATCGATGATCAATCCAGGTTTCGAACATTTTTACCTGTGTGCCCACAGATAACAAGTGTAAACAGAAATCTGTGACATCGTATTTCTTTCCTTTCAACACAGGATCCTCTAAAAATGATCAAGAGTTCAATGCATCATTTCCTGTATAGATATGTGGTAAAATGTTAGAAAGGGCTGTTGTGCGGCAACGTAATATTGCCTGATAATTGGCATGTTCAAATACCTCTGCATAGGTACAAAACCATTACAGGATAATGGTAGTCTGGTGATGTGTGAGTCATACGAGCTGTAGAAAACAACTATGACAATCACAATGTTGTGGGAAATCAGGGCAGTATGCCACAACTTTTACCGCAACAGTGACTTCTAGCACTCAACCAGTTAAATAAATAACCACTTGCCAGTAAGAGCTATTCAATTAACAGGATTATTCAGTTAACACGAATTGGACATTTTCATCTATTCCAGTGATAAACTATGCATTTATTTCATTATATTTTGCTTGACAGAGCTTGTTGAATAGATTAAATGCTTATATTCGATGAAATGAGGCTAAATAGCTCTAGTAGATGCCATGCATTCAGTGGGCGTCAAGAGAAAATCTTTAATAAATCCCTCAATTTTTTATTCAGTTAATGGGAAGTAACTCTAAAACCTAGGGGCAATTAAAAGGTTAAATTTGTGTTGAAAATATGGTAAATACTTTTAGCATTTGAAGTTATATGCAGTTAGTTAACAAGGTTATTTAATTAACAAATATTACATAAAGTGGACTCTACTGTATTACTAAAGATAAATCTGAGGAAACAAGATGAACTCCGACACAATTGAAAAAAAAAAATTCTCTTCAGAATGTACTGGATGTAAATGTACTGAACTTGTATGTAAAAGGCAAGGAGACATAAGAAAAGTTTGGAAGTAGTTCAAACTGATATGCATCAAGAGAAAAAGTAGGATTTGCACACAAATAAAATAGGTAGATACCTGAAGTAGCCTTTCTTGAACTAGCTGTTTTCACTCGTCCATCAATTGTAAGCTTAAACCATGTGGTGTAGGTAAATCCATCAACAAATAGTGGACAAGCTATGCAGTCTTTTAGATCAATTTGTATTGCAGCAATGTTCATAACTCTCAGTTCGTTCTTTGTGTATGTCGATGCTATAAAAAAAATTCCAATGAAATGAGCTACATTTAGTGTAACTTAAATCATTCCAGGCTTTAATCCATGAAAATTGGGAAGGGGTCTTTTTGGGGTGAGTGAGGCCCTAAAGGGGTCACTAAAACCTGTTAAGATCGAGCAAACTACATCATAATTCTAGGGAGGCCAATAGATCTGTGGTGCCTGACAAATTTCTGGAACCATTATCTCAGGGTTTAATCCATGGAAATTGGGAAGGTACCCTTTTCAGAAGTGAGAATCCACTAGGGTCACCAAGACCTGTCAAGTACAAACTACATCATGATTCGCAGCACTCCAAGAGATCAGTGGTGCCTGACAGACTCTCAAGCACCACAGATCTACTGAGGTCCCTTGGATTGAGGTTTTTAACCCTTTACCTAACATGAAAAGCAGACGACACTTGCAAACAAAATTCTTGAATAACTAATATTTTTCATTTTTTGTCTCAAAAACATATGTTATGACCCTTCATTGGAACGAGCTCGACAAGCTAGTGCCAAAGAGGGGTCATAACATATGTTTTTCAGACAAAAAATGAAAATATATTGAAAATTAATTGGCAATTTTTGTGAATAGCGCTGGCCGGTTTTGGCCATTATGTTGGGTAAAGGGTTAAAGCAGCCTTAACAACTTGTCAGATTTTGATGTCCTTAGATATGGTGATAGGCCAGTAGGGAGGAAAGGATATCTACATTTTGTGAGTTTGGTTCACACGTACTTATGGCCCTTTTTAACTTTTCAACAACCATAATCTCAGGGTTTAATCCATGAAAATTGGGAAGGGGCCCTTTTCAGGAGTGAGAATACCTTAGTCACCAAAACCTGTCAAGTATAAACAAACTACATCATAATTTGTATAACCTCAAGAATACCTATATGTATGCAGGTAATACAAGGATTCTTATACCCTCTTTAGAACTGGGTTTGGGTCGATGCCATTTAGAAAATTCAAGTCATGAGGGCTGAAAAGAGAATTTGTTTTGGAGGAGATCTCAGGAGAAGAAATATATAAAGAATAAGGAATATTAGGCCACACAAAGTAGATATTCTGTTTCTCAGGCCATTATTTGTGAAATTGCATGCAGGCGAGCGTTTTTTTATTTTATTTTTTATTTCAGTAATTACTTCTTTGCCATCAAAAGTTCATGTTCTTGGTTCAAGTTTTAGGCCTCATAATCTACAGAATAGCATGGGTGGTGGTATATTTCATCCCTTGAGTGCAAGAAGGCTTTGCAATGCTAAAGAATTGCAAAGCCTTCTTGCACTCAAGGGACAAATTCATCAGTTTTTTTAACTTGGGTAAAATATCAGACATAAACCATTTAATTTTTATTTTTTTAAGTTTAAATTGGTTATAAAAAGAGAGCATGCGGCAGCCAAAAGGACCATGCAGGAGGGCCTGAGAAACAGATTTTTTATTTTTTTAGGCCTTATGTTTGAATTAAACTGAGAACAATCTGATTTACAGGAAGTGGCTTCACTTGATTGGTAAACTTGGTAAACTGTTGGTCTGTTTTGCAGGTCACATAGCCAGTTTCTGGAAATTCCCAACTGAATTTAGAGTTTTAAATTGACAAAATTATTCCTAGCGGGGTATTGATAATTGATATTTCAGTTTTCACAAAGATGACCTAGAAATTATGAAAACTAACACTGACTGAAAGATTAATTTTTAAAGATTTTTCAAATTTGTTTTTAGTCAAAATTTAATATCAAAGGTAGTTGTAAAATCTTTTCTAAAATAATGATTTAATTCAGAGATAATTTAGATAAAGCCATTTAATTGATAATATCTTTCCTGGTCTTTTGTCGTTTGTGATATTTATTGGCAGATAAAACCAGGTCAGCAAATATGCAATATTGTGAAATGCGTGGTAAACGGTACCAAAGAAACTTTGAAAAAATTTGAAGTTTGCAACAACAATCCATATAATTCTACACTGCATTAGTATATTTCTTGGGTATAAGTATATACACTAGGGTATTTAGTTATCCCAATACTGTCCAGCATTTGTTAAAAAAAATATTAAACGGATGGCTTCTTCTGGCACTCATCTAAGACATCTTCACAGAGATACATGATGCATTCCCATTACCAGTATTTTCCAAATTTCGAGATTGTACTTGGTTTTGTTACACTGGATATCGTTGGCTTTCGGAGAGCTTATCACCATCTAGTTCAGGACACCAATTGTGAATTAAATGTTTGTTTCTTTGGGGAGGGGGGAACTTACATTGGGAAATTTTGGGTTGAAAATTGAGAAAAGTAATGCCTAAACACCAATGGGAGTAGGTCTGTTATTATGCCTTTGTAGACTCCCAAAAGAATGCCTGTAATATGTTCAGATCTTGGACTCTGTGCTTATTGGATTCGATTACTGGTGGGATAGGCGAAACATAGTCAGTTCAATTGGAAATATTTCTATTCTCATTGAGAATGGGGCAGACATTTGACTTGAAACTAGGCTAAAGCATGCCCCTGCACAGCACATGGACACAAGAGGTTGAAGAACAAAGAGAGATTTCTTACTCGTACATGTGCTGTGTCTGTAAGATACATATGATGCCTCCCACAAATTTTACCATGTACTTTAGCCGAACAAACCACGTATCATACAGGTGAAATTATACAAAAAATTGCCCAAGTTCAATAACCTGCAATTTTGTGAAATACTGAAGCAAATCAAAATCCTGACAATATGCACACCTCTTGTATTATGTACAAACATCCTGTGAAATAAAAAAGTCCTACCTTGAAAACTGTGAGAGGTGGTAACCGGACAAACAATGTACCCTAGATGCAGATGAATGGATTTACAGATGGATGGCAGATTGACAGATGGATGGACAGATGGACAGACAGGGGTAAAACAATATGCCCCCTGACTATTCATTGTGGGGGCATAAAAAGGTCATGGATTAAACCCTGCACTCACACTCATTAGTTTAACAAATAAAAACTCCTGATGAATAAATATGAAATGATAGATACTGCCGTATCCAAATGATCCCAAATTTTATGATGCACATTGAGTAAACATTATTTGAAACACATTTCAATTTACTGAGGACTTTCAAGAATTGGATTTCAGTTTTAAAATTTAAGCACTTTTAGAACTATCAAGCTCTCATATGATCCCTGCTGTTTGCAGGTCTACTGTTGCAGAAATCAAAGATGAATGTCCTTTTTTTCCCTGCCAGGTGTATAATTTACACCATCAAAGACTGAGTTGACACTTAACAGCCAATTGAAAACACATCAAACTCAGGTCTAACTTAAGAATTAAACTGAATTTAATTAAATTATAAGGAAGAATGGGTTATGAAGATGGTCCCCAAACTACTAAGGTTATTTCTCAGTATATTTAACCCTTAGGGGCCTGGGGATTTTTATACATTTTTCTACAAGTTGACACTGTACATTCTGTGACTTTACAGTGGTTTCCATGCAAGTCTTGGCTACTATGTAGGCTGCCAAGACATGTCTAGAAACAATTGCCAAAGCACTTTGAATGCAACTTACAAGTTTCCCCAAAGACTGCATGTTGGATATCTGCTTTGTTGAAGAAAAAAGTGATTCAAGTTGGAAATAGGCCTTTAAGGGTTAAAAACAAAAGTTGTTCATTAACCCTTCAAACCCTGATGCCCTGAATGGTATCATTATATACAATAATAACAAGAGGTGCACATCAGAGATACAGGTGTCAAGTTGTGAAGGCAATCGGAGAGTATTGCATGTACAGAACCTGGTTATCAATCATGTCTTGGTTGTCAAATCTAGAACCTTTGTTCAAGTTATAATGCTAACAAGTTCAAAATTTATAAAAATGGATTAAGGCCCATAACTCTGTAATAAAAAATCGGACCAGGCAAGTTTTCAAACTCGCTTGAGATATTATTGTAAAAGACCTGTACGGCAAATACTAGTCAAATCAGAGAACGTTTGTTCAAGTTATTGCGCTAACAAGGTCAAAATTAGTAAAAATCGACTAATTAAGACTTATAACTCTGCAACAAAAAATCGAGCTTGGCCAGTTTTCGAACTCGCTTGAGAAATTATTGCAAAAGACCTGTATGACAAATATTAGTCAAATTGGAGAATGTTTATTCAAGTTATTGTGCTAACAGTGTGAGGATGCCCAGATACCCGCCCACAAGGACGCACACCAACCATCGCCAAACCATAGGTCTCAGTTGTTAACACAACTCAACCAAAGATATTTTAAATGGGCAAATCTATCAAGCAAGTTCAGTAATAATGTATTTATACAGTCCTGCTGATTTCTAAGCATTGAGCTTGTGGTGTTCCCATGGTACAGTTGCAATGCCATCATATCTTTTGACATGTCTCCATGGTGCCAAAGTTATAGCATTCAGACAGTCAAGCCAGCCGGACTGTAATAAATCCTCCTACTCTTTTCACAGATACAACTCTTTCAAGAAGAATGACAGATAAGAATACATGGACAGAAGAGAATATTTTGGTCTTCCAATTAGTTTTATCAAAGACTTTAAAATAAAATTTTTATAACTATACTTGATGGAAAATTATAAATTTTAAGTAGTTTGTATATTTTTTATACTTACCAATGGCCCAGACTAGCTGGTGCTAACTCAACTAGAGTGATGTCATGCATACAGCCCAACTGTCCCAGCAATGGCAATGCTTAGACACAAAATAGCTATTCAAATTTTATTTTTTCATTTCTCTACTCCAAAACATACCTCATGACCTATTAATGGAACAAGCTTGATGAGCTTAATCAGGACTAATAGGCCATAAATCTGATGTTTCAGAAAAATAATTTGTAATGTTGGCTTCAACTTGTGTTAGGTAAAGGATTAAAGATGCAGTACATAAAGCAATGTTGGGCTATAGGAGTCAATGTGTGTGTGTGTGTGTGGGTTTGTCTTACCAACTTGACGAGGTAACTAGACAAAAGAGTTTGAGTGTTACGCCTTACCGAGGTACAAAAGACAAAAGAAACCCTTTACCTCGGTTGTTTTCCCAGAACTGTACCGGCAAAACGAGGTTGAAACCGTTAGTCCACACAAAGGACAAACAATGGGGTACCTCGGTATGTAGGGTAGACAAGACTGTGTGTGTGTGTGTGTGTGTGTGTGTGGGTTTGTCTTACCAACTTGACGAGGTAACTAGACAAAAGGGTTTGCATGTTTCGCCTTACCGAGGTACAAAAGACAAAAGAAACCCTTTACCTCGGTTGTTTTCCCAGAACTGTACCGGCAAAACGAGGTAGAAACCGTTAGTCCACACAAAGGACAAACAATGGGGTACCTCGGTATGTAGGGTAGACAAGACTCTGTGTGTGTGTGTGTGTGTGTGTGTGTGTGTGTGTGTGTGTGTGTGTGTGTGTGTGTGTGTGTGTGTGGGGGGGGGGGTTTGTCTTACCAACTTGACGAGGTAACTAGACAAAAGAGTTTGCGTGTTTCGCCTTACCGAGGTACAAAAGACAAAAGAAACCCTTTACCTCGGTTGTTTTCCCAGAACTGTACCGGCAAAACGAGGTTGAAACCGTTAGTCCACACAAAGGACAAACAATGGGGTACCTCGGTATGTAGGGAAAACAAGACTCTGTGTGTGTGTGTGTGTGTGTGTGTGTGTGTGTGTGTGTGTGTGTGTGTGTGTGTGTGTGTGTGTGTGTGTGTGTGTGTCGGTTTGTCTTACCAACTTGACGAGGTAACTAGACAAAAGAGTTTGCGTGTTTCACCTTACCGAGGTACAAAAGACAAAAGAAACCCTTTACCTCGGTTGTTTTCCCAGAACTGTACCGGCAAAACGAGGTAGAAACCGTTAGTCCACACAAAGGACAAACAATGGGGTACCTCGGTATGTAGGGTAGACAAGACTGTGTGTGTGTGTGTGTGTGTGTGGGGGTTTGTCTTACCAACTTGACGAGGTAACTAAACAAAAGAGTTTGCGTGTTTCGCCTTACCGAGGTACAAAAGACAAAGGAAACCCTTTACCTCGGTTGTTGTCCCAGAACTGTACCGGCAAAACGAGGTAGAAACCGTTAGTCCACACAAAGGACAAACAATGGGGTACCTCGGTATGTAGGGTAGACAAGACTCTGTGTGTGTGTGTGTGTGTGTGTGTGTGTGTGTGTGTGTGTGTAGGGGGGGGGGGGGGGAGTTGTGGAACCTATATTCAAACCTGGCCTGTATTATAAATACAAATAACTTCAACAATTTTCATTGGTTGGGCCTAGAGACATGTTCTGAAAAGAATTGAAATCTGTTAACTTTTGTTTAAGTTATGGCATAACGAAAGTTCGGACTGACAGACGGTCTCATGGACGGACGGACAGACTGATAGATAGATGGACGGAACGAGCTCTGTGCTATATCCCTCTTTTGTGGGAGGGGATAAAAAGTAATAAAGTATGTGGTAGAAGCCCAATTTGAAATTTAGAGAAACTAAGTTTGAAAAGCGTTGTGAAAAGGGTTAAATGAATGCCAATATTAATTGAAACCACTTCAGTAGACCTTGCGTGAAATGAAAAAAAGAAATGACATTGTAACAGAGTGTTTGGAGAATGAAATTGATTGGCAAAAGGGGTGTGTGTGGTGTTTGTCTGGATTTTTAACCACAAACTTTTAAGCAAAACTGTAAAAATGCATTTTTGACGAAAGAAAAAAAAAGTGCATAATTGAAACCAGGGAGGGGGGGTTACATGAGTTTAAAAAAAAGTTACGCATGTAGTGACTGTAAAAAAAATGCCTAATTGGCGGGGGAAGGGCAGGGCAATAACTTCAACAATTTTCATTGGATGATCGGGGTCATCAAACTTGGCCTAGAGACATGTACTGAAAAGAATTAAAATCCGTTAACTTTTGTTTAAGTTATGGCATAAAGAAAGTTTGGACAGACAGATGGACTGATGAACGAACGGATGAACTGACAAATAGACAGATGGAGCGAGCTCTGTGCTCGATCCCTCCCTTGTGGAAAGGGATAATGAAAGTGTCAATGACACTGTAGCTTAACTTGTCTGTGTGTTGTGTTTGATGAAAAGGATAATGTTCAATGTTTATGAAAGGATAATGAAATAAGACAAGAATAATTGTGATAATTGGGAATATGTTAATTTCTGTATGCTATGTTTTTAATAAAAATAATATGAGGTGTACATGGTATTAAAGAGCTGAAGGGTGGGTTAATGTATGTGGTCCTCACAGTTAACGTAAGTCAATGAAAGTTACCAAGTTACAGTGAAATTATTTCAAAATGAGTCATCCTATCAAGTTACATTGAAATCCTTTCATAAATATGGCCTGTAGATGATGCTGAAAGTTTTTGGGCTTCAGGCCTGTGTAGCCATGAGGGTAGACCAATTGCAACCAAAAGGGAACGTCCTCATCTCGACATTATACTGAGTCATTCTACTAAGTTACAATGAAATCCCTTCACAAATATGACCTGTAGTCTGTATTAAAGTTTTTGGCTCAGGAAGCCATCATGGTTGAACGATCGCGACCAAAAGGGGACGTTCTCATCTAGACATTATTTGGAGTCATCCTACCAAGGTACAATGAAATCCCTTCATAAATATGACCTGTAGTGTGCTAAAAGTTTTCGGGCTTCGGGCCCCTGTAGCCGTCACACTTGCCCAATCACGACCAAAAGCTGATGTCATCATCTAGGCATTATATGGAGTCAACCTAACAAGTTATAATGAAATCCTTCCATAAATACGACCTATAGACTATGCTAAAGGTTTTTGGGGTCAGGCAGCCATCAAGGCTGAATGATTGCGACCAAAAGGGGACGTTCTCATCTAGACATTATATGAAGTCAACCTACCAAGTTACAATGAAATCCTTTCATAAATATGGCCTGAAGACTGTGCTAAAGGTTTTAGGGCTTCGGGCTTGGGCAGCCATCATGGTTGAATGATCACAACCAAAAGGGGACATTCTCATCTGGGCATCATCTGGAGTGATCCTATGAAGTTACAATGAAATCCCTTCATAAATATGACATGTAGACTGTGTTCAAGATTTTTGGGCTTCGGGTGCCTGTAGCCATCACAGTTGACCAATCACGACGAAAATGTGATGTCATCATCTAGGCATTATATGGAGTCGACCTAACAAGTTACAATGAAATCCTTCCATTAATACGGCCATTAGACTATGCTAAATGTTTTTGGGCTCAGGCAGCCATCAAGGCTGAATGATCGCGACCAAAAGGGGACGTTCTCATCTAGATATTTTTTGGAGTTATCCTACCAAGGTACAATGAAATCCCTTCATAAATATGACCTGCAGACTGTGCTAAAGGTTTTCGGGCTTCGGGCCCCTGTAGCCGTCACAGTTGCCCAATCACGTCCAAAGGGTGACTTTCTCATCTAGACATTATATGAAGTTAACCCACCAAGTTACAATGAAATTCCTCAATAAATATGACCTGTAGACTGTGCTAAAGGTTTTTGGGCTCAGTCAGCCATCATGGTTGAATGATCGCAACCAAAAGGGGACAATCTCATTTGGGCATCATCTGGAGTGATCCTACGAAGTTACAATGAAATCCCTTCATAAATATGACCTGCAGACTGTGCTCAAGATTTTCGGGCTTCAGGCACCTGTAGCCATCACAGGTGACCAATCACGACCAAAAGGGGATGTCATCATCTAGGCATTATATCGAGTCAACCTAACAAGTTACAATGAAATCCTTCCATAAATACGACCTATAGACTATGCTAAAGGTTTTTGGGCTCAGGCAGCCATCAAGGCTGAATGGTCGCGACCAAAAGGGGACATTCTCATCAAGACATTATTTGGAGTCAAACTACCAAGCTACAATGAAATCCCTTCACAATTATGACCTGTAGACTGTTCTATAGGTTTTCGGGCTTTGGGCCCTGTAGCTGTCACAGTTGCCCAATCGTGTCCAAAAGGGGACTTTCTCATCTAGACATTATATGAAGTTAACCTACCAAGTTACAATGAAATTCCTCAATAAATATGACCTGTAGACTGTGCTAAAGGTTTTTGGTCTTTGGGCTCAGTCAGCCATCATGGTTGAATGATCGCAACCAAAAGGGGACAATCTCATTTGGGCATCATCTGGAGTGATCCTACGAAGTTACAATGAAATCCCTTCATAAATATGACCTGTAGACTGTGCTCAAGATTTTCGGGCTTCAGGCACCTGTAGCCATCACAGCTGACCAATCACAACCAAAAGGGGATGTCATCATCTAGGCATTATATCAAGTCAACCTAACAAGGTACAATGAAATCCTTCCATAAATAAGACCTATAGACTATGCTAAAGGTTTTTGGGCTCAGGCAGCCATCAAGGCTGAATGGTCACGACCAAAAGGGGACATTCTCATCTAGACATTATTTGGAGTCAAACAACCAAGCTACAATGAAATCCCTTCACAATTATGACCTGTAGACTATTCTAAAGGTTTTCGGGCTTTGGGCCCTGTAGCTGTCACAGTTGCCCAATCGTGTCCAAAAGGGGATGTTCTCATCTAGACATTATATGAAGTCAAACCTACCAAGTTACAATGAAATCCCTTCATAAATATGACCTGTAGACTGTGCTAAAGGTATTTGGGCTTCGGGCTTGGGCAGCCATAATGGTTGAATGATGGCAACCAAAAGGGGAAATTCTCATCTGGGCATCATCTGGAGTGATCCTACGAAGTTACAATGAAATCCCTTCATAAATATGACCTGTAGACTGTGCTCAAAATTTTTGGGCTTTGGGCACCTGTAGCCATCAAAGTTGACCAATCACGACCAAATGGGGATGTCATCATCTAGGCATTATATGGAGTCAACCCAACAAGTTACAATGAAATCCTTCCATAAATATGACCTTTTGCCTATGCTAAAGGTTTTTGGGCTCAGGCACCCATCAAGGCTGAATGATCGCGATCAAAATGGGACGTTCTCATCTAGACATTATTTGGAGTCATCCTACCAAGTTACAATGAAATCCCTTCATAAATATGACCTGTAGACTGTTCTAAAGGTTTTTGGGCTTCGGGCCCCTGTAGCCATCACAGTTGCCCAATCGTGTCTAAAAGGGGACTTTCTCATCTAGACATTATATGAAGTTAACCCACCAAGTTACAATGAAATTCCTCAATAAATATGACCTGTAGACTGTGCTAAAGGTTTTCGGGTTTTGGGCTCGGGCAGTCGTCATGGTTGGCAGATCACGCCCAAATGGGGAAATTCTCATCTAGACATCATAAGGAGTCATCCTACTAAGTTACAATGAAATCCCTCCATATTAAACATGACCTGCAGACTGTGCTAAAAGTTTTTGGGTTTCGGGCCTGGGCAGCCATAACAGTTGACAGATCATGCCCAAAAGGGGACGTTCTCATCTACGCATCATACAGAGGCATCCTACCAAGAGCTACAATGAAATCCCTTCATAAATACGACCTGTAGACTGTGCTAATGGTTTTCGGATTTTGGGCTCGGGCAGCCATACCGGTTAACCGATCGTGACCAAAAGGGGATGTTCTCATCTAGACCTGACCCCAAACCTGCATATGAAATTTCGTGACGATCAGACAAGAACTGCAGGGTGTAGCCCGTGCTAAAGGAAAATGTGAACAGACTCACAGACTAAGAGACTTCTGCATGCGTGGTAGCAATTGCTTATCTTGACTTTGTCAAGTTAAGCTAATAAAAACGGAGGCTTTGACATGTGTAATAACTTGATGCATGTAAAAACATTCTCTTTCTGAATCAAATCATCACGTGTTGCTGCTACCTTCAATACAGATTTGTATTTGGTGTAGAAATTTTTACATGTATTGGGGGAAATATGTTCTTGTAAGATAAAAAAGAATATACTCTTATACTTGGTCAACATTTTTTTCTATAAATTTAATTTTCATGATAACTTATGGAAAACAAAACTTCAAAATTTTGATAATAAATAAGCTGAAATCAGCTAATTAGCTGAATTATCTCATCCAATTAACAATCAAAATTGATCTGGCACTCTACCAGTTAACTAACTTTGAATGAGAGGAGTAATGCTGAAAAGCAAATAAATATTAAGAAAAAAAAGTAACAAAAAATAAAAACTGTACCTGAGTCTTGAGAAAAATGAAGTTTGGAAAACAGGGATGACAGTTTTGATGTTTCTGGAATTGGAGATTTTGAAGTCTTCTTTGAAATGTGTTTATGTTCATTGGATGAAGATTCAGAAATCACAGGAAATGAAACACAACAACTTGCTTCTTTATTGGTATTCTCTATAATATTTAAAAGTGTGGACAGCATAATATCCTGAAAGATATATCATGATTGTAACAGCATGAATTACTTTTATTACAGAGGAATAATTTTCAATTGAACAACTTCTGAAACTTTAGATAAATGAAAGTACCAATGACACTCTAGCTGAACTTGACTGTGTGTAATGTTTGATGAAAAGGATAATGTTCAATGTTTATGAAAGGATTATGAAATAAGACAAGAATTGAGAATTTGTTAATTTCTGTTCTCTGTATGCTACGTTTTCAATAATAACAAGTGTTTGACCACCGAGGTGGTATTAGTCCCCTACGGCACTTTTGTGACATAAGGTGTTTTTGTCACAGAAGACACTAGAGTATATAAGCATCTTGGATTTTGAAAAAAAAATATTGAGCGTGCATAATCCCCTCACAACCCTTTATCCATGTACCATATATGAAAGGCGTAGCTTGAACCATGTTAGAGGGATGGGTGGTAACATAAAATAGAGAAAAAAGCTTAAAAAACACAACAAAAATGGCCGCCATTCTGTCATCTTAGATTTTGAAAAATAAATATTGATTGTGCATCATCCCCTCAGAACCATTTATCCATGTACCAAATATGAAAGGTGTAGCTTGAAGCATATTAGAGGGAGAGGTGGTAACATAAAAACAGACAGACGGACGGACGGAGGGAGGGACGGACGGACGGAGGGAGGGACGGACGGATGGATGGACGGACGGACGGACGGACGGACGGACGGATGGAGGGATGGACGGACAGATGGACAGACAGACAGACAGACAGACAGACAGACAGATATTAGATTTTGAAAAAAAAAATATTGAGCGTGCATAATCCCCTCACAACCCCTTTATCCATGAACCATATATGAAAAGAGCAGCTTGAACCATGTTGGAGGGAGCAGTGGTAAACATAAAATAGAGAAAAAAGCTTAAAAAACACAACAGAAATGGTTGCCATGGCGCCATCTTGAATTTTGGAAAAAAAATATTGACTGTGCAACATCCCATTACAACCCTCTATCCATGTGCCAGATATAAAAAGTGTAGCTTGAACCATGTTGGAGTGAGGGGTGGTAACATAAAATAGAGAAAAAAAAGCTTAAAAAACACAACAAAAATGGCCGCCATGCCGCCATCTTGGATTTTGAAGAAAAAATATTGAACGTGCATCATCCCCTCCCAACCTTCTATCCATGTGCCAAATATGCAAAGTGTAGCTTGAACCATGTTGGTGGGAGGGGTGGTAACATGAAAATAGAGGGAAAAAGCTTAAAAAACACAACAAAAATGGTCGCCATTCCGCCATCTTGGAATTTGAAAAAAAAAATTTGAGCGTGCATCATCCCCTCAGAACCATTTATCCATGTACCAAATATGAAAGGTGTAGCTTAAAGCATGTTGGAGGGAGAGGTGGTAACATAAAAAACAGATGGACGGACGGACGGACGGACGGACGGACAGACAGACAGAGAGACAGATGGACGGACGGACAGATGGATGGACGGAGTGCAATCCTATAGTCCCCTTACGGTTCCCTTAGGGGACTAATAATTTGAGTATAGACTGTACTGAAGAATTAAGACCTGGGTTGATGTGGCCCTCACAGCTGACATATCATCCCCTGAGTTCCAGTGTGTTCTATGTGCCTACTGGCACATAGAACACATTGGAACTCAGGGGACGATGTGTCACGCAAAGTTACTAAGTTACAGTAAAATCATTCCAAAACGAGTCATCCTACCAAGTTACAATGAAATCCCTTCATAAATATAACTCGTTAAGACTTTGCTAAAGGAATCTAGGTTACACGACGGTTATGTGGTCACGGTTGACCGAGCATGACCAAAATGGGAGTCTCATCTGGATATCATACAAAGTTATTCTACCAAGTTACAGTGAAATCCCTTCATAAAACAACCTGTAATGTCCTTGGGCAAGACACTTCACCCCCATTGCCCACGTGGGGGCACGGTGACGCTGTGTACTAAGGCGAACTGCACGACGATGGTGCACCTGTCTTCAACCAATGCTAACCCTACTTGTGTGGAGTTAGTATGTTGGGGAGCTGACAGTTGCTCATCGTTGCTCGGTGGTTCTCTCCGGGTACTCCGGCTTCCTCCACCCGTAAAACTGTCGTGGTCATGATTAGCCATTGTGCAGAAATATGTGACCTTAAACACCAGTAAATAAATAAATAAATAAACAACCTGTAAGCAGTGCTAAAGGAATCTAGGTCAAGTGACCAGGCAGCTGACTGATTGTGACCAAAATACGACAGTCTCATCTAGACATCAAACCAAGTTATCCTTCCAAGTTACAATGAAACTGCTTCATAAATATGAACTGTAGACTGTGCTAAACAAATCTAAGTCACGTGACTGTGCGGCTCTCACAGGTGACCAATCAGGGCCAAAATACGACGTTCTCATCCAGACATTATATTGAGTCACCCTACCAAGTTACAATAAAATCCCTTCACGTATACGACCTGTAGACTGTGCTAAAGGTTTTCGGGCTTCGGGGCCGCATAGTCGTCACGGTTGACCAATTGTGACCAAAAGGGGATGTTCCCATAAAGACATTATATGGAGTCATTCTACCAAGTTACAATGTAATCCCTTCATAAATTTGATCTGTAGACTGTGCTAAAGGTTTTCAGGTTTTGGGCTCTCGAAGCCATCACGGTTGACCGATCGCGACCAAAAGGGAATGTTCTCATCTAGACATTATACTGAGTCATCCTACCAAGTTACAATGAAATCCCTTCATAAATACGTCAACCTGTAGACTGCACTAAAGGTTTTCGGGCTCTTGCAGCCCTCACAGTTGACTGATCACAACCAAAAGGGGACGTTCTCATCTAGACATTATACAGAGTCATCCTACAAAGTTACAATGAAATACCTTTATAAACACAACCTGTAGACTGTGCTAAACCTGCATATGAAATTTGATGATCGGACAAGAACTATGGGGTGTAGCCTGTGCAAAGAAAATGTGAACTGACTCACAGACTTCCAGAAACCTGATGGCAATAGCTTATCTTGACTTTTTTCAAGTTAAGCTAACAATAGCAATACCAAGTGTGGCATATCAGCCCTCCCATAATGCCAAGATGAATGTATTATTAATACTAGGCATATACATTGGGGATGTGGGGGTACTGACTTTATTTAACAGAAGGGAAAGGAAGTTGAACACCTACATAGCAAATGAAAGGTCTAGGTACACGTGTTAGCAAAGTTTGGTGACAATTGGCCCATCTACATGGCAGATGTGAAGCAACTATCTTTGTTTTACAGCAGAGAAATTCAAGCCTCCAGTGGCAATTATGAGGGCCACAAATGCAGGGACAGAATAATGGGGACAATCGGACCATCTACATGGCAGGAGACAAACACACAATTCCACATTTTGGGGGATTTCCATGTATTTTCTTTGTTTTACTACATGGACATAAAATCCAACCCTCAGCAACAATTGCAAGAACAACATACAGTGATGTGCCATGTTTGGTGAAGATTGGATCATCCATGTGGGAGAAGATGTGAAACAATGAGACATGCAAACAACAAATTCTCAAATTTTAGTGTGGATCCACTGAGTTAATCAAGGTAACATAACCCCATAAATATCATAACCAGGGTATTTGTTCTGTCATGTGATCTGTCCCCCTATGATAAGGTGCAGCCATGCCAAATGTTATTTTAATCCAACAAATAGTGGCAAAATTAGAGTGGCACTCATATCTGACGGATAGATTTTTTGATGAATGCCTTGATTAATTGAAGGGAAGTAACTCTGAATCTATTCTCACAAAGGCATCCATCTTGGGCACAATTACGTTGCTCCATGCCAAGAAACAAAGGTGTGACAATTCACTTCACTCCAAACAAATAGTGACACTGCTGGAGTGCTCGACATATTGGATGGACATAATTTAACAATACCAAGTTCAAGGGCAAATAACTCTGTATATTTAAGCAAGGGAATTAATTCCACCAGGAATCTATTTCCCAATTCTAGGGTACAAACATACCAAGTTATTTCAATCCAACAAATGGTGGCAGAACTACAGCAGTAAATATGTTGGATGGACATATTTTAATAAGGTGTATTGACACATTTCTAATCACCTATGGCAAAATAGGAAAAATAACTGTTAAAGCGGAGCCATTTATTTTGCCATAGGATCTGTTCCCCCATGATTAGAAGCATACAAAAAATTATTTAATCCAACTGCTAGTGTTAGAGCTAGAGTAGAAAACATGTTGGACAGACAAAATCTGTAACAGATGAATGTACAAATGTAGGCACTTCTTTATTATACAACCCCTCAGGATCTATTCCCTCATGATTTGGTAGAAGCACACCAACAATTATTTTGACTCTTAACCTGCTGAGTATTTTCAATATATTTTTCTTAAAATTTAGTCATGGTGGCTGTGAAGCAGCCATGACACAATTTGATGAAACATCCATCAAAATTTATCTCAACATATCATTGGTGAAATGGAAGTGTCAATGACACTGTAGCTCAACTTGTCAAGACAAAGACATGTACATGTATAGTATGTGAGACAGCAATGACAAACATCTAGGTAATGACCTGATAACAAAGGTACATATAAAGTATTGTAACGGTCTGTACATAAATACTGACCGTTGCCTGTAACAAATGTATAGGTAAAGTATTGTAAAGGTGGGTGACAGTCAGATGCTAAACTAGAAAAAAATCTTTGAGTCCCAGAGTGGGTCTGACTGAACCCCAAAATATTTGTTCTCATAGCAAAGTGATAACAAAGGCACCCCAAAACACACTCGTTCCTGTCCCAAGGTGAAAACAAAGGTACCCAAGAAGTTTTGTGAAGATCAGTTCATAAATACGAGCTGTATAGAACTTGTGACAAAAAACTGATTGGACCTAATTTCGGTATAAAATGGCCACTGGCAGCCATCTTGAATTTTGGACCGCACCCAGAAACACTCATTCTCATCCCAAGGTGATAACAAAGGTACCCAAGAAGTTTTGTGAAGATCGGTTCATAAATACAGCCTCTACCCTGAGCCATATTGACATGTGTGCTTACATTGTGTAAGTAGCACTGCATAAATCAAAGTTCATCTAATTTGCATAATTTCTGCACGAAAAAAAAATCCTTACAATATGTGATGTATTCCATGTTACTAAACATTCATACAAAAATTTATTCAAATCAGAACTTTCATACAGAAGTTCTGTACAAAAGACTGATTGCACTAATTTTGGTACAAAATGGCTGCTGCTGGCCATCTTGAATTTTGGACCACACCCAAAAACACTCACTCTCATCCCACGGTGATAACAAAGGTACCCAAGAAGTTTCGTAAAGATTGCTTCATAAATATGGCCTCTAGTCTGAGCCGTATAGAAGTTGTGTACAAAAAACTGATTAGACCAAATTTCGGTACAAAATGGACACTGGCAGCCATCTTGAATTTTAGACCGCACCCAGAAACACTCATTCTCATCCCAAGGTGATAACAAAGGTACCCAAGACATTTCGTGAAGATCAGTTCATAAATACAGACTCTAGCCCGAGCCGTATTGACATGTGTACTTACTATGTGTAAGTCGCACTGAAAAAATCAAAGTTCATCTAATTTGCATAATTTCTGCACGAGAAAAAAACCTGTATTATATGTGATGTATCCCATGGTACTAAACATTCACACAAAAAATTATTCAAATCAGCGCTTTCATATGGAAGTTCTGTGCAAAAATCTGATTGCACCTAATTTTGTACAAAATGGCTGCCATCGGCCATCTTGAATTTCGGACCGGACCCAAAAACACTCGTTCTCATCCCACGGTGATACCAAAGGTACCCAAGAAGTTTTGTAAAGATCGGTTCATAAATACGGCCTCTAGCCCGGGCTATATTGGCATTTGCACTTACAGTGCTGAAAGTAACACCAAAAAACATCAAAATTAGTCTAATTTCCACAATTTACGCACAAGAAAAAAACCTGTATTATATGTGATGTATCCCATGGTAAACATTCATACAAAAAATTATTCAAATCAGAGCTTTCATATGGAAGTTCTGTACAAAAAAACAGATTTCTGAATCATCGGTACAAAATGGCGGCTGGCAGCCATCTTGAATTTTGGACCGCACCCAAAAACACTCGTTCTCGTCCCACAGTCATAACAAAGGTACCCAAGAAGTTTCGTAAAGATCGGTTCATAAATACGGCCTCTAGCCCGAGCCGTATCCAATTGTTGACGTATGGACAGACGGATGGACGGACAGATGGACGCTCCAACATTTCGGGTTTATGGGCTACCAAAAAAACATTTTGTATGTCCAAAACCTTATTTTACCCAGAACACCACCCCTCCACCCTAGAACTTATTAACCTAACCCCACCCCTCCACCCCAAAACCACACCCTAACCCTACCCCACCCTGACCCTAAACCCTAAAAGCCCACCCCAGACCCTAACCCCCACCCACCCCCGGGACCTAACCCCCGCCAACCTTAAGCCCTACTCTGGGGCTACCCCTAACCCTAACCCCCACCCCTGACCCAACCCCACCCTAGTCAAACCAATAGGATTAGGAGCTATTTTTCGGTTTAGGGGCTACTAAAACCCCAACCCTAACCCCCCTGGGACCTAACCCTCCCCAACCATAAGCCCTACTCTGGGGCTACCCTTTACCCTAACCCCACCCCACTCCTAATCCTAACACTACCTTAATTTGGAGGTAGCCCCTAATAATAATATCCCCTAAACCCCCAATGTTGGCCCGGACGGACGACGGGCCATGACAAAAGCTCAAATTTGGCTTCGCCAAAGTTGAGCTAAAAATCAATTCAACTTACAGGGGAAAAATTTGATTACATATTCCCAAATTCTACTTATTTCAGTGGCAAGAGAATTTCAGTCCTGGGCAGTAATATCCACCAGCCGCATGCAAGGAGTTAATCCAACTGATAGTGGTGGAACAAGAGTAATAATCATGCTGGACAGACATAATCTGTAACAGATAAGTGCACAAGTGTATGCAGCTCTTCACTATATACCCCCCTCAGGAAGGTTTGTGTGGGGAGGGGGGGGGAGCATAAGAAAACAAGAGGCCCCAAGGGGCCTGAGGGCGCTCACCTGACATGGTAGCCTAAATATCAACCCAGAGAATTGATTTCAACAAGTTGCATCTGCTCCTCCTAAGAAAAGCTTATACCAAATATCCAAAGATTCTGACCAGCGGATCTAAAAAAAAAAGAAGATTTTTAAAGAATATTCCTCATATTGAACTAAGTTATAATTTCGGGCTCCCACAGGGAGTCCATATATGAACCCAGGGACTTGGCTTTAACAAACTAAAATCCCCCCTCCCCTCCCCATGGATGCAGCACACCAAATATCAAAACATTCCAACTGCTGGATCTGAAGAAGATTTATAAAGAAAATTCCTCATTTTGAACTAAGTTATAATTCGGGCTTCCACAATGAGTCCAAATATGAACCCAGGGACTTGGCTTGAACAAACTTGAATCTCAGCCCCCTAAGCATGGTGCATACCCAATATCAAAAGATTCTGCCTGCTGGATCTTGAGAAGAAGATTTTCAAAGAAATTTGCCTGAAATGCACTAAGTTCGAATTCAAGCTTCTATAGTGAGCCCAAATAGGAATCTAGGGAGCCGATTTGAACAAACTTGAATCAGATCCACCCCACAATGTTGCATACCAAATATCAAAAGATTCTGCCTGCTGAATCTGGAGAAGAAGATTTTTTAAGAAATTTGCCTGAAATGCACTAAGTTTGAATTCGAGCTTCTATAGTGAGCCCAAATATGAATCCAGGGGGGCCAATTTGAACAAACTTGAATCAGATCCACCCCTCAATGTTGCATACCAAATATCAAAAGATTCTGCCTGCTGGATCTGGAGAAGAAGATTTTTTAAGAAATTTGCCTGAAATGCACTAAGTTCGAATTCGAGCTTCTATACTAAGCCCAAATATAAACCCAGGGGGCCGATTTGAACAAACTTGAATCAGATCCACCCCACAATGTTGCATGCCAAATATCAAAACATTCTACCTGCTGGATCTGGAGAAGATTTTTTAAGAAATTTGCCTGAAATGCACTGAGTTCGAATTCGGGCTTCTATAGTGAGCCCAAATATGAATCCAGGGGGCCGATTTGAACAAACTTGAATCATATCCACCCCACAATGTTGCATACCAAATATCAAAAGATTCTGCCTGCTGGATCTGGAGAAGAAGATTTTTTAAGAAATTTGCCTGAAATGTACTAAGTTCGAATTCAAGCTTCTGTACTGAGCCCAAATATAAACCCAGGGGGCCGATTTGAACAAGCTTGAATCAGATCCACCCCACAATGTTGCATACCAAATATCAAAAGATTCTGCCTGCTGGATCTGGAGAAGAAGATTTTTTAAGAAATTTGCCTGAAATGCACTAAGTTCGAATTCCGGCTTCTATAGTGAGCCCAAATAGAAATCCAGGGGGCCGATTTGAACAAACTTGAATCAGATCCACCCCACAATGTTGCATACCAAATATCAAAAGATTCTGCCTGCTGGATCTGGAGAAGAAGATTTTTAAGAAATTTGCCTGAAATGCACTAAGTTCGAATTCGAGCTTCTATACTGAGCCCAAATATAAACCCAGGGGGCCGATTTGAACAAACTTGAATCAGATCCATCCCACAATGTTGCATGCCAAATATCAAAACATTCTGCCTGCTGGATCTGGAGAAGAAGATTTTTTAAGAAATTTGCCTGAAATGCACTAAGTTCGAAATCGGGCTCCTATACTGAGCCCAAATATGAACCCAGGGGGCCGATTTGAACAAACATGAATCAGATCCACCCTACAATGTTGCATACCAAATATCAAAAGATTCTGCCTGCTGGATCTGGAGAAGAAGATTTTTTAAGAAATTGGCCTGAAATGCACTAAGTTCGAAATCGGGCTCCTATACTGAGCCCAAATATGAACCCAGGGGGCCGATTTGAACAAACATGAATCAGATCCACCCTACAATGTTGCATACCAAATATCAAAAGATTCTGCCTGCTGGATCTGGAGAAGAAGATTTTTTAAGAAATTTGCCTGAAATCCACTAAGTTCGAATTCGAGCTTCTATACTGAGCCCAAATATAAACCCAGGGGGCCAATTTGAACAAACTTGAATCAGATCCACCCCACAATGTTGCATGCCAAATATCAAAACATTCTGCCTGCTCGATCTGGAGAAGAAGATTTTTTAAGAAATTTGCCTGAAATGCACTAAGTTCGAATTCGGGCTTCTATAGTGAGCCCAAATATGAATCCAGGGAGCCGATTTGAACAAACTTCCATCAGATCCACCCCACAATGTTACATACCAAATATCAAAAGATTCTGCCTGCTGGATCTGGAGAAGAAGATTTTTTAAGAAATTTGCCTGAAATGCACTAAGTTCGAAATCGGGCTCCTATACTGAGCCCAAATATGAACCCAGGGGGCCGATTTGAACAAACATGAATCAGATCCACCTTACAATGTTGCATACCAAATATCAAAAGATTCTGCCTGCTGGATCTGGAGAAGAAGATTTTTTAATCTTTTTCCCATTGCCTACAGTGTTAAAAAGTGCTGACTCAGCACTTTTTCAAAGTCCTGAAAAAAGTACCTTGTGATCAAACCGATAGGGATTTGTTTTAACCATTTTATTCTACTGGATAAAAGTAAGCTTTATACAAAATAAGAATTCTCTGTGCCGTGTAGTTTTGGAGATATGGCAGTTTTAAGGTTTTTCCTATTTTTAGCTCCCGAGGTTCCCACGGGGCAATGAGAAAATTTTTTTTTGCATCAATCAACTACTTATGACCTATTATCATCTCATATCAAATTTGGTTCAAATCGACCTCACGGTTCTGAAAATAGAAATTTTATTTTGATGAAATGGCCTAATATTTAGAAATGAAAATTTGACCAAATGTGCATTTGACGAATTGTCCTTTCGACCAAGTGTCCATTCGACCAAGTGTCCATTTGGCAAAGTGTCCATTCGACCAAGTGTCGTTTCGACCAAGTGTCGCTTTGACCAAATGTGCATTCGACCAAATATCTTTCGACAAAGTGTCGTGCTCATGGAAAGAATACATTTGTATCTTTGCAAGTAATGACACATCACATTACATCTACAGTTGTCTACATGCAAATTTCCATAAAAAGTGTGAAAACATAAGAGCACTGAACTTCGAACTGCTTAACAACAGGGATGTCGGATTAAGTTACTACAAATCATATCAACTTCACTATACTCCCTGTTGTTCCTTGTCACCTACCATATTTTCCTTCAAACTATGTAAGAAAGATTGAAAAGGTTAATGAAATAAATGTGAAACCCTTGCACACTGATGCAGAAATATAATAAGAGCAATGCAAAGCGTGGCATATGCCCTGAAGGTGTCATAATGCCATGGTGGCCATACTGAATTGGCTAGCTGGACCAAAATCGAAAGGAAGCATTGTCTAGTCATCCACAAGTAAGCCCTAATATTATGATTTGATCAAATAAGCAGTTCTTTAATTACTGGAAAGAAACCAAAAATTAAGAGGGACGGACAGACAGATGGAAGGGTGGATGGACAGACAGAGAGGCAGATGGATGGACAGATGAACAGATGGATGGATGGATGGAAGGACATGGTGAAAACATAATGGCCTAAGAGGGTCGGGTGCATAAAAATATCAATCTGCAAATTTTCCCCATAATGCGACAAGGAATTCAACCAATTTAACTTTGTTAGACAGAGCTCACTGAGGTGCATCAAACAAGACTGACTGGGTTAAATTGCAGGGTGCATAAGGGAAAACATTTCAGCTTGAAATTTTGGTATTTCCAAAGTGTTGTTATGATAAATCTAGTTTGTTAAATGGTGTTTCTCAAATTGTGAGAACCCTTTCCATTTCTGCTACAAAGTCATTTGCACCCTGGGCATGCAGCAACTCACCATGGAAGCATGATGTGAAAGAAACAATCTCATCACATCCTGTAGTTCAGTTGAAGTTATGTGTACTTCTGCCATGTGCTGAATGATGGACAAGAGTAGACTTCTCACTGAAAGAATAAACACAGAATTCCAGTTAAAATCATTTAAAACAAAAATGTTAGATGAATCTACTTTTTGTTTCCTGTACAAATTATCTCCAAAAAATTATAAATTCAAAGTAATTTGAATATTTTTTATACTTACCAATGGCCCAGACTAGCTGGTGCTAACTCAAAAATATCCAGGGCCAAACACAAATTTTGCCCCCCCCCCCCCCCCCCCAATCCCCCAAATTTGCATGCAAAACCAAAAAAATTATGTCCTAACTGGTCCTCCATACTTTTGCAAACTGCGCATGCGCAGTATCCAGGAACACACCGAAACTGGCGCCTTCCATCATTCTTTCTAGAATTTGCCGGTTAAATGTTGTCAGCAGCAGGGAGGTATGAGTGCCCACTCATGGGAGGGCCATCCCATCTGGAGCATTGGTAAGTATAAAGAACATACAAATTACTTTGAATTTATAATATTTTTATACAACAACCAATGGCCCAGACTAGCTGAATCGTAAAAAGGCTGGAGGGCCTAGGACATAGAGGAAAATCCAATAACTCAATCACTTCTTAAAGAATGGCTCAAGGGGAAAATCCAATAACTCAATCACTTCTTAAAGGATAGCTCATACAGGAGAATAGGAGAGAAAGGAATTATATATGTCTTTCTCTTTTACGAGAAACGAGAAAGACATAACACCAACAATGTAATTGAGCATTACATAATATATAATTCTCCATTTAATGCCTGCATAACTCATTATGCTAATTCAGTGAAGGGAAGCCAATATATAAAAATAGTCCAGAGAATGACTCTTTATACTCATTTAAAAGTGTCCGAGTATTGTATATTAACGCCCGTTTGACACGTGACATATACAAATGCTTCACAGTGAGCTACACTTTAAAAACAATATATAAATGAGACATATTAATTTTGCTTCACACCGAGCTACACATTAAAACCATCCCAGTGCCGACTCGAGACAACTGACACCGGAAGAGGTCTTCCCTTGCTTTTCACTATAAAGCCAGATGATCATAAGGGAAAAAACCGCCCCCCCCCCCCCCCCCTTCCCCTTGTTCCTAGGTACATGTCCTCAGAATGAAGAGGGCAGCAGGACAGCGTCACTGCTGGAACGGGTTGCCTAGATAACTATAGATGTAATCATTTAGTGGATGACATTCCGAGCAACAGATAGAGGACCTAAAGATCTAAGGTCACCGGAGATGGACTCTAAATTTCTAAGCTTTTAAAAACTTGGTAAATGTAGAAGGCTGTGTCCAGTACGCAGCTGTCATGAGATCAGTAATGGCTATACTGTTAGAATAAGCCCAAGAAGTGGATAGCGCTCTAACTTCATGTGCTGATATCTTATTAACCGAACGTTGATCCGAAGATAGATTTTCATAGGCAATGCGTATTGCCAACTGAATCCATTTAGCAACTGAATGGACAGAAATATCTTTTCTGTTAGGAATCAATGATAAAAAGAAGCATTTCCTTCCTTCTCTAATGAACTCTGATCGGCGTTTATATGTTCGCATAGCCCTGACTGGACACAGCAGAGGTCTACGGTTGTCCGTAGATGGCAGAGCCTTAATGGTAATAGGCTCCGGCCATTCATCTGGAGCCTGATTCTTAGCCAAAAATCCCACTTCTGTAGTTAAAGTGATGGTATTACCAACACTACGGTAGTGAGATTCGTCAACAGATAAAGCATGGAGTTCACTAAGAGCATGGAGTTCAAGGCTAAGAGAAATGCTGTTTTATAGGTCAAGAATTTGAACTATACAACGTCTAACGGCTCAAATGGAGCTTCTTTAAGCTTCAACAGAACCCAAGCTAAATTCCACTTAGGAATTAATCTGAGGGTTCTAGGTCTATTTATAGAGAAATTTCTAACTAGTTTGGATAAAGAAGCATGAGATCCAAATGCCAAGTTATCATGATGAGCGTAAGTGTCCGATAACATAGACCTATAGCCCTTAATAGTGACGGGCTGCAGTTTGAGAACGTCAAACAGGTAGACCAGAAAGTTGGCAATATTCGGTATGGATGGATCGTAGACGTCTATCAACTGATCCTTACACCAACGGAAGAAAACCTTCCACTTTACTGCGTAATTCAGCGAAGAGGAGGACCTCCTGCAGTTAGAAATTGCGTCCACTGTTCGTCCTGTAAATTGCTTGCCGTGCAAGAAGGACCGAACAACGGAAATACGTGAAGGTTGAGACCTTCTGGGTTGTGATGCTGTGTGCGTGACTTCCCCTGATAAAGAAGGTCCTCTCGCGGAGGAAGCTTCCAGGGAATGTCCCATAACAGACACCTGAGAAGATTGATCCATGGTTTCTGTGACGACAGAGATGCTACTAACAGAATTTTGCAGCAAGACTGTTTGATTTTTAACAGGATCTGCTGAATCAACGGAGTTGGAGGATATGCATATCCTATCATTCCGTCCCATGAGACTGACAGAGCGTCTACTGCATACGCTCGAAGATCAGGACATGGCGACACGTAAGTCTGCAACTGATTGTTGAGGTGTGTCGCAAACAAGTCTATTATAGGTCGATCCCACTGGTGGCAAATCTGTCTGAATACTCGCTTGTTGAGAGTCCACTCCGATGGCAACAGGCGATCTTTCCGAGAGAGCGAGTCTGATAGTACATTCAGATGACCCGGTATATGATGGACAGATAGATGAACATGATGCTTCATGACATACAGAAGACTTTTTTCCGTTAGTTCGCATAATGGAATCGAATGCGTGACTCCCTGGTTCCTGATGTACGCTACTACTGTCGAGTTGTCAGAAATATCTGAACATGAGCATCCGCTATAATGTGAATCCATTGTTGTAGCGCTAACCATATTGACATCATTTCTTTGATGTTTATGTGTTTTTCCAGGAACTGAGGGTCCCAAAAATCCTGGCACTTCAAGTCTGTCAGGCTCAGGGTCGCGCCCCAACCTGTTTGACTCTGTCATAATCGTGAAAGCCGGATCCGGCAGCTCCAGCGGAATTCCCTGAGTTAACCACTGAATATCTGTCCAAATCTGGACCTTTTGTTTTACCAGGTCCATTAAAACAATACTGGTCTCGTGCGAATGCATCTTCACACTCCAGTTCTGAGTAAAGAATATCTGGAGGGGACGTGTGTGCAAGCGACCTATCGGAATAAGATCCGCAGCCGCTCCGCACAACCCCATCAGTCGCATAAATTCCCTCGCTGTTAATGTGTCTGAGTGTAGACAAAAGCAAGCATAACAACTGACTAACTTCGCTTTGGGTAACGGCAGACGAACCAGATTGTTGTGAGTCTCGAAGCTCATTCCCAAGTGAATGAACAACTTGGACAGAGCCAGATCCGACTTCTTCTCGTTTACGATGAAGCCAAAACATCAGAGCAAGAGAAGCAGACTATGAACATCGTTCTGAAGAATAGTTTTATTGCTGTATCTCTGAAGAATGTCGTCCAAGTAACGTTACCGCAGATGAATGAGCTCGGAAGTGAGACATTACCAAGTTCATTATTCGAGTAAATGCCCAGGGTGCAAGATTCAGACCGAAGCACATTTCTCAGAACTGATATACTATCCCTTGAACAGCGAACCATAGGTACTTTCTGAATGCCGGATGTATCAGGACCTGAAAGTAAGCATCCTTTAGATCTATGCTTGCCGCATAGTCGTTCACTCGAATGCTCGCCCTTAGTGGCCGAATGGTCTCCATATAGAACTTTGGAGCTTCGATAAGTTTGTTTATCCAGCTCAAGTCTATTACCAGTCGGAACGAGCCATCTGGCTTCGGTACAAGAAACAGGTGACTGTAGAATCCTAGAGAATTTTGATTCTCGACAACCTCTATTGCTTCCTTTGCCAAGAGAGCCTGTACCTCCGATAGGAGAGACTCTCTTTTGCAAGGATTTGACGGAAGATTTGTCCATCGCGGACATCTTGTTAGTGGTGGTTTCGCTCGGAAAGATAACCGTGGGCCGTCCGAGACCACACTTTTCACCTACTGGTCTTCCGTAATTGTTATCCAGTTTGTTGCGAATCTTGATAACCTTCCGCCAACTGGCAAGCAATAGAGGTCCTGACCATCACCTGTAGCACCTGCAAGGCTTACGGGAGGAGAAACCTCACGAAGAGCCTCGACCCACCGGCTTAGGGAGTCTGACCGGTAGTCTCGATCAGACCTACGCCCCCTTCCCGGGTCGCTGTATTGACAATCCCTAGATTAATAATAGGAGGGTTTCTTATACCCTCGCGAGGAGTCCCCTTTAGACGATTTCTGTTCAGGACATCCTCCCTTACTCTTTTCTGCTGATGCGGGTAGATAAGACGCTGACTTAAGGAGTAGAGTATTAGATGCTTTCTTTGTAGCTTGGTCATAAACCAATAAAAGCTTATCGTCAAAAATTGCTTGTCCGAATACCGAAGCGACCCATAGAGAGTTTTTCACCTTGTCATCTATTAAAGATGATGACACAAGGGCTCCGTCATGTCTGATTAACTATAAATTTGCCACTGTTAAGGCGGAGTTATACGTGGTAAACATAATAGCCCTGGAAAGAACTCTTAAAGAGGTACGAACATCCTCAATTTCTTTTCTGTTGAGATGTTGCGCCACAGCTCTTGACAGGTGATCTGTGTAAGACATAGCATCTAAATTCACTCTGTTTGAAGAAATTGCTGTCTCAATTGTGTCCGAGCGAATAGTGAACGACAAAGACAAGGATAGCTCCAGATCCTCAGCCTGCTCATCAAAATGCAGAGGAACTCTCTGTACATCTTCCCTCACCGTTTTAAATGAACGTGGTCCAACAAACGGTAAATTTACGGAAGATGATGACAAGAAACCACCTTTCTTCTTCCCACTGAAAAGCTTGAATATGGCATCGTCTAAATGGCCGAAGGCCTGCGACACCTGTCTAGACTGAACCGGAAAAGACAGGACCTCCTCCCTTGTCTGGATAAAGTCTGCATCCGTCGATGCCAGCGGTTTCTTCCTAACAGTCACAGCATTCTGATTCGCTGGAACAATTCAGGGTAGTGTTGATGGATTAAATCCATCGCAACCATGTGCTGTTCCGAAAGGGAAGGGTAATCTTCCTCCGTATCCCTTTCACCATCCGATTGAATTAGTTGAGACTCACGGTCAGAGGCATCTGAACGTGCAGATGACTGGACCGACCCAGCATCATCTGACAGCTCAGGTTCTGAGATTGCCATAGGCTGCTCCTGCACTTGCTGGGATGCTACGATGAGCTGCGTAATCTGCGACAGCAAGTCTGTTATGGAGGCCTGAGGAGCAGCGGTCTTCTGTTTCTTGGCCGCCGGCTGCTCCTGGGACGGTGTGTCCGAGAAGGCTCTTTACTCCTGACGTCCCGATAAATGAGGCCTCATCTCCTTAGCTACCAGATGGTCCGACTTCTTTGACGATGAGTGATCCCTTCTCGGTGATGCAGGCTGGATATCAGAAGTCGTGTAGCTAAGGTGTGGTCGTGTGTGCTTTGAAGAAGCTGATGTGGAAGCTGTAACTGTAGCCAACGCCGGCTTTGAACTGAAAGGAGCATCCCAAACGGGAGCACGGACGTCTGCTCCGATTGACGCAAGTTTCTAATCACAACATCTGGCCCCAGATGTTGTTGGGAAAGAGAGGGGCCTCTCTCGCTTGCAGTCCTTTCAGACCTCACCGAGCTTCCCACTGAACTTGCCGGCTTCTTCCTCTGTTTCGTCGTCGCTGGGTGAGCCTGTTTATATTTTAAGGTGCTCGCTCTACCCAATCCACTCTTCTCGACTGCAATGGACACACCCGGTGTCACGGTACCCACGGATGGAGTAACCGCTTCACCGGTCAAGCTAGCTAGCGACAAGGGACTGAAACCACCGGCTAGTGGTTTTTTGCCCTGTCTAATATTCATGAGCACCTTTGCCGCCAGCTCTGCTTGTTCATCTGAATGTGACGAAGGCAGCACACTATCTCTAGGCATCACGTAAACATCACCATGTTCTTGTTCCTCTGAAAAAGAAACTGAGAAATTAAATTTTATAGTAAATTTCCTTTCTTATTATACATACTGCAATTGTTTACTACAGGCTTGCACTGCAATACTCTCTATTTTAATCTTTCCCAAGAGATTTGGGAAGGATAAGTGGTGTAAAAACACCACGAAAAAATAAGCCAAAACTGGGTTGAGCACCTTCAGGCGCACACCCAGTAGGGGATGTTCTTCTCTTAGTACAATTCCACGACTTCTGTTAACCTGTGCGCAAGCAGTCATCAAACCATTCTTTTGAGTCCGCCAACATAGGAGTTATGTGATCAATGGGGAGGAAGGATTCTTACCTGAATAAGAAGTCGGGAAGGCCTCCATGTAAACAATTGCGGTAGGTATAATAAGAAAGGAAATTAACTATAAAATTTAAATTTCTTATCAACCTACCTTACAATTGTTTACTACAGGCTGAATAGACAATAGGATGGAGGGAATCACATAACCAACCAACACATAACCCAAATGCACTGGAACCGTGGACAGAGGAAGAGGTCCCTAGACCTATCAAACCATAGCATCACAAACATTAGTAAAAGACAATGAGAGATGTGGCGTATGGTTCTGTGCGGCGCACAGACAGAAAGGGCAGTAACAGCACAGAGCTGGAACTGACCTTGTAAGCAGCCGAATGGCTGGGATAAACAACAGCCTGAGCAGAAGAAAGAGGGCCGTAGAACAAAGGCCCTCTGCCTGCGCCTGCAACTGTCGCAGATAAGTGGAGAAAGTAGTATTTCTCCAGTAGGCTGTCAGCATAACATCCAGCAACATGACAGAGTTAGTATAAGCCCCAAGAGGTAGACAATGCATGCACCTCATGGCAGAAAAACGATTGGTAATACAGTCGCTAGGCGAGTGGAAGCTGCACGAATAGCAAGACAAATCCATCGAGAAATGGATTCAGGAGAGATCTTCTGTCGACCAGGAATAAGAGACAGAAAATCGATCCTACCCTTCCAAATGAACAGAGCAAAGGGTGTTTACCTTCAACAGAAGGAAGAGTCCCGATACAGATAGGAGGCGGAGTAGTTTCCGGTATCTGATTCTTGGACAGAGAGGAGCAAACACTGGTCAACATAACACTGGTGGGAAAGCTCCAGAAAAAGGCCGGGTCAACCGAGAGGGCGTGAAGCTCACTAACCCGTCTGGCTGAGGCAAAAGCCATCAGAAAAGCCATCTTGTATGTGAGAAAATGCATATCCACCTGGGATAAAGGCTCGAACGGCACCCCCTCTCCTCGCCCCCTCCCCCCAAGCAAAACAGCACCCAAGAGAGATTCCATCCTGGGGTAAGCTGCAAAGTCCTAGGCCTTTTCAAGGAAAAGTGCAGAACAAGCTTGGAGAGGCATGGAGTAGTGCCGATACGACGCTGTCCCACATACGAAAAGGTCTCCGAAGCATGGATCTGTACCCATTGATGGAAACAGGCTGGAGACCCCCAGAATCAAACAGGCTGGAGACCACCAGAATCAAACATACACCAGAAACTCCGCAAGTGACGAACCACCACCCCGGCGTTGACATCCTGAGTGAGCAGCAGAAGATCCCGAACCAATTCGTACATGGGAACATAGTGCGTGCCGTCCTGGTTCCGAATGTAAACAACCACTTTCAAATTGTCGGACAATAGAAGGACCTGACAATTCGAAAAGCGGCGGATCCACTGCCAGAAACTCAGAAGAAGAGCAAGAAGCTTTTTCTGGTTGACGTGAAGAGCTGCTAGATCCTGGTCCCATGACCCGTGAAAGAAAAGACCTAGAGGATCCAATGTCACACCCCATCCGAGATCGATGGCGACTGCCATCAGAACACGATCGGATGTGGGGAAGTCCAAAGGAACTCCCTGCATAATCCACTGAACATCTGTCAGGGGAGACGGTGACGAGGAAGAGACTCTGGTAACTGAAGCACCAGATCCAGAGGATCGACATTCGGCCTTCAACGACTGAGCAGAAAGTGTTGGAGAGGTCAGACATGCAGTAGACCTAGAAGAATGAGATCCGTCACCGAACTGCAGACACCGAGCTGTTGCGGATGTGTACTGGGACAGAGTCAGGGCAAAAGGCTGAGAAAAGCACAGCCCTTGCCTGGGAAACCGCCACCGTATCCAGCTGAGTATGGAAGCCCATCCCAGATGACAAAACGATGGAGAAGGGACCAGGTCCAACTTCTCCGCGTTGACTCTGAACCCTAGTGACGTGAGCAGGCTCAACAGTGTGACGACATCCGATTCCAGAAAGGCAGCATTGGAACGCCTCTGGAGAATATCGACTAGATATGCCGAAGAAGACACCCTGGACTGTGTGCGATGTAAGACTAACACATGCGACATCAGATGGGTGAAGGCCCAAGGATCCAGATCGATGCCAAAGGGCATGGCCTTGAACTGGAAAACATCCTGGAGAATGAAGCGGCGAACCGACCTGAAAGCCTCTATGCTGAACTGAGGAGCAAAGATAGACTGGGTCAGGATACTCAGATCGATAACCTGTCTGAGTCAGCCATCCTTCTTTGGCACCAAGAACAGGCGGGAATAAAATCCCACTGAAAGAATGTTCCTGATAACCTCGATCGCCCCCTTTGACAGGAAATTGCCTATCTCCGTGATCAAAAGTTCCCAACGTGTAACGTTGAAAGGGACTTGTGTTGGAAGAGGCACTCTCGACTGAGTGGAATGTCTCAACCTGGGCCAAATTTGAGGTGACTACTGCCGACACCTACTCTTACCCTGTGAGTGAGTAGAAGTGGCGGCAGGAGGATCAGCCCTTAGCTTCGCAGAGGAAGTAGAAGAGTACTTGTTAGGCTTTGGACGGCCCCTGCCTCCAACAGAAGGCTGATCAAGCTGACGAAGCAGCAGCTGATCTATGGAATGACATAGGGAGTCATCCCGGACCGTCACCATGGAACCATGGAATAGTTGCGGACCCGCCGATACAGGCAGACCAAAGAGCAGCGCACTGCCCCTCAAGAAGGGAACGGCATGTGTCCAGCACAGCGTCCCTGCGAACTAATTCCAAGTTAGCCGTGTTACAGGCATGTGTGTGAGAAGATGCCTTGGACAGCACACACAAAAAACCTGTTCGTCGTCAAACTTATCTGGGAGCAGGTAAGCAGCAAAGCAGAGACGACGTGATCAAAGAGAGAAAGCATTCCAGCATCTCTCCCGATAAGCCCAACATGGACTCCAGAGTCTCCATATGAAAAATGGCCGGCTTGGGAGTTGGAGTCCCGATCCAAGACCATCAAAGTCCGGAGGCAAAAAAGTGTCACCCTGATGAAGAACGATGTCTTCATAGCCTGGGAACTCAGCTTAGAGTCCAAAGCTGTAAAAGCTTCAACCACTTGTACTGACAGGCACGGTTGAAGGTGCCCAGAAGCAGGTTGCACCACAGGCTGTAGGCACACAACTGATGATCGCGGCCGGGCTGACACTGTCGGCTGGTTTGATGGTTTGAGATCTGGAAGGAATCCAAACACAAAGTCAAGAGCTGCCCCCAAGTCAGAAGACTGTTGGCTCTCGTCCCATGAGTCAGAAGACACATAGCCCATCATGGGCAAATCAGCCGACACTTCCCATGGTGTAGGCACACCAGGGGGATCAGAAAGCGGCCTGTTTCCAATCCTGGGAGATGGTGCCACAGGGGGCACCTGGAAACCACTCGTAGCCTCGCTGGAAGCAACGGAAAAGGCTCTTGGACTGAACCTAAGTGAGCAGGGAGAGGGCCTCCCTAAGCTCACTGATTGTGTCAGAACGGTTCGACATGGGAACGAACCGACAAAGTGGCGTCACTCCTGACCCATTTTACCTCGAATGGTCATGATCCTCAAATACACCCGACGCGGGGCGATGGGCTGCAGCCAAAACATATGAAGGCAGATGTGTATTGGGGTATGACATACCCCGAGGATCTACAGAGTGGAAACTCAGGAGAGTCGCTCTGCGGGACAAAAGACCCAGGCTGCACAAAAAGCGTTGGTCCCGCAAAACTGGCCATGGGACCAGAGTGTGTGGACGGAAATGCCACAGAGCTCATGGTGACCCCCACCATGAACATACGAATCCAATGAGAAAAACTGAGGTACTCGACGGCTGAGAGACCACAGTAGAGGGTTCGGCTGGCAGCCCCTTCCAACTTCGCCAAGTTGAAGTCAGGGAAGGATGAGGCCAATAATCCATGTCTACACTACCAGATATCTCTGCAGACCCCTGCAGGGATAAAACTGTTGTGCTCAATGGTGGAGAGGACACAACAGGGGGTTCGGTCGGCAGCCACTTCCGACTTCGCCGAGTTGAAGTCAGGGAAGGCTGAGGCCAATACTCCACGTCTACACTACCAGACACCTCTGCAGACCCCTGCAGACGGAACAGCAGTAGCAGCAGATACGATGGGAGCTGTTGAAACTGGTGGAAAAGGGGAGAGAGCAACCTAGCTCAGCCTCCAAAGGAGGAGTCACAACCCTAGTGACAGCCTCAGATGTGACTGGAGAGGGCGCATAGTCCCGGAACCAGGCATCTCTTCACCAGACATCCAACAGTTCCCGCAGTATCCACCACAGTAAAAAAACTGCACATCTCCCACAGAGGGGGAATGACTCTCACCAGACGTGGTCGTGTCGGCAGCATTCTCCAGCACCCCCACCCCCACGGGTGCAGGAGCAGCTGCACATCCCCCACAGAGGGGGTATAACTCTCACCAGACGTGGTCGTGCGGGAGAAACGGTCACAGGAACGCACCAAAAGCGAGGGCAAAAGGCACTGCCCTAAAGGAACCAAACTGGACATAACAGAGGTGAGGGCAGTAGAAGAAAAAAGTGAACTCAACAGATATATAAAATAGAAGAACACCCCCATTTGTGAGAGAAAGATGGCAGAAAAAAGAACCGGCATGAACACAACAGAACCCAGACGGCTGACAGGGACCTAAAAAACAGAAATTCAGCCTTCAACAGAGTGAAGAAATCCTGTCCATACAGGCCCTCATTGACACCTAACTCCAATAATAATTATAAAATTTATCAACCAAAATATTTTATGTCTGAATTGCACAGAACACGAAAATCGCGAGCGACATCAGAAAATATATATAAAATTTAATGAAAAGGTGGTTGAAAATATTAACGAGAATATATAAAACACAGTCCTGTTATTATACGATCCTCAGATCCATAATTTCAGTCACAGGAAACCATTATCGACGAGATGAATTATCACGGTTTCGTAATGCAAATGGTGGCACGTCCTTCACGTGCAGCAGACAAAAAAAGAATGGTTTGATGACTGCTTGCGCACTGGTTAACGGAAGTCGTGGAATTGTACTAAGAGAAGAGCGTCCCCTAATGGGTGTGCACCGATGGCGCTCGACCCAGTTTTGGCTTATTTTTTCGTGGTGTTTTTACACCACTTTTCTTTCCCAAATCTCTTGGGAAAGATTAAAGTAGAGAGTATTTTATCTGAGTTAGGGACTTCCCTTATGGTGCAAGCCTGTAGTAAAAATTGTAAGGTAGGTTGATAAGAAACTAGATTGACTTTGTAGTGAGAGGACCGGCACTGTCCTCTCGCTGCTAACAATGTACAGTGACACCCGTCTCCAACATTTGTCATCCCATCCGACACATGTTGAGCAAGAATTAGTGGGAGTACACCGACTGCATGCAAGGCAACAAGCATGTAAATCTGAGGAAGACTTCCTCGCCTTGCATTTTGAGCAATAAGCTTTCATAATGAATCAAATAAAGTTGACAGTACTCCCACCAACTCCACAATAAATATATGAAAAAGATACATAATAAATAACATTCAAAATATAAATTGAAAAATAATTTACAAACAAAATTATTCGAAAAATTTTGACAGGAGCCCAAGTTACCCAATGAGCCCAAATGTTTCCGATAGAACCTAGGTGTGGACAACATTTTTTTTATTATCCAAAAAAATTAATTGCTACACTACTGGAATATTTAATGTATCTTACAACAGTCCTACCATGATAATAAATAGGAAACTACATATATTTATAGAGCGTTGTCAATGTAAACAAAGTCAGAAGAAAAACCAGAAACAAGGCTCGAAGTCAGTAACAGATTTAGAACTATCCGATGTAAAGCAAGATCTTCATCAGAAGAAAAAATGATACATAGGATGTATGATGCATGACCAAAACGCCTAAACACCCCTAGGGTGAGGACGTAACCATGGGGATATACAGAATAAACATTCTGTGCAACACGTCAAACTCCCAAGAAATTTATAAAAAAAAATTCATTAATTTTTGTAAAAATTATAAAGTTACAGCCCTGAACATTTCCAACCACCATTTCTTCCTTCCATCATCCAAATGTGTCCTTGGATACACCAAAGTTACCATTGATTTGTGTCTGGCATCATTAAAACAGATTTAAAAGCACAGATGTCAGTTTGTTGTTACTGACAGAAGGGACAAACAAAGAATGATGGTTGGCGCCAATTTTGGTGTCTTCCTGGATACTGTGCATGCGCAGTTCGCAAAAGTATGGAGGACCAGTTAGGACACAATTTTTTCAGTTTTGCATGCAAATTTTGGGGATTGGGGGGGCAAAATTTGTGTTTGGCCCTGGATATTTTTGAGTTAACACCAGCTAGTCTGGGCCATTGGTTGTATAAAAATATTGTGAATTTTTATTTTTCTGACACAAACATATGAAAACTAATAACAAGAAAGCGTGATCTGAATTTAAAAAAAAAAACAATGAGAAGATCACAGATCCACACATCAAGTTTAGGTTATCCTCTAATCCTCAACTTTTTAATAAGAGTGGAGTCCACTTAACCCGTTACCGAATGGAGACGATATCAGAATTTATTATTTTTAATAAATATACTTTTTTTAAATTTTTCAAAAAATTTCAACAAAACCATATCATGTGACCCCTCATTGGAATGAGCTCAATGAGCTCGTTCCAATGAGGTGTCACATGATATGATTTTGTTGAAATATTTTGAAAAATTAAATTTTTTCAACTGCTTAATTTGCATATTACGCGGGCAGATGCGGGCAATTCGTTAGGAAAAGGGTTAACTGGATTTTTAATAACACTGTTAATTGCATTAACTCCCATACACCATCCCATTTGCATATCTTCAAGTCAAATTTGACCTGTTAATTCCACAGAGGTTCTCGAGTAAACTCCTGTTACTTGAATAATGAAAGTGTCAATGACACTGCAGCTCAACTTGTCCAAGAACGGACAGAACAAAATGGAAAGATCTAGTAATGTCAAGTCATTCACTCAAGTTTCTACAGAAAAGACATCACACCAAAGCTACATATGAAATCTGAAAAAGATCGGGTGAGAAGTGCGGACTGTAGAGTCTGCTAATGGAATTACAGACAATTTATATGCCAAATCCAAGGCCACTGACGGCCATGTTTTTCAATGAAATTCAGAGAAATTTGATAGCTCCCATCTAGATATCACACCAAAGGTACACATGAAATTTCGAAAAAGGTAGGGTGAGGGATGTGACCTGTAGGGTGTGCTAATGGGATTATTGACGATGTATATGCCAAATCCAAGATTGCTGTTGGCAGCCATGTTTTTCATCAAAATTCAGAAAAATTTAATAGCTCCCATCTAGACATCACATCAAAACTACATATAGGATTTGAAAAAGATTGGGTGAGAGATGCAGTCTGCAGGGTGTACTAATGGAATTGTTGACAATTCATATGCCAAATCCAAGATGACTGCTGGAGGCCATATTTTGTAACGAAATTCAGAAAAATTTGATAGCTCCCACACCAAAGCTATATATGAAATTCAAAAAAGATCAGGTGAGAGATGCGGCCTGCAGGGTGTGATAATGTAATTGTTATCAATTTATATCCAAATACATGATGGCTCCTGGCAACCATGTTTTTCAACAAAATTCAGAAATAATCGATATGTCCCATCTAGACATCTCACCAAAGCTACATAGAAACTTTGAAATAGATCAATTGAGAAATGCAGCCTACCGGGTGTGCTAATGGAATTGTTGACAAATTCTAAGCCAAATCTAAGATCTAGACATTGCTCCAAAGCCACATATGAAATTTGGGACTGATCAGGTGAGAGCTGCAGCCTGTAGGGTGTGCTAAAGGAATTGTTGGACAATTTATATCCAAACCAAGATGGTCACTGGCGGCCATGTTTTTCATCACAAATGAAATCTGGAACTGATCGGGTGAGAGCTGCGGCTTGTAGGGTGTGTAAAGGAATTATGGATGGACAGATGTACGGACGTACATAAGTCCATATGGAAGTACAGGCAGATGACGGATCGGAACTCATCCCAAAAGCTGATACCTGACGTTGTCAATTTGAGCTAAAAATATCTTGTGATTTATCAAAGAATTACTGACAACCACAGATTTGCTCATGTTAAATAGTGATTAACCTATGTTCGTCAATTGCATCTGACATTGGCTGTTTTTAAGCCATCGGTTGACCATCGGTAGAAGTGCTTGAACATCAGTTCATGCCGATGGTTACATGGAATACCACAAGATCAAAATTGTTTGTATTTACGCCTGATTCAAGATCTAATACAAGCAGTAACAAGCTTAATATATTGCCACAATGATTGGCAGGAATCGTGTGATTGATCTAATCTCATTGACTGGTCTGAGCTTCCCCTTGATAGCTGCTCTTGACGCACATATGAGTTGTGTGATGGCTCTACGAAATAAGACATCAGCAAAAACAAGTTAGCAGTGTGACATCTTTGATCACTGATCAAGATGCCATGCTGTTAACATGTTTCTGCTGATGTCGTATTTTTATTTTGATGCACACAGTGACATGCTCTTGAGGTCAACAAACCAACCAACCAGACTGTACTGTAAAATTAATCCTATTCTATGGATTCTTGAACATACTACTCCTTTTGGTTATGATAATCTGACATCGGCACTCATAATCAGCCAGTTGTGTGCTCCACTAATCGACAAGTGGATTGCAGTCACAAATCCTTATCGGTTAATCACTATTGAAAACCTATGTGACCTCAGTCCTGACAACTTTGACCTTAAGGATACAACCTCCAAAATCAGAACCATTCTAGACATAGCGAACTGAAGTTATTGACTGGAAAAGATTTTTTGGCAATGTTCTATTCAGTACAGGGACCCACCGTGAGGGTGACTAGGGCAATTATGTCGCCCTTCTAAGTCCAAAGTTGCCTAGAAAAATAGTCGGGGCGATTACAAGTCGCCCTCTAAAAATTGGCCAAAATGAGGAAAGGCTGAACTGAGTGATCCAGGGTTTACATAAAAATGATTATTTTCAAGAATCGAATGTGCTTGATTGAGTGTGATAAATGGGCTTTTTCATTCGTCAAATAAGCGACCATTAATTTGAAATCACACGGCGATCAATTGTCCATTGTCGCTTTTTGCGGATTTTTTATTTCTATTTTCTTCCGTTTCAGTCGGAGCTTCAAGTGTCCAAACGAAAATAGGTGACTTATGCGACTCAACAAAATAACTCAGTTTGAAAGTAGGTTTCCTCGCTTAGGATGCCAAAAATGTATACACAACGGACGTATTTTCTAACTCTGTATTTTTATATAGTTTTGCTGACAACTGTTAACTGTTGGGCCGTCTATTCCCAGAAAAACACGAATGGAATTGAAACACATGAAAAAAAAGCTTTAGTGATGACAAGAAAGGCTTTGTACAGGGCACAAGTGTGCATATGAAGGATCTTGAAAAAGGGGCCCTCCTAAACACCGGAATGATGCGAAATGACACCGGAATGCCATAAAAATGATGAGGAATGACATTTATTTTACAAAATACTCGACCCCAGAATGTATTTTGTTTATTAACTAACAAATTACCTTCCAAGCAACGTTCTTACATCTGGTCCTGTTCACACTTTCAGACTTAGGAAATTATTAGTTTAGTTGAGGGTGCTGGAGGATTGGCACAAAGAAGAGGGGAGGGGTCTATTAAGTCTCCCTACTTGACTCTGCAGTCTCCTTATTTTTTTTGGAGGGAGACATGAAGTCTCCCTAAAATTCCCCCCTAGTCTGGTCCCTGATTCAGTAACAGATACATGATTTTAGACCCTACAGTTTCAAACTCCAATAGGGTTCATCTCCTTCCACTTCCAAACATTTTTTTGCATGTTTGGTTCAGTGACCATGACATTTTGATGACAAATCTGAGAACTGACAAGGTTCTTCTCTATCCATAGTGTCACATACTCTGTAAGTTTGTGGACTGCATCAAACAGAACCAAAATTATTGACCAGAAATCAGTTCAGTGACGTATGGCCTTATGGCTGCAAACATTAAAATCAAAAGGGTTCTTCCAAGGAGTCCTAACATGTGAATTTAGTAGACATGTGCCAAAGAGAACTTAAGTTATTGTCTAAAAATCTGTTTTTAACAAAGTTCTATTCATAGAAATGGTCCTTTGGTCTTGTGGCTGCAGATTCCCAATTGACAAAGTTCTGTTCTTAGCAATGGTCCATGCAGCTACAGATTTCAAAATCAATAGGGTTATTCTCATATATATGCATCTAGTTTCTGCAAATTTGTTTCAGCGGTGATAAACAGAACTAAAGTTATTGCTCAGAAAACACATAAGACTTTGACCTTTTATGACATATCGGAAAATGGATGAGTAGCTACCATGTAAGTTTTGTTATCATATATTGTATAGATCTAAAGTTATTCCCAGGCAACCAATTGTTTATTTGTTATTTATTTGTGTTTAAGGACACATACTTATGCACAATGGCTAATCGTGATACCAATTGTTTAATACCAACGTCACCACCCCTGCCTCCCCCCCCCCCCCCCCCCCCCCCCCAACCACTTTTAGCAAGCTTTGAGTTGAGTGTGACAAAATCAAAACTCTACCCAAAATACCAATATTGGAACTTGGGTTCTGAAATGAAACAAGCAAATCAGATTCAGAAACTACATCTTAAATACGACTGCTATCTCTTCTAAGCCTAAATCCCAATGCATTTAAAACTCGCTGCCAACTCTTTCCACTAGTGGTTTTCAGAATAAATTTCAGATTTGTTGAGCTTGCTTTCAAATCTAGGTGTGACTGCTGTAAGACAACTATAATTACAGGACACTACATTCAAAAAAGTTTGTTAGTAATATGTCAACAATGTAATTCATTAATACACTTTCCATTCAATACAAGAAAAAGAAACTCATCAGGCAGACAGAGATACTATTCATCTTCTACCTTCTGTCTATGCTGAAACAAAATTTGTCAGTGAAACAGTCAAGTCCCAATTATAAACTGTATTGTAAAAATAGGTAAACTTTACTGTCAGAATTATCTTTGGCACTACACTTCAAAATTCTTTGGAAGCCATGAATAAGTTTCTCTAGAAATCCCTTCAAAAGAAAAAAAACTTTATTGAAACTTGAGGTTTATGTATATTTTATTTGTGAAAGAAGATTGCGAGTATCTAGTCCAGGCTTTATACACCACAAGAGATAAAACATCTCTGAATTTTTGGGAGTAATTTTCGAGCAATTTCCAGTGCCTTTACTGTAAATTTGTGTGTGTTTGTGTGTATTATGGTATAATGACACTCTCAACAGCTAGGGTCACATCGAGTCAGACAGTTTTACAAGTGGAGGAACCCTGAGTACTCAGAGAGAAACACTGAGTAGTGGTGAGCAAGGTTGTAAACATACCAGCTAACATTTCTAATGTGTGTTCTATGAATCAGTAATACAGTGGAGCCTACTTAATTGGTTATCTGTTAATTAAATAACCGGGTTAATTAAATGTAACTTTCAAACACAAACCATTTTCCATACCTTCAGTACAAATTTAACCTGTTAATTTGACCTGTTGATTGAATAAAAGAATTTTGTAATATGTCAAGAAATTACCTTGTCAATTAGGCCACAGTACATCCTATACAGGCATGTAATCTATTTTATGTTGTTTGACAGTGCTCCATGAGCTCTGTCAAACAAGATAAAAAAGAATAAATGCTCAGTTTATCTCCAGAAGATAGAAAAGTGACAATTTCCTGTTAATTGAATACTCCTGTTAACGGAATAATTTTCAATGGCAACTTCAGACAGGGTGAGGACATACTTATTCCTTCAAGTCAATTTCAAAGCAGTGTTTTTAATTTTATTAATTTTAAGTAGAGAGTAATCGCTTGATTGGACTGGTTCCGTGAAATAATTCATGAGGGGTGAGGGACGTTGTACAAACACGAGTGCACGAATGCGCACAAGTGTCTTACAAAAAAGTCCCTTGCCTCGAATGAATTATTTCACATAACCAGTCCAGTCAAGCGATTACTCTGTTTATTACTTTTCATTATTAATGATAATTATATTATTTAACCCTTTACCTAATGTAACGGCAAAAAATGGCCAGCGCTATTCTCAAAAATTGCCAATTAATTTTCATTATTTTTTCATATTTTGTCTCTAAAACATAGATTATGACCCCTCCCCTCACTGGAACGAGCTTGACAAGCTCGTTCCAATAAGGGGTCATAACCTATGTTTTTGAGACAAAAAATGAAAATAATATTCAAGAATATTTTTTGCAAGTGTCGTCTGCTTTTCATGTTGGATAAGTCCCCATTACACCCACAGCAAAGCGTCTTCGTTTGCACGCACGGATATATGACCCAATTGATGATTGCATAATTCACTTGTGAAGTTATCATTTATAATCAAACCTGGAAATCCCAGTAAATCACACTTTGGAAAGTAATAAATATTTTTCATCCCTAAAAATCATTATATCTTTTTTTCTGGAGTTTATCATAGATAACCAAAATTGACCCTCCTGCAAATTGAGAAGAATGAATGAGACAAATGATACTTATATATTTTAATTCTGGCAGACTACTTTTGCATAAAAAATGCTGAAAATTACTAGTTCTAAAAGTGACACATTGTGCTTTTTTAAGGATTGCTGCAAAAGATACAAAGCAATTTAATATGTCAACAGTGAGGGATCTCCCAGAGACGGTAATGTACATGCTGCACATACACAAGTTCAATAAGTAATAGTCACAAATGCACTTATACAAGCTATGCATGACTGGTTAATGTCTGATTGGTTATAGCTTAATACCAGATTGTGTCTATTTGAAGAACAACAATGTTATATCAGCAATATAGTACTAAATTTAGACTTTAATACCCTGTTATTCATTGGAACCTAACAGAATGGTTTTAGTCCATTCCGAGTGTATAAGTTTTGCAGTCATTTGCTTGTACAAATTAGAAATTGAGGCAAGTGAAAAATGATTACCTTAATTTCTTCAGGCAACCTTTTCTATGTGACAATTTTTCTGATTTTTTTTAGCAAAAGAATTACAACATATAAATACTGAAAAGCTCACGAAGCTGTGTTAGTGAAATGACGAAGATGAGAAACCTTGAAAACTTCAGCTAATTTCATGAAATTTATCATTGAACTGATCATGTGCTTACCACATATTTAGTGCAAAGACTGAAATGAGCGACCTAGAAAACTGAAGGTTATTTCATGAAATTTTATCTTTCAGCCACTGTGTTTCCAACCATTGTCAGGACAAAGACTGAGATGAGTAATCTACAAAACTGCAGCTTATTTTATGAAACTTTTTCACTGCGCTTATGATATACTGTATAAAATCTCAAACTTGAGCAGGAAAGTCTAGCTCAGTTACTATACCCATAAGGTGGAATTTTATTGAGTTAAAATTCCACCTTTCGGGTATAGTAACTGAGCTAGACTCAATTCCTGCTCAATTTTGAGAATTTATACAGTTTATTACTAATTTAGCCTACCACAGCTACTATGGGCAAAAATTTAATGGCCAAAAGCTCACCAAGCTCTATGAACCTTTCATCCAGCAGCAGCACCCACACTATTGTCACCACAGAAAGCGGCACTGGCAGGAAACGACCCAGAACTGCTGGATCTTTACACTGAAAATGCTAATACCATTTGGCCTGAACATAAAGTATTTTTTTTGAGCGGATGATATCCCTAACAGCCATAGTTAGTGCAAAGACTGAGATGAAGGGCTAGAATACCTATGCTTATTTCATGAAATATTTTCAATGGGCCGATGATGTGTGGTTTGGTAATAAACTGTTGAAAAGGGCTCTGAAAGCACATTCCAACAGTGATTTACATTACCCCACAAGCCAGAAAATAAGCAGATTGACATCTGCAAAATGAGGTCCCCAGAGGGTGAATTTAGTGATGCTACCCTGCATAGCAGGGTAGCATCACTAAATTTACCCTCTGTGAACCTCAATCTGAATCAGGGTCTCAAAACTAAACAGAAAGAGGTTCCCAGAGGATGAATTGGCCCACTGTATGGGATAGCACCATCAAATTCACCCTCTGGGGACCTCATTCTGCAAATGTCAGACTGCTTCAGGGATCAGCCGTGAGGGCGACTAGGGCGATTATGTCGTCCTTCTAAGCCCAAAGTCGCCTAGAAAAATAGTCGGGGCGATTACAAGTCGCCCTCTAAAAATTGGCCAAAATGGGAAAAGGCTGAACTGAGTGATGCGAGGTTTACATGAAAACGAGTATTTTCAAAAATTGAATGTGCTCGAGTGTGATAAATGGGCATTTTAATTCGTCAAATAAATGTCCATTTATTTGAAATCACACGACAATCAATTGTCCATTGTCGCTTTTGGCGGATTTTTTTATTTCTATTTTGTTGCGATCCAGTCGGAGCTTCAAGTGTCGAAACGAAAGTTAAAAAATTTATAGTAATTTATATATTTTTTATACTTACCAATGACCCAGACTTAGCTGGTGCTAACTCCAACAAAACCAGGGCCAAACACAAATTTTGCCCCCCAATCCCCAAAATTTGCATCCAAAACAAAAAGAAATCATGTCCTAAAGGACCTCCATACTACGCCTCTACTGCGCATGCGCAGTGACGCAGTCGTCCCGAAATTGGCGCCAATTATCATTCTTACTGGCAGTGCCTGGTCAGCACTATGTACTCAGCGGGGAGGCAAGAGTTCCCAACTCCAGGGAGGGCCATCCCCATCTGGGTCATTGGTAAGTATAAAAAATATATAAATTACTATAAATTTTTTAACATTTTTATACTGTACCAATGACCCAGACTTAGCTGAATAGTAAACAGGCTGGAGGGCCTAGGACATAGAGGAAAATCCAATAAGCTCAACTATATAGTAAAGAGGTAACCCCTTAAGGAGAAAAGGAGTATTAGGCTTTACATGTATCTTTCTTATTTAATATTAAATTAGAAAGATACACTACCCTTAATAATTGAGCACAATAACATTCATGTTCTCTATTAACATCCAGTATAACCCTTATACTAATTATTTTTAAAGCAAGCCAATAAATAAAGTAGTCCAGAGAATTGAGACTCTTTATAATCATTTAAAAGTGTCCGAGTATTGTATATTAAAGCCCGTTTGACACTTGACATATACAAATGCTTCACACCGAGCTACACTTTAAAAATAAGACATGAATGAATTTAAACATTAATATTACACTTTAAAACCATCCCGGAAGCGACTCAGAAATACTGACTTGGAGGAGGCATTCCCTTGCTTTTCACTATAAAGCAGGTGACCTAAGGGAACACCCGCCCCCCCCCCCCCCTTCCCCTTGCCCTGGGTCAAATAGCCCAGAGCGAAGAGGGCAGCCGGACGGAGTCACTGCCGGAACAGAAAGCCTGCATAACTATAGTTGCAACTGTTTAGTGGACGACATTCTGAGCAACAGATAACGGACCTAAACAATGCAGGTCTCCAGAAATGGACTCAATATTTCTGAGATAAAAATTCGTAAATGTGGATGGCTGAGACCAATAAGCAGCCTTCATTAAATCTGTAATAGCAACACTATTAGCATAAGCCCAGGAAGTAGAAAGAGCTCTTACTTCATGAGCAGAAATCTTAAGCACAGACTGCTGAGAAGAAGATAAATCTTCATAAGCAGTACGGATAGTTAACTGAATCCATCTAGCAATAGAATGGACTGAAATGTCCTTTCTATTAGGCATCAAAGACAGAAAGAAACGTTTTCGTCCCTTTCTGATAAACTGAGATCTTTGTCTATAAATACGTAAAGCTCTAACAGGACAGAGTAAAGGCCTACACCCGTCTGAAGACGGAAGAGCCTTAATAACAATAGGTTCCGGATATTTATTAGGAGCCTGATTCTTAGCTAAAAAACCCACATTAGTAGTGAAGGTGATAGTGTTCCCAACACTACGATAATGAGAATCATCCACCGATAGTGCATGAAGCTCACTGACTCTTCTGGCAGAAGAGAAAGCTAAGAGAAAAGCTGTCTTATAAGATAAGAATTTGAAATCTACTGTCCCAAGAGGTTCAAATGGCTTTTCCTTCAATTTAAGGAGAACCCAAGCTAAATTCCACTTGGGAATTAATCTAAGAGTTCTGGGTCTATTTATCGAAAAGTTTCTAACCAACTTCGATAAAGAGACATTGGATCCAATTTGTAAACTATCATGATGTGCATAGGTATCAGATAACATAGATCTATAACCCTTTATAGTAACAGGCTGTGGTTTGATTTCGTCAAACAAGTATACTAGAAAGTTTGCAATGTCTGGTATAGAGGGATCAAATATATCTACAGAATGATCCCTACACCAACGACGAAAAACCTTCCACTTAGCCGCATAGTTTAGCGAAGAGGAGGTCCTCCTACAGTTAGAAATCGCGTCCACTGCTCGTCCTGTAAAGTGCTTGCCATGCAAGAAGGACCGCACAACGGAAAAACGTGAAGGTTGAGACCTTGCGGGTTGTGATGGAGTTGGCGCGATTTCCCCTGCGAAAGAAGATCCTCTCGTGGAGGAAGCTTCCGCGGTAGGTCCCACAACAGACACCTGAGTAGATTTATCCACAGTCTCTGTGGCGACAGAGATGCTACCAACAGAATCTTGCATTGAGATTGTTTTATCTTTAGCAATACTTGTTGAATTAACGGCGCTGGAGGATACGCATATCCTATCATTCCGTCCCAAGGGATCGACAGAGCGTCTACTGCAAATGCTCTTGGATCCGGACACGGAGACACATACGTCTGCAACTGATTGTTGAGATGTGTCGCAAATAAGTCTATCATTGGCCGTTCCCATTGGTAGCAAATCTGATTGAATACTTGTTTGTTGAGAGTCCACTCCGACGGCAACAAGCGACCCTTTCGTGAAAGGGAGTCTGCTAGCACATTCAGACGACCCGGTATGTGACAGACCGAAAGAAGAACGTGATGTTCTAACGCAAACAGAAGGATTCTTTCCGTTAGATTGAACAACGGAACTGAATGAGTGCCTCCCTGATTCCGTATATACGCCACTACTGTCGTATTGTCGGATAGGATTTGGACATGAGCATCGTGAATAATGTCCATCCAGTGACGTAAAGCAAGCCAAATTGACATCATTTCCTTGATGTTTATGTGCTTGCACAGGAATTGCGGATCCCAAAGACCCTGGCATCTCGAATCCGTTGGGATTAATGATGCACCCCAACCTGTTTGACTGGCATCCGTCATAACGGTAAAACTCGGATCCGGCAACTGCAGCGGAACTCCTTGAGTTAACCACTGAATGTTTGCCCAAGTCTGAATCTCTTGTTTCACTTGATCTGACAAGAGAACGTCTACATCGAGCGAATGAATTTTCACACTCCAATTCTGAGTCAGGAAAATTTGAAGAGGACGTGTGCGTAGCCGCCCCATCGGAATGAGATCCGCGGCGGCTCCGCACAGACCTATCAGTCTCATAAATTCTCTCGCCGTGACTTTGTCTGCGTGCAGACAATAGCGAGCGTAACAACTGACTAATTTCGCTCTGGTTAACGGCAGACGAACGAGATTGTTGTGCGTCTCGAAGCTCATTCCCAGATGAGTGAATGACTTGGACGGTACCAGATCCGACTTCTCCTCATTTACTATAAAACCGAGACGTCGGAGCAATAGAAGAAGATTCTGAACATCGTTCTGAAGCGTTAACTCATTGCCGTACCTCTGAAGAATGTCGTCCAGGTAGGCTGACGTTACCGCAGACGAATGAGCTCGGAAGTAGATCATTACCGAGTTCATTACCCGAGTGAAAGCCCAGGGTGCTAGATTCAATCCGAAGCACATCGCCCGGAATTGATACACCACTCCCAGGACTGCAAAGCGTATATACTTTCGGAATGTCGGATGTACCATGACGTGAAAGTACGCATCTTTGAGATCTATGCTCGTAGCATAATCGTTCACCCGAATACTCGCTCTGACCGATCGAATCGTCTCCATATAAAACTTCAGAGCGACGATCAGCTTGTTTATCCAGCTCAAATCTATGACTGGACGGAACGAGCCGTCTGGTTTTGGAACCAGAAACAGATGGCTGTAGAATCCCAGAGATTCCTGGTTTTCTACGACCTCTACCGCGTTCTTCATTAAAAGAGACTGCACCTCTGATAACAGAGTGTCTCTTTTCTGTGGATTTGACGGAAGATGAGTCCACTTTGGACTTCGAGTTAATGGAGGCTTTCGTTTGAAGGATATCTTTAGACCTTCCGAAGTCACTCCTCTCACCCAAGGGTCATCCGTAATCGACGCCCACTCTTGTGAAAAACTCGACAACCTTCCGCCAACCGGAATGCGATAGAGGTTTAAGCCATCACCTCCTGGACCTGCGAGGCCTGCGGTAGGAGAAACCACGTCTTCCACGACCCGCACCTTGCCTCGTCGACCTCGGGGCGTCCGACCGATTGTCCCGGCCTGAAGGACGTCCCGAACGAGAGTCGCTATCCTGACGGTCTCTAGAATAAGACCAAGAGGACGCACCGGAACCTCTATAGGAACCTCTCTTGGGCGCATTAGACCCAGAAGTGCCTGTCTTATTCGTGTCTGCTGTATCCGACTTTTTAGGAGCCGATCTGAACAACAGAGAATCATTAGCTTTCTTTTTAATTTTATCATAAATAGCGGAAAGCTTGCCGTCAAAGAGAAGTTCTCCTGAGACCGAAGCGACTCTAAGAGAGTTCTTCACCTTAGAATCCACTAGTGTGGATGTAGCTAGGGCTGCGTCACGTCTAACCAACTCCAGATTTGCCACTGAAAGGGCAGAGTTACACGTGGAATAAGCTACTGCCCTTGAAAGAAGTCTTAAAGAGGATTGTATATCCTGAAACTCTTCCCCTTGAAGGCGCAGTGATAACGCCTTAGTAAGGTGATCTGCATAAGATAAGGCATCTAAATTGGCTCTGTTAGACGCAATAGCTGTTTCCAACACCGCGGTTGGAATAGAAGCTGACGACGGTAATGATAGCTCTAAGTCTTCCGCCTCGTCGTCCATACGCAGAGGAACTCTCGGTATACCCTGTCCTGCCGTATCGAATTTATTCCTTGCATTAATGAAAGGCAGGTTGAGAGTATTAGCGGACAAGAAACCTGCTTTCCCCGTCCTGGAAGCAAGTTTAAATATAGCGTCGTTCAATAATTCAAATGTTCTAGCAACATTATTGGACTGCGACGGAAACTCGGGAGCGATGTCCCTGAACCGCTCAAAAAATTCAGAGTCCAATGACGCTATAATTCTCTTGTCCGGAAGCGCAGCAGTCTGGCCCGACGGAACAACTTGAGGGAGAAAGTGCCGGATGAAGTCCACGGCAGCTTTATGTTGTTCCGAAAGGGATAGCTCCAAGTCATCCGTATCCCTTTCACCATCCGGTCGGACCTCACGATGTTCCCGGTCGTCCGCCCCCGATGCTTCGGCAGAGCGTACCAACCCAGCGCCGTCGGATAATTCTCGATCCGACACCGTTTCTGTCGGCTGCTGGGATGCTGCGATAAGCTGTGCTATCTGCACAAGAATGTCCGGCGTCGAGACCTGCGGAGGCGCAGTCTTTCGCTGCTTCGCCGAGGGCAGCTCCGCATCAGATGGCTCCCGCATACTTTTCCTATGCGAACGTCCGGAGTCCATCGGTCTCGAATCCCTGGCTGCCGGATGGTGTGACCTGGTCGCCGAAGAATCCTTCATCGGCAAAGCTGGTAATATATCGGCGGTCACGCAGCCAAGGTGCGGTCGTGTGCGCTGACGAGAAGAGGAAGCCTTAACAGTCTCTGCGGACTGCTTATACAACGGAGCGTCCCGAGCGACAGACGTATGCTCCGCTAAAGACACATTTTGTACCACAACATCTGGTCCCAGATGTTGTTGTACGAGAGAGGGACCTCTCTCGCTCGCGGCCCGGCTGGACCTGGACGAGCTAGGAACCGGACTAAAAGGCTTCCTCCGTTCTCGCTTACTATCCGCCGTCACTGGGTGTGCATCTATTATGTTTATAGTGCTCGCATCACCCAAAATTTCCTCTTGGACCGCATCGGACGAACCCGGCTGCCGAACCATTCGGTGAATGGACGCTACACCGGGCGAGCTAGCGGACGACATTTGTCTAATCTCCATGAGCACTTTTGCCGCTAGCTCTGAATTCATTTGTGACGACGGACGCACACTTGAAGAAGATAACATGGAAACATCACCCTGTTCTGGTTCCTCTGAAATAGAAACTGAGAGAGTAGAGTGACCTTGTGGAGAAAGAGCCGGCATCGCTCTTTCTCCAGAAACAACATATCGTGACACACGTTTCCAATGTTTCTCATCCCAATGTTCACATATAGGACAGGGATTAATGCGAGAACACTGACTACAATTAATACAATGATCATGAAAGTCAGAGGAAGATTTCTTCCTATTACAATTTGAACAACGTCCCTTCATTGTGAAAGAACAACAATAAGTCCTAGTTACTCGCAAAAACCCCTGACACAAAGATACATAATAACATGATCCATTAATAAATGAAAAAACAATTGCAAAACAAAATAATTTTGAAAAAATATTTTTTCAGAGAAGCCCAAGTTGCTGAAAAGTAACGTTGAGCCCCGATGGATCCGATGGCAAAGTGTGGTCAAAAATTTTAAATTTATATAAAATAATTAATGAGACACTTTCGGATAATATAAATGTATCTTATAATGAGATAAACTACCACAAAGGCAAACAGCCCCCCTCAAAAAAGGCTGTTGCCAATGAAAACAAACAGTGTAAACACACTAGAAAACATGACTCCAGGCACTGAAAAAACTGGCCCGGAATCAGTCATCAATTACACTCTATCTGATGCAAAACAGAGACTCCCAGGGGAGAATCTGTAGAACATCAGATGGAAGATGCAGAACACAAACGTTATACACCCATGGGTGAAAACGTAACTATGGGGAAAATAACAGAAAACATTCTGTAACCAAGCAACTCTCCCAGGAAATTTTAGAAATGAAATTTCTCAAAAATATGCCAAAAGCATGGGAGAATTGCCAGGGGGGACTTTAGAAGGCTAGGGGAGAGGAAACACTGAATAAGCAGTGCAACAATTAGCAAGAATGACAACAAGAGGCCCATGCCTCGAAAATAGGCAACTTAACATAATTTCATCAAAAAATTTTAAGTACAGCCCTGATTATTTTTTGCCACTTCTTTTTCCTCTCCTCCTTCTATCCTCCTTAGAATCACATTTTCTCCAAAAATTACGTGTCTGGCATCCTTTAAACTGAGATTTACAAGCACAAAGATCAGTGAGATGTTGACTGATGAAGGGCCAAACAGAGAATGATAATTGGGGCCAATTTCGGGACGACTGCGTCACTGCGCATGTGCAGTAGAGGCGTAGTATGGAGGTCCTTTAGGACATGATTTCTTTTTGTTTTGGATGCAAATTTTGGGGATTGGGGGGCAAAATTTGTGTTTGGCCCTGGTTTTGTTGGAGTTAGCACCAGCTAAGTCTGGGTCATTGGTACAGTATAAAAATATAGGTGACTTACGCGACTCAACAAAACAACCCAGTTTGAAAGTAGGTTACGTCGCTTAGGATGCTGAAAATGTATACACAACGGACGTATTTTATAACACATTATTTTCATTTCGATTTGCTGACGACTGTTAACTGTTGGGCTGTCTATTCCCAGAAAAACACGAATGGAATTGAAACACATGAAAAAAAGCTTTAGTGATGTCAAGAAAAGCTTTGTACAGGACACAAGTGTGCATGTGGGCGATCTTGAAAAAGGGTCCTCCTAAACATCGGAATGACATGAAATGACGTGGAATGACACCGGAATGCCATAAAAATGATGCGGAATGACATTTCTTTTACAAAATACTCGACCCCAGAATGTATTTTGTTTATTAACTAACAAAGTACCTCCCAAGCAACCTTCTTACATCTGGTCCTGTTCACACTTTCAGACTTAGGAAATTATTAGCTTAGTAGACTTTGTTGAAAGGCAACCACAGGAGGGTGATGGGGGATTGGTACGAAGAAGAGGTGAGGGGTCACGAAGGAGAAGGTAGCAGTGTGGGATTTTCAGTCAATAATTACATTGTGATTTTTTAACCTGGCACAGATGCATCATAGACAACTGGACCTGGATTATTTGTACGTTAATGGAGGACCACAAATTGAAAATATGAAGGGGCGGCGGGGGTGGTACATGAATATTCTTAATTTTCCCCACTTGCCTATGAAGTCTCCCTACATGACTCTGCAGTCTCCCTATTTTTTCTGGAGGGAGACTTGAAGTCTCCCTAAAATTCCCCCCTAGGCTGGTCCCTGGACTGCTTATTTTCAGGCCTGTTACCCCACTCAAGGATAAAGCTTTGTCATCATTATAAAGTAAATCAAGGTTCTTGAACTATTTGTTTACAGTCTAGTTATGTGGGTGGACAAAAAATTGGTCACCTAACTCACCTTTGTTTTCTTGGTGTGAATGAGAGGCAAACAAAACAATCACTGACGTGATTTGTAGAGGCTTGAGTCATGTAACAAATAAAACAATTACCTGCTTACAAATAACATGCACAGTATCCCTATTATTTCTCAAAGTCTGTGACAATCCCAAGAGAGCATGATGAACAACGCACTTGTTGTCTCTCTCTTGTAGCTTTATCAACATGGCAAGAATTATTTCATAGATTTCAGGCAACTGAAGAGATCTGGAACACAAATCTGATTTTCTGTTGACAGTACTTGAACCTGAAGACATATAATAGTATATGAATATATTATACAATCTTTAGGCCACACAAAGTAGATCTTCTGTTTCTCAGGCCATTTTTTTGAGAAATTGCATGCGGGCGAGCGTTTTTTTATTTTATTTTTTATTTCAGTAATTACTTTTTTGTCATCAAAAGTTCATGTTCTTGGTTCAAGATTTAGGCCTCATAATCTACAGAATAGCATGGGTGGTGGTGTATTTCATCCCTTGAGTGCAAGGAGACTTTGCAATGCTAAAGCATTGCAAAGCCTTCTTGCACTCCAGGGACAAATTCATCAATTTTTTTAACATGGGTAAAATATCAGACATAAACCATTTAATTTTTATTTTTTTTTAAGTTTAATTGGTTATAAAAAGAGAGCATGCGGCAGCCAAAAGAACCATTAGGGAGGGCCTGAGAAAAAGATTTTTTATTTTTTTAGACCTTAACGCCATAATAATTAGCAATAAAATAAAATAAAAATATTTGCTTTTTGGGATTAATGACAATTTCAACAGCCAGGGTCATATCATGCCAGACAGTTTCACAGGAGAGGGAAGGCAAGAGTACTTGAATATAACCAGTGAACAGTGGCAAGTAACTAACAGACTCTTCAACTTACTAACTCTGCACAAGGTTTGTTAACTGTTGGATTCTTCAATTTACTAACGTGTCACAAGCATGGTCAGCACTGGTTGATGGCAAGTGTACTATCACTCTGCTGTTCGCCTGATAACATTGTGCGACCATGCTCCTACTTGGGGAAATGGGATTAAGTGCCTTCGCCAAGGTCTCAGTGCAGATGACATAGGTTGGGAATCAAACTTACAACTTTTCAAACTGGAATCCAATATGGTTATCAATGAGCAACTGCACCAATGGGTAAAAGTCTCATAAAAAAAAACCCGTAAAAATTATTTACTGAACAGCCAGTAGAGTTCTAGATTAACCCTCTGCACCATGACATCAAAATACCAAAATTGCAAGCAGAAAATTCTTCCCATAATTCAATGATAAATTTAACCAATTTAATCTTGTTTGACAGAGCTCAGCATATCATGTGACCCCCTCATTGGAATGAGCTTGTCAAGTTCGCTCCAATGAAAGGTCACATGTTATGGTTTTCTTAAAAAAAATTAGCAAAAACTGAAAAAATATTAAATTTTGATATCATGTGCATTGGGTAAAGGGTTAACAAGCATTTACTCCATAACCTGCATGCAATTAACATGTCAAATCTGTATAGTAAATGGTATGACATTTGGAATTTATATGTAATTAACAGGGTTATTCAAATAAGAAATAAACAAATAAGTAGGAACCATTGTATTTAGAACTTGATTTGAGTGAATGTTTTTCTCTGTGGAGCAAAATTTTCACAACTGCTGGTCAAGCATACTTTTTCCATTAAATATGGTGATTAAGCAAAAGCATTTTTATTCCTTGTAACAAAATTTACATAATGATACTTAGTGGAAACAAATTCAGTTAACTGGTTGAGGGCTAGATTATTTTTGGTGGTCTGAATGAGTTATTTAAAATTTGTTTTATTACAAATTATTGGAGAGTGCCCACAGGCACTCTCCAATAAGCTGTAATGAAACAAATTTATATGAACAAAATATTATTTGTGTTTAACTGAATATGAAACATGAGTAGGGAAAATAGTGGCTTTTGCTGTGGTGCCCTCATTTTTTTAAAGCCCCGAGAGTGGCTTCTTGCACTCAACCAGTTAATGGCTCCAAAATTTAAGAGAAAATATTAAATCTCACAAATCTGGTAGAGTGGGGGCATATAAAATAACATCAGTTAATTTTTTTGTATTTTTCCTTATTTGCCTTCCATTTCTTAAAGTGAAATCCGAGTGGGAAAAAGTGACTTCTCCAAAACTTATTTTGTTCTCATGTTCAGTGTCATCCTGCCCATCAAAACACTCAATTGCAAAATACAAGATACACACCTGCTGAGTCTTCACTTGAAGATGTTTCGCTATCAGCTTCATAACCACTCTGTAGATCAATCTCATTATCAACGTACTTCATCACTTCCTCACATCCTTTTTCTTCATTTATAATCTAAGAGAAGAGCAATATATAAGTTCCACCCTATTTGTGAAATTGCCCATTTCATGAAATGAGTAACCAGGCTGCCCCATTCATGAAATAGGCAACACTCTTGACATTTCATGAAATAGGCAGTCTTTGCAGTTGCCCAATATCATGTACAAATATATTTTTTTGCACATACCGTACTGCAGTATAGGGATATGGCAAAATAATGTGAAATTAATTAAAATCACAATGTTTGTTACATAAAAACATATGGTTTCAAACATAACACATCAAAGTACATAATCAGTCCTTATTATCACATGACTTGTGTGAGTGACAGGCACTGTTACATCTCAAACCAGCTTTAAAACATGAAATTTTTTTTGTCAAACAGTTACTAATTTGCACTATTATTATCCTGCATCCAAGCCATTAGTTTACATTTCATGTCACCATTACTACGTTCTACACAACCTTGGCTCTGTGGATGATGAGGTTGTCCAATAAGAAGCACAAAATTGGGCCAGAATGTTGACAGTTCATGAATAATTTTGGCAATGAACTCACAACCATTATCTGACTGGAGAATGTGTGATGTGCCAATGTCCAGAAATATCAGTAACAGTTCATGCATGTTCCTACATGCTTTTGCCCATTTCATGAAATAAGTAAAAAAACTGCCCATGTCATGAAATAGACAATTTGACTGCCCATTTCATGAAATGGGCATTTTCACAAATCGGGTGTAACAAAAATACATCAGGGTATTATACATTAAAATCAAATATGCTATGTACAAGTATTCTTTATTCAACAAGAGGCCCCAGGGGGCCTTAGGCACTCACCGAATGTTCCATACTGTTAAGACACAAATTTTATCAAAAGCTATTCTTAAGGTTCTACAGAGTAAATCTATACTCTCTGTGGAGCTAAAACATCAACAGGACTGAATGGGACAATGCTGCTGATCAAGAATCAAAAGATTCTGCATGATGGTTCTGAAGAAGATTTTTAAAGAATTTTCCTTGAATTGCACAAAGTAAACATTCACGTCCCCATAGTGAGCCCCAATATTGATCAAAAGACTCAATTTGAACAAACATGAATCCAACCCATACCAAGATGCTGCATACCAAATATCTAAAGATTCTGCCCGTTGGTTCTGGTGAAGAAGATTGTTAAAGATTTTTTCTTAAATTGCACTAAGTAAATTGCACTAAGTAAAAATTCACACCCCCATAGTGATCCCCAATATTGAACAGGGGAGTCAATTTGAACAAACTTGAATCAGACCCATACCAAGATACTGTGTATCAAATATCAAAAGATTCTGCCCATTGGTTACAGAAAAGAAGATTTTTAAAGAAATTTTCTTAAATTGCACTAAGTAAAAATTCGCACCCCTTTAGTGAGCCCCAATATTGATCGAGGGACTTAATTTGAACAAACTTGAATCAGACCCATACCAAGATGCTGTATCCAAATATCAAAAGATCCTGCCCATTGGTTCTGGAGAAGAAGATTTTAAAAAATTTTTTCTTAAATTGCACTAAGTAAAAATTCAGGTCCCCATAGTGAGCCCAAAAAATTGATCAAGGGACGCCATTTGAACAAACTTGAATCAGACCCATACCAAGATGCTGTATACCAAATATCAAAAGATTCTGCCCACTGGTTCTGGAGAAGAAGCTTTTTCCTTAAATTGCACTAAGGAAAAATTCATGCCCCTATAGGGAGCCCCAATATTGATCAAGGGACTCGATTTGAACAAACTTGAATCAGACCCATACCAAGATGCTGCATACCAAATATCAAAAGATTCTGCCCATTGGTTCTGGAGAAGATTTTTTAATAATTTTTCTATAATTCACATGGTGAAGAAGAAGATTTTTAGAGAATTTTTCTTAAATTGCACTAAGTAAAAATTCATGCCCCCATAGTGAGCCCCAATATTGGGTGAGGGACTCGATTTGAACAAACTTGAATCAGACCCATACCAAGATGCTGCATACCAAGTATCAAAAGATTCTGCCCACTGGTTCTGGAGAAGAAGATTTTTTAATTATTAATGGCTCCAAAATTTAAAATGAAATGCACTAAGTTCGAATTCGGGCTTCTATACTGAGCCCAAATGTGAATCCAGGAGGCCAATTTGAACAAACTTGAATCAGATCCACCCCACAATGTTGCATACCAAATATCAAAAGATTCTGCCTGCTGGATCTGGAGAAGATTTTTTAAGAAATTTGCCTGAAATGCACTAAGTTCGAATTTGGGCTTCTATAGTGAGCCCAAATATGAATCCAGGGGACCGATTTGAACAAACTTGAATCAGACCCATAACGAGATGCTGCATACCAAGTATCAAAAGATTCTGCCCACTGGTTCTGGAGAAGAAGATTTTTTAATAATTTTTCTATAATTCATATGGTGCTATCAGAGTTATGCCTCATACAGAGCCCCCAAGGGACGTGACCATTTCATTTGAACAAACATGAATTGCCATATAGTAATGAACATCCACATGAAGTTGCGTGAAAATCGGACAAGTGGTTTCAGAGGAGAAGTCGTTTGAAAAATGTTCACGACGAACGACGGATGGCAAGTGATAAGTTAAGCTCCCTTCGGTGAGCTAAAAAAACACTGTAATTCAAAAGTAGTGAACACGCAGATATTAGAAGTGTTTAAAAAGCCACAAAGCTGTGCACAAGTAAGCTTGCAGTGAAAGGACAAAAGATGATTCCCAAATTTTGAAACTAGATACAGTGGAACCCTGTTAATTGAATACCCACTTTGCCAATGAAAATTATCCAATTAATAGGAGTATTCAATTAACAGGGATAGTGTCACTTTCCTGCATTCTAGAGATAAACTTAGCATTTATTCTATTATGTCTGGTTTGACAGAGTTCCATGAGCTCTGTCAAACAAGATATAATAGATTAAATGCCTATATTGGATGTACTGAGGTCAAATAGGTCTATAAACCTTAAAAAATTTATAGTAATTTATATATTTTTTATACTTACCAATGACCCAGACATAGCTGGTGCTAACTCTAAACAAGAGGCCCCACGGGGCCTGAAGCGCTCATCTTGTACAGAACACAATTTAAACAGAGTCCAAGAATGAGTCTACATTAAGCAAGCCATCTCCATAGGCTACACTGTCAATCCTTGAGTCCCTCAGGAGTGACAAAAATAATCTGGGCATCATGCCTTTTCTTCAGTTGATCATAAGTAAAATGCAGAGCTCCCCTATGAAGCCCCTTGATACAACCTATGTGGATTAATCTTAGTACCTCTAGAGGGTACTGAATACAAAATTTTTAATTCTTCAGCAAAATGGCCAATTCCGGCTCCCATAGAGAGCCCAAATATTAACCCAGGCTCTTGATTTGAACACAGTTAAATCTGACTTCCCTAGAGATGTTGTGTACCGAATATGAAAGCATTCTGACTGTTGGATCTGAAGAAGAGAAATTGTAAAGAAATTTCTTCGAATTGCACGAAGTTCAAATTTGGGCTACCATAGCGAGCCCAAATATTGACCTATGGATCCGATTTGAACAAACTTGAATCTGACCCCCATAGAGATGTTGTATATCAAATGTGAAAGCATTCTGACAAGTGAATCTGAAGAAGAAGATTTTTGAAGAAATTCCCTCATATTGTACTAAGTTAAATTTCATGTTCCCATATGGAGCCCAAATATTAACCTAGGCACTCGAATTGAACAACCTGGAATCTGACCCCCCTAGAGATGTTGTATACCAAATATAAAAGCATTCCGACTGGTGGATCTGAAGAAGAAGATTTTTAAAGAAATTTTCTCATATTGCACTAAGTAAAAATTCGGGCTACCATAGTGAGCCCAAATATATACCTAGAGATTTGATTTGAACAAACTTGAATCTGACCCCCATAGAGATGTTGCATACCAAATATCAAAGCATTCTGACTGATGGATCTGAAGAAGAAGATTTTTTTAAATTACCCTCCATATTGAACAAAGATAAAATTTGGGCTTCCGTAGGAAGCCCAAATATTAACCTAGGGACTTGGTTTGAACAATCTAGAATCTGACCCTCATAACAATGATGTATACCAAATATTAAAAGATTCTGACTGGTGGTTCTGAAGAAGAAGATTTTTAAAGAATATTCCCCATATTACCCTATGTTAAAACTTCGGGCTCCTGTAGAGAGCCCAAATATGAACCAATGAGCTTTATTTCAACAAACTTTTATCTGACCCCCCTATGAATGCTGTATACCAAATATCAAAAGATTCTGATGATTGGTTCTGGAGAAAAGATTTTTTAAAATTTTTGCAAATATGCTGACTCAGCATTTTTTCGATGCCCATTACAGAACACCCTAACATAACCAATGGCAATTTTTTTTTTACCATTCAATTCTACTGGTCATAAGGATACTTCATACCAAATAAAAGCTCTCTGTTCCATGGGGTTTGGGAAATATGGGCGTTTGAAAATATTTCTATTTTTAGCTCCCAGGGTTTTTTTTTTTGCATGGGTCAAGTACTCATGACCCAATACTACCACACACCAAATTTGGTTCATATCGGACCATCGGTTCAGAAAATAGAAATTTTGGGCGGGGCCAAAAATCTTACCCCTCCTATTACAAAGCCAAATATTACTTTACGAACTTCGTTTGAACAAACTTGATTCTACACCTCATATGGAAGCTCCACAGCAAATATCAAGTCATTGCACACACTGGTTCTTGAGAAGAAGATTTTAAAAATATTTTGGAGCATTTTCCCCCACTCCCTCCCTATGGGGCCGGGCATACTGAGTTGAACAAAAATGAAATGCCCCTTTGGGACCATCACTCACACAAACTTTCACTTGAATTGGCCCAGTGGCTTTAGAGGAGAAGACCAAAACATGGTGTTGACGGACGATGGACGACGGACGACAGACGACGGACGACGGACGGGAAGCGATTAGATTAGCTCAGCTTGACTTTGTCAAGATGAGCTAAAAATATAGGGCCAAACACAAATTTTGCCCCCCAATGCCCCAAATTTGCATCTAAAACCAAAGAAAACATGTCCTGAATGGCCCTCCATACTTCACCTCTACTGCGCATGCGCAGTGTCAAGGACGTCCCGAAATTGGCGCCATTAATCATTCTTACCAGCAGTGCCTGGTAAGCGCTATGTCCTCAGCGGGGAGGTATGAGTTCCCAACTCCTGGGAGGGCCATCCCCGTCTGGGTCATTGGTAAGTATAAAAAATCTATAAATTACTATAAATTTTTTAAGATTTTTATACTGTACCAATGACCCAGACATAGCTGAATAGTAAAAAGGCTGGAGGGCCCAGGACATAGAGGAAAATCCAATAAGCTCAACTATATAAAATAGAGTCATCTCCTGGAGGAGAAAAGGAGAAATAGGCTTCACGTGTATCTTTCTTATTTATGACAAATTAGAAAGACACAATACCTTCTATAATTGAGCATCATAACATCCATGTTCTCTATTAATTTGCAGTATAATTCTTATACTAATTATTTTTAAAGTGAGCCAATAAATAAAGTTAGTCCAAAGAATTGAGACTCTTTATACTCTTTTTAAAAGTGTCCGAGGATAGTATAATAACATCCGTTTGACACATGACATATTCAAATGCTATACTTTAAAACTATGACATGAATGAATTTAAAAACATAACTTTCACTTAAGAAACCATCCCAGTAACAGCTCAGAATAACTAACTCCGGAGGAGGTATCCCCTTGTTTTCATAATAAAACAGGTGACCCAAGGGAACACCCTCCCCCCCCCCCCCCCCCCTTTTTCTTGCCCTGGGTCAAATAGCCCAGAGCGAAGAGGGCAGCAGGACGGAGTCACTGCCGGAACATAAAGCCTACATAGCTATAGTTGCAATTGTTAAGTGATCGACTTTCTGAGCAGCTGATAATGGACCTAAATAATGCAGGTCTCCAGAAATGGATACAATATTTCTGAGATAAAAATTCGTGAATGTGGATGGCTGAGACCAATATGCAGCCTACTTAATCTATAATATCAAAACTATACGTCAGCCCAAGATGTAGAAGAGCTCTTACTTCATGAGCCGAAATCTTAAGCACAGACTGCTGAGTTAAGGATAGATTATCCTAAGCAGTACCGATAGTTAACTGAATGCATTAAGTAATAGAATGGACCGTAATGACCCTTCTATTAGGCATCAGAGCCAGAAGAAGCTTTACGTCCAACTGATAAACTGAGATCTGTTAATAAATACATAAAGGTCTATCTGGACAGAGTAAAGGCCTATGCCCGCTCGAAGACGGAAGGACCTTAAGAACAATAGGTTCCGGATATCATTAGGAGCCTGATTCTTAACCAAAAATACAACATTAGTAGTAAAGGTAATAGAGTTCCCGATACTACGAAAGTGAGAATCGTCCACCGATAGTGCATGAAGCTCACTGACTCTTCAGCAGAAGAGAAGACTAAGAGAATCGTTGCCTTAAAAGGCCAGAATTGAAACTGCTGTCTCAAGGGGTTCAAATGGTTGCTTTAATTAATAAGAACCCAAGCTAAATTCCGAATAGGAATTAATCTAACGATTCTAGGTCTCTTATCGAAAAGTTTCAAACTAACTTAGATAAAGAGGCATTAGGCTCCATTGTAAACTATCATGGTGTGCATAGGTATCAGATAACATAGACCTATAACCTTTAAAAGTAACTGGCTGCAGATGATCTCGTTAAACAAGTATACTAGAAAGTTTGCAATGTCTGGTATGGAGGGATCAAAAATATCAACATAAAGATCCCTACACCAACGACGGAAGACCCTCCACTTTAGCCGCATAGTATAGCGAAGAGGAGGTCCTTCTACAGTTAGGAATCGCGTCCACTGCTCGTCCTGTACAATGCTTGCCATGCAAGAAGGACCGCACAACGGAATACGTGAAGGTTGAGACCTTGCGGGTTGTGATAGAGTTGACACGATTTCCCCAGCGAAAAAAAAAAAAAAAAAAAGATTCTCTCGTGGAGGAAGTTTCCGCGGTAAGTCCCACAGTAGACATCTAAGTAAATATATCCACCGTCTCTGTGGAGACAGAGATGATACCAACAGAATTGTATTGTGAATGAATAATCCTAGCAATACTTGCTGAATCAACAGCGCTGAAGGATCCTATCATCGCGTCCTATTAGATCGATAGAGCGTTATCTACATATGCTCAGGGATCCAGACACGGTGACACATACGTCTACAATTGATTGGAGAGTTGTGTCGCAAATAAATTATCACTGGGCGCTCCCATTGATAGCAAATCTGATTGAATACTTGTTTGTTGATAGTCCATTCCGACGGCAACAAACGACCCTTACGTGAAAGGGAGTCTGCTAATACGATCCGACGACCGAGAATATGACGAACTGAAACAGAACTTGGTGTTCTATAACAAACAGAAGGATTCTTTCTGTTAAAATCAATAACGGAACTGAATGAGTGCCTCCCTGGTTCCGGTTATACGCAGCTACTGTTGTATTATCGGACAGGATTGAACATGCGTTTCTGAATAAAATTCATCCAATGACGTAGTGCAAGCCAACATAATATTCTTCCTTGGAAGTAAGGAGCTTGCCTAAAAACTGCGGAACCCAAAGACCCTGGCACTTCGAATCCGTTGGGATCAAAATTGTGTCCCAACCTGTTTGACTGACATCCGTCATAATCGAAAAACTCGGATCCGGCAACTACAGTGGAACTCTCTGAGTCAACCACCGAATGTTTGCCCACGTCTGAATCTCTTGTTACACTTGATAGACAAGAGAACGTGTATATCGAGCAATTCAAGATTGCTGAAAGGTTGCAGTCGAAGAGAAGCTTCTCGGAGACAGAAGCGACTCAGAGAGAGTTCTTCACCTTACTATCCACGCGCGTGGATGTAGCTAGGGCTGCGTCATGTCTAACCAACTCCAGGTTGCCACTGAAGTGCGGAGTTATACGTGGAAAAACTACTGCCCCTGAAAGAAATCTCATTGAGGATCATATCCTGGAATTCTTTCTCTTGAAGACGTAATGATAAACGTCTCAGTAAGGTGGTGTACGTATGATAAAGCGTCTAAGTTAAGTCTATTATACATCATTGTCGTTTCCAACATCGTGGTTGGAATTGACATAGACGGCGAAAAAGATAATTTGTAGTCTTCAGTCTCGCCGTCTTAGACGCAAAGGAACTCTCGGTAAGCCCAGTTCTTCCAATAAACAATTATTTCCTAGAATTCACGAAAGGCAGAATAGAGCACTGCGGACAAGAAACTATACTAGCATGTTGATAGCAAGCTTATATATATATAGCGTCGTTCAATAATTCGAATGTTCTAAAGACATTATTGGACTGTGTCGGCAACTCAGGGACAATGTCCCTGAACCGATCCAAAACTCTGTGTCCAATGACGCTATTAGTCTCTTATCCAGCATCGCAGCAATGTAGTCCGACGGAACAACCTCTGGAAGATAATGCCGGAAGAAATGTATGGCAGCTTCTGTTGTTCCGAAAGGGAAAGCTCGAAATCATCCGAATCCCTTTCGCCATCCTGTCGGACCCTATGAAATATTCGGTCGTCCGTACCTGATGCAACAGCGGAGCGCACCGACCCAGCGCTGTCGGATTATTCCTGATCCGACCGAGAATCTGTCGTTTGCTGGGATGCTATGATAAGCTGTGCTATTTTGGATAGCACGTCCATCACTGAGGCCTGTGGAGAAGCGGTCTTACGATGCAATGCCGCTGGAAGCTCCGTGTTCGTTACCCCGTGCATACTTCTATTATGCGAGCGACCGGAGTGTGCAGGCCTCGTGCCCCTTGGCTACCGGATGGCGTGACCTGTTCGCCATGGAATCACTGAATGCTGAAGCTGGCCGGATATTCAAGGTCACATAGCCAATGTGCGGTCGTGTGCGCTGCTGTGAGGATGAGGAAGCATTATCGACAGTCACTCGGACTGTCTATATAACGGAGCGTCCCGAGTGGCGGACATACGCTCCTAAGGTGAAATGTCTGTACCACAACATCCGGTCCCATATGTTGTTGCACGAGAGAGGGACCTCTCTCGCTCGCCGCCCGGACGGACCGGACGAGCTAGGAACCGGACTAACAAGCTTCCTCCGATCTCTCCTCTAATCCGTCGTCACTGGGTGTGTACTAAAGTCTATTATAGTGCTCGCACCACCCAAATCTCCATCCTAGACCGCAACGGACGAACCCGACAGCCGAACCATTCGATGAATGGACGCTACACCGGGTGAGCTAGCGAATGTCAACTCCGTCGATCCTACTAGGGACCTCTTAGGGGATTGACGTAATCCATGAGCACTAATTGCCGCTAGCTCTTCATTAACTATGACGACAGAGGCACACTTTTGAAAGACATCTCAGTAATTTTGCGAACAAGAAACCAGATATGCTTGTACATAGCAAGCATATAAAAAATATATATAGCGTCGTTCAATAAATCGAACGTATCTGAGACATTATTGGACTGTGTCGAAACTGAGGGACGATGTTCCTGAACCGAACCAAAAATTTCTAAGTCCACCAACGCTATCAGTTTCTTATCCGGTATCGCAGCATTCTGGTCCGACGAAGAACCTCTAGAAGATGAAGTCGGATGACATATACAGCAGCTTATGTTGTTCCGAAAGGGAAAGCTCGAAAACCTCCGAATCCCTTTCGGCATCCCGTCGGACCGTATGAAATTTTCGGATGTCCGCACCTGATGCTTCCGCGGAGCGTCCCGACCCAGCGTCGTCGGATATTATATTATGCGACAGAGATTCTGTCGTTGCTGGGATGCTGCGATAAGTTGTGCTATTTGGGATAGCACGTCCGTCACCGAGGCCTGTGCCGAAGCGGTCTTACGATGCTTTGCCGCTGGAAGCTCCGTGTACGTTGACTCCCGCATACTTTCTTATGCGAACGTCCGGAGTCTCCAGGCCTCGTGTCCCTGGCTATCGGATGGCGTGACCTGGTCGCCGAGGATTCTCTGATTGGCGAAGTTGACTGGATATCGGAGGTCACGTAGCCAAGGTGCGGTCGAGTGTGCTGCCATGAGAATGAGGAAGCCTTATTGACAGTCTCTCCGGACTGTCTATATAACGGAGCGTCCCGAGCGGCGGACGTATGCTCCGAATGCGATACATTTTGTACCACAACATCTGGGGCCAGATGTTGATGTACGAGAGAGGGGCCTCTCTCGCTCGCAGCCCGGATGGGCCTGGACGAGCTATGAACCGGACTAAAAGGCTTCCTCCGTTCTCCCCTCTAATACGCCGTCACTGGGTGTGCACATGGATGTTTATAGTGCTCGCATCACCCAAAACTCCTGTCTAGACCGCAACGGACGAACCCGGCTGCCGAACCATTCGATGAATGGACGCTACACCGGGCGAGCTAGCAGACGTCAAAGGCCGTCGAACCTACTAGGGTCCTCTTAGGCAATTGACGTATTACATGAGCACTTTTCTGCTAACTCTACATTAATTGTGACAACGAAGGCACACTTTTTGGAAGACATCATGGATACATCACCCTGATCATGATCGTCTGAAATAGAGATTGATAAAGTAGAGTGACCCTGCGGGGAAAGGACCGGAATGGCCAATTCCCCACTAACATACCGTGACACACGCTTCCCATGTTGTCATCGTAATCAACACATACAGAACAGGAGTTAGTGCGAGTACACTGACTACATTATACAATGATTATGAAAGTCAGAGGAAGATTTCCTCTTATTACAATTGAACAATATCCTTTCATTGTGAAAAGAAAACAAAGTCCTAGTACTCGCACCAACCCCTGACAATCAAAATACATAATAACAAGATCCATTAACATAGAAAAAATAATTCAATCAAAAACTTTTGAAAAAATATTTTTTCAGAACAGCCCAAGTTTCTGAAAAGTAACATTGAGCCCCAATGGATCCCAAGCCTAAGTGTGGACAAAAATTCTAAAAATATTTTAAACAATTTATGCAACACTTACGAACAATAATAATGTGTCTAGTTATGATTAAATTAACATCAAGATATTATTTTCAAGAAATCCCCCCTCACACAGAGGGCTGTTGGAAATGTAAACAATAAGTGTAAAAACACTAGATCAAGACTCCAGGCACCCTGGCCCGAAATCAGTTACCAATAATACACTATCTGATGCAAAACAGAGACTTCCAGGGAAGAAACTGCAGAACATCAGATGGTAGATGCAGAACACTACGCTTAACCATCCATAGGTGAAGACGTAAACATGGGGAAAAGAACAGAATTCATTCTGTTATCCAGCTAAAACTCCCAAGAAATTTTAGTAATAATATTACAGAAAATATGCCAAAAGCATGGGAGAATAGCAAGAGGGGACTTAAAAGAAAGGGAGAGAGGAAAACACTGAATAAGCAGTGTAATCTTGATAACAAGAATGACCACAACAGGCTGTTGCCTCGAAAATAGGTAACTTAACATAATTTCATCTAAAAATTTTAAGTTACAGCCCTGATTATTTTCTGTCACTCATTTTTCCTCTCCTCCTTCTATATCCTCCTTAGAATCACCATTTCACTAATATTTATGTGTCTGGCATCATTTAAACTGAGATTTACAAGCACAAAGATCAGTCAGATGTTAACTGATGAAGGGCCAAACAAAGAATGATTAATGGCGCCAATTTCGGGACATCCTTGACACTGCGCATGCGCAGTAGAGGTGAAGTATGGAGGGCCTTTCAGGACATGTTTTCTTTGGTTTTAGATGCAAATTTTGGGGATTGGGGGGCAAAATTTGTGTTTGGCCCTATATTTTTTAGAGTTAGCACCAGCTATGTCTGGGTCATTGGTACAGTATAAAAATAAAGGAAAACTGGGGAGAGTCAGGATAATTTCTTGACAGGTTACAAGATTTTTTATTCAATTAACTGGAGTTTACTCTATAACCTATATTCAATTAACAGGTCATATTTGTACTGGAGGTATGGTAAACAGTTTTGTGTTGGGAAATTATATTCAATTAACAGGGTTATTCAGTTAAGATATCCAATTAAGTGGGCTCTATTGTATGGGTAACTTCAGCTATTACTGAAATAAATATTCAATTCAGAACCATGAAGGTTGAAGACAAGCATACATCTTTTGGGTCAGCTTTTCTGAGTCTTATTGTTGACTGGCTACTCTAGCGTAAGTGTGGTCCATACACAGTGCTCCATTGACTATTAAATTACAAGGGCATTTTAATGCGGTTTTTGGTTCAAACTAATTTCAAGCTCATTTAAAAAATTAATTTCCTTACATATTCAATATCCAAAAGGCTTAAATGACAATTTTTGCTACACTTTTGAAGACATTTTCAAGAGAAATAAATTTCCATAGCTTTTCCAGACCCAACCACCTTAGACACCAAGTAGAGCAGAATTTGACCTTGAAGTCATGGACCCAACCATGGTGTATGACATATCCTCTCATTGTCCTTACAATTAGGTGAAATTTTATGATTGCAGGCACAATAGTTTTTGAGTTATTGGCTTGACATCCACCCACCTAAACACACTTCAATCACGATATATCAACCGACCTAAGTCAGGGATATGGTAAGGGCATAAAAAAAATAATGGAAGAGTAATGGCTGGTTATTATATTAAATATTGTTGGGTATAATAAGACTGATTTGCTTACTAAAGGGTTACACAGAAATGGGGGAAATAGGATTGACTTTTTTCGATATTGTTTATATTAACTTCAGAAAATGTGTTCAAGCCAATTCCATTTTTTAACATACATTAAATGCTACAACAGGGTATCAACCCCCAGGAAAAAGAAAAGAACTTTTGCATTGAACATTCAAGCATTTTTCAGGAGTTTCACCTCAAATTAATTTTATCATTGTGTCATCCTTTAACTCTTAACCAACTGGGTATGGTAAAAATATTTTTCATCAAATCTAGTCATGGCTGCTGTGAAGCAGCCAGGACTAGATTTGATAAAAAATTAATCGACATTTAACTAAAAAAAACTGAAGATGGTTTGTCACCCGGTATACCCCCATCGTGGCATACCGCCTAGTGAGGGTGACTGAAAAGGGGCATTCAATTTTTCTAAGTAAAAAAAAAATCCAATATGGCCACCAGCCGGCCATCTTGAAACCGAGCAGGAAAAAATTATGTCAAGCACTTCCCCTCATCATGTTGATTATTTTTGTAAATAATCGCCTCTAAACACATTGGCGGTGTGTGTGTGGGAGGGGGGGGGGGGGGCGTGATTCAGAGTCATATCGAACCCTCCACATCCGCATTACTTAATCGTTCTTGTGTTAGACATAAAATAATATAGGAACCGCAATGGTTACCTCAGTCTAACTGACTCCATTATGCCACTATGGGTGGAGAAGGACATGAGGAGAAAAAACTTCCGCTGATAAAGAAGGTCCTCTCGTGGAGGAAGCATCCAGGGAACGTCCCATAACAGGCACTTGAGAAGACTGATCTAAGGTTTCTGTGATGACAGAGGTGCTACTAGTAGGATTCACAATGAGACTGTTTGATCTTAAACGTAATCTACTGAATCAAATGAATTGGAGGATATGCGTATCCTATCATCCATCCCCATGAGATCGACAGAGCGTCTACTGCATGCGCTCAATAGTCTGGGCATGGCAACACAAACGACGGTAACTGATTGTTCCGGTGCATTGCAAACAGATCTATCATGGGGCGATCCCTCTGGTAGCAAAACTGTCCAAATACTCGCTTGTTGAGCGTCCATTCCAATTGCAACAGGCGACCTTTCCGAGAGAGCGAGTCTGCTAGTACGTTCAGACGACCCAGTATATGATGGATAAAAAGATGAACATGATGATTCATGTTATATTAGGAAAGTTAAAAAATTTATAGTAATTTATATATTTTTTATACTTACCAATGACCCAGACTTAGCTGGTGCTAACTCTAACAAAACCAGGGCCAAACACAAATTTTGCCCCCCAATCCCCAAAATTTGCATCCAAAACCAAAAGAAATCATGTCCTATAGGACCTCCATACTACGCCCCCACTGCGCATGCGCAGTGTCAAGGACGTCCCGAAATTGGCGCCAATTATCATTCTTACTGGCAGTGCCTGGTCAGCGCTATGTACTCAGCGGGGAGGCAAGAGTTCCCAACTCCTGGGAGGGCCATCCCCGTCTGGGTCATTGGTAAGTATAAAAAATATATAAATTACTATAAATTTTTTAACATTTTTATACTGTACCAATGACCCAGACTTAGCTGAATAGTAAAAAGGCTGGAGGGCCTAGGACATAGAGGAAAACCCAATAAGCTCAACTATATAATAAAGAGGTAACCCCTTAAGGAGAAAAGGAGTATTAGGCTTTACATGTATCTTTCTTATTTAATATTAAATTAGAAAGATACAATACCCTTAATAATTGAGCACAATAACATTCATGTTCTCTATTAACATCCAGTATAACCCTTTATACTAATTATTTTTAAAGTAAGCCAATAAATAAAGTAGTCCAGAGAATTGAGGCTCTTTATAATCTTTTAAAAGTGTCCGAGTATTGTATATTAAAGCCCGTTTGACACTTGACATATACAAATGCTTCAAACCGAGCTACACTTTAAAAATAAGACATGAATGAATTTTAACATTAATATTACACTTTAAAACCATCCCGGAAGAGACTCAGAAATACTGACTTTTGAGGAGGCATTCCCTTGCTTTTCACTATAAAGCAGGTGACCTAAGGGAACACCCCCCCCCCCCCCTTCCCCTTGCCCTGGGTCAAATAGCCCAGAGTGAAGAGGGCAGCCGGACGGAGTCACTGCCGGAACAGAAAGCCTGCATAACAATAGTTGCAACTGTTTAGTGGACGACATTCTGAGCAACAGATAACGGACCTAAACGATGCAGGTCTCCAGAAATGGACTCAATATTTCTGAGATAAAAATTCGTGAATGTGGATGGCTGAGACCAATAAGCAGCCTTCATTAAATCTGTAATAGCAACACTATTAGCATAAGCCCAAGAAGTAGCAAGAGCTCTTACTTCATGAGCGGAAATCTTAAGCACAGACTGCTGAGAAGAAGATAAACTCTCATAAGCAGTACGGATAGTTAATTGAATCCATCTAGCAATAGAATGGACTGCAATGTCCCTTCTATTAGGCATCAAAGACAGAAAGAAACGTTTCCGTCCCTTTCTGATAAACTGAGATCTCTGTTTATAAATACGTAACGCTCTAACAGGACAGAGTAAAGGCCTACGCCCGTCTGAAGACGGAAGAGCCTTAATAACAATAGGTTCCGGATATTTATTAGGAGCCTGATTCTTAGCTAAAAAACCCACATTGGTAGTGAAGGTGATAGTGTTCCCGACACTACGATAGTGAGAATCATCCACCGACAGTGCATGAAGCTCACTGACTCTTCTAGCAGAAGAGAAAGCTAAGAGAAAAGCTGTCTTATAAGATAAGAATTTGAAATCTACTGTCCCAAGAGGTTCAAATGGCTTTTCCTTTAATTTAAGAAGAACCCAAGCTAAATTCCATTTAGGAATTAATCTAAGAGTTCTGGGTCTATTTATCGAGAAGTTTCTAACCAACTTAGATAAAGAGACATTAGATCCAATTTGTAAACTATCATGATGTGCATAGGTATCAGATAACATAGACCTATAACCCTTAATAGTAACAGGCTGCAGTTTGATTTCGTCAAACAAGTATACTAGAAAGTTTGCAATGTCTGGTATAGAGGGATCAAAAATATCTACAGAATGATCCCTACACCAACGCCGAAAAACTTTCCACTTAGCCGCATAGTTTAGCGAAGAGGAGGTCCTCCTACAGTTAGAAATCGCGTCCACTGCTCGTCCTGTAAAGTGCTTGCCATGCAAGAAGGACCGCACAACGGAAAAACGTGAAGGTTGAGACCTTGAAGGTTGTGATGGAGTTGACGCGATTTCCCCTGCGAAAGAAGATCCTCCCGTGGAGGAAGCTTTCGCGGTAGGTCCCACAACAGACACCTGAGTAGATTTATCCACGGTCTCTGTGGCGACAGAGATGCTACCAACAGAATCTTGCATTGAGATTGTTTTATCTTTAGCAATACTTGTTGAATTAACGGCGCTGGAGGATACGCATTTCCTATCATTCCGTCCCAAGGGATCGACAGAGCGTCTACTGCAAATGCTCTTGGATCCGGACACGGAGACACATACGTCTGCAACTGATTGTTGAGATGTGTCGCAAATAAGTCTATCATTGGCCGTTCCCATTGGTAGCAAATCTGATCGAATACTTGTTTGTTGAGAGTCCACTCCGACGGCAACAAGCGACCCTTTCGTGAAAGGGAGTCTGCTAGCACATTCAGACGACCCGGTATGTGATGGACCGAAAGAAGAACCTGATGTTCTAGCGCAAACAGAAGGATTCTTTCCGTTAGATTGAACAACGGAACTGAATGAGTGCCTCCCTGATTCCGTATATACGCCACTACTGTCGTATTGTCGGATAGGATTTGGACATGAGCATTGTGAATAATGTCCATCCAATGACGTAATGCAAGCCAAATTGACATCATTTCCTTGATGTTTATGTGCTTGCACAGGAATTGCGGATCCCAAAGACCCTGGCATCTCGAATCCGTTGGGATCAATGATGCACCCCAACCTGTTTGACTGGCATCCGTCATAATGGTAAAACTCGGATCCGGCAACTAATAAGTCTATCATTGGCCGTTCCCATTGGTAGCAAATCTGATCGAATACTTGTTTGTTGAGAGTCCACTCCGACGGCAACAAGCGACCCTTTCGTGAAAGGGAGTCTGCTAGCACATTCAGACGACCCGGTATGTGATGGACCGAAAGAAGAACCTGATGTTCTAGCGCAAACAGAAGGATTCTTTCCGTTAGATTGAACAACGGAACTGAATGAGTGCCTCCCTGATTCCGTATATACGCCACTACTGTCGTATTGTCGGATAGGATTTGGACATGAGCATTGTGAATAATGTCCATCCAATGACGTAACGCAAGCCAAATTGACATCATTGCCTTGATGTTTATGTGCTTGCACAGGAATTGCGGATCCCAAAGACCCTGGCATCTCGAATCCGTTGGGATCAATGATGCACCCCAACCTGTTTGACTGGCATCCGTCATAATGGTAAAACTCGGATCCGGCAACTGCAGCGGAACTCCCTGAGTTAACCACTGAATGTTTGCCCAAGTCTGAATCTCTTGTTTCACTTGATCTGACAAGAGAACGTCTACGTCAAGCGAATGAATTTTCACACTCCAATTCTGAGTCAAGAAAATTTGGAGAGGACGCGTGCGTAACCGCCCCATCGAAATGAGATCCGCAGCGGCTCCGCACAGACCTATCAGTCTCATAAATTCTCTCGCTGTGACTTTGTCTGCGTGCAGACAATAGCGAGCGTAACAACTGACTAATTTCGCTCTGGTTAACGGCAGACGAACGAGATTGTTGTGCGTCTCGAAGCTCATTCCCAGATGAGTGAATGACTTGGACGGCACCAGATCCGACTTCTCCTCGTTTACTATAAAACCGAGACGTCGGAGCAATAGAAGAAGATTCTGAACATCGTTCTGAAGCGTTAACTCGTTGCCGTACCTCTGAAGAATGTCGTCCAGGTAGGCCGACGTTACCGCAGACGAATGAGCTCGGAAATAGATCATTACCGAGTTCATTACCCGAGTGAAAGCCCAGGGTGCTAGATTCAGTCCGAAGCACATCGCCCGGAATTGATACACCACTCCTAGGACTGCGAAGCGTAGATACTTTCTGAATGTCAGATGTACCATGATGTGAAAGTACGCATCTTTGAGATCTATGCTTGTTGCATAATCGTTCACCCGAATACTCGCTCTGACCGACCGAATCGTCTCCATATAAAATTTCGGAGCGACGATCAGCTTGTTTATCCAGCTCAAATCTATGACTGGATGGAATGAGCCGTCTGGTTTCGGAACCAGAAACAGATGGCTGTAGAATCCCGGAGTCTCCTGGTTTTCTATGACCTCTACCGCCTTCTTCATTAAAAGAGGCTGCACCTCTGATAACAGAGCGTCTCTTTTTCTGCGGATTTGATGGAAGTTGAGTCCACTTTGGACTTCGAGTTAATGGAGGCTTTCGTTTGAAGGATATCTTTAGGCCTTCCGAAGTCACTCCTCTCACCCAAGGGTCGTCCGTAATCGACGCCCATTCTTGTGAAAAGCTCGACAACCTTCTGCCAACCGGTACGCGATAGAGGTTTAAGCCATCACCTCCTGGACCTGCGAGGTCTGCGGTAGGAGAAACCACGTCCTCCACGACCCGCACCTCGTCCCGTCGACCTCGGGGCGTCCGACCGGTTGTCCCGGCCCGAAGGACGTCCCGAACGAGAGTCGCTACCCTGACGGTCTCTCGAATAAGACCAAGAGGATGCACCGGAACCTCTATAGGAACCTCTCTTGGGCGCATTAGACCCAGAAGTGCCGGTCTTATTCTTGTCTGCTGTATCCGACTTCTTAGAAGCAGATTTGAACAACAGAGAATCCGAAGCTTTCTTTGTAATTTTATCATAAATTGCAGAAAGCTTGCCGTCAAAGAGAAGTTCTCCGGAGACCGAAGTGACTCTAAGAGAGTTCTTCACCTTAGTATCCATGAGTGTGGATGTAGCTAGGGCTGCGTCAGGTCTAACCAACTCCAGGTTTGCCACAGAAAGGGCGGAGTTACACGTGGAATAAGCTACTGCCCTTGAAAGAAGTCTTAAAGAGGATTGTATATCCTGAAATTCTTTCCCTTGAAGGCGCAGTGATAACGCCTTAGTAAGGTGATCTGCATAAGATAAGGCATCTAAATTGGCTCTGTTAGACGAAATAGCTGTTTCCAACAACGCGGTTGGAATAGAAGCCGACGACGGTAATGATAGCTCTTAGTCTTCCGCCTCGTCGTCCATACGCAGAGGAACTCTCGGGATACCCTGTCCTGCCGTGTCGAATTTATTCCTTGCATTAATGAAAGGCAGGTTGAGAGTATTGGCGGACAAGAAACCTGCTTTCCCCGTCTTGGAAGTAAGTTTAAATATAGCGTCGTTCAATAATTCAAATGTTCTTGCAACATTATTGGACTGCGACGGAAACTCGGGAGCGATGTCCCTGAACCGCTCAAAAAATTCAGAGTCCAATGACGCTATAATCCTCTTGTCCGGAACCGCAGCAGTCTGGCCCGACGGAACAACTTGAGGGAGAAAGTGCCGGATGAAGTCCACGGCAGCTTTATGTTATTCCGAAAGGGATAGCTCCAAATCATCTGTATCCCTTTCACCATCCGGTCGGACCTCATGATGCTCCCGGTCGTCCACCCCCGATGCTTCGGCGGAGCGTACCGACCCAGCGCCGTCGGATAATTCTCGATCCGACACCGTTTCTGTCGGCTGCTGGGATGCTGCGATAAGCTGTGCTATCTGCACAAGAATGTCCGGCGTCGAGACCTGCGGAGGCACAGTCTTTCGCTGCTTCGCCGAGGGCAGCTCCGCATCAGATGGCTCCCGCATACTTTTTCTATGCGAACGTCCGGAGTCCATCGGCCTCGTGTCCCTGGCTGCCGGATGGTGTGACCTGGTCGCCGAAGAATCCTTGATCGGCGAAGCTGGTAAGATATCGGCGGTCACGCAGCCAAGGTGCGGTCGTGTGCGCTGACAAGAAGAAGAAGCCTTAGCAGTCTCCGCGGACTGCCTATACAATGGAGCGTCCCGAGCGACGGACGTATGCTCCGCTTGCGACACATTTTGTACCACAACATCTGGTCCCAGATGTTGTTGTACGAGAGAGGGGCCTCTCTCGCTCGCGGCCCGGCTGGACCTGGACGAGCTAGGAACCGGACTCAAAGGCTTCCTCCGATCTCGCTTACTATCCGCCGTCACTGGGTGTGCACATTGAATGTTTATAGTGCTCGCATCACCCAACATTTCCTCCTGGACCGCATCGGACGAACCCGGCTGCCGAACCATTCGGTGAATGGTGAATGGACGCTACACCGGGCGAGCTAGCGGACGACATTTGTCTAATCTCCATGAGCACTTTTGCCGCTAGCTCTGAATTCATTTGTGACGACGGAAGCGCACTTGCAGAAGATAACATGGAAACATCACCCTGTTCTTGTTCCTCTGAAATAGAAACTGAGAGAGTAGAGTGACCTTGCGGAGAAAGAGCCGGCATAGCCCTTTCTCCAGTAACAACATACCGTGACACACGTTTCCAATGTTTGTCATCCCAATATTGACATATAGAACAGGGATTAGTGCGAGAACACTGACTACAATTAATACAATGATCATGAAAGTCAGAGGAAGATTTCTTCCCATTACAATTTGAACAATATCCTTTCATTGTGAAAAGTCAACAACAAGTCCTAGTTACTCGCACAAACCCCTGACACAAAGATACATAATAACATGATCCATTAATAAATGAAAAAACAATTGCAAATCAAAATAATTTTGAAAAAATATTTTTTCAGCGAAGCCCAAGTTTCTGAAAAGTAATGTTGAGCCCCGATGGATCCGATGGCAAAGTGTGGTCAAAAATTTTAAATTTATATTAAATAATTAATGAGACACTTACGGATAATATAAATGTATCTTATAGTGAGATAAACTACACCAAAGGTAAACAGCCCCCCTCAAAAAAGGCTGTTGCCAATGTAAACAAACAGTGTAAAACACCAGAAAACATGACTCCAGGCTCTGAAAAAACTGGCCCGAAATCAGTCATCAAAATTACACTCTATCTGATGCAAGACAGAGACCCCAGGGGAGAATCTGCAGAACATCAGATGGAAGATGCAGAACACAACGTTTATACACCCATGGGTGAAAACGTAACTATGGGGAAAATAACAGAAAACATTCTGTATCCAAGCAACTCTCCCAAGAAAATTTTAGAAATGAACTTTCTCAAAAATATGCCAAAAGCATGGGAGAATTGCAAGGGGGGACTTAGAAGGCTAGGGGAGAGGAAACACTGAATAAGCAGTGCAACATTTTAGCAAGAATGACAACAAGAGGCCCATGCCTCGAAAATAGGCAACTTAACATAATTTCATAAAAAATTTTAAGTACAGCCCTGATTATTTTTTGTCACTTCTTTTTCCTCTCCTCCTTCTATATCCTCCTTAGAATCACCATTTCTCCAAAAATTACGTGTCTGGCATCCTTTAAACTGAGATTTACAAGCACAAAGATCAGTGAGATGTTGACTGATGAAGGGCCAAACAGAGAATGATAATTGGCGCCAATTTCGGGACGTCCTTGACACTGCGCATGCGCAGTGGGGGCGTAGTATGGAGGTCTTATAGGACATGATTTCTTTTGGTTTTGGATGCAAATTTTGGGGATTGGGGGGCAAAATTTGTGTTTGGCCCTGGTTTTGTTAGAGTTAGCACCAGCTAAGTCTGGGTCATTGGTACAGTATAAAAATATCTTCGTTAGTTGGCATAACGGAAATGAATGGGTGATGCCTTGGTTCCCGATGTATGCTACTACTGTCGAGTTGTCTGACCAAATAGAACATGGACGTCCGTAATTATGTGAATCCAATGTTGTAGCTCTAATTAACATTATCTTGTTGATGTTTATGCATCTCTCCTGGAACCGAGGGTCCCAAAGACCCTGACACCTCAAGACTGTGGGACTTAGGGTCGCGCCCCAACCCGTCAGACCACATCTGTCATAATCATGAAACCCGGCCGGCAGTTGCAGCATAAATCCCGGAGTTAACCACTGGATATCTGCCCAATTGAAGTCTGTTAAAACAATACTGGTTCAAGTGAAAGCGACTTCACACTCCAGTTCTGAGTAAAGAATATCTGGAGGGTCCGTGCGCACAGACGGCCCATCGGAAAGAGAATCACAGCCGCTCAGCACAACTCCAACAGTTGCATGAATTCCCTCACTATTAATGCATCTGAGGGTAGACAAAAGCGAGCATACCAACTGACTAATTTCATTCTGGGTAATGGCAGGACGAACCAGATTGTTGTGAGTCTCAAAGCTCAATCCCAAGTGAATAGACGACTTGTACAGAGCTAGATCCAACTTTTTCTCGTTAACGATGAAACCGAGACATCGGAGTAATGGAAGCAAACTCTGAACATCGTTCTGAAGAATAATTCTGTTGCCGTATCCCTATAGAAGGTCATCCAAGTAAGCCGACTTTACCGCAGACAAATGAGTACGTAAGTAAGACATTACAGAGTTCATTATTCGAGTGAAACGACCAGGGTCCAAATTCAGACAAAAGCATATTGTTCTGAACTGGTACACCTTCCCTTGTACTGGCGGACAGCAGGTACTTTTAGAATGCTAGATGTACCAAGACATGAAAGTACGGATCCTCAGATCTATGCTTGCCACATAGTCTATCACTCGAACGCTCGCTTATACCGACTGAATGATTTCCATAAATAGACTTTTAGAGCCATGATAAACTTGTTATCCAGCTCAAGTCTATTACCAGTCAGAACGAGCCGTCTGGCATTGGTACGATGAACAGGTGATTGTAAAAATCTTGAGAAACCTGATTCTCCATGACCCGCATTGCTTCCTTGATAAGAGAGCTTATACCTCCAGTAGGAGAAACTCTCTTATGCAAGAATTTAATGGAAGATTTGTCCCACGCGGACAACTTGTAAATGGGGTTTCACTCGAAATGAAAGTCGTAAGCCGTCCGAGACTACACTTCTCACCCACTGAACTTCCGTGATTGTTATCAAGTTTTTTGTGGAGCTTGATAACCTTCCACCAACTGGCCAGCAATAGAGGTCTAAACCATCACCTGTATGACCTGCAAGGCTTACGGGAGGAGGAACCACGTCCTCCCCGCGAAAAACCTTGTCTCGTCGGCCAGGGGCGTCTGACCTATAGTCCCGATCAGACCTACGCCCCTTTTCTGAGTCACTGTACTGACGACCTCCAGAGTAATTATAAGAGGGTTTCTTGTACCCTCGTGAGGAGTTTCCATTTGCCGATTTTTGTCTGCAATGCCCTCCTTTACTCTTGTCTGCTGAAGCGGGTCGTTGATACGCCGACTTTGAAAGCAGAGCACTAGACGCTTTCTTAGTAGCCTGTTCATAGACTAATGAAAGCTAGTCGTCAAAAATGCAAGAGGCCCCAGGGGGCCTGAGGGCACTCACCTGACATGATAGCCTAAATATCAACCCACAGAATTGATTTCAACAAGTTGCATCTGCTCCTCCTAAGAAAAGCTTATACCAAATATCCAAAGATTCTGACCAGTGGATCTAAAAAAAAAAAGATTTTTAAAGAATATTCCTCATATTGAACTAAGTTATAATTTGGGCTCCCACAGGGAGCCCATATATAAACCCAGGGACTTGGCTTTAACAAAATTGAATCTCACCCCCCCTAAGGATGCTGCACACCAAATATCAAAACATTCTGACTGCTGGATCTGAAGAAGAAGATTTTTAAAGAAAATTCCTCATTTTGAACTAAGTTGCAATTCAAGCTCCCACAGTGAGTCCAAATATGGACCTAGGGACATGGCTTGAACAAACTTGAATCTCACCCCCCTAAGCATGGTGCATACCCAATATCAAAAGATTCTGCCTGCTGGATCTTGAGAAGAAGATTTTCAAAGAAATTTGCCTGAAATGCACTAAGTTCAAATATGGGCTCCTATCTGAGAACAAATATAAACCCACGGGGCCAATTTGAACAAACTTGAATCAGATCCACCCCACAATGTTGCATACCAAATATAAAAAGATTCTGCCTGCTGGATCTGGAGAAGAAGATTTTTTAAGAAATTTGCCTGAACTGCACTAAGTTCGAATTCGGGCTTCTATAGTGAGCCCAAATATGAATCCAGGGGGCCGATTTGAACAAACTTGAATCAGATCCACCCCACAATGTTGCATACCAGATCTGGAGAAGAAGATTTTTGAAGACATTTGCCTGAAATGCACTAAGTTCGAATTCAAGCTTCTATAGTGAGCCCAAATATGAATCTAGGGAGCCGATTTAACAAACTTGAATCAGATCCACCCCACAATGTTGAATACCAAATATCAAAAGATTTCGCCTGCTGGATCTGGAGAAGAAGATTTTTTAAGAAATTTGCCTTAAATGAACTAAGTTCAAAATCGGGCTACTATACTGAGCCCAAATATGAACCCAGGGAGCCGATTTGAACAAACTTGAATCAGATCCATTCTACAGTGTTGCATACCAAATATCAAAAGATTCTGCCTGCTGGATCTGGAGAAGATTTTTTAATGTTTTTCCCATTGCCTACAGTGTTAAAAAGTGCTGACTCAGCACTTTTTCAAAAGTCCTGCAGAAAGTACCCTGTGATCAAACCGATAGGGATTTTTTTTTAACCATTCTATTCTACTGGATAAAAGTAAGCTTTATACAAAATAAGAATTCTCTGTGCCGTGTAGTTTTGGAGATATGGCAGTTTTAAGGTTTTTCCTATTTTTAGCTCCCGAGGTTCCCAAGGGGCAATGAGAAAAATTTTTTTTGCATCAATCAACTACTTATGACCCATTATCACCTCATGTCAAATTTGGTTCAAATTGACCTCATGGTTCTGAAAATAGAAATTTTAGGCGTGGCCAAAATTTTTGCCCCTACCATAACGAAGGCAAATAATGCCCGACAAACTTCTCTTGAACAAACTTGATTCTAAACCTCAAAAGGACTCTGTATACCACATATCAAGTCTCTGCTACTGGTGGTTCATTAGAAAATTTTCAAAAAATTTGGCCACTTTTTCCCCACCCCTCTGCTCAATATGAGCCAAAACCTAATTTGCATAAAAATCAAAATGCCTCTACATAACCACTACTTACATGAAATTTAATCAAAATGTGGCCAGTGGTTTAGGAGAAAGAGGCTCAAACACCGACGATGGACGGACGACAGACGAAGAGTGATCAGAAAAGCTCACCCCGACTTTCAGTCAGGTGAGCTAAAAATGTCCGGAAATTGGAGCAACTCGGAGAGAGCTTTTCACCTTGTCATCTTAGTGATGATGACGCTAGGGCACCATCACGTCTGATTAACTCCAGATTAGCCACTGTTAGGGCCGAGTTATATGTGGTATACATAACTGCCCTGGAAAGAACTCTAAGAGAGGTACGAACATCCTCAAAATTCCTTTCCCTTGAGACGTTGCGCCATAGCTCTTGTAAGGTGATCTGCGTTAAGACATAACGTCCAAATTCGCTCTATTTGAAGAAATTGCAGTCTCAATTGCATCTGAGCGGATAGTGAATGATACAGGTAAGGATACCTCTAAATCCCTGGCCTGCTCATCCAAACGCAGAAGAACTCTCTGAACATCTTTCCCGACCGTTTTTAAATTAACATGTTCGAAAAAACGGTATGTATACGGAAGATGAAGATAAGAAAGCGCCTTCTTCCTCGCACTCAAGAGGATAAATATGGCGTCGTCTATATGGCCGAAGGCCTGCGACACCTGCATAAACTGAACCGGAAAAGAAAGGACTTCCTCCATGGTCCGGATAAAGTCTGCGCCTAATGACGCCAGCGGTTTCTCTCTGGTCGTCGCAGCATTCTGATTCGGCGGAACAAAAGCAGGTTAGTATTGATGGATGAAAGCCATCACAACCATGTACTGTTCCGAAAGGGAAGGGTAATCTTCTTCCTTATCCCTTTTACCATCCGAGAGAATCTGAGTTTGAGGGAGGCTGCATCTGACCTTGCTGGGATGCTGCGATTAGCTGCACAATCTATGACAGCAAGTCCGTTATCGAGGCCTGAGGAGCAGCAGATTTCCATTCCTTAGCCACATGCTGCTCCTGGGACGGTGTGTCAGAAACGGATCCTTTCTCCGAGCGTCTCGATGATCAAGGCCTCGTCTCCCTAGCTACCGGATGGTCCGACTTCATGGGTGAAGAGTGGTTCCTTCTTCGTGCAGTAGGCTGGATATCCGAAGTCGGGTAGCTAAGATGCGGTCGTGTGTGCTCAAATAACATTCCGAAGGAAGCCGTGACTGAAGCCGACCCTGGCTGCAGACTGGACGGAGCGTCCCGAGTGGCGGGCAGTCATATGCTCCGTCTTGTGCAAGTTTCCAACCAGAAAACTTCATTTCGGCCTTGTGAAACGTAGCGGAGAAAGCCTTGACTGAAGCCGACCCCAGCTGCAGACTAAACAGAGCGTCCTGAGTGGAGGGCAGACATATGCTCTGGCTTGTGCAAGTTTCTCAAAACAACATTTGACCCCAGACGTTGCTATATTAGAGAGGGGGACTCTATCAGACATCGCCAGGTACAAGAACTTGCCGTTTTCCTCCCTATTTCCATTGTTGTTGGGTGAGCTATTTATATTATAGTGCTCACTCTACCCAATCCACCTCTTAGACCACAACAGACTTACCCGGCGTCACGGCACCCATGGGTTCATGGAATGATAGGGAAGGAATACTTAAAACACAGTGGAATAATCATTTTTTAAAAATGATGAAATCAGGCATATGTCACGAAATTGGGAAACATAAAATAATTTATAAATATTATAAAGTTACAGCCCTCAACATCCAAAACCATCATTGAACACTTCCTTCATCCAATAACAGCCTTGTATCCACCAATTCTTGCATTGATTTGTGTCTGGCATCCTCAAAAAGGAGATTTTAAAGCACAGATGTCATTTCATTGTTGATGACTTTTAGGGCCAAACAAAGAATGATGTTGGCGCCAATTTCGGTCACTTCCTGACGTCTGCGCATGTGCAAAGAGTAAATGTATGGAGGGCCAGATAGGACATTTAATTTTCAGTTTTGCAAGCAAATTTTGGGGATTGGGGGTTCAAAATTTGTGTTTGGCCCTTAATAACTTTGAGTTCAGCACCAGCTAGTCTGGGCCATTGGTTTACAGTGTAAAAAATATTATTTAGTTACAGGGATTCTTTTGAATGTCCACAAGGGCCGAATATGGGACCCTTTCCCAAAGGCATTTTGCCATGATTTTTCAAAATTCAAACCAAAGATTTCCCAATTCAGTCCTCAATCAAATAAAACTTTAATTCTTCGTTAACTCTTGTAGTCCTTATTTGACTTTAACCACTTTTTACCTCAACAGGCAGTTTTTGGATTCATTTGCAATTTACATCCCATGAAACTTGTCAGATTTTCTTAGCAAGTCTTGGCTGCCTATATAGGCAGCTAAGACTTTCCTAAAGACAACCGTAAAGCCACAGAATGTAGACTGTCAACATGTAGCAAAATGCATAAATATCTTCATCATTTACAAGGGCAACGCCCCCGGTCCCCCGACCAAGATGGCAAATTCAAGGGAGCTGTTAGGATGCAATTTGTTCCAAGAGCATGGTCTTTATGAGAGGTTAAGGGTGTTAATTTCAATCAAATGATCAAAAGTAAAGTTATCATCCGGACAACACAAAAAGTGTATTTTATAAGTCGAAAAAGGGGAATAACTCCTGTAACAAGAGCACCGCTGGGCATTGCATCATACGCCCGTGAACTGTTCAAATTGTACCATTTTAACACATTTGCAATTTTTTTAGAGTGCGAGAAATTTATACTGGCATATATATATATGTTACGGTCATTTGAGAAAAAGACTAACAAGTTTGAAGCCAATTGAAAAACAAATACTAAAGTTATCATCCGGAAACCAAATATTTGACGAAGAATTCTAAGTCCAACAGGGGCCATAATTCAGGCAAAAATTGTTCAGACCGACCCCATATTCGAACTAGACCTGTATTTTGTTGTGATTAAACCACACACCAAGTTTGGAGCCGATCGGAAAACAAATACTAAAGTTATCATCCGGAAACCAAATATTTGACGAATTCTAAGTCCAACAGGGGCCATAATTCAGGCAAAAATTGTTCAGACCGACCCCATATTCGAACTTGACCTGTATTTTGTTGTAATTAAACCACATACCAAATTTGGAGCCGATCGGAAAACAAATACTAAAGTTATCATCCGGAAACCAAATATTTGACGAATTCTAAGTCCAACAGGGGCCATACTTCAGGCGAAAAATGTTCGGACCGACCCCATATTCGAACTTGATCTGTATTTTGTTGTGATTAAACCACATACCAAATTTGGAGCCGATCGGAAAACAAATACTAAAGTTATCATCCGGAAACCAAATATTTGACGAATTCTAAGTCCAACTGGGGCCATAATTCAGGCGAAAAATGTTCGGACTGACCCCATATTCGAACTTGACCTGTATTTTGTCGTGATTAAACCACATACCACATTTGGAGCCGCTCGGAAAACAAATACTAAAGTTATTGTTCGGAAACCAAACGGACGGACGGACGGACGGACGGACGGACGGACGGACGGACGGACGGACGGACGGACGGACGGACGGACAGACAGACGGACGGACAGACGGACGGACAACGCCATAACATAATACGTCCTGTTTTTTCAAACGGGCGTATAAAAATAGACAGAGCATGGCCATTTTTTAACTTGACCTGCATTTCCAACCAATTAAACCACATACTTAGTTTCATTTCAATCAAATGATCCAAAGTAAAGTTATCATCCGGACAACACAAAAACCGTATTTTCTAAGTCGAAAAAAGGGAATAAATCCAGTAAAAATCAGTGGAGCGTGCCCATTTTCGAACTTGACCTGCATTTCCACCCAAATAAGCGGCATACTAAATTTCGTTTCAATCAAATGATCCTAACTAAAGTTATCATCCGGACAACACAAAAACTGTATTTTTTAAGTCGAAAAAGGCGAATAAATCCAGTAGAAATCAGTGGAGCGTGCCCATTTTCGAACTTGACCTGCATTTCCACCCAAGTAAGACACATACCAAATTTAGTTTCAGTAAAATCATCCAAACTAAAGTTATCATCCGGACAAGGGTGTGACGGACGGACGGACAGACAGACGCACGCACGTATGGACAGACGGACGGACACTGCTGATTACAATAGTCCCCCGAAGGGTCGGGGGACAAAAAGTATAAGAACAATTCATTATTCATGTGACTGTTTGTTATAAAACTTACTACATGTACTATACATGTAGTAACTTCTGTGTTAATGCTCTCTGTTCAATATGAAAGTAACATTTCTTATTCTTCGTGTGTTTCTTCTCCCAAACAAATTCCCAATTTGCGCCTTCATGACGTAAATGTTCCCCAACTGCATGGGCCCCGAACCCTTTCCCAAAGAGGGCAGCACTTCTGTAGTTAACAGGAATATTAAATAAACAGGGACTTTGTCAAATCCTGTATTCTGTGGGCTTATTTATTTATTTATTTATTTATTTATTTATTTATTTATTTATTTATTTATTTATTTATTTATTTATTTATTTATTGGGGTTTAACGATTTTTTTGACAGCCAGTGTCACGTGTCAGACAGTTTTATGGGTGGAGGAAGCCAGAGTAACCAGAGAATCACCAAGCAATGGTGAGCAACTGTCAGACTCCCCAACATACTAACTCTATGCACAGTGGGCAATAAGGATGAAGTGCCTTGCTCAAGGACACAACACAGTTACCCCTGGTGGGGATCAAACCGTGGACCTCAAGGCTCTCACCTGACCAGTTGTTTAAAGAAAGATCTAATTAGCATCTATGGCTAGTTACACTACAGAGAAATGATGCTATTTAACTATATATTATATAACTCTGTTGTACATGCCAGCTGATTTTTTTTCTAGTACAGTGGAGCCCACTTAATTGGATATCTCTTAACTGAATAACCCTGTTATTTGAATATAATTTCCCAACCCAAAACCATTTACCATACCTCCAGTACAAATTTGACCTGTTAATTGAATATAGGTAATAGAGTAAACTCCTGTTAATTGAATAAAAAATCTTGCAATCTGTCGAGAAATTACCCTGACTCTCCCAAATTTTCCTTTCTTTATAGACCTTTTTGGCCTCAGTACATCCAATACAGGCATTTATTCTATTATATCTTGTTTGACAGAGCTCATGGAGCTCTGTCAAACAAGATATAATAGAATAAATGCTAAGTTTATCTCTAGAATACAGGAAAGTGACACAATCCCTGTTAACTGAATACTCCTGTTAATTGAATAATTTTCATTGATAAAGTGGCTATTCAATTAACAGGGTTCCACTGTATTGGAATGCTACCACAGAAATAATGCCAAGATTTTCAATAATGCAAAACTAGGGAGTCCAAATATCAACCTAGGGACTTAACTTGAGCAAACCTGGAGGATGTTGTATACCAAATATCAAAAGATTCTGACTGGTGGAACAGAAGACGAAAATTTTTAAAGATTATTCCCCATATTGCACTAAGTCAAAATTCGGGCTCCCATAGGGAGCCCAAATATTAATTGAGGGACTTTCTTTGAACAAACTTGAATCTGTCACCCATAAAGATACTGTATACCCAACTTCAAGAGACTCTGAATAGAGGAACTGAAAAACAAGATTTTTAAAGATTATTCCCCATATTGTATTAAATTAAAATTCAGGCTCCAAAAGACAGCCAAATTATTAACCAATGGGCTTGATTTGAACAAACTCGATACTGACCTCTTTAAGGATTCTCTATACCAAATATAAAAAAAAAAGATTCTGACCAGTGGTTCTGGAGAAGAAGAGTTTTAAAGATTGCTCCTCACACTGGACTATGTAACAATTCAGGCTCTAATAGGGAGCCCAAATATTAACCCAAGAACTTAGTTTGAAAAAATTTAGATCTGACCTCCTTAAGAATGCCGTATACGAAATATCAAAAGATTCTGAGTGGTGGATCTGAAGAAGCAGAGTTTTTAAAGATTATTTCCCATATTGCACTAAGTTAAAATAATAGTTTCTAAGTAAATTGTGTTTCTTAACATACCTACCACAATTGTTTACAACTGGCTGTAATGTAAGTGCAAGCCCTACTTCGGAACTAACTCAAGCTAAGAAACTTTTCCAAACGAGTTGGAAAAGCGGAAGAGTGCAAAAGCACGGAAAAAGATCGAAAAGGGGTCGAGCGAGACCGGCGCTTGACATTACAGGTACTCTCTCTGCACACCTCTTGCATCTACTGAGCGCATGAGCAACTACCGTGACGGCAATTCTGTATTTCTGCCAACGAGAAATTTGTGATTTAGCAGGAGGCAATGATATAAAAGATATCTCCAAGGAGGGTGGGCCACCGGTAAACAATTGTGGTAGGTATGTTAAGAAATAAAATTTACTTGTTTACAATTGGCTGAATAAACAATAGGAGGAGGTGAATTACATAACCAATACCAACAAGCGCAGCAGAAAGAAATGCAAGGAGGGCAGAGAATAATAGCGAAACCTGTAAAAGAAGGAAGAATGAAGCACCTGAAAAGATCAAGGCTGAGCGATGCACAAACCTGAAAATACATATTTAACAAGGGTGCACAACAGCCTGAGCAGCAACGAGAGGGCTTAAAGATGAAAGGTCCTCAGATTGCTGCTGTAGGTGGTGGAGATAAAAGGAGGAGAAAGTAGAAGCATTCCTCCAGAAGGCCGCATTCATAAAATTCCTGAGCGAAACAGAATTGGAGAATGCCCAGGATGTAGAAATGGCATGAACCTCATGAGCATTAAACCGGTTTGAAACAAGATCCGAAGCAGATAAACTGGAATAAGCCAGCTTGATTGCAAGACAGATCCACCTGGAAATAGAATGGGAAGAGATAGACTGCCTCCCAGGAATGAGAGACAGAAAGAATCTCTTCCGATCTCTCCGAATAACTGCGTGCGATTAATATAAGTCTTGATTGCACGAACAGGACAAAGAAGAGGCCTCCAGCCATCGACAGCAGTGAGAGTCCGAATGCAGATGGGAGGAGATACCAAATCAGGAAATTGGTTCTTGGCCAGAAAAGAGTAGTGAAGGTTACACTGTTAGCTTCATTTCTGAAGAAAGCAGAATCAACAGAAAGCACATGAAGCTCACTGACTCGTCTGGCAGAAGCAAACACTAGAAGGAAAGCTGTCTTATAGGTGAGAAAAAGAATATCGGTCTCAGATAAAGGCTCGAATGGCGCTCCCTCCAAACAATGCAACACCCATGCCAAGTTCCACTTAGGTGTAAGATGCAAAACTCGAGGCCTCTTCAGAGAAAAGTGCCGAATCAGTTTGGAGAGAATGAGATTACAACCGATGCACCGCTTTCCCACATAAGAGAAAGTATCTGACAGCATAGACCAATAGCCCTTAATAGTAACAGGCTGGAGGCTTGGAGTCAAAAAGGTATACCCGAAAATCCGCAATTTGAGCGACTGACGGATTACGGTAATCCACATTTTGAGCTGTACACCAGCGGCAGAAAACTTTCCACTTAGCAGCATAAGTCATGCCAGTGGAATGTCGCCGTGATGCAGAAATGAACTCCACTGTTCGTCTCGAAAAACCTCTACGTCAGAGACAGGACCTGATAAAAGACAGGCGTGAAGGGACAGGCTCGCCAGGTTGTTGTGATACTTCCTGGGATGACCCTGGGAAAGAAGATCGCGATGTGGAGGTAGACGAATCGGCCAATCTGCCAAGAGGCCGCAGCAGATTGATCCACACCCTCTGTGGAGACAGAGGTGCAATCAGAATGATCCTGCAACTGCAACCGCGAATCTTTGCCAACACTTGAGGAAGAATCGGTGCAGGAGGGAAGGCATAGCCATTCCAACCTGTCCAGTCCAGAGACAGAGCGTCTAACGCAAATGCTAGTGAATCTGGACAAGGAGAGACAAAGGTCTCTACCTGATGATTCCAGCAAGTTGCAAAAAGGTCAACAAGAGGACGCCCCACCACTCGCAAATCGCCTGAAACACTGACCGATGCAGCATCCATTCGGTGGGAAGGACACACGGGACAGGGAGTCTGCTAGGACGTTGAGACATCCGGAAATGTGCCGAATGACCACCCGAGCGTTTACATCCAGCACAGCAGAATCCACAGTAAGGAAGATCCAACAGGACACCCTGAGTCAACGAGGAAACATCGGCCCAAGGGGGAGGTGACAAAGCAGGGACCAAGGAATAGGAAGTTCCAGGTCCAGAGGATCCACATTCGTACGCCAATGATCCAACAGGAAGTGCTGGAGAGGTTGGACAAACAAGCGACCCAGCGGAATGAGATTTGTCACCGAACCGCAAAGACCCAGCATCCGAAGGAAAGTTCTGGCCGAGACCGAGGAGGATCGGAACAGGTTCCGAGTCAAGGCGGAAAGGATTATTGCCAGAGCATTGGGAACTGACACCACATTGTGAAGAGTGTCGAAATCCATTCCCAAATGACGAAATTGCTGAGAAGGAAGGAAATCCAACTTCTCGCGATTGACTCTGAAACCCAGCGACGCCAGTAGGCCAAGCAACCGCCAGACATCGGACTCCAGAACTGCAGCATTATGGTGCCGTTAGAGGATTCGTCCAGGTAGGCTGACGAAGTCACAGCCGACTGAGTACGGTGAAAAGTGAGCACATGTGACATCAGTTGGGTGAAGACCCAAAGAGAGGAGAGATTGTCGATCTCCTGCACCAGAAGGTCCCAACGCTGAGGATCGGAAGGGACCTGAGTCGGGAGGGGCACCCGAGATAAACAGAGGTACCGACGGAAGGACGGTCGCAGACCGGATTGGATGATGTCGGGCAGCGACGACGTGGTCCACGAGAGATAAAATCCCCAGTATCTCTTGGGACAGGCCCACCATAGATTCAACGACTGACATTGTGAGAACTGCCGACTTAGGCTTAGTAAACCCGAGGGAAGAAGAATCTTCGTCCACAGTAGTCATCCCTTGGAAGACTGGTGGACAGATGGATTTGTAGACACGAAACCATGATGGAGGCAGAAAAGCATCAGATCATGAAAAGAAAGAACCCTTCAGGGCCTTGGAACGCATTTTGGCGTCCAGGCCCAGGTAGGACTCAACAACCTGAGCCGATTGCAGAGGGCGCAAAACCCCTGAGCTAGAAGGCTCAACAGGGTTGAGGTGCTCCACAGAGGACCGCGACCGCACGGTCACTGATGGCTGGTCTGGAGGCTGAATGTCTGGCAATAAGCCAAAGACAAAAACTGCCCCAAGACTGATGAGGGGGGCCCAATGCCTTCAAGAAAATCGTCATCCTCTGTGGCAGAAGAGACGTAGCCCAACTCGGGCTGGCCAGAGGAAACCTCCTGTGAATACTGAACAGCATCCAAAGGGCCAGGCGAGGAATCTCTGCGACCGACCAAGGTCCACAGCACTGATCATTGGAGAGTAAATTTCCCAAGGATAAGTGCCCAGATGCAAGTTTTTGAAAATAGAAAAAATGCAGCTAAATACTTTAGTTTTCAGGTGTACATTTTTACAAAACTAACCAGTGAGTACCTGAATATGTTTTCCAAGAACTTTCTATAACCTTTTTTCAAGAAAATCCAATTTTTTCAACTACTTTCAAGGGTCTGGAATTTCATATTTAAAATTTAAACCCCTTTAAGCAGGTACATGGACTTGTATGAAACCCTGTTATGAGAAAATGTATTTAATATTTTCCTGCTACCAAGTAGCCAGAAAGAGCATGTTGAGTTAGAAAATTTATTTTCATATAGGCACTTACTTCTGGAATATCACAGGCTTGTGTACTGCAGACAGTATCCAATAATCTCTGGGGATTGGCTGCTCTCAGTAGCATGTCCATCAAAGCTTCTTGTTTAACGACACTCAAACCACTGCATTCATATAAACACTTGGTAATGGCATTCCAAAAGTCATCAGGAGGATCAGCCTGGATAACAGATAAACGTAACATACACAGATTATGACAACAGTAAAATGATTTGGATTGCTATACAGTGGAACCCTGTTAATTGAAGAACCACTTTCCCAATTACTATTATTCAATTAACAGGAGTATTCAATTAACAGGGATTCTGTCACTTTCCTGTATTCTAGAGATAAACTTAACATTTATTCTATTATATATCTTGTTTGACAAAGCTCCATGAGCTCTGTCAAACAAGATATAATAGATTAAATGCCTGTATTGGATGTACGGAGACCAAATAGGTCTATAAACGAAGAAAACCTGGGAGAGACTTAGGTTAATTTCTTGACAGGTTACAAGATTTTTTATTCAATTAACAGGAGTCTACTCTATAACCTATATTCAATTAAGAGGTCAAATTTGTACTGGAGATATGGTAAATGGTTTTGAGTTGGGAAATTATACTCAATTAACAGGGTTATTCAGTTAAGAGATATCCAATTAAGTAGGCTCTACTGTATTCCACTGATTGAAGATGTTGGATCGACAATATTGAATGAGAGGCTGCATGGGGTCTGAAGCACTCATGTAACAAAAGCAAAATTATTTTTCAAAATAATATTAAATACAAGACTTTATGATTCTGGAGAATCATGGCTTTTCCCGATGAGATTCCATGATTTTTCATGACCCCACAGTGTCTGATGAATTGTTTTTACTGTCTCACTGAAGTCCCTTCATTGATGTCATGAGAAAGGTGAAGATAGTAATCTCAAATGACAGAGTTTGATAAAAAATTGTTTAGGTAAAAACCATCATTAACGGTGGAGTGGTTTAATGTCAATATCGTCGTCCAACAAGTCATTGACCGACAAAAGGAGTTATGTTTGTTTAACACATACCCACTGAGTGCTGTGTCAATTTAGAAATGGTTCATTTCATCTCAAATGTATCCCAAATATTGATGTCTGGCAGCTTGTAGAGGGTTTACAAGAGCTAACAGGAATATTTATTCATGCAACTTGTAATGTCAAACCAAGAACTGTGAATGGCCATTTGTTCTTTAAAATCTACAAGATGTTTTCAGAGAAATCCAGGGAGAACATGAATTTTAAGCTTTTGATGGGTATCATTGTTTATACAGCCCAAAACGGGTTAAGTGTTGTTTTTTGAATACTCTTATTACTTCCAAAAATAATTCTCAGTGAATTCTACTTCCACTTATTTTGATCTCTCCTCCCAACTTTGGGTGCTGTGGGTACGCAAACACAGCCCATTTTATCAACATTTTGATGTTTGAGAACCTGCATAGGGTTAACAAATGCTTACAGGAATATTTTGTACATGCAACTTGTAATGTCACACTAAGATCTGAGAATGGCCATTTTTTCTTGAAAATCTACGGGATGTTTTTAAAGAAATCCTCAGATAACACAAATTTTTAACCTTTTGAGGGGTATCTTTGTAACCAGCTCTAAAGGGTTAATGCTTGGTTTTGTGAATACCTTCATTACTTACAAAAATGATCGACGGTGAATTCCACTTCCAATGAAGGAGGTTATGTTTATCTCTTAGGTATACATTTGGTGTTATGGTTGCCCAAGAACAGCCCATTCTCTCCAAATGTCTATGCTTGGCAGTCTCTGGAGGGTTAACAAATGTTTACCGAAACATTTTGTTCATGCTTGTAATGTCACTCGAAGACCTGCGAATGGTCAATTGTTCTTGAAATTTTTTTTTGAGAAATCTTCACAAAACTGGAATTTTAAGCTTTTAAGGGGTATATCTCCTTAACCAGTCAAAAATGGGTTAAGACCTCGATTTTTGAATACATTTACTACTTACAAAAATGTTTCCCTGTCAGTTTTGAGTCTGGTAAAAGAAGTTACGTTTCTCTGTTACATTCCCTTTTGATGTTGTTGTTGTTCAAAAACAGACTATTTTTTTTCAAAATTTTGACATTTAGCAGCCGATGGAGGGTTAACAAATGCTTACCGGAATAATTTATCTAATCAACTGGTAATGTGACACCATGACCTATCAATGGCCATTTTCTCTTGAAAACGCTACCAGATGTTTGTAAAGAAATCCAGGGAAAACATAAATTTTTAAGCCTTTGATGGGTATCACTATTAACAATCACAAAGGGGTTAACGCTTGTTTTTTTTAATAGCTTTATTACTTACAAAAATAGTCCTCGGTGAATTCCACTTCCAACAAAGGAGATTATGTATATTTCTCAGGTACACGTTGGGTGCTGTGTGTGTCTGAAAACAGCCCATTTCAACAAAATTACGATGCTTGGCAGTCTATAGAGGGTTAATAAACGCTCACCGGAATATTTTCTCCATGCAGCTTATAATGTCACACAAAGACCTGCGAGTAGCCAATTTTTCTTGAGAACCTACAGTATGTATTTAGAGAAATCCATAGAAAATGGGAATTTTAAGATTTTAAGGTGTCTCTCTCTTTGGTCTGCCCAAAATGGGTTAAGACTTCGACTTTTGAATACCCTTACTACTTACAAAAATGTTTCCATATAGATTGTGCGCTCGATAAAAGAAGGCACTTTTCTTTGTGGCGTACCCATTGGGTGCTGTTGGCGTCCAAAAACAGCCCATTTTATCACAATTTTGACATTTAGCATCCGTGGAGGGTTAACAAATTCTCACCGCAGTATTTTGTCCACGCAACTTCTATTGTCATACCAAGGCCTGGGAGTGACAAATTTTTCTTGAAAATCTACAAGACTCGTTTAGAGAAATCCACGGAAAATACAAATTTTTGAGCTTTATGGGGGTATTGCTGTTTAACCAGCCCAAAACGGGTTAACGCTTGGTTTTTTTAACACCCTTATTACTGACAAAAATGATCCTCGGTGAATTCCACTCCCAGTAAAGAAAGTTATATTTATCTCTCGTGTATTGTTTGGGTGCGGTGGGGGCCTGAAACTGGCCTATTTCATCAAAATTTCGATGTTTGGCAGCCTGTGGAGGGTTACCATATGCATCGCCTGATATGTCGTGTGTATCAAAGGGCGTGTCACAGACAGGTCTAGCAATAACGAATGTATAAAAAAAATCTACAAGACGTGTTTCGAAAAAGTGCCGATAAACCCCAATTTTGGCAGTCTTTTGCCAATTCTGAGGAAATAAGGGTTAAATCGAAAATTCCGCTTCGGTACATGTTTAGATTTTGTCCCCCTCTATGCATGTGCAAAATTTCGTGAAAATCGGTTCGAAAATGGCTTCTGAATCGTACGGACAAAATGTGTGGGAAAAAAAAAAAAAAAAAAAAAAAAAAAAAAACTAGACTTTATGATTCTGGAGAATCATGGCTTTTCCCGATGAGATTGCATGATTTTTCATGACCCCACAGTGTCTGATGAATTGTTTTTAACTGTCTCACTGAAGTTCCTTCATTGATGTTATGAGAAAGGTGAAGATAGTAGTCTCAAATGACACAGTTTGATAAAAAATTGTTTAGGTAAAAACCATCATTAACGGTGGAGTGAGTTAATGTCAATATCGTCGTCCAACAAGTCAATGACCGACAAAAGGAGTTATGTTTGTTTGTTTGACACATACTCACTGAGTGCTGTGTCAATTTAAAAATGGTCCATTTTATCTCAAATGTATCCAAAATATTGATGTCTGGCAGCTTGTAGAGGGTTAACAAGTGCCAAAAGGGATATTTATTCATGCAACTTGTAATGTCACACCAAGAACTGTGAATGGCCATTTTTTCTTTAAAATCTACAAGATGTTTTCAGAGAAATCCAGGGAGAACAGGAATTTTAAGCTTTTGATCATTGTTTTTCCAGCCCAAAACAGGTTAAGTGTTGTTTTTGGAATACTCTTATTACTTCCAAAAATAATTCTCAGTGAATTCTACTTCCACTTATTTTGATCTCTCCTCCCAACTTCAGGTGCTGTGGGTACGCAAACACAGCCTATTTTATCAACATTTTGATGTTTGAGAACCTGCATAGGGTTAACAAATGTTTACAGGAATATTTTGTACATGCAACTTGTAATGTCACACTAAGATATGAGAATGGCCATTTTTTCCTGAAAATCTACGGGATGTTTTTAAAGAAATCCTCAGATAACATGTATTTTTAACCTTTTGAGGGGTATCTCTCTTTAACCAGCTCTAAAGGGTTAATGCTTGGTTTTGTGAATATCTTCATTACTTACAAAAATGATCGACGGTGAATTCCACTTCCAATGAAGGAGGTTATGTTTATCTCGTAGGTACACATATGGTGTTATGGTTGCCCAAGAACAGCCCATTTTCTCCAAATGTCAATGCTTGGCAGCCTCTGGGGGGTTAACAAATGGTTACCGAAACTTTTTGTTCATGCAACTTGTAATGTCACTCGAAGACCTGCGAATGGTTAATTGCTCTTGAATTTTTTTTTGTTGAGAAATCCACAGAAAACTGGAATTTTAAGCTTTTAAGGGGTATATCTCCTTAACCAGTTAAAAATGGGTTAAGACCTCGATTTTTGAATACATTTACTACTTACAAAAATGTTTCCCTGTCAGTTTTGCGCCCGGTAAAAGAAGTTACGTTTCTCTGTTGTATTCCCATTTGATGTTGTTGTTGTTCAAAAACAGACTATTTTTTTAAAATTTTGACATTTAGCAGCCCATGGAGGGTTAACAAATGCTTACCGGAATAATTTATCCAATCAACTGGTAATGTGACACCATGACCTATCAATGGCCATTTTCTCTCGAAAACCCTACCAGATGTTTGTAAAGAAATCCAGGGAAAACATAAATTTTTAAGTCTTTGATGGGTATCACTATTAGCAACCACAAAATGGGTTAACGCTTGGTTTTTTGAATACTCTTATTACTTACAAAAATGGTCTTTGGTGAATTCCACTTCCAACAAAGGAGATTATGTTTATTTCTAAGGTACACGTTGGGTGATGTGCGTGCCTGAAAACAGCCCATTTCAACAAAATTACGATACTTGGCAGCCTCTAGAGGGTTAATAAACGCTCACTGGAATATTTTGTCCATGCAACTTGTAATATCACACAAAGACCTGCGTGTCGTCAATTTTTCTTGAAAACCTACAGGATGTTTTTAGAGAAATTCACAGAAAATGGGAATTTTAAGATTTTAAGGGGTCTCTCTCTTTAGCCTGTCCAAAATGGGTTAAGACTTCGACTATTGAATACCCTTACTACTTACAAAAATGTTTGCGTATAGATTGTGCGCTCGATAAAAGAAGGCACATTTCTTTGAGGCGTACCCATTGGGTGCTGTTGGCGTCCAAAAACAGCCCATTTTATCACAATTTTTACTTTTAGCAGCCCGTGGGGGGTTAACAAATGCTCACCGCAGTATTTTGTCCATGCAACTTCTATTGTCACACCAAGGCCTGGGAGTGACAATTTTTTCTTGAAAATCTACAAGACTCGTTTAGAGAAATCCACGGAAAGTTAAATGAAAGTGTCAATGACACTGTAGCTCAACTTGACAAACTTGAACTTGGTAAGTTATAAATGAAATGGCAAAATTGAAGATCATTGGTACCAATGTCATTTTTTTTGCCAGTGGCAAAATTTTTTGACAAAAACCGAAGAAAATCGACAGCTCCCATCTAGAGGCCTCCCCAAACAAGCATGCCAGGTTTCAAAGCATTCCGATCATAAATGTGCCCTGTAGGGTGTACAAAAGGGAAATATTGTGGTCTGACTAGACTAAATTCTAAGAACGTTGGCCATGGCAACATTTTTTGACGGAAATGGAAGAAAATCGATAGCTCCCATCTAGAGGTCACCCTAAATAAGCATACCAGGTTTCAAAGCAATCTAATCATAAATGTGCCCTGTAGGGTGAGCCAAAGGGAAATATTGTGGTCTGACTAAACTAAGTTCTAAGAATGTTGGCTGCGGCAACATTTTTTTGATGGAAATTGAAGAAAATCGATAGCTCCCATCTGGAGGTCACCCCAAACAAGCATGCCAGGTTTCAAAGCAATCCGATCATAAATGTGCCCTGTAGGGTGTGCCAAAGGGAAATATTGAGTCTTCTGACTAAACTAAGTTCTAAGAACGTTGGCCACGGCAACATTTTTTGACGGAAATTGACGAAAATCAATAGCTCCCATCTAGAGGTCTCCCCAAACAAGCATACCAGGTTTCAAAGCAATCAAATCATAAATGTGCCCTGTAGGGTGTGCCAAAGAGAAATATTGTGGTCTGACAAAACTGAGTTCTAAAAACGTTGGCCGCGGCAACATTTTTTGACGGAAATTGAAGAAAATCGATAGCTCCCATCTAGAGGTCACCCCAAACAAGCATGCCAGGTTTCAAGCAATCCGATCATAAATGTACCCTGTAGGGTGTGCCAAAGGGAAATATTGAGTCTTCTGACTAAACTAAGTTCTAAGAACGTTGGCCGCGGCAACATTTTTTGACAGAAATTGAAGAAAATCGATAGCTCCCATCTAGAGGTCTCCCCAAACAAGCATACCAGGTTTCAAAGCAATCTGATCATAAATGGGCCCTGTAGGGTGTGCCAAAGGGAAATACTGAGGTCTGACTAAACTAAGTTCTACGAACGTTGGCTGTGGCAACATTTTTTGCCGGAAATTGAAGAAAATCGACAGCTCCCATCTAGAGGTCACCCTAAATAAGCATACCAGGTTTCAAAGCAATCAAATCATAAATGTGCCCTGTAGGGTGTGCCAAAGGGAAATATTGTGGTTTGACTAAACTAAGTTCTAAGAATGTTGGCCGCGGCAACATTTTTTGACAGAAATTGAATAAAATCGATAACTCCCATCTAGAGGTCACCCCAAACAAGCATGCCAGGATTCAAAGCAATCCGATTATAAATGTACCCTGCAGGGTGTGCCAAAGGGAAATATTGAGTCTTCTGACTAAACTAAGTTCTAAGAACGTTGGCCGCGGCAACATTTTTTGACAGAAATTGAAGAAAATCGATAGCTCCCATCTAGAGGTCTCCCCAAACAAGCATACCAGGTTTCAAAGCAATCTGATCATAAATGTGCCCTGTAGGGTGTGCAAAAGGGAAATATTGAGGTCTGACTAAATTAAGTTCTACGAACGTTGGCCGTGGCAACATTTTTTGCCGAAAATTGAAGAAAATCGATAGCTCCCATCTAGAGGTCACCCTAAATAAGCATACCAGGTTTCAAAGCAATTAAATCATAAATGTGCCCTGTAGGGTGTGCCAAAGGGAAATATTGTGGTTTGACTAAACTAAGTTCTAAGAATGTTGGCCGCGGCAACATTTTTTGACGGAAATTAAAGGAAATCGATAGCTCCCATCTAGAGGTCACCCCAAACAAGCAAACCAAGTTTCAAAGTAATCTGATCATAAATGCAACCTGTGAGGTGTGCCAAAGGAAATTGTGGACGTACGTACTAACGTACGTACGTACGTACGTACGCCGACGGACGAGAAGTGATGGCAATAGCTCAGCTTGACTTTGTCAAGTTGAGCTAAAAATTTATAGTAATTATATATATTTTTTATACTTACCAATGACCCAGATTTAGCTGGTGCTAACTCTAACAAAACCAGGGCCAAACACAAATTTTGCCCCCCAATCCCCAAAATTTGCATCCAAAACAAAAAGAAATCATGTCCTAAAGGACCTCCATACTACGCCCCCACTGCGCATGCGCAGTGTCACGGACGTCCCGAAATTGGCGCCAATTATCATTCTTACTGGCAGTGCCTGGTCAGCGCTATGTACTCAGCGGAGAGGCAAGAGTTCCCAACTCCTGGGAGGGCCATCCCCGTCTGGGTCATTGGTAAGTACAAAAAATATATAAATTACTATAAATTTTTTAACATTTTTATACTGTACCAATGACCCAGACTTAGCTGAATAGTAAACAGGCTGGAGGGCCTAGGACATAGAGGAAAATCCAATAAGCTCAACTATATAATAAAGAGGTAACCCCTTAAGGAGAAAAGGAGTATTAGGCTTTACATGTATCTTTCTTATTTAATATTAAATTAGAAAGATACAATACCCTTAATAATTGAGCACAATAATATTCATGTTCTCTATTAACATCCAGTATATCCCTTATACTAATTATTTTTAAAGTAAGCCAATAAATAAAGTAGTCCAGAGAATTGAGACTCTTTATAGTCATTTAAAAGTGTCCGAGTATTGTATATTAAAGCCCGTTTGACACTTGACATATACAAATGCTTCACACCGAGCTACACTTTAAAAATAAGACATGAATGAATTTTAACATTAATATTACATTTTAAAACCATCCCGGAAGCGACTCAGAAATACTGACTTGGAGGAGGCATTCCCTTGCTTTTCACTATAAAGAAGGTGACCTAAGGGAACACCCCCCCCCCCCCCCCTTCTCCTTGCCCTGGGTCAAATAGCCCAGAGCGAAGAGGGCAGCCGGACGGAGTCACTGCCGGAACAGAAAGCCTGCATAACTATAGTTGCAACTGTTTAGTGGACGACATTCTAAGCAACAGATAACGGACCTAAACAATGCAGGTCTCCAGAAATGGACTCAATATTTCTGAGATAAAAATTTGTGAATGTGGATGGCTGAGACCAATAAGCAGCCTTCATTAAATCTGTAATAGCAACACTATTAGCATAAGCCCAAGAAGTAGCAAGAGCTCTTACTTCATGAGTGGAAATCTTAAGCACAGACTGCTGAGAAGAAGATAAACTCTCATAAGCAGTACAGATAGTTAATTGAATCCATCTAGCAATAGAATGGACCGAAATGTTCTTTCTATTAGGCATCAAAGACAGAAAGAAACGTTTCCGTCCCTTTCTGATAAACTGAGATCTCTTTTATAGATACGTAACGCTCTAACAGGACAGAGTAAAGGCCTATGCCCGTCTGAAGACGGAAGAGCCTTAATAACAATAGGTTCCGGATATTTATTAGGAGCCTGATTCTTAGCTAAAAAACCCACATTAGTAGTGAAGGTGATAGTGTTCCCGACACTACGATAGTGAGAATCATCCACCGACAGTGCATGAAGCTCACTGACTCTTCTAGCAGAAGAGAAAGCTAAGAGAAAAGCTGTCTTATAAGATAAGAATTTGAAATCTACTGTCCCAAGAGGTTCAAATGGCTTTTCCTTCAATTTAAGAAGAACCCAAGCTAAATTCCATTTAGGAATTAATCTAAGAGTTCTGGGTCTATTTATCGAGAAGTTTCTAACCAACTTAGATAAAGAGACATTAGATCCAATTTGTAAACTATCATGATGTGCATAGGTATCAGATAACATAGACCTATAACCCTTAATAGTAACAGGCTGCAGTTTGATTTCGTCAAACAAGTATACTAGAAAGTTTGCAATGTCTGGTATAGAGGGATCGAATATATCTACAGAATGATCCCTACACCAACGACGAAAAACCTTCCACTTAGCCGCATAGTTTAGCGAAGAGGAGGTCCTCCTACAGTTAGAAATTGCGTCCACTGCTCGTCCTGTAAAGTGCTTGCCATGCAAGAAGGACCGCACAACGGAAAAACGTGAAGGTTGAGACCTTGCGGATTGTGATGGAGTTGGCGCGATTTCCCCTGCGAAAGAAGATCCTCCCGTGGAGGAAGCTTTCGCGGTAGGTCCCACAACAGACACCTGAGTAGATTTATCCACGGTCTCTGTGGCGAAAGAGATGCTACCAACAGAATCTTGCATTGAGATTGTTTTATCTTTAGCAATACTTGTTGAATTAACGGCGCTGGAGGATACGCATATCCTATCATTCCGTCCCAAGGGATCGACAGAGCGTCTACTGCAAATGCTCTTGGATCCGGACACGGAGACACATACGTCTGCAACTGATTGTTGAGATGTGTCGCAAATAAGTCTATCATTGGCCGTTCCCATTGGTAGCAAATCTGATTGAATACTTGTTTGTTGAGAGTCCACTCCGACGGCAACAAGCGACCCTTTCGTGAAAGGGAGTCTGCTAGCACATTCAGACGACCCGGTATGTGACGGACCGAAAGAAGAACGTGATGTTCTAGCGCAAACAGAAGGATTCTTTCCGTTAGACTGAACAACGGAACTGAATGAGTGCCTCCCTGATTCCGTATATACGCCACTACTGTCGTATTGTCGGATAGGATTTGGACATGAGCATTGTGAATAATGTCCATCCAATGACGTAACGCAAGCCAAATTGACATCATTTCCTTGATGTTTATGTGCTTGCACAGGAATTGCAGATCCCAAAGACCCTGGCATCTCGAATCCGTTGGGATTAATGATGCACCCCAACCTGTTTGACTGGCATCCGTCATAATGGTAAAATTCGGATCCGGCAACTGCAGCGGAACTCCCTGAGTTAATCACTGAATGTTTGCCCAAGTCTGAATCTCTTGTTTCACTTGATCTGACAAGAGAACGTCTACGTCGAGCGAATGAATTTTCACACTCCAATTCTGAGTCAAGAAAATTTGGAGAGGACGTGTGCGTAACCGCCCCATCGGAATGAGATCCGCAGCGGCTCCGCACAGACCTATCAGTCTCATAAATTCTCTCGCTGTGACTTTGTCTGCGTGCAGACAATAGCGAGCGTAACAACTGACTAATTTCGCTCTGGTTAACGGCAGACGAACGAAATTGTTGTGCGTCTCGAAGCTCATTCCCAGATGAGTGAATGACTTGGACGGCACCAGATCCGACTTCTCCTCGTTTACTATAAAACCGAGACGTCGGAGCAATAGAAGTAGATTCTGAACATCGTTCTGAAGCGTTAACTCGTTGCCGTACCTCTGAAGAATGTCGTCCAGGTAGGCCGACATTACCACAGACGAATGAGCTCGGAAATAGATCATTACCGAGTTCATTACCCGAGTGAAAGCCCAGGGTGCTAGATTCAATCCGAAGCACATCGCCCGGAATTGATACACCACTCCTAGGACTGCGAAGCGTAGATACTTTCGGAATGTCGGATGTACCATGACGTGAAAGTACGCATCTTTGAGATCTATGCTTGTTGCATAATCGTTCACCCCGAATACTCGCTCTGACCGACCGAATCGTCTCCATATAAAATTTCGGAGCGACGATCAGCTTGTTTATCCAGCTCAAATCTATGACTGGACGGAACGAGCCGTCTGGTTTCGGAACCAGAAACAGATGGCTGTAGAATCCCGGAGACTCCTGGTTTTCTACGACCTCTACCGCGTTCTTCATTAAAAGAGACTGCACCTCTGATAACAGAGCGTCTCTTTTCTGCGGATTTGACGGAAGTTGAGTCCACTTTGGACTTCGAGTTAATGGAGGCTTTCGTTTGAAGGATATCTTTAGACCTTCCGAAGTCACTCCTCTCACCCAAGGGTCGTCCGTAATCGACGCCCATTCTTGTGAAAAGCTCGACAACCTTCCGCCAACCGGTACGCGATAGAGGTTTAAGCCATCACCTCCTGGACCTGCGAGGCCTGCGGTAGGAGAAACCACGTCCTCCACGACCCGCACCTCGCCCCGTCGACCTCGGGGCGTCCGACCGGTTGTCCCGGCCCGAAGCACGCCCCGAACGAGAGTCGCTACCCTGACGGTCTCTCGAATAAGACCAAGAGGACGCACCGGAACCTCTATAGGAACCTCTCTTGGGCGCATTAGACCCAGAAGTGCCTGTCTTATTCTTGTCTGCTGTATCCGACTTCTTAGAAGCAGATTTGAACAACAGAGAATCCGAAGCTTTCTTTGTAATTTTATCATAAATAGCAGAAAGCTTGCCGTCAAAGAGAAGTTCTCCGGAGACCGAAGCGACTCTAAGAGAGTTCTTCACCTTAGTGTCCACGAGTGTGGATGTAGCTAGGGCTGCGTCACGTCTAACCAACTCCAGATTTGCCACTGAAAGGGCGGAGTTACACGTGGAATAAGCTACTGCCCTTGAAAGAAGTCTTAAAGAGGATTGAATATCCTGAAACTCTTTCCCTTGAAGGCGCAGTGATAACGCCTTAGTAAGGTGATCTGCGTAAGATAAGGCATCTAAATTGGCTCTGTTAGACGCAATAGCTGTTTCCAACACCGCGGTTGGAATAGAAGCCAACGACGGTAATGATAGCTCTAAGTCTTCCGCCTCGTCGTCCATACGCAGAGGAACTCTCGGGATACCCTGTCCTGCCGTGTCAAATTTATTCCTTGCATTAATGAAAGGCAGGTTGAGAGTATTAGCGGACAAGAAACCTGCTTTCCCCATCTTGGAAGCAAGTTTAAATATAGCGTCGTTCAATAATTCAAATGTTCTTGCAATATTATTGGACTGCGACGGAAACTCGGGAGCGATGTCCCTGAACCGCTCAAAAAATTCAGAGTCCAATGACGCTATAATCCTCTTGTCCGGAACCGCAGCAGTCTGGCCCGACGGAACAACTTGAGGGAGAAAGTGCCGGATGAAGTCCACGGCAGCTTTATGTTGTTCCGAAAGGGATAGCTCCAAATCATCCGTATCCCTTTCACCATCCGGTCAGACCTCATGATGCTCCCGGTCGTCCGCCCCCGATGCTTCGGCGGAGCGTACCGACCCAGCGCCGTCGGATAATTCTCGATCCGACACCGTTTCTGTCGGCTGCTGGGATGCTGCGATAAGCTGTGCTATCTGCACAAGAATGTCCGACGTCGAGATCTGCGGAGGCGCAGTCTTTCGCTGCTTCGCCGAGGGCAGCTCCGCATCAGATGGCTCCCGCATACTTTTTCTATGCGAACGTCCGGAGTCCATCGGTCTCGAATCCCTGGCTGCGGGATGGTGTGACCTGGTCGCCGAAGAATCCTTGATCGGCGAAGCTGGTAAGATATCGGCGGTCACGCAGCCAAGGTGCGGTCATGTGCGCTGACGAGAAGAAGAAGCCTTAGCAGTCTCCGCAGACTGCCTATACAACGGAGCGTCCCGAGCGACGGACGTATGCTCCGCTTGCGACACATTTTGTACCACAACATCTGGTCCCAGATGTTGTTGTACGAGAGAGGGGCCTCTCTCGCTCGCGGCCCGGCTGGACCTGGACGAGCTAGGAACCGGACTCAAAGGCTTCCTCCGTTCTCGCTTACTATCCGCCGTCACTGGGTGTGCACCTTGTATGTTTATAGTGCTCGCATCACCCAAAATTTCCTCCTGGACCGCATCGGATGAACCCGGCTGCCGAACCTTCGGTGAATGGACGCTACACCGGGCGAGCTAGCGGACGACATTTGTCTAATCTCCATGAGCACTTTTGCCGCTAGCTCTGAATTCATTTGTGACGACGGACGCACACTTGTAGAAGATAACATGGAAACATCACCCTGTTCTTGTTCCTCTGAAATAGAAACTGAGAGAGTAGAGTGACCTTGCGGAGAAAGAGCCGGCATAGCTCTTTCTCCAGAAACAACATACCGTGACACACGTTTCCAATGTTTGTCATCCCAATATTGACATATAGGACAGGGATTAGTGCGAGAACACTGACTACAATTAATACAATGATCATGAAAGTCGGAGGAAGATTTCTTCCTATTACAATTTGAACAATGCCCCTTCATTGTGAAAGGACAACAACAAGTCCTAGTTACTCGCAAAAACCCCTGACACAAAGATACATAATAACATGATCCATTAATAAATGAAAAAACAATTGCAAATCAAAATAATTTTGAAACAATATTTTTTCAGCGAAGCCCAAGTTGCTGAAAAGTAATGTTGAGCCCCGATGGATCCGATGGCAAAGTGTGGTCAAAAATTTTAAATTTATATTAAATAATTAATGAGACACTTAAGGATAATATAAATGTATCTTATAGTGAGATAAACTACACCAAAGGCAAACAGCCCCCCTCAAAAAAGGCTGTTGCCAATGTAAACAAACAGTGTAAAACACCAGAAAACATGACTCCAGGCACTGAAAAAACTGGCCCGAAATCAGTCATCAAAATTACACTCTATCTGATGCAAGACAGAGCCTCCCAGGGGAGAATCTGCAGAACATCAGATGGAAGATGCAGAACACAACGTTTATTCACCCATGGGTGAAAATGTAACTATGGGGAAAATAACAGAAAACATTCAGTATCCAAGCAACTCTCCCAGGAAAATTTTAGAAATGAACTTTCTCAAAAATATGCAAAAAGCATGGGAGAATTGCAAGGGGGGACTTTAGAAGGCTAGGGGAGAGGAAACACTGAATAAGCAGTGCAACATTTAGCAAGAATGACAACAAGAGGCCCATGCCTCAAAAATAGGCAACTTAACATAATTTCATCAAAAAATTTTAAGTACAGCCCTGATTATTTTTTGTCACTTCTTTTTCCTCTCCTCCTTCTATATCCTCCTTAGAATCACCATTTCTCCAAAAATTACGTGTCTGGCATCCTTTAAACTGAGATTTACAAGCACAAAGATCAGTGAGATGTTGACTGATGAAGGGCCAAACAGAGAATGATAATTGGCGCCAATTTCGGGACGTCCGTGACACTGCGCATGTGCAGTGGGGGCGTAGTATGGAGGTCCTTTAGGACATGATTTCTTTTTGTTTTGGATGCAAATTTGGGGGATTGGGGGGCAAAATTTGTGTTTGGCCCTGGTTTTGTTAGAGTTAGCACCAGCTAAGTCTGGGTCATTGGTACAGTATAAAAATGTACAAATTTTTTAGCTTTATGGGGGTATTGCTGTTTAACCAGCCCAAAACGGGTTAATGCTTGGTTTTTTGAACACCCTTATTACTGACAAAAATGATCCTCGGTGAATTCCACTTCCAGTAAAGAAAGTTATATTTATCTCTCGTGTATTATTTGGGTGCGGTGGGAGCCTGAAACCGGCCTATTTCATCAAAATTTCGATGTTTGGCAGCCTGTGGAGGGTTACCATATGCATCGCCTGATATGTCGTGTGTATCAAAGGGCGTGTCACACACAGGTCTAGCAATGACGAATGTATAAAAAAATCTACAAGACGTGTTTCGAGAAAGTGCCGATAAACCCCAATTTTGGCAGTTTTTTGCCAATTCTGAGAAAATAAGGGTTAAATCGAAAATTCCGCTTGGGTACATTTTTAGATTTTGTGCCCCTCTATGCGTGTGCAAAATTTCGGGAAAATCGGTTCGAAAATGGCTTCTGAATCGTACGGACAAAATGTGTGGAAAAAAAAAAATAAAAAAAAAAAATAATAATCCGTAGAAAAACAATAGTCTTTTCCAGAGGGAAAAGCCTAAAAATAATAATAATGTTAAATAGTGTTCATATACCTTGTAAAAATAAACAAGTGCTGGACTGTTGTCCGGTGCATACCCCCACGTGGTGTACCGCCTTGTGTGGGCATACCTATGACCAAATATTATAGAAAACAAGTTCCATAATAATTTACTTAAGTTATGAAAGTTATGAATATTCTCGGATGGACTCACACACGGATGGACACACAGACGGATGGACGGATGCACAGACGGACGCATGTAATCCAGTATACCCCCATTTTCTTCGAAAGTGGGGGTATAATAAATGACCTTTTTAACCCTTTACCTAATGCACAGGATATCAAAATTTAGTATTTTAATTATTGTCCTTTAAAGTTATTCAAAAAATTTCAACCAAACCATATCATGTGACTCTTCATTGGAGTGAGCTTGAGGCACACGTTCCAATGAGGGGGACACATGATATGGCTTTGTCGAAATTTTTTGAAAGTTTTTTTTTATTTTAACTGCTGAATTTATATGTTGTGCGGGTGATTCGTTAGGTTGAGGGTTAATAAATTTCCATGACAATTTCTAAAGCTTAATTAGAACTAGACGAGTGATTCTGTAGAATCACAGGCGTTTCCCGGTGTACAAAACCATTAAGCTCTTTGAAGAAATTGTACCAAATTTCAAACCCCATATCTCTGAACATGTAGGTGTGCATTTATTTACGGGGGTTTAACAACACTTTCAACAGCCAGTGTCACCTCATGTTGAACAGTTTTAGAGGTGGAGAAAGCCCAAGTACCCGGCGAAAGCCACTGAGCAACAGCAAGCAACTGCCTGGCTCCCCAACATACTAACTACCCACAAGCAAGGTTAGCATTGGTTGAAGACAAGTGCACCATCGTCGTGCAGTACACCCATTTACACAACACCACTGTTCCCTGATGTAGGCATTGGGGGTGAAGTGTCTTGCCCAAGGACACAACATGGTTGCCACAGGTGGCATTCAAACCGAGGACCTCTCGGCTTGCAGCCTGCACCTCTCCCTACTAAGCTGCCATGCCCCCGAGGGGTGCATACCGACACTGCGCCAGTTGAAGAGTCAACACAATTTTAAATGAAAAATCTATCCAACCCATGCATAAAATCGCTTGAAATCTTTCAAAACTCATTTTAACGTAAAAAAAAAAATCATGACATCGACGCCGTAGCTGCGATGGGTGGTGCAATCTCACAAAATTCTAAGTTCATCAAGGGCCATAACTCCAAGAAAAATATTTGGAACAACACATGCATTGAACAGTGGCTAGTCATCAATAAGATACACTTACATGCCAAATATACAGTCATTCCATCAAGTATTTCAAAAGTTATTGAGTTTTGAAACTCGTTGGTCAGACAGACCGACAGACCGACTGACTGACAGAACTCCAAGAAAAATATTTGGAACAACACATGCATTGAACAGTGGCTAGACATCAATAAGATACACTTACATGCCAAAAAGTCATTCCATCAAGTATTTCAAAAGTTATTGAGTTTTGAAACTCGTTGGTCACAGACCGACCGACCGACCGACCGACCGACCGACAGACAAACATTGCCACTTATAGAGCTGCTAGTCGCAGCTAAAAATATGGCCAACCCTAAAAATTTTATCAGTAAAAATTGCTCACTTAGTTCATTGTAACCCTAAATTTCCATCGAACTTCAACTGTGAATTTGAAACCGATTTTGGAGTTCAAGCTTTTAAAATTACCTGTAGAAATAAATATATTGGACAGTATAAATGTGGAGCAAGTGGCAAGTTCCAGTTCAGTAAAGCTAGGAAACCGCATTTGATAATTAGATGAAATTTTACAATGCATTTCTGTAACTTTTCCTTTAATTTCTTCTGAAATGACAATTCATACTTTTGAACACCATAGCTGTATGAAATTCCATCGGGTACAGTAATGCTGTCTTTTATAAGAACATGTAACAGATTGAAGCTAGTGCATTGTCTTTATGTGCTAAGGACTTTCCTATTACAAGAAAAAGTTGGTTACCTTTCTTAAGTGAAGGAGAGCATTCTCAGCTCTATCTAGAGCTGCATTGGGCTGGTTTGGGGTTCCAGCTTAACAAAAAACTTTATTTTCTCAATACCCTAAATCTAAGTTTGGGATATCATTATTGTTAAACATCACCAGCACCACTGATTAGTACATAATCATGATGTGATGACTGTTGCACAAGCCTGAGTTCATGTTGTTGTCATGTGGTGATATTGTTACACTCTCTGGGATTACTGTATAAACAATTGGTACATCCGTCATTGTATAAATGGTTTGACAGTAACTTCCATTCAGTGAGGTATGGCCAAACTGCACACCAAAAAATTACGCAGATGGCATTGGTTGAAATTATGTAGCTATATTTTATGTGCACTAACCTTGCAGTTGCAATGCTGCCACTGTGTTCTTTAACAACACAAATTTAGAAACTACTGCACCACTTGCAATTATATATACAACGAAATCATTCGGTTTTTTGTAACATGATGTAGCTGTAAATTATTATTCATTTCTATATAATTAGGGAATGCAGTTCCCAAGCAAATTCAGTATTTAGCATGTATTATTGGAGAGCGAATAAGTTTGGAAACTTGTGCAAATCTCCTTCGCAAATCACTGCAGAAATCAGACTCAATTTTCAGCACATTTACCTTCCAAACAAAAAATCTATTGAGTGTCATGTACTGAGCTTTTGTTGAGTTAAAGATTATATATCCATGCAAAAAGTACATCGCTGGCAACATATGGGAATAATCGGCGATTGTTTCACATAGTGTTCGGCGATTTTTGAAATATTTGTTTGAGACGCCGATGGCATCACATGGCCTTATTACCAAATATGGGATGTGCATAGATCAGTCCGTAAGAAAAGTTTAAGGGGTGGATCGTACATTCATGTATACATATTGCTTATTGTTAACTCTTTTCAGCTGTCTGGTGATAAAGTTAAGGCTATTTTACGACTGTGTTAGTTGTTAAGCCAAATCATGTCATTTCCGACAGGATTCATTCGGGTGTATACCTAAAGCTTTGTAGCCAGTTACTATGCAAAATATCGTTTGATGTACTATGTAGAGTTCTACCTTTACAATTAAATGTTTTTACCCTTTCTTATCTAAAACTATTTCGTGATCCAGTGAAACATGTGTCGTTTTTAATACTCGTTCCAACAATGATTAAATTTCTACTGCAAGGCAGGGGTGGCACCAGGGGGGGTGGCACTGGAGACCATGGGACATATCAGGCCAGGTCTTATAGAAATGCTCAGATATCGTTCCCTGGGTGTCCAAATATGAAACTTTTTCCTGGGGTAGACACCCACCAACAGGAGGGGGGCACCCAATCCCATAACACCCCCCCCCCCCCCACCACAGTTCAGGCTTTGGGGATGCCTTTGGCATCTCAACCTTACCCCCACCCCACCCCATATCTTAGTTAGCCCCCCCCCCCTCTCAATAGAAATCCTGGTGCCGTCACAGCTACCCGGGCAGTATTTATCGGGTTATTGTAGTTGAAAGCAATGTTTGTTGTAGTTGAAAGGAATGTTTGGCCAGGTATATACTAGAGGTACTGTGAGCAAACTCACAAAGTGATACCCCCCCCCCCCCCCGCGCCTGAAATGTATAAGTTAGATTATCTCCCCTTGGAAATGTCAGAACAGAATTATATTGCCTCATGCATATCTTCATATGGAGTTCTTCCATTATGTAAAGTTTCATGAAAATTCTTCAAATGGTTTAGGAGGAGTTGCGCTTACAAGGATGGACAGACGGTATAAGTTAGATTATCTCCCCTTGGAAATGTCAAAACGGAATTATATTGCTTCATGCACATCTTCATATGGAGTTCTTCCATTGTGTAAAGTTTCATGAAAATTCTTCAAATGGTTTAGGAGGAGTTGCGCTTACAAGTATGGACAGACGGTATAAGTTAGATTATCTCCCCTTGGAAATGTCAGAACGGAATTATATTGCTTCATGCACATCTTCATATGGAGTTCTTCCATTGTGTAAAGTTTCATGAAAATTCTTCAAACGGTTTAGGAGGAGTTGTGCTTACAAGGATGGTCAGACGGACAGATTATCTCCCCTTGGAAATGTCAGAACGGAATTATATTGCTTCATGTACATTGCCATATGGAGTTCTTCCATTGTGTAAAGTTTCATGAAAATTCTTCAAACGGTTTAGGAGGAGTTGCGCTTACGATGGATGGAGAGATGGAGAGACGGACAGACGGACGGACAGGGTGATTCCTATATACCCCCCCAAACTTTGTTTGTGGTCGCGTATAAATATGCCACAGTGCTCTCAGACTTACATTATCGGGTTATTGTAGATGAAAGCAATGTTTGTTGTAGTTGAAAGCAATGTTTGGCCAGGTATATACTAGAGGTACTGTGAGCAAACTCACAAAGTGATACCCCCCCCCCCCCCCCCCCCCTGAAATGTATAAGTTAGATTATCTCTCCTTGGAAATGTCAGAACAGAATTATATTGCTTCATGCACATCTTCATATGGAGTTCTTCCATTATGTAAAGTTTTATGAAAATTCTTCAAATGGTTTAGGAGGAGTTGCACTTACAAGGATGGACAGATGGTATAAGTTAGATTATCTCCCCTTGGAAATGTCAGAACGGAATTATATTGCTTCATGCACATCTTCATATGGAGTTCTTCCATTGTGTAAAGTTTCATGAAAATTCTTCAAATGGTTTAGGAGGAGTTGCGCTTACAAGGATGGACAGACGGTATAAGTTAGATTATCTCCCCTTGAAAATGTCAGAACGGAATTATATTGCTTCATGCACATCTTCATATGGAGTTCTTCCATTGTGTAAAGTTTCATGAAAATTCTTCAAACGGTTTAGGAGGAGTTGTGCTTACAAGGATGGTCAGACAGACAGATTATCTCCCCTTGGAAATGTCAGAACGGAATTATATTGCTTCATCTTCATTGCCATATGGAGTTCTTCCATTGTGTAAAGTTTCATGAAAATTCTTCAAACGGTTTAGGAGGAGTTGCGCTTACGATGGATGGAGAGACGGACAGGGTGATTCCTATATACCCCCCAAACTTTGTTTGCGGGGGGTATAAATATGCCACAGTGCTCTCAGACTTACATTATTACCCCGTATCATAGGAGTACACACCCTTTAATCATTCCATGACATTCTCAGCTCAACTCCATGGAGCATACCACTTGTGGTCCACAGACGAGCAAGCAATTCAAGCACCCCAATGGGTTCCTATTTTACACCTAGGCATGGTGCAGATTTCATAGTAATGAACATTCCCAATATCCACAGCTGCCTCGAGATTCAGCGTCACAGAGTCATACACTCAAACTTCGCTGATCGCTCACCAGCCACTACTATGGTTGGTAAGCAACAACTATATTCTGGTTGTTTCTGGTTGTTTCATGTTGTCCTGGTACGGTGATGTAACATATGTTAACCCATCATTTGCCAGCTCTGAGACCTGAGGCTCAGTAGGCAGAGGTACAGACTGTAGGTTATGAACCACTAAATAAGTGAACACGTGACTTGGAACATTTGACAATGTTGTGAGTAGGATTAAATAGGGCTGATCAGCTGATTGGTTAAATATATTTTGACTTTGAAACCATTAATTAAAATTTTGATTCGTCCACTTTGGAAAGGATTAATAAGTTTGTTTGTAATTTTGTGGCGGAATGTGTGAGAATGTCTCAAAAACATGAGGCATGGGAAAAAAAGTGGGAAGGTCATTCAGTGCAAGACCATACGGTAGTTGTGAAAATTCGAAATTTAAACTGAAATTTGATGTGGCAACATATATTTTTTTCCAGTTTAATTTTTTCAAGAGATGGTGTACTTAGTAGATGTATTGGTATTTTTTTTCAAAACAACTAGGTGTGTTGTACAGAGAGTGGAAGGTTAACAATGTGGTCAATGGGATTTATTTAGGCGTTCATAACCTGTAAGACGAGAGGTCCTTGGTTTGAATCCCACCTGCAGTTGTGTCTTTAGGCAATACACTTCACCCACCTCCACCCCCATTTGCCCACGTGGGGCATGATGGCATTGTGTACTAAGGCGTACTGCAGGTCGATGCTGCACCTGTCTTCAATCCCTTAAACCGAAAATAATTGCTGGGTGTAAAATACCCTTCTGTGGTGGTTTAGTGGTAATCTATGTCTCAAGTAATATGAACTCCAGTCGGTGAATTCCATTGACATGCATTGGCACGGGCCAATGTTACAAACGTTCTTCCCATTAGCACAGCGATTGTCTGGGACAAACTTAATTGGGACAGGGACAATTTGTTCTCTAGTTTATTTATTTATTCATTCATTTATTGGAGTTTAACGACACTTTCAACAGCCAGGGTCACCTCATGTCGACAGTTTGCCGTGTGGAGGAAGCCGGAGTACTCGGAGAGAATGACCGAGCAGCGGCGAGCAACTGTCAGACTCACACAATTAGGGTGAGCATTGGTTGAAGACAGGTGCATCATTGACATGCGATATGCCATAGTACATACCCTCATGTAGGCGATCGGGATTGAGTGCCTTGCCCAAGGACACAATGCATTTCATTTCTTGAAAGTGAGTGTTTCTGAAGGTTGCATGCCGTCCAAATAGCACCCAGCAAAGGATGTCATAAATAAAAGTGAGCGATATGCATATTGCAGGTACGGCATGTTCAGGCCTACTAAATCACTGGTAGTGCCACTCATGTTTGTTAAGATTTCATTTACGTTTCAGGCCACCTGGACCACGAGAAAAACGGTTACAGAAATTCTCACAGCAACCTCACCCCCAAATGTCACTGTTGGGACTTGGTTGGGACAATCCTGGCCTTAGCGCCCCACGACAGACCCCTAAGGTCATCTGCTGGCTGTGGCCATCCTTTTTCTTCCTCTCCTTCCCCATTTTGTCTCCTGGGTGTGGGTGAGTCTCGGTGCCTTTGTGACCCGTCTAGATTCACTCTTCCTGGCGGTTTGGTAATGCACTCCCTTGGGTTGTTCAACCTGGACGATGGCCTAGCAATTCAGTAAATACCCTGTAAAGGTTGCATGCCCCAATGAACATGTGCTACACACCAGAAAGGTGTATTTGTGACAAATCTGTGAAAATTTCAGGTCATTAGCCCTTTCAGACCAGGAGATATTGGTCATTGAAAATTTGAGCATTTTTTCCACATTTCGTGGCCATTTTGGACTCATTGTGGATAAAATCAAAATTCCATTTATCATAATGATACATTTCATTCTTACTATTCAATCTATTACTGATGTTCTGCTAATTTACAGTGCTGAGATTGTTGGTCATAATGTCCGATTTTTAGGCCTATTTTTGATGTTTTAGAAAATTTGGGCAGAAATAAAATAATTTTGGTAAACTTTTGTTACTAGTTGGTTATGGAAAAGTGTTTTATGACAAATCTGTCAAAATTTTCAGGTCACTAGTCTATTCAGACCAGGCGATATTGGTCAATGAATATTTGGGCGTTTTTTCCCACGTTTAGTGGCCATTTTGGACCCATTGTGAATAAAATCGAACTTTCTTTTGCACTAATGATAATGATGCATTACAGCCTTATTATTCAGTCCATTACTGGTGTTCTGCTAATCCCCAGTGCCGGGATTGTAGGCCAGAATGTCTGATTTTCAAGTCTATTTTTAATGTTTTCAAAAATTTTGGCAGAAAAGTTAAAAAATTTATAGTAATTTATATATTTTTTATACTTACCAATGACCCAGACATAGCTGGTGCTAACTCTTAAAAATCTAGGGCCAAACACAAATTTTGCCCTCCAATCCCCAAAATTTGCATCTAAAACCAAAGAAATCATGTCCTGAATGGCCCTCCATACTTCACCTCTACTGCGCATGCGCAGTGTCAAGGACGTCCCGAAATTGGCGCCATTAATCATTCTTACAATCAGTGCCTGGTAAGCGCTATGTCCTCAACGGGGAGGTATGAGTTCCCAACTCCTGGGAGGGCCATCCCCATCTGGGTTATTGGTAAGTATAAAAAATATATAAATTACTATAAATTTTTAAACATTTTTATACTGTACCAATGACCCAGACATAGCTGAATAGTAAAAAGGCTGGAGGGCCCAGGACACAGAGGAAAATCCAATAAGCTCAACTATATAAAATAGAGTCATCCCCTCGAGGAGAAAAGGAGTATTAGGCTTTACATGTATCTTTCTTATTTATGATAAATTAGAAAGACACAATACCTTCTATAATTGAGCATCATAACATCCATATTCTCTATTAATATCCAGTATAATTCTTATACGAATTATTTTTAAAGTAAGCCAATAAATAAAATTAGTCCAGAGAATTGAGACTCTTTATACTCTTTTAAAAGTGTCCGAGGATAGTATAATAACGCCCGATTAACACGTGACATATTCAAATGCTATACTTTAAAACTATGACATGAATGAATTTTTAAAACATAACTTTTCACTTTAAAACCATCCCAATAACAGCTCAGAAATACTGACTCCGGAGGAGGTATCCCCTTGTTTTCATAATAAAACAGGTGACCCAAGGGAACACCCTCCTCCCCCCCTTTCCCTTGCCCTGGGTCAAATAGCCCAGAGCAAAGAGGGCAGCAGGACGGAGTCACTGCCGGAACATAAAGCCTACATAGCTATAGTTGCAATTGTTAAGTGATCGACATTCTGAGCAGCCGATAATGGACCTAAACAATGCAGGCCTCCAGAAATGGACTCGATATTTCTGAGATAAAAATTTGTGAATGTGGATGGCTGAGACCAATATGCAGCCTTCTTTAAATCTATAATAGCAACACTATTTACGTAAGCCCAAGATGTAGAAGAGCTCTTACTTCATGAGCCAAAATCTTAAGCACAGACTGCTGAGTTAAGGATAGATTATCCTAAGCAGTACCGATAGTTAATTGAATGCATATAGCAATAGAATGGACCGTAATGACCTTTCTATTAGGCATCAGAGCCAGAAGAAGCTTTTCGTCCTTACTGATAAACTGAGATCTGTTAATAAATACATAAAGGTCTAGCCGGACAGAGTAAAGGCCTATGCCCGTTCGAAGATGGAAGGACCTTAAAAACAATAGGTTCCGGATACTTATTAGGAGCCTGATTCTTAACCAAAAATCCAACATTAGTAGTAACGGTAATAGAGTTTCCGATACTACGAAAGTGAGAATCGTCCACCGCTAGTGCATGAAGCTCACTGACTCTTCAGCAGAAGAGAAGACTAAGAGAATTGCTGTCTTAAAAGGCTAGAATTTGAAACTACTGTCTCAAGAGGTTCAAATGGTTGCTTTAGTTTAACAAGAACCCAAGCTAAATTCCGTATAGGAATTAATCTAAGGATTCAAGGTCTATTTAACGAAAAGTTTCAAACTAACTTAGATAAAGAGACATTAGGCTCAATTGTAAACTATCATGGTGTGCATAGGTATCAGATAACATAGACCTATAACCTTTAATGGTAACTGGCTGCAGTTGATCTCGTCAAACAAGTATACTAGAAAGTTTGCAATGTCTGGTATGGAGGGATCAAAAATATCAACATAAAGATCCCTACACCAACGACGGAAGACCCTCCACTTTAGCCGCATAGTATAGCGAAGAGGAGGTCCTCCTACAGTTAGAAATCGCGTCCACTGCTCGTCCTGTACAATGCTTGCCATGCAAGAAGGACCGCACAACGGAATACGTGAAGGTTGAGACCTTGCGGGTTGTGATGAAGTTGACACGATTTCCCCAGCGAAAAAAGATCCTCTCGTGAAGGAAGTTTTCGCGGTAAGTCCCACAGCAGACACCTAAGTAAATTTATCCACGGTCTCTGTGGAGACAGAGATGCTATCAACAGAATTGTATTGTGAATGTATAATCATAGCAATACTTGCTGAATCAACAGCACTGGAGGATACGCATATCCTATCATCTCGTCCTATTAGATCGATAGAGCGTTAACTACATATGCTCGAGGATCCGGACACGGTGACACATACGTCTGCAATTGATTGGTGAGTTGTGTCGCAAATACATTTATCACTGGGCGCTCCCATTGGTAGCAAATCTGATTGAATACCTGTTTGTTGAGAGTCCATTCTGACGGCAACAATCGACCCTTACGTGAAAGGGAGTCTGCTAATACAATCCGACGACCCAGAATATGACGGACCGAAACAGAACTTGGTGTTCTATAACAAACAGAAGGATTCTTTCCGTTAAATTCAATAACGGAACCGAATGAGCACCTCCCTGGTTCCGGATATACGCAACTACTATTGTATTATCGGACAGGATTTGGACATGCGTTTCTGAATAATGTTCATCCAATGATGTAGTGCAAGCCAAAATAATATCATTTCTTGGAAGTTAAGTGCTTGCCTAAAAACTGCGGAACCCAAAGACCCTGGCACTTCGAATCCGTTGGGATCAATATTGTGCCCCAACCTGTTTGACTGGCATCCGTCATAATCGAAAAACTCGGATCCGGCAACTACAGTGGAACTCTGAGTCAACCACCGAATGTTTGCCCAAGTCTGAATCTCTTGTTATTGAAATGAACAAGTCATGCATATTTAGATGAGCTGATGACGCGCGTGGATGTAGCTAGGGCTGCGTCACGTCTAACCAACTCCAGGTTGCCACTGAAGGGCGGAGTTATACGTGGAAAACTACTGCCCTTGAAAGAAATCTCATTAAGAATCATATCCTGGAATTCTTTCTCTTGAAGACGTAATGATAACGCCTCAGTAAGGTGGTCTATATATGATAAAGCGTCTAAGTTAAGTCTATTAGACATCATTGTCGTTTCCAACGTCGTGGTTGGAATTGACATAGACGGCGAAAAAGACAATACCCAGTCTTCAGCCTCGTCGTCTAGACGCAGAGGAACTCTCAGTATGCCCTGTCCTGCCATTTCAAATTATTCATAGAATTGATGAAAGGCAGATTAGAGCATTTGCGGACAAGAAACTAGACTAGTGTGTTTTGGTAGCAAGCTTATATATATATAGCGTCGTACAATAATTCGAAAGTTCTAGTGACATTATTGGACTGTGTCAGCAACTCAGGGACGATGTCCCTGAACCGATCAAAAACTCTGTGTCCAATGTCGCTATTAGTCTCTTATCCAGCATCGCAGCATTCTAGTCCGACAGAACAACCTCTGGAAGATAATGCCGGAAGAAATGTATGACATCTTCTGTTGTTCCGAAAGGGAAAGCTCGAAATCGTCAGAATCCCTTCCGCCATCCTGTCAGACCCTATGAAGTGTTCGGTCGTCCGTACCTGATGCATCAGCGGAGCGAACCGACCCAGCGGCATCGGATTATTCCTCATCTGACAGAGATTCTGTCGTTTGCTGGGATGCTGCAATAAGCTGTGCTATTTTGGATAGCACGTCCGTCACTGAGGCCTGTGGAGAAGCAGTCTTATGATGCTTTGCCGCTGGAAGCTCCGTGTTCGTTACCCCGTGAATACTTCTATGTGGGCGACCGGAGTGTACAGGCCTCGTGTCCCTTGGCTACCGGATGGCGTGACCTGTTTGCCGTGGAATCACTGAATGACGAAGCTGGCAGGATACTCGAGGTCACGTAGCCAAGTTGCGGTCGTGTGCGCTGTCGTGAGGATGAGGAAGCATTATCGACAGTCTCTCGGACTGTCTATATAACGGAGCGTCCTGAGCGGCGGACATATGCTCCGAATGTGAAACGTTTGTACCACAACATCCGGTCCCAGATGTTGTTGTACGAGAGAGGGACCTCTCTCGCTCGCAGCCCGGATGGACCTGGACGAGCTAGGAACCGGACTAACAGGCTTACTCCGATCTCTCCTCTAATCCGTCGTCACTGGGTGTGTACTATTGTCTATTATAGTGCTCGCATCACCCATATCTCCTTCCTGGACCACAACGGACGAACCCGGCTGCCGAACCATTCCATGAATGGACGCTACACCAGGTGAGCTAGCGAATGTCAACGCCGTCGATCCTACTAGGAACCTCTTAGGCGATTGAAGTATTCCATGAGCACTTATTGCCACTAGCTCATCATTCAACTATGACGACAGAGGCACACTTTTGAAAGACATCTCAGTAACTTTGCGAACAAGAAACCAGACTTGCTTGTTAATAGCAAGCATATATATATAAATAGCGTCGTTCAATAATTCGAAAGTTCCTGTGACATTATTGGACTGTGTCGGAACTGAGGGACGATGTCCCTGAACCGATCCAAAAAATTTTTGTGTCCACCGACGCTATCAGTCTCTTATCCGGCATCGCAGCATTGTGGTCCGACGAAACAACCTCTAGAAGATAAAGCCGGATGACATATACAGCAGCTTATGTTGTTCCCAAAGGAAAAGCTCGAAATCCTCCGAATCCCTTTCGCCATCCTGTCAGACCATATGAAGTTTTCGGACGTCCGTACCTGATGCTTCAGCAGAACGTCCCGACCCAGCGTCGTCGGATATTACATGATGCGACAGAGATACTGTCGTTGCTGGGATGCTGCGATAAGTTGTGCTATTCGGGATAGCACGTCCATCACTGAGGCCTGTGCAGTAGCGGTCTTACGATGCTTTGCCGCTGGAAGCTCCGTGTACGTTGACTCCTGCATACTTTCCTTATGCGAACGTCCGGAGTCTACAGGCCTCATGTCCCTGGCTACTGGATGGCGTGACCTGGTCGCCGCGTATTCTCTGATTGGCGAAGTTGACTGGATATCGGAGGTCATGTAGCCAAGGTGCGGTCGTGTGCGCTGCCATGAGAATGAGGAAGCCTTATTGACAGTCTCTCCGGACTGTCTATATAACGGAGCGTCCCGAGCATCGGACGTATGCTCCGAATGCGAAACATTTTGTACCACAACATCTGGGGCCAGATGTTGTTGTACAAGAGAGGGGCCTCTCTCGCTCGCTGCCCGGATGGGCCTGGACGAGCTATGAACCGGACTAATAGGCTTCCTCCGTTCTCTCCTCTAATCCGCCGTCACTGGGTGTGCACTTGGTTGTTTTATAGTGCTCGCATCACCCAAAACTCCTTTCTAGACCGCAACGGACGAACCCGGCTGCCGAACCATTCGATGAATGGACGCTACACCAGGCGAGCTAGCGGACGTCAAAGGCCGTCGATCCTACTAGGGACCTCTTAGGCAATTGACGTATTTCCATGAGCACTTTTCCGCTAGCTCTTCATTAATTGTGACGACGGAGGCACACTTTTGGAAGACATCACGGATACATCACCCTGTTCTTGATCGTCTGAAATAGAAATTGATAAACTAGAGTGACCCTGCGGGGAAAGGACCGGCATGGCCATTTCCCCGCTAATATACCGTGACACACGCTTCCCATGTTGTTCATCGAAAATAACACATACTGAACAGGAGTTAGTGCGAGTACACTGACTACATTTATGCAATGATTATGAAAGTCAGAGGAAGATTTCCTCTTAATCCAATTGAACAACATCCTTTCATTGTGAAAAGAAAACAAAGTCCTAGTACTCGCACCAACCCCTGCAAATCAAAATACATAATAACATGATCCATTAACATAGAAAAAATAATTGAAATCAAAATAATTTTTTGAAAAAATATTTTTTCAGAAAAGCCCAAGTTTCTGAAAAGTAACGTTGAGCCCCAATGGATCCCAAGCCTAAGTGTGGACAAAAATTTTTAAAATATTTTTAAAAATTTAATGCAACACTTACGAATAATAATAATGTATCTAGATATGATTAAACTAACATCAAGATATTATTTTCAAGAAATCCCCCTCACACAGAGGCTGTTGTCAATGTAAACAAGAAGTGTAAAAACACCAAAAACATGACTCCAGGCACTGATAACCCTGGCCCGAAATCAGTTACCAATAATACACTATCTGATGCAAAACAGAGACTTCCAGGGAAGAAACTACAGAACATCAGATGGTAGATGCAGAACACTACGCCTAAACACCCAAGGGTGAAGACGTAAACATGGGGAAAAGAACAGAATTCATTCTGTTATCCAGCTAAAACTCCCAAGAAATTTTAGTAATAATATTACAGAAACTATGCCAAAAGCATGGGAGAATAGCAAGGGGGACTTAAAGGAAAGGGAGAGAGGAAAACACTGAACAAGCAGTGTAACTTTATGGCAAGAATGACCACAACAGGCCGTTGCCTCAAAAATAGGTAACTTAACACAATTTCATTAAAAAAATTTAAGTTACAGCCCTGATTATTTTCTGTCACTCATTTTTCCTCTCCTCCTTCTATATCCTCCTTAGAACCACCATTTCTCTAATATTTATGTGTCTGGCCTCATTTAAACTGAGATTTACAAGCACAAAGATCAGTCAGATGTTAACTAATGAAGGGCAAAGCAAAGATTGATTAATGGCGCCAATTTCGGGACGTCCTTGACACTGCGCATGCGCAGTAGAGGTGAAGTATGGAGGGCCATTCAGGACATGATTTCTATGGTTTTAGATGCAAATTTTGGGGATTGGAGGGGCAAAATTTGTGTTTGGCCCTAGATTTTTAAGAGTTAGCACCAGCTATGTCTGGGTCATTGATACAGTATAAAAATATTATAAATTCATAGTAATTTGTATATTTTTTATACTTACCAATGGCCCAGACTTAGCTGGTGCTAATTCAAAAATATCTAGGGCCAAACACAACTTTTGCCCCCCCCCCCCCCCCCTATCTTAAAAATTTGCATGCAAAACCGAAAATTAAAATTAAAAGTCCTCTCTGGCCCTCCATACATTTACTCTCCATGCATGCGCAGATGCCAGGAAGTGACCGGAATTGGCGCCAACATCGTTCTTTGTAAAAGAGAGTATTACATAATAATTCAGTAGGGAGGTATGAGTGCCAACTCATGGGAAGGCCATCTCTGTCTGGGTCATTGGTAAGTATAAAAAATATACAAATTACTATGAATGGCCCAGACTTAGCTGAATCGTAAAAAGGGGAGGGCCTAGGACTTCCGAAATAGTAGATCAACATAGTTCCAATGCTGCAATCCAAGATGAAAGGAATTTAGAATAATTAGGAATTACATGTATGTCTCTCTATACATTATTAGAGGAGACATATCCTAAATAAGGAGCCTAATTTAAGTAATTCCTTATTCTAAGCATGAAGACTATGCTAATTAGGATTTAACGAGTTCCTAACTTTTAAGGCTACTCCAGACTAAACCCCAAAAATTAGGATGGTGTATCTGAGAATGAGAGAAAATCCCCCACAAACATACGCCATACAATAACACTCCAGCTGTATGCAGGATATAATTACGGACAAAACAGCTTCCTTCATAGTTAAATACCTATCAAGCCAGAGAAGAGGTGAAAATCCCCCCACCCCCCCGCCCTTTCTTTTGAAGGAATCTTCAAAAGAAAGAGGGCAGAGATCTGAAATCAGTAAGAGCAGTACCAAAAAACAATATAAATACTCGTCGAACAGGCACTCAGGTATTAATCCATGATTAATAAATGGTGCTTAACGCCACTTCAGAAGGATCCTGGTAATTAATATAAATACTCGTCGAACAGGCACTCAGGTATTAATCCATGATTAATAAATGGTGCTTAACGCCACTTCAGAAGGATCCTGGTAATTAATATTGCCCACTATATAATCATACACCACAGATGGCGTACACAGATACGTCGAAAAAATGGTGAAATAAAATATAACATACACATGTCCAATCGAGCCACACTGAACGATCTCTGGAGAGAAAACACAAAACCGAGGTAACCCACAGGCGACTTCTGTACAATAAATTCAAGTAACAACACTCTCCAACGTGGAGGTGAATTTGAAGTCATATTGAAATCTCCTCACCCGCATTACTTAATCGTTCCTGTGCTAGTCATCAAATAAAATAGGAACCGCAGTGGTTCCCTCACGTCTAACCGACTCCATTATGCCACTATGGGCGGAGAAGAACGTGAAGAACAAAAACTTCCCCTGAAAAAGAAGGTCCTCTCGTGGAGGAAGCTTCTGGGGAGCGTCCCATAACAGACACTTGAGAAAACTGATCCAAGGTTTCTGTAACGACAGAGGTGCTACTAATAAGAATCAGAATGAGACTGTTTGATCTTAAACATAATCTACTGAATCAAATGAATTGGAGGATACGCTTATCCTATCATCTAACCCCATGAGATCGGTAGAGCGTCAACTGCAAATGTGCTCAATGGTCTGGGCATGGCGACACAAACGATGGTAACTAATTGTTCCGGTGCGTTGCAAACTGATCTATCATGGGGCGAACCCACTGGTAGCAAAACTGTCCAAATACTCGCTTGTTGAGCGTCCATTCCAATTGCAACAGGCGACCTTTCCAAGGAGCGAGTCTGCTAGTACGTTCAGACGACCTGGTATATGACAGATAGAAAGAAGAACATGATGATACATGATCTAATAGAAAAAACTTCTCCATTAGTTGGCATATCGGAAATGAATGGGTGCCGCCCTGGTTCCTGATGTACTCTACCACTGTCGAGTTGACCGACAATATCTGAACATGCTCGTCCGCTATAATGTGAATCCATTGATGTCACTAACAATATTGACATCATTTCTTTGATGTTTATGTGTTTCTCCAGGAACCGAGGGTCCCAAAGACCCTTGCATTTCGTGTCTGTCGGTCTCAGGGTCGCGCCCCAAACTGTTGACTCACATCCATCATAATCGTGAAAGCCGGATCCGGCAGCTGCAGTGGAACTCCCTGAGTTAACCACTGAATATCTGCCCAAATCTGGACCATTTGTTTACTAGATCCGTTAAAACAATACTGGTCTCGAGCGAATGCGTCTTCATACTCCAGTTCTGGGTAAAGAAAAACTGGAGGGGACGTGTGCGTAAGCGCCCCATTGGAATAAGATCAGCAGCCGCTCCGTACAACCCCATCAGTCGCATAAAATCCCTCGCTGTTAATGCGCCTGAGTGTAGACAAAAGCGAGCATAACAACTGACTAATTTCACTCTGGGTAACAGCAGATGAACCAGATTGTTGTGAGTCTAAAAACTCATTCCCTTCTGAAGAGTAGTTGATGCTGTATCTCTGAAGAATGTCGTCCAGGTAAGCCGACGTTACCGCAGACGAATGAGCTCGGAAATGAGACATTACCGAGTTCATTATTCGAGTGAATGCCCAGGGCGCTAGATTCAGATCGAAGCACATCACTCGGAACAGAAATACTATCCCTTGAACGACGAACGGTAGGTACTTTCTAAATGCCGGACATACCAGGACATGAAAGAACGGATTCTTAGATCTATGCTTGCCTCATAGTCGATCACTCGAACGCTCGCTTATACCGACTGAATGATTACCATAACTAAACTTTTAGAGTCATGATAAACTTGTTATCCAGCTCCAGTCTATTACCGGTCAGAATGAGCTGTCTGGCTTCGGTACGAGGAACAGGTGACAATAGAATCTTGATTCACGATGACCTCTATTGCTTCCATTGTCAAGAGAGCCCTTACCTCCGATTGGAGAGACTCTTATGCAAGGATTTGACGTAAGTTTTGTCCATCACGGACATCATGTTACAGTAGTTGTGGTTTCTCTCGGAAAGACAGTCCAAGACCACACTTCTCGCCTACTGGTCTTCCGTAATAGTTACCCAGTTTGATGCGAATCTTGATAACCATCCACCAACTGCCAAGCAATAGAGGTCCTAACCTTCACCTGTAGTACCTGCGAGACTTACGGGAGGAGACACCATGTCCCCCTCGCGAAGAGCCTCGACCCGGCAGCTTAGGGGCATCTGACCGGTAGTCTCGATCAGACCTATGCCCCCTTTCCAAGTCGATGTATTGACGATCCCTAGAGTAATTATAGGAGGGTTTCCTATACCCTCTCGAGGAGTCACTTTTAGACGATTTCTGTCTAGGACGTCCTCCCTAACTCTTTTCTGCTGTTGCGGATCGATTAGGCGCCGCCTTAAGGAGCAGAGTATTGATGCTTTCTTGTAGTTTGGTCATAAACCAATGAAAGCTTATCGTCAAAAACTTAGTGTCCAGATATCGGAGCGACCCGTAGAGAGTTTTTCACCTTGTCATCTATTAAAGATGATGATGCAAGGGCTCCGTCATGTCCGATTAACTCCAAATTAGCCACTGTTAAGACAGAGTTATATGTGATAAATATAATAGTCCTTGAAAGGACTCTTAAAGAGGTACGTACGTCCTCAAATTCCTTTCCGTTGAGACATTGAGCCACAGTTCTTTAAGGTGATCTGCATAAGGCACTGCATCGAAATTCGCTCTGAATGAAGAAATTGCCGTCTCAGTTGTGTCCGAGCGAATAGTGAATGATGATGGTAAGGCCATGACTAGGTCATCAGCCTGCTCATCCAAATGCAGAGGAACTCTCTATACATCTTTCCCGACCGTTTTAAATGAACATAGTCCATCAAACGGTCAAATTATGGAAGATGATAACAAGAAACCGCCTTTCTTCTTACCACTGGAAAGTTGAATATGGCATCGTCTAAATGGCCGAAGGCCTGCGACACCTGTCTAGACTGAACCGGAAAAGAAATGACCTCCTCCTTTGTCCAGATAAAGTCAGCATCCAACGACGCCAGCAGTTTCTTCTTAGTAGTCGCAGCATTCTGATTCGCTGGAACAAATACAGGATGGTGTTGATGGATTAAAACCATCGCAACCATGTGTTGTTCCGAAAGGAAAGGGTAATCCTCTTCCGTATCCCTTTCACCATCCGTCTGAATCAGTTGAAATTCACGGTCAGCAGCATCTGAACTTGCTGATGACTGGACCGACCCAGCACCATCCAACAGCTCAGGTTCAGAGACTGCCGTCGCCTGCTTCTGCACTTGCTGGGATGCTGTGATGAGCTGCAAATCTGCGACAGCAAGTCCGTTACGGAGGTCTGAGGAGCAGCAGTCTTCTGTTTCCTGGCTGCCAGGTGCTCCCAGGATGGTGGGTCCGAGACGGCTCTTTTCTCCGGATGTTCCGATAAATGAGGCCCTGTCTCCTTAGCTACCGAATGGTCTGACTTCCTGACGATGAGTGGTCCCTTCTCGGCGATGTAGGCTGGATATCAAAAGTCGTGTAGCTAAAGTGCAGTCGTGTGTGCTTGGAAGATGCCGATGCAGAAGCCAAAACTATAGCCGATGCTGGCTGTGAACTGAACGGAGTATCCCGGACGGGAGGCGCAGACTATGCTTCGACTGACGCAAGTTCCGATCACCACATCTGGCCCCAGATGTTATTGGGAAAGAGAGGGGGCTCTCTCGCTCACGGTCCTTTCAGACCTTGCCGAGCTTCCCAATGAACTTGCTGTAACTGTAGCCGACGCCGGCTGTGAACTGAATGGAGCATCCCGGACGGGAGGCATGGACGTATGCTCCAACTGACGCAAGTTCCGATCACCACATCTGGCCTCAGATGTTATTGGGAAAGAGAGGGGCTCTCTCACTTGCGGTCCTTTCAGACCGCGCCGAGCTTACCCATGAACTTGCCGGCTTCTTATTCTGGTCCATCGTCGCTGGGTGAGTCTGTTTATATTATAAGGTGCTCGCTCTACCCATTCCACCTCTTAGACTGCAACTGACACACCCGGTGTCACGGTACCCACAGATGGAGTAACGCTTCACCGGTTGAGCTAGCTGGCGACAGGGAAATGAAACCACTGGTTTGTGGTTTATAGCCCTGCCCAATGTTCATGAGCACCTTTGCCGCTAGCTCTGTTAATTTTCTAAATGTGACAATGGCAGCTCACTCTGTCTAGGCAGCATGTAAACATCACCATGTCCTTGTTCCTCTGAAATAGAAACTAAGAAATGAGAATGACTCTATGGCGAGAGGACCGGCAGTGGCCACTCACTGCTAACAACGTACCGTGACACACGTCACAAACGTTTGTCATCCCATCCGACACATGTTGAGCAAGAATTAGTGGGAGTACATCGACTACAAGCAAGGCAACCAACATGTAAATCCGAGGAAAGGCTTCCTAACCTTGCATTTGAGCAATATGCTTTCATAGTGAAGCAAAATAAAGTTGATCGTACTCCCACCAACTCCACATTAAATATTAGAAAAGATACATAACAAATAACATTCAAAATATAAATCGAAAAGTTAAAAAATTTATAGTAATTTATATATTTTTTATACTTACCAATGACCCAGACATAGCTGGTGCTAACTCTTAAAATACTAGGGCCAAACACAAATTTTGCCCTCCAATTCCCAAAATTTGCATCTAAAACCAAAGAAATCATGTCCTGAATGGCCCTCCATACTTCACCTCTACTGCGCATGCGCAGTGTCAAGGACGTCCCGAAATTGGCGCCATTAATCATTCTTACAATCAGTGCCTGGTAAGCGCTATGTCCTCAGCGGGGAGGTATGAGTTCCCAACTCCTGGGAGGGCCATCCCCATCTGGGTCATTGGTAAGTATAAAAAATATATAAATTACTACAAATTTTTTAACATTTTTATACTGTACCAATGACCCAGACATAGCTGAATAGTAAAAAGGCTGGAGGGCCTAGGACATAGAGGAAAATCGAATAAGCTCAACTATATAACATAGAGTCAACCCCTCAAGGAGAAAAGGAGTATTAGGCTTTACATGTATCTTTCTTATTTTATAATAAATTAGAAAGACACAATACCCTTCATAATTGAGCACAATAACATTCATGTTCTCTATTAACATCCAGTATAACCCTTTATACTAATTATTTTTAAAGTAAGCCAATAAATAAAGTTAGTCCAGAGAATTGAGACTCTTTATATTCTTTAAACGTGTCCGAGGATTGTATATTAACGCCCGTTTGACACTTGACATATACAAATGCTTCACACCGAGCTACACTTTAAAAATATGACATGAATGAATTTTTAACATTAATATTACACTTTAAAACCATCCCGGAAACGACTCAGAATTACTGACGCCGGAGGAGGAATTCCCTTGCTTTTCACTATAAAGCAGGTGACCTAAGGGAACACCCTCCCCCCCACCTTCCCCTTGCCCTGGGTCAAATAGCCCAGAGCGAAGAGGGCAGCAGGACGGAGTCACTGCCGGAACAGAAAGCCTGCATAACTATAGTTGCAACTGTTTAGTGGACGACATTCTGAGCAACAGATAACGGACCTAAACAATGCAGGTCTCCAGAAATGGACTCAATATTTCTGAGATAAAAATTTGTGAATGTGGATGGCTGAGACCAATAAGCAGCCTTCATTAAATCTGTAATAGCAACACTATTTGCGTAAGCCCAAGATGTAGAAAGAGCTCTTACTTCATGAGCCGAAATTTTAAGCACAGACTGCTGAATTGAAGATAAATTTTCATAAGCAGTACGAATAGTTAATTGAATCCATCTAGCAATAGAATGGACCGAAATGTCCTTTCTATTAGGCATCAGAGACAGAAAGAAACGTTTTCGTCCCTTTCTGATAAACTGAGATCTTTGTCTATAAATACGTAAAGCTCTAACAGGACAGAGTAAAGGCCTACGCCCGTCTGAAGACGGCAGAGCCTTAATAACAATAGGTTCCGGATATTTATTAGGAGCCTGATTCTTAGCTAAAAAACCCACATTAGTAGTGAAGGTGATAGTGTTCCCGACACTACGATAGTGAGAATCGTCCACCGATAGTGCATGAAGCTCACTGACTCTTCTAGCAGAAGAGAAAGCTAAGAGAAAAGCTGTCTTATAAGACAAGAATTTGAAATCTACTGTCCCAAGAGGCTCAAATGGCTTTTCCTTCAGTTTAAGAAGAACCCAAGCTAAATTCCACTTAGGAATTAATCTAAGAGTTCTGGGTCTATTTATCGAGAAGTTTCTAACTAACTTAGATAAAGAGACATTAGATCCAATTTGTAAACTATCGTGGTGGGCATAGGTATCAGATAACATAGACCTTTAACCCTTAATAGTAACATGCTGCAGTTTGATCTCGTCAAACAAGTATACTAGAAAGTTTGCAATGTCTGGTATGGAGGGATCAAAAATATCCACAGAATGATCCCTACACCAACGACGAAAAACCTTCCACTTAGCCGCATAGTTTAGCGAAGAGGAGGTCCTCCTACAGTTAGAAATCGCGTCCACTGCTCGTCCTGTAAAATGCTTGCTGTGCAAGAAGGACCGCACAACGGAAATATGTGAAGGTTGAGACCTTGCGGGTTGTGAAGAAGTTGACGCGGTTTCCCCTGCGAAAGAAGATCCTCCCGTGGAGGAAGCTTTCGCGGTAGGTCCCACAGCAGACACCTGAGTAGATTTATCCACGATCTCTGTGGAGACAGAGATGCTACCAACAGAATCTTGCATTGAGATTGTTTTATCTTTAGCAATACTTGCTGCATTAACGGCGCTGGAGGATACGCATATCCTATCATTCCGTCCCATGAGATCGATAGAGCGTCTACTGCAAATGCTCTTGGATCCGGACATGGAGACACATACGTCTGCAACTGATTGTTGAGATGTGTCGCAAATAAGTCTATCATTGGCCGTTCCCATTGGTAGCAAATCTGATTGAATACCTGTTTGTTGAGAGTCCAATCCGATGGCAACAAGCGACCCTTCCGTGAAAGGGAGTCTGCTAGTACATTCAGATGACCCGGTATATGACGGACCGAAAGTATAACTCGATGTTCTAGAGCAAACAGAAGGATTCTTTCCGTTAAATTGAATAACGGAACGGAATGAGTGCCTCCCTGGTTCCTGATATACACCACTACTGTCGTATTGTCGGACAGAATTTGGACATGAGCTTTCTGAATAATGTCCATCCACTGACGTAACGCAAGCCAAATTGACATCATTTCCTTGATGTTTATGTGCTTGCTTAGGAACTGTGGAACCCAAAGACCCTGGCACCTCGAATCCGTTGGGATCAATGATGCACCCCAACCTGTTTGACTGGCATCCGTCATAATCGTAAAACTCGGATCCAGCAACTGCAGCGGAACTCCCTGAGTCAACCACTGAATGTTTGCCCAAGTCTGAATCTCTTGTTTCACTTGATCTGACAAGAGAACGTCTATGTCGAGCGAATGAATCTTCACACTCCAATTCTGAGTCAAGAAAATTTGGAGAGGACGAGTGCGTAACCGCCCCATCGGGATGAGATCTGCAGTGGCTCCGCACAGACCTATCAGTCTCATGAACTCCCTCGCTGTGACTTTGTCTGCATGAAGACAATAGCGAGTGTAACAACTGACTAATTTCGCTCTGGTTAACGGCAGACGAACGAGATTGTTGTGCGTCTCGAAGCTCATTCCCAGATGAGTGAATGGCACCAGATCCGACTTCTCCTCGTTTATAACAAAACCGAGACGTCGGAGCAATAGAAGCAGATTCTGCACATCGTTCTGAAGCGTTAACTCGTTGCCGTACCTCTGAAGAATGTCGTCCAGGTAGGCCACGTTACCGCAGACGAATGAGCTCGGAAATATATCATCACCGAGTTCATTACCCGAGTGAAAGCCCAGGGTGCTAGGTTCAATCCGAAGCACATCGCTCGGAATTGATACACCACTCCTAGGACTGCGAAGCGTAGATACTTTCTGAATGTCGGATGTACCATGACATGAAAGTACGCATCTTTGAGATCTATGCTCGTAGCATAATCGTTCACCCGAATACTCGCTCTGACCGATCGAATCGTCTCCATATAGAACTTTGGAGCGACGATCAGCTTGTTTATCCAGCTCAAATCTATGACTGGACGGAACGAGCCGTCTGGTTTCGGAACCAGAAACAGATGGCTGTAGAATCCCGGTGTTTCCTGGTCTTCTACGACCTCTACCGCATTCTTCATTAAAAGAGACTGCACCTCCGATAACAGAGCGTCTCTTTTCTGCGGATTTGACGGATGTTGAGTCCATTTTGGACTTCGAGTTAAAGGAGGCTTTCGTTTGAAGGATATTCTTAGACCTTCCGAAATCACCCCTCTCACCCAAGGGTCATCCGTAATCGACGCCCACTCTTCTAAAAAACTCGACAACATTCCACCAACCGGAACACGATAGAGGTTGATACCATCACCTCCTGGACCTGCGAGGCCTGCGGGAGGAGAAACCACGTCCTCCACGACCCGCACCTCATCCCGTCGACCTCGGGCGTCCGACCGGTTGTGCCGGCCCGAAGGACGGCCCGCACGTGTGTCGCTGCCTTGACGGTCTCTTGAATAAGACCAAGAGGACGCACCGGAACCTCTATAGGAACCTCTCTTGGGCGCATTAGTCCCAGAAGTGCCTGTCTTACTCTTTTCTGCCGTATCCGACTTTTTGGAAGCGGATTTAAACAGCAGAGAATCTGAAGCTTTCTTAGTAATTTTATCGTAGATTGCAGAAAGCTTGCCGTCGAAGAGAAGCTCTCCGGAGACCGAAGCGACTCTGAGAGAGTTATTCACCTTACTATCCACGCGTGTGGATGTAGCTAGGGCTGCGTCACGTCTAACCAACTCCAGGTTTGCCACTGAAAGGGCGGAGTTATACGTGGAATAAGCCACTGCCCTTGAAAGAAGTCTTAAAGAGGATTGAATATCCTGGAATTCTTTCCCTTGTAGACGTAGTGACAACGCCTTAGTAAGGTGGTCTGCGTAAGATAAAGCGTCTAAACTGGCCCTGTTAGACGTAATTGTCGTATCCAACACTGCGGTTGGAATGGACGTTGACGACGGTAATGACAATTCTAAGTCTTCCGCCTCGTCGTCAAGACGCAGAGGAACTCTCGGAACACCCTGTCCTGCCATATCAAATTTATTCCTTGAATTAATGAAAGGCAGGTTAAGAGCATTGGCGGACAAGAAACCAGCTTTGCCTGTTTTGGAAGCAAGCTTGAAGATAGCGTCGTTCAATAATTCAAATGTTCTTGTGACATTATTGGACTGAGACGGAAACTCAGGGACGATGTCTCTGAACCGCTCGAAGAAATTAGTGTCCAATGACGCTATCTGTCTCTTATCCGGTACCGCAGCAGTCTGGCCCGACGGAACAACTCGAGGAAGGAAGTGCCGGATGAAATCCACGGCAGCTTTATGTTGTTCCGAAAGGGATAGCTCCAAGTCATCGGTATCCCTTTCGCCATCCGGTCGGACCTCACGATGCTCCCGGTCATCCGCACCCGATGCTTCGGCGGAGCGTACCGACCCAGCGCCGTCGGATAATTCCCGATCCGACACCGATTCTGTCGGTTGCTGGGATGCTGCGATAATTTGTGCTATCTGAGCTAGGACGTCCGTCGTCGAGGCCTGCGGAGTAGCGGTCTTTTGCTGCTTAGCCGCGGGAAGCTCCGCATCAACTGACTCCCGCATACTCTTCCGATGCAAACGTCCGGAGTCTACCGGCCTCGTGTCCCTGGCTACCGGATGGCGTGACCTGGTCGCCGATGAATCCCTGATCGGCGAAGCTGGTAGAATATCCGCGGTCACATAGCCAAGGTGCGGTCGAGTGCGCTGCTGAGAGGATGAGGAAGCCTGAGCAGTCTCAGCGGACTGCCTATACAACGGAGCGTCCCGAGCGACGGACGTGTGCTCCGCTTGCGACACATTTTGTACCACAACATCTGGTCCCAGATATTGTTGTACGAGAGAGGGGCCCGGCTGGACCTGGACGAGCTAGGAACCGAACTAGAAGGCTTCCTCCGATCTCTCCTTATATCCGCCGTCACTGGGTGTGCACCTTGTATGTTTATAGTGCTCGCATCACCCAAAACTCCTTCCTGGACCGCAACGGACGAACCCGGCTGCCCGGTGAATGGACGCTACACCGGGCGAGCTAGCGGACGACAGCGCCGTCGATCCTACTAGGGACCTCTTAGGCAACTGTCGTATCTCCATGAGCACTTTTGCCGCTAGCTCTGCATTCAATTGTGACGACGGAAGCGCACTTTTGGAGGATAACATGGAAACATCACCCTGTTCTTGTTCCTCTGAAATAGAAACTGATAGACTAGAGTGACCCTGTGGAGAAAGGGCCGGCATGGTCCTTTCCCCGCTAACAATATATCGTGACAAACGTTTCCAATGTTTATCATCCCAAAAATTACATATTGAACAGGAGTTAGTGCGAGTACACTGACTACAATTAATACAATGATCATGAAAGTCAGAGGAAGATTTCTTCCTATTACAATTTGAACAATATCTTTTCATTGTGAAAAGACAACAACAAGTCCTAGTACTCGCACAAACCCCTAAAAGCAAAGATACATAATAACATGATCCATTAATATTGAAAAAACAATAGAAATCAAAAATAATTTTTGAAAAATATTTTTTCAGCGAAGCCCAAGTTTCTGAAAAGTAACGTTGAGCCCCAAGGGATCCCAAGGCTAAGTGTGGACAAAAAATTTAAAATTATTTTAAATAATTAATGCAACACTTACGGAAAATAATAATGTATCTTATGATGAGATAAACTACTCCAAAGGCAAAAAGCCCCCCTCAAAAGAGACTGTTGCCAATGTAAACAAAAAGTGTATAAATACTAGAAAACATGACTCCAGGCACTGACAATCCTGGCCCGAAATCAATTATCAAAATATACACTATCTGATGCAAAACAGAGACTTCCAGGGAAGAATCTGCAGAACATCAGATGGTAGATGCAGAACACAACATCTAAACACCCATGGGTGAAAACGTAAACATGGGGAAAATAACAGAAATCATTCTGTTACCAAGCTAATTCTCACAAGAAATTTTAGTAGTAATCTTACTTAAAAATATGCCAAAAGCATGGGAGAATAGCAAGGGGGTACTTACAGGACAAGGGGAGAGGAAACACTGAATAAGCAGTGCAACTTCATAGAAAGAATGACAACAACAGGCCCATGCCTCGAAAATAGGCAACTTAACATAATTTCACTAGAAAATTTTAAGTTATAGCCCTGAATATTTTCTGTCACTCCTTTTTCCTCTCCTCCTTCTATATCCTCCTTAGAATCACCATTTCTCCAATATTTATGTGTCTGGCATCATTTAAACTGAGATTTACAAGCACAAAGATCAGTCAGATGTTAACTGATGAAGGGCCAAACAAAGAATGATAATTGGCGCCAATTTCGGAACGTCCTTGACACTGCGCATGCGCAGTAAGGGAAAAGTATGGAGGACCTTCAGGACATGATTTCTTTGGTTTTAGATGCAAATTTTGGGGATTGGGGGGCAAAATTTGTGTTTGGCCCTAGTATTTTAAGAGTTAGCACCAGCTATGTCTGGGTCATTGGTACAGTATAAAAATATAATTTACACAAAAAAAATTTTGACAAGAGCCCAAGTCCCCAAAGGGAACGATGAACCCAAATGTATCCCGATAGAGCCTAAGTGTGGACAAAAATTATTTTCTATCCAAAAAATTAATTGCTACACTACCGGAATATTTAATGTATCTTACAACAGTCCTACCAAAAGAATAAATAGGAAACTACAAATATAAATAGAGAGTTGTCAATGTAAACAACGTCAGAATGAAAACCGAAAACAAGACCCCAGGCAACACGGCCCGAAGTCAGTAACAGATTTCGAACTATCCGATGTAAAGCAAGATCTTCATCAGAAGAAAAAACGATACATCGGATGTATGTTGCATGACCAAAATGCCTAAACACCCCTAGGGTGATGACGTAACCATGGGGATATACAGAATAAACATTCTGTGTAACACGTTAAACTCCCATGAAATTTATAAAAAATGAAAGTGTCAATGACACTGTAGCTCAACTTGTCAAGACAAAGACATGCACATGTATAGTATGTGACACAGCAATGACAAACATCTAGGTAATGACCTGATAACAAAGGTACATATAAAGTATTGTAATGGTCTGTACATAAATACTGACCGTTGCCTGTAACAAATGTATAGGTAAAGTATTGTAAAGGTGGGTGACAGTCAGATGCTAAACTAGAAAAGAAAACTTTGAGTCCCAGAGTGGGTCTGACTGAACCCCAAAATATTTGTTCTCATAGCACAGTGATAACAAAGGCACCCCAAAACACACTTGTTCCTGTCCCAAGGTGAAAACAAAGGTACCCAAGAAGTTTTGTGAAGATCAATTCATAAATACGAGCTGTATAGAACTTGTGACAAAAAACTGATTGGACCTAATTTTGGTACAAAATGGCCACTGGCAGCCATCTTGAATTTTGGACCGTACCCAGAAACACTCATTCTCGTCCCAAGGTGATAACAAAGGTACCCAAGAAGTTTTGTGAAGATCGGTTCATAAATACAGCCTCTACCCTGAGCCGTATTGACATGTGTGCTCACATTGTGCAAGTAGCACTGAATAAGTCAAAGTTCATCTAATTTCCATAATTTCTGCACGAAAAAAAACCCCTTAGAATATGTGATGTATTCCATGTTACTAAACATTCATACAAAAATTTATTCAAATCAGAACTTTCATACAGAAGTTCTGTACAAAAGACTGATTGCACTAATTTTGGTACAAAATGGCTGCTGGTGGCCATCTTGAATTTCGGACCACACCCAAAAACACTCGCTCTCATCCCACGGTGATAACAAAGGTACCCAACAAGGTTCGTAAAGATTGGTACATAAATATGGCCTCTAGTCTGAGCTGTATAGAAGTTGTGTACAAAAAACTGATTAGACCTAATTTTGGTACAAAATGGCCACTGGCAGCCATCTTGAATTTTAGACCGCACCCAGAAACACTCATTCTCATCCCAAGGTGATAACAAAGGTACCCAAGACATTTCGTGAAGATCAGTTCATAAATACAGACTCAAGTCTGAGCCGTATTGACATGTGTACTTAATGTGTGTAAGTCGCACTGAAATATCAAAGTTCATCTAATTTGCATAATTTCTGCACGAGAAAAAAACCCGTATTATATGTGATGTATCCCATGGTACTAAACATTCACACAAAAAATTATTCAAATTAGCGCTTTCATATGGAAGTTCTGTGCAAAAATCTGATTGCACCTAATTTTGTACAAAATGGCTGCCATCGGCCATCTTGAATTTCAGACCGGACCCAAAAACACTCGTTCTCGTCCCACGATGATACCAAAGGTACCCAAGAAGTTTCGTAAAGATCGGTTCATAAATACGGCCTCTAGCCCGAGCCGTATTGGCATTTGCACTTACAGTGCTGAAATTAACACCAAAAAACATCAAAATTAGTCTAATTTGCACAATTTACGCACGAGAAAAAAACCTGTATTATATGTGATGTACCCCATGGTACTAAACATTCATACAAAAAATTATTCAAATCAGAGCTTTCATATGGAAGTTCTGTACAAAAAACAGATTTCTGCATCATCGGTACAAAATGGCGGCTGGCAGCCATCTTGAATTTCGGACCGCACCCCAAAACACTCGTTCTCGTCCCACGGTCATAACAAAGGTACCCAAGAAGTTTCGTAAAGATCGGTTCATAAATACGACCTCTAGCCCGAGCCATAGCCAATTGTTGACATACGGACAGACGGACGGACAGACGGACGGATGGACGGACAGACAGACGACGGGCCATGACAATAGCTCAAAAGTTGAGCTAAAAATTCAATAAAACAAGCAAAAAAGCTTGGAAGTTTAACTGGGGGGGGGGGGGGGGGGGGCTTCAAGGAAGGATAGGGAAGGAACACTTAACAAACAGGGTAAAAATCATTAGCAAGAATGAGGACGTCAGGCCCATGTCCCGAAAATGGGGAACATGAAATAATTTTTATAAAAATTATAAAGTTATAGTCCTGAACATTTCCAACCACCATTTCTTCCTTCCTTCATCCAGTTGTGTCCTTGGATCCACCAAATTAACCATTGATTTGTGTCTGGCATCATTAAAACTGAGATTTAAAAGCACAGATGTCAGTTTGCTGTTATCTGACTGAGGGACAAACAAAGAATGATGTTGGCGCCAATTCTGGTCACTTCCTGGAGTCTGTGCATGTGCGGAGAGTAAATGTATGAAGGGCCAGATAGGACTTTTAATTTTCGGTTTTGCATGCAAATTTTGGGGATTGGGGGGGGGGGGGCAAAATTTGTGTTTGGCCCTGGATATTTTTGAGTTAGCACCAGGTAAGTCTGGGCCATTGGGTTATAGTACAAAAATAATAATTTTGGTAAACTTTTGTTACCAGTTGGTTATGGAAAACTGTATTTATGACAAATTCATTCAAATTTCAGGTCATTCACTCATTTGGGCCAGGAGATATTGGTCAATGAAAATTTGGGCGTTTTGGGGCATTTTGAGCCTCCCAGTAGGAGGTGCCAATGCGAACAGACCTACAACTCATATGTGTCTATGCCTGAGAAAAAACTTAGAAAAATCTACAAGAGAGTCTTCGAGAAATCTTCTTTCCCAAAGTGTTGGAAGAAGAAAAAAAAACGAATAATTTTTTTCGAGAAGAATAACAAATGTCTTTTCCTTTCAGGAAATAGTGAAGAGGTCAATACCTTGAAAACTACATCAGAACATGGAGTGCTTGACTCTTAACCCGCTGAGTAATGTTAAAATATTTTTCATCAAATCTAGTCATGGCTGTTCCACAGCAGCCATGACAAGATTTGATTAAATATTCATAAAAATTGGACTTAAGAAATTATTGATCAAGAAGTCTGTGCAATTTACAGGGAACAATTTGGTTAAATACCCTCTATTTTTTTTTTTTCGAATGGTAAGAGATTTCCTGTCCTGGGAGGGATTGCCGCCAGCAGCATGTAAGGAGTACATGGCAGGTCAACTGATAGGCTACACAACTTTAGGTTTTTCAGTTGTCAATATATGCATTATGTGACTTTTTGAATATACACAACTTTTAACTTTTAAGATATTTTTGCTACACTTCGACAGTTTACATCCTCGGACTTTGCAGTTGTTTCTAAGCAAGTCTTGGCTGCCAATACAGAATTAGACCTTTATAGTTAAAACATCAAGTGACTTGGACACAATGAAGAATAAAACTGAAATTTCATACTTCAGAATTAATATTCTAACATTCCAAGAATGTTAGCTTGCTTTTCAAAGGCTCAACAAAATAACCGCCAGGTTTCTAAGCAAGTCTTGGCTGCCAATACAGAATTAGACCTTCATAGTTAAAACATCAAGTGACTTGCACACAATGAAGAATAAAACTGAAATTTCATACTTCAGAATTAATATTCTGAAATTCCAAGAATTTTAGCTTGATTTTCAAAGGGTCAGCAAAATAACCGCCAGGTTTTCCTAGGCTTGATTTTAAAACCAAAAGTTAAAAAATTTATAGTAATTTATATATTTTTTATACTTACCAATGACCCAGACTTAGCTGGTGCTAACTCTAACAAAACCAGGGCCAAACACAAATTTTGCCCCCCAATCCCCAAAATTTGCATCCAAAACAAAAAGAAATCATGTTCTATAGGACCTCCATACTATGCCCCCACTGCGCATGCGCAGTGTCAAGGACGTCCCGAAATTTGCGCCAATTATCATTCTTACTGGCAGTGCCTGGTCAGCGCTACGTACTCAGCGGGGAGGCAAGAGTTCCCAACTCCTGGGAGGGCCATCCCCGTCTGGGTCATTGGTAAGTATAAAAAATATATAAATTACTATAAATTTTTTAACATTTTTATACTGTACCAATGACCCAGACTTAGCTGAATAGTAAAAAGGCTGGAGGGCCTAGGACATAGAGGAAAATCCAATAAGCTCAACTATATAATAAAGAGGTAACCCCTTAAGGAGAAAAGGAGTATTAGGCTTTACATGTATCTTTCTTATTTAATATTAAATTAGAAAGATACAATACCCTTCATAATTGAGCACAATAATATTCATGTTCTCTATTAACATCCAGTATAACCCTTATACTAATTATTTTTAAAGTAAGCCAATAAATAAAGTAGTCCAGAGAATTGAGACTCTTTATAGTCATTTAAAAGTGTCCGAGTATTGTATATTAAAGCCCGTTTGACACTTGACATATACAAATGCTTCACACCGAGCTACACTTTAAAAATAAGACATGAATGAATTTTAACATTAATATTACACTTTAAAACCATCCCGGAAGCGACTCAGAAATACTGACTTGGAGGAGGCATTCCCTTGCTTTTCACTATAAAGCAGGTGACCTAAGGGAACACCTCCCCCCCCCCCCCCCTTCCCCTTGCCCTGGGTCAAATAGCCCAGAGCGAAGAGGGCAGCCGGACGGAGTCACTGCCGGAACAGAAAGCCTGCATAACTATAGTTGCAACTGTTTAGTGGACGACATTCTGAGCAACAGATAACGGACCTAAACAATGCAGGTCTCCAGAAATGGACTCAATATTTCTGAGATAAAAATTTGTGAATGTGGATGGCTGAGACCAATAAGCAGCCTTCATTAAATCTGTAATAGCAACACTATTTGCGTAAGCCCAAGATGTAGAAAGAGCTCTTACTTCATGAGCCGAAATTTTAAGCACAGACTGCTGAATTGAAGATAAATTTTCATAAGCAGTACGAATAGTTAATTGAATCCATCTAGCAATAGAATGGACCGAAATGTCCTTTCTATTAGGCATCAGAGACAGAAAGAAACGTTTTCGTCCCTTTCTGATAAACTGAGATCTTTGTCTATAAATACGTAAAGCTCTAACAGGACAGAGTAAAGGCCTACACCCGTCTGAAGACGGCAGAGCCTTAATAACAATAGGTTCCGGATATTTATTAGGAGCCTGATTCTTAGCTAAAAAACCCACATTAGTAGTGAAGGTGATAGTGTTCCCGACACTACGATAGTGAGAATCGTCCACCGATAGTGCATGAAGCTCACTGACTCTTCTAGCAGAAGAGAAAGCTAAAAGAAAAGCTGTCTTATAAGACAAGAATTTGAAATCTACTGTCCCAAGAGGCTCAAATGGCTTTTCCTTCAGTTTAAGAAGAACCCAAGCTAAATTCCACTTAGGAATTAATCTAAGAGTTCTGGGTCTATTTATCGAGAAGTTTCTAACTAACTTAGATAAAGAGACATTAGATCCAATTTGTAAACTATCGTGGTGGGCATAGGTATCAGATAACATAGACCTTTAACCCTTAATAGTAACATGCTGCAGTTTGATCTCGTCAAACAAGTATACTAGAAAGTTTGCAATGTCTGGTATGGAGGGATCAAAAATATCCACAGAATGATCCCTACACCAACGACGAAAAACCTTCCACTTAGCCGCATAGTTTAGCGAAGAGGAGGTCCTCCTACAGTTAGAAATCGCGTCCACTGCTCGTCCTGTAAAATGCTTGCTGTGCAAGAAGGACCGCACAACGGAAAAATGTGAAGGTTGAGACCTTGCGGGTTGTGAAGAAGTTGACGCGGTTTCCCCTGCGAAAGAAGATCCTCCCGTGGAGGAAGCTTTCGCGGTAGGTCCCACAGCAGACACCTGAGTAGATTTATCCACGATCTCTGTGGAGACAGAGATGCTACCAACAGAATCTTGCATTGAGATTGTTTTATCTTTAGCAATACTTGCTGCATTAACGGCGCTGGAGGATACGCATATCCTATCATTCCGTCCCATGAGATCGATAGAGCGTCTACTGCAAATGCTCTTGGATCCGGACATGGAGACACATACGTCTGCAACTGATTGTTGAGATGTGTCGCAAATAAGTCTATCATTGGCCGTTCCCATTGGTAGCAAATCTGATTGAATACCTGTTTGTTGAGAGTCCACTCCGATGGCAACAAGCGACCCTTCCGTGAAAGGGAGTCTGCTAGTACATTCAGATGACCCGGTATATGACGGACCGAAAGTATAACTCGATGTTCTAGAGCAAACAGAAGGATTCTTTCCGTTAAATTGAATAACGGAACGGAATGAGTGCCTCCCTGGTTCCTGATATACACCACTACTGTCGTATTGTCGGACAGAATTTGGACATGAGCTTTCTGAATAATGTCCATCCACTGACGTAACACAAGCCAAATTGACATCATTTCCTTGATGTTTATGTGCTTGCTTAGGAACTGTGGAACCCAAAGACCCTGGCACCTCGAATCCGTTGGGATCAATGATGCACCCCAACCTGTTTGACTGGCATCCGTCATAATCGTAAAACTCGGATCCGGCAACTGCAGCGGAACTCCCTGAGTCAACCACTGAATGTTTGCCCAAGTCTGAATCTCTTGTTTCACTTGATCTGACAAGAGAACGTCTATGTCGAGCGAATGAATCTTCACACTCCAATTCTGAGTCAAGAAAATTTGGAGAGGACGAGTGCGTAACCGCCCCATCGGAATGAGATCTGCAGCGGCTCCGCACAGACCTATCAGTCTCATGAACTCCCTCGCTGTGACTTTGTCTGCATGAAGACAATAGCGAGCGTAACAACTGACTAATTTCGCTCTGGTTAACGGCAGACGAACGAGATTGTTGTGCGTCTCGAAGCTCATTCCCAGATGAGTGAATGACTTGGACAGCACCAGATCCGACTTCTCCTCGTTTATAACAAAACCGAGACGTCGGAGCAATAGAAGCAGATTCTGCACATCGTTCTGAAGCGTTAACTCGTTGCCGTACCTCTGAAGAATGTCGTCCAGGTAGGCCACGTTACTGCAGACGAATGAGCTCGGAAATATACCATCACCGAGTTCATTACCCGAGTGAAAGCCCAGGGTGCTAGGTTCAATCCGAAGCACATCGCTTGGAATTGATACACCACTCCTAGGACTGCGAAGCGTAGATACTTTCTGAATGTCGGATGTACCATGACATGAAAGTACGCATCTTTGAGATCTATGCTCGTAGCATAATCGTTCACCCGAATACTCGCTCTGACCGATCGAATCGTCTCCATATAGAACTTTGGAGCGACGATCAGCTTGTTTATCCAGCTCAAATCTATGACTGGACGGAACGAGCCGTCTGGTTTCGGAACCAGAAACAGATGGCTGTAGAATCCCGGTGTTTCCTGGTCTTCTACGACCTCTACCGCATTCTTCATTAAAAGAGACTGCACCTCCGATAACAGAGCGTCTCTTTTCTGCGGATTTGACGGATGTTGAGTCCATTTTGGACTTCGAGTTAAAGGAGGCTTTCGTTTGAAGGATATTCTTAGACCTTCCGAAATCACCCCTCTCACCCAAAGGTCATCCGTAATCGACGCCCACTCTTCTAAAAAACTCGACAACATTCCACCAACCGGAACACGATAGAGGTTGATACCATCACCTCCTGGACCTGCGAGGCCTGCGGGAGGAGAAACCACGTCCTCCACGACCCGCACCTCATCCCGTCGACCTCGGGCGTCCGACCGGTTGTGCCGGCCCGAAGGACGGCCCGCACGTGTGTCGCTGCCTTGACGGTCTCTTGAATAAGACCAAGAGGACGCACCGGAACCTCTATAGGAACCTCTCTTGGGCGCATTAGTCCCAGAAGTGCCTGTCTTACTCTTTTCTGCCGTATCCGACTTTTTGGAAGCGGATTTAAACAGCAGAGAATCTGAAGCTTTCTTAGTAATTTTATCGTAGATTGCAGAAAGCTTGCCGTCGAAGAGAAGCTCTCCGGAGACCGAAGCGACTCTGAGAGAGTTATTCACCTTACTATCCACGCGTGTGGATGTAGCTAGGGCTGCGTCACGTCTAACCAACTCCAGGTTTGCCACTGAAAGGGCGGAGTTATACGTGGAATAAGCCACTGCCCTTGAAAGAAGTCTTAAAGAGGATTGAATATCCTGGAATTCTTTCCCTTGTAGACGTAGTGACAACGCCTTAGTAAGGTGGTCTGCGTAAGATAAAGCGTCTAAACTGGCCCTGTTAGACGTAATTGTCATATCCAACACTGCGGTTGGAATGGACGTTGACGACGGTAATGACAATTCTAAGTCTTCCGCCTCGTCGTCAAGACGCAGAGGAACTCTCGGAACACCCTGTCCTGCCATATCAAATTTATTCCTTGAATTAATGAAAGGCAGGTTAAGAGCATTGGCGGACAAGAAACCAGCTTTGCCTGTTTTGGAAGCAAGCTTGAAGATAGCGTCGTTCAATAATTCAAATGTTCTTGTGACATTATTGGACTGAGACGGAAACTCAGGGACGATGTCTCTGAACCGCTCGAAGAAATTAGTGTCCAATGACGCTATCAGTCTCTTATCCGGTACCGCAGCAGTCTGGCCCGACGGAACAACTCGAGGAAGGAAGTGCCGGATGAAATCCACGGCAGCTTTATGTTGTTCCGAAAGGGATAGCTCCAAGTCATCGGTATCCCTTTCGCCATCCGGTCGGACCTCACGATGCTCCCGGTCGTCCGCACCCGATGCTTCGGCGGAGCGTACCGACCCAGCGCCGTCGGATAATTCCCGATCCGACACCGATTCTGTCGGTTGCTGGGATGCTGCGATAATTTGTGCTATCTGAGCTAGGACGTCCGTCGTCGAGGCCTGCGGAGTAGCGGTCTTTTGCTGCTTAGCCGCGGGAAGCTCCGCATCAACTGACTCCCGCATACTCTTCCGATGCAAACGTCCGGAGTCTACCGGCCTCGTGTCCCTGGCTACCGGATGGCGTGACCTGGTCGCCGATGAATCCCTGATCGGCGAAGCTGGTAGAATATCCGCGGTCACATAGCCAAGGTGCGGTCGAGTGTGCTGCTGAGAGGATGAGGAAGCCTGAGCAGTCTCAGCGGACTGCCTATACAACGGAGCGTCCCGAGCGACGGACGTGTGCTCCGCTTGCGACACATTTTGTACCACAACATCTGGTCCCAGATATTGTTGTACGAGAGAGGGGCCCGGCTGGACCTGGACGAGCTAGGAACCGAACTAGAAGGCTTCCTCCGATCTCTCCTTATATCCGCCGTCACTGGGTGTGCACCTTGTATGTTTATAGTGCTCGCATCACCCAAAACTCCTTCCTGGACCGCAACGGACGAACCCGGCTGCCCGGTGAATGGACGCTACACCGGGCGAGCTAGCGGACGACAGCGCCGTCGATCCTACTAGGGACCTCTTAGGCAACTGTCGTATCTCCATGAGCACTTTTGCCGCTAGCTCTGCATTCAATTGTGACGACGGAAGCGCACTTTTGGAGGATAACATGGAAACATCACCCTGTTCTTGTTCCTCTGAAATAGAAACTGATAGACTAGAGTGACCCTGTGGAGAAAGGGCCGGCATGGTCCTTTCCCCGCTAACAATATATCGTGACAAACGTTTCCAATGTTTATCATCCCAAAAATTACATATTGAACAGGAGTTAGTGCGAGTACACTGACTACAATTAATACAATGATCATGAAAGTCAGAGGAAGATTTCTTCCTATTACAATTTGAACAATATCTTTTCATTGTGAAAAGACAACAACAAGTCCTAGTACTCGCACAAACCCCTAAAAGCAAAGATACATAATAACATGATCCATTAATATTGAAAAAACAATAGAAATCAAAAATAATTTTTGAAAAATATTTTTTCAGCGAAGCCCAAGTTTCTGAAAAGTAACGTTGAGCCCCAATGGATCCCAAGGCTAAGTGTGGACAAAAAATTTAAAATTATTTTAAATAATTAATGCAACACTTACGGAAAATAATAATGTATCTTATGATGAGATAAACTACTCCAAAGGCAAAAAGCCCCCCTCAAAAGAGACTGTTGCCAATGTAAACAAAAAGTGTATAAATACTAGAAAACATGACTCCAGGCACTGACAATCCTGGCCCGAAATCAATTATCAAAATATACACTATCTGATGCAAAACAGAGACTTCCAGGGAAGAATCTGCAGAACATCAGATGGTAGATGCAGAACACAACATCTAAACACCCATGGGTGAAAACGTAAACATGGGGAAAATAACAGAAATCATTCTGTTACCAAGCTAATTCTCACAAGAAATTTTAGTAGTAATCTTACTTAAAAATATGCCAAAAGCATGGGAGAATAGCAAGGGGGTACTTACAGGACAAGGGGAGAGGAAACACTGAATAAGCAGTGCAACTTCATAGAAAGAATGACAACAACAGGCCCATGCCTCGAAAATAGGCAACTTAACATAATTTCACTAGAAAATTTTAAGTTATAGCCCTGAATATTTTCTGTCACTCCTTTTTCCTCTCCTCCTTCTATATCCTCCTTAGAATCACCATTTCTCCAATATTTATGTGTCTGGCATCATTTAAACTGAGATTTACAAGCACAAAGATCAGTCAGATGTTAACTGATGAAGGGCCAAACAAAGAATGATAATTGGCGCCAATTTCGGAACGTCCTTGACACTGCGCATGCGCAGTAAGGGCAAAGTATGGAGGACCTTCAGGACATGATTTCTTTGGTTTTAGATGCAAATTTTGGGGATTGGGGGGCAAAATTTGTGTTTGGCCCTAGTATTTTAAGAGTTAGCACCAGCTATGTCTGGGTCATTGGTACAGTATAAAAATATAATTTACACAAAAAAAATTTTGACAAGAGCCCAAGTCCCCAAAGGGAACGATGAACCCAAATGTATCCCGATAGAGCCTAAGTGTGGACAAAAATTATTTACTATCCAAAAAATTAATTGCTACACTACCGGAATATTTAATGTATCTTACAACAGTCCTACCAAAAGAATAAATAGGAAACTACAAATATAAATAGAGAGTTGTCAATGTAAACAACGTCAGAATGAAAACCGAAAACAAGACCCCAGGCAACACGGCCCGAAGTCAGTAACAGATTTCGAACTATCCGATGTAAAGCAAGATCTTCATCAGAAGAAAAAACGATACATCGGATGTATGTTGCATGACCAAAATGCCTAAACACCCCTAGGGTGATGACGTAACCATGGGGATATACAGAATAAACATTCTGTGTAACACGTTAAACTCCCATGAAATTTATAAAAAATGAAAGTGTCAATGACACTGTAGCTCAACTTGTCAAGACAAAGACATGCACATGTATAGTATGTGACACAGCAATGACAAACATCTAGGTAATGACCTGATAACAAAGGTACATATAAAGTATTGTAATGGTCTGTACATAAATACTGACCGTTGCCTGTAACAAATGTATAGGTAAAGTATTGTAAAGGTGGGTGACAGTCAGATGCTAAACTAGAAAAGAAAACTTTGAGTCCCAGAGTGGGTCTGACTGAACCCCAAAATATTTGTTCTCATAGCACAGTGATAACAAAGGCACCCCAAAACACACTTGTTCCTGTCCCAAGGTGAAAACAAAGGTACCCAAGAAGTTTTGTGAAGATCAATTCATAAATACGAGCTGTATAGAACTTGTGACAAAAAACTGATTGGACCTAATTTTGGTACAAAATGGCCACTGGCAGCCATCTTGAATTTTGGACCGTACCCAGAAACACTCATTCTCGTCCCAAGGTGATAACAAAGGTACCCAAGAAGTTTTGTGAAGATCGGTTCATAAATACAGCCTCTACCCTGAGCCGTATTGACATGTGTGCTCACATTGTGCAAGTAGCACTGAATAAGTCAAAGTTCATCTAATTTCCATAATTTCTGCACGAAAAAAAACCCCTTAGAATATGTGATGTATTCCATGTTACTAAACATTCATACAAAAATTTATTCAAATCAGAACTTTCATACAGAAGTTCTGTACAAAAGACTGATTGCACTAATTTTGGTACAAAATGGCTGCTGGTGGCCATCTTGAATTTCGGACCACACCCAAAAACACTCGCTCTCATCCCACGGTGATAACAAAGGTACCCAACAAGGTTCGTAAAGATTGGTACATAAATATGGCCTCTAGTCTAAGCTGTATAGAAGTTGTGTACAAAAAACTGATTAGACCTAATTTTGGTACAAAATGGCCACTGGCAGCCATCTTGAATTTTAGACCGCACCCAGAAACACTCATTCTCGTCCCAAGGTGATAACAAAGGTACCCAAGACATTTCGTGAAGATCAGTTCATAAATACAGACTCAAGTCTGAGCCGTATTGACATGTGTACTTAATGTGTGTAAGTCGCACTGAAATATCAAAGTTCATCTAATTTGCATAATTTCTGCACGAGAAAAAAACCCGTATTATATGTGATGTATCCCATGGTACTAAACATTCACACAAAAAATTATTCAAATTAGCGCTTTCATATGGAAGTTCTGTGCAAAAATCTGATTGCACCTAATTTTGTACAAAATGGCTGCCATCGGCCATCTTGAATTTCAGACCGGACCCAAAAACACTCGTTCTCGTCCCACGGTGATACCAAAGGTACCCAAGAAGTTTCGTAAAGATCGGTTCATAAATACGGCCTCTAGCCCAAGCCGTATTGGCATTTGCACTTACAGTGCTGAAATTAACACCAAAAAACATCAAAATTAGTCTAATTTGCACAATTTACGCACGAGAAAAAAACCTGTATTATATGTGATGTACCCCATGGTACTAAACATTCATACAAAAAATTATTCAAATCAGAGCTTTCATATGGAAGTTCTGTACAAAAAACAGATTTCTGCATCATCGGTACAAAATGGCGGCTGGCAGCCATCTTGAATTTCGGACCGCACCCCAAAACACTCGTTCTCGTCCCACGGTCATAACAAAGGTACCCAAGAAGTTTCGTAAAGATCGGTTCATAAATACGACCTCTAGCCCGAGCCATAGCCAATTGTTGACGTACGGACAGACGGACGGACAGACGGACGGATGGACGGACAGACGGACGACGGGCCATGACAATAGCTCAAAAGTTGAGCTAAAAATTCAATAAAACAAGCAAAAAAGCTTGGAAGTTTAACTGGGGGGGGAGGGGGGGGGGGGCTTCAAGGAAGGATAGGGAAGGAACACTTAACAAACAGGGTAAAAATCATTAGCAAGAATGAGGACGTCAGGCCCATGTCCCGAAAATGGGGAACATGAAATAATTTTTATAAAAATTATAAAGTTATAGCCCTGAACATTTCCAACCACCATTTCTTCCTTCCTTCATCCAGTTGTGTCCTTGGATCCACCAAATTAACCATTGATTTGTGTCTGGCATCATTAAAACTGAGATTTAAAAGCACAGATGTCAGTTTGCTGTTATCTGACTGAGGGACAAACAAAGAATGATGTTGGCGCCAATTCTGGTCACTTCCTGGAGTCTGTGCATGTGCGGAGAGTAAATGTATGAAGGGCCAGATAGGACTTTTAATTTTCGGTTTTGCATGCAAATTTTGGGGATTGGGGGGGGGGGGGGGGGGCAAAATTTGTGTTTGGCCCTGGATATTTTTGAGTTAGCACCAGGTAAGTCTGGGCCATTGGGTTATAGTACAAAAATAATAATTTTGGTAAACTTTTGTTACCAGTTGGTTATGGAAAACTGTATTTATGACAAATTCATTCAAATTTCAGGTCATTCACTCATTTGGGCCAGGAGATATTGGTCAATGAAAATTTGGGCGTTTTGGGGCATTTTGAGCCTCCCAGTAGGAGGTGCCAATGCGAACAGACCTACAACTCATATGTGTCTATGCCTGAGAAAAAACTTAGAAAAATCTACAAGAGAGTCTTCGAGAAATCTTCTTTCCCAAAGTGTTGGAAGAAGAAAAAAAAACGAATAATTTTTTTCGAGAAGAATAACAAATGTCTTTTCCTTTCAGGAAATAGTGAAGAGGTCAATACCTTGAAAACTACATCAGAACATGGAGTGCTTGACTCTTAACCAGCTGAGTAATGTTAAAATATTTTTCATCAAATCTAGTCATGGCTGTTCCACAGCAGCCATGACAAGATTTGATTAAATATTCATAAAAATTGGACTTAAGAAATTATTGATCAAGAAGTCTGTGCAATTTACAGGGAACAATTTGGTTAAATACCCTCTATTTTTTTTTTTTCGAATGGTAAGAGATTTCCTGTCCTGGGAGGGATTGCCGCCAGCAGCATGTAAGGAGTACATGGCAGGTCAACTGATAGGCTACACAACTTTAGGTTTTTCAGTTGTCAATATATGCATTATGTGACTTTTTGAATATACACAACTTTTAACTTTTAAGATATTTTTGCTACACTTCGACAGTTTACATCCTCGGACTTTGCAGTGTTTCTAAGCAAGTCTTGGCTGCCAATACAGAATTAGACCTTTATAGTTAAAACATCAAGTGACTTGGACACAATGAAGAATAAAACTGAAATTTCATACTTCAGAATTAATATTCTAACATTCCAAGAATGTTAGCTTGCTTTTCAAAGGCTCAGCAAAATAACCGCCAGGTTTCTAAGCAAGTCTTGGCTGCCAATACAGAATTAGACCTTCATAGTTAAAACATCAAGTGACTTGCACACAATGAAGAATAAAACTGAAATTTCATACTTCAGAATTAATATTCTGAAATTCCAAGAATTTTAGCTTGATTTTCAAAGGGTCAGCAAAATAACCGCCAGGTTTTCCTAGGCTTGATTTTAAAACCAAAAGTTAAAAAATTTATAGTAATTTATATATTTTTTATACTTACCAATGACCCAGACTTAGCTGGTGCTAACTCTAACAAAACCAGGGCCAAACACAAATTTTGCCCCCCAATCCCCAAAATTTGCATCCAAAACAAAAAGAAATCATGTTCTATAGGACCTCCATACTATGCCCCCACTGCGCATGCGCAGTGTCAAGGACGTCCCGAAATTGGCGCCAATTATCATTCTTACTGGCAGTGCCTGGTCAGCGCTATGTACTCGGCGGGGAGGCAAGAGTTCCCAACTCCTGGGAGGGCCATCCCCGTCTGGGTCATTGGTAAGTATAAAAAATATATAAATTACTATAAATTTTTTAACATTTTTATACTGTACCAATGACCCAGACTTAGCTGAATAGTAAAAAGGCTGGAGGGCCTAGGACATAGAGGAAAATCCAATAAGCTCAACTATATAATAAAGAGGTAACCCCTTAAGGAGAAAAGGAGTATTAGGCTTTACATGTATCTTTCTTATTTAATATTAAATTAGAAAGATACAATACCCTTCATAATTGAGCACAATAATATTCATGTTCTCTATTAACATCCAGTATAACCCTTATACTAATTATTTTTAAAGTAAGCCAATAAATAAAGTAGTCCAGAGAATTGAGACTCTTTATAGTCATTTAAAAGTGTCCGAGTATTGTATATTAAAGCCCGTTTGACACCTGACATATACAAATGCTTCACACCGAGCTACACTTTAAAAATAAGACATGAATGAATTTTAACATTAATATTACACTTTAAAACCATCCCGGAAGCGACTCAGAAATACTGACTTGGAGGAAGCAGGTGACCTAAGGGAACACCTCCCCCCCCCCCCTTCCCCTTGCCCTGGGTCAAATAGCCCAGAGCGAAGAGGGCAGCCGGACGGAGTCACTGCTGGAACAGAAAGCCTGCATAACTATAGTTGCAACTGTTTAGTGGACGACATTCTGAGCAACAGATAACGGACCTAAACAATGCAGGTCTCCAGAAATGGACTCAATATTTCTGAGATAAAAATTCGTGAATGTGGATGGCTGAGACCAATAAGCAGCCTTCATTAAATCTGTAATAGCAACACTATTAGCATAAGCCCAAGAAGTAGCAAGAGCTCTTACTTCATGAGCGGAAATCTTAAGCACAGACTGCTGAGAAGAAGATAAACTCTCATAAGCAGTACGGATAGTTAATTGAATCCATCTAGCAATAGAATGGACCAAAATGTCCCTTCTATTAGGCATCAAAGACAGAAAGAAACGTTTCCGTCCCTTTCTGATAAACTGAGATCTCTGTTTATAGATACGTAACGCTCTAACAGGACAGAGTAAAGGCCTACGCCCGTCTGAAGACGGAAGAGCCTTAATAACAATAGGTTCCGGATATTTATTAGGAGCCTGATTCTTAGCTAAAAAACCCACATTAGTAGTGAAGGTGATAGTGTTCCCAACACTACGATAGTGAGAATCATCCACCGACAGTGCATGAAGCTCACTGACTCTTCTAGCAGAAGAGAAAGCTAAGAGAAAAGCTGTCTTATAAGATAAGAATTTGAAATCTACTGTCCCAAGAGGTTCAAATGGCTTTTCCTTCAATTTAAGAAGAACCCAAGCTAAATTCCATTTAGGAATTAATCTAAGAGTTCTGGGTCTATTTATCGAGAAGTTTCTAACCAACTTAGATAAAGAGACATTAGATCCAATTTGTAAACTATCATGATGTGCATAGGTATCAGATAACATCATAGGTATCAGATAACATAGACCTATAACCCTTAATAGTAACAGGCTGCAGTTTGATTTCGTCAAACAAGTATACTAGAAAGTTTGCAATGTCTGGTATAGAGGGATCAAAAATATCTACAGAATGATCCCTACACCAACGACGAAAAACCTTCCACTTAGCCGCATAGTTTAGCGAAGAGGAGGTCCTCCTACAGTTAGAAATCGCGTCCACTGCTCGTCCTGTAAAGTGCTTGCCATGCAAGAAGGACCGCACAACGGAAAAACGTGAAGGTTGAGACCTTGCGGGTTGTGATGGAGTTGACGCGATTTCCCCTGCGAAAGAAGATCCTCCCGTGGAGGAAGCTTTCGCGGTAGGTCCCACAACAGACACCTGAGTAGATTTATCCACGGTCTCTGTGGCGACAGAGATGCTACCAACAGAATCTTGCATTGAGATTGTTTTATCTTTAGCAATACTTGTTGAATTAACGGCGCTGGAGGATACGCATATCCTATCATTCCGTCCCAAGGGATCGACAGAGCGTCTACTGCAAATGCTCTCGGATCCGGACACGGAGACACATACGTCTGCAACTGATTGTTGAGATGTGTCGCAAATAAGTCTATCATTGGCCGTTCCCATTGGTAGCAAATCTGATTGAATACTTGTTTGTTGAGAGTCCACTCCGACGGCAACAAGCGACCCTTTCGTGAAAGGGAGTCTGCTAGCACATTCAGACGACCCAGTATGTGACGGACCGAAAGAAGAACCTGATGTTCTAGCGCAAACAGAAGGATTCTTTCCGTTAGATTGAACAACGGAACTGAATGAGTGCCTCCCTGATTCCGTATATACGCCACTACTGTCGTATTGTCGGATAGGATTTGGACATGAGCATTGTGAATAATGTCCATCCAATGACGTAACGCAAGCCAAATTGATATCATTTCTTTGATGTTTATGTGCTTGCACAGGAATTGCGGATCCCAAAGACCCTGGCATCTCGAATCCGTTGGGATCAATGATGCACCCCATCCGTCATAATGGTAAAACTCGGATCCGGCAACTGCAGCGGAACTCCCTGAGTTAACCACTGAATGTTTGCCCAAGTCTGAATCTCTTGTTTCACTTGATCTGACAAGAGAACGTCTACGTCGAGTCAAGAAAATTTGGAGAGGACGCGTGCGTAACCGCCCCATCGGAATGAGATCCGCAGCGGCTCCGCACAGACCTATCAGTCTCATAAATTCTCTCGCTGTGACTTTGTCTGCGTGCAGACAATAGCGAGCGTAACAACTGACTAATTTCGCTCTGGTTAACGGCAGACGAACGAGATTGTTGTGCGTCTCGAAGCTCATTCCCAGATGAGTGAATGACTTGGACGGCACCAGATCCGACTTCTCCTCGTTTACTATAAAACCGAGACGTCGGAGCAATAGAAGTAGATTCTGAACATCGTTCTGAAGCATTAACTCGTTGCCGTACCTCTGAAGAATGTCGTCCAGGTAGGCCGACGTTACCGCAGACGAATGAGCTCGGAAATAGATCATTACCAAGTTCATTACCCAAGTGAAAGCCCAGGGTGCTAGATTCAGTCCGAAGCACATCGCCCGGAATTGATACACCACTCCTAGGACTGCGAAGCATAGATACTTTCTGAATGTCGGATGTACCATGACGTGAAAGTACGCATCTTTGAGATCTATGCTTGTTGAATAATCGTTCACCCGAATACTCGCTCTGATCGACCGAATCGTCTCCATATAAAATTTTGGAGCGACGATCAGCTTGTTTATCCAGCTCAAATCTATGACTGGACGGAACGAGCCGTCTGGTTTCGGAACCAGAAACAGATGGCTGTAGAATCCCGGAGTCTCCTGGTTTTCTACGACCTCTACCGCGTTCTTCATTAAAAGAGACTGCACCTCTGATAACAGAGCGTCTCTTTTCTGCGGATTTGACGGGAGTTGAGTCCACTTTGGACTTCGAGTTAATGAAGGCTTTCGTTTGAAGGATATCTTTAGGCCTTCCGAAGTCACTCCTCTCACCCAAGGGTCATCCGTAATCGACGCCCATTCTTGTGAAAAGCTCGACAACCTTCCGCCAACCGGTACGCGATAGAGGTTTAAGCCATCACCTCCTGGACCTGCGAGGCCTGCGGTAGGAGAAACCACGTCCTCCATGACTTGCACCTCGTCCCGTCGACCTCGGGGCGTCCGACCGGTTGTCCCGGCCCAAAGGACATCCCGAACGAGAGTCGCTACCCTGACGGTCTCTCGAATAAGACCAAGAGGACGCACCGGAACCTCTATAGGAACCTCTCTTGGGCGCATTAGACCCAGAAGTGCCTGTCTTATTCTTGTCTGCTGTATCCGACTTCTTATAAGCAGATTTGAACAACAGAGAATCCGAAGCTTTCTTTGTAATTTTATCATAAATAGCAGAAAGCTTGCCATCAAAGAGAAGTTATCCGGAGACCGAAGCGACTCTAAGAGAGTTCTTCACCTTAGTATCCACGAGTGTGGATGTAGCTAGGGCTGCGTCACGTCTAACCAACTCCAGGTTTGCCACAGAAAGGGCGGAGTTACACGTGGAATAAGCTACTGCCCTTGAAAGAAGTCTTAAAGAGGATTGTATATCCTGAAATTCTTTCCCTTGAAGGCGCAGTGATAACGCCTTAGTAAGGTGATCTGCGTAAGATAAGGCATCTAAATTGGCTCTGTTAGACGAAATAGCTGTTTCCAACACCACGGTTGGAATAGAAGCCGACGACGGTAATGATAGCTCTAAGTCTTCCGCCTCGTCGTCCATACGCAGAGGAACTCTCGGGATACCCTGTCCTGCCGTGTCGAATTTATTCCTTGCAATAATGAAAGGCAGGTTGAGAGTATTGGCGGACAAGAAACATGCTTTCCCCGTCTTGGAAGCAAGTTTAAATATAGCGTCGTTCAATAATTCAAATGTTCTTGCAACATTATTGGACTGCGACGGAAACTCGGGAGCGATGTCCCTGAACTGCTCAAAAAATTCAGATTCCAATGACGCTATAATCCTCTTGTCCGGAACCGCAGCAGTCTGGCCCGATGGAACAACTTGAGGGAGAAAGTGTCGGATGAAGTCCACGGCAGCTTTATGTTGTTCCGAAAGGGATAGCTCCAAATCATCCGTATCCCTTTCACCATCCGGTCGGACCTCATGATGCTCCCGGCGCAGTCTTTCGCTGCTTCGCCGAGGGCAGCTCCGCATCAGATGGCTCCCGCATACTTTTCCTATGCGAACGTCCGGAGTCCATTGGCCTCGTGTCCCTGGCTGCCGGATGGTGTGACCTGGTCGCCGAAGAATCCTTGATCGGCGAAGCTGGTAATATATCGGCGGTCACGCAGCCAAGGTGCGGTCGTGTGCGCTGACGAGAAGAAGAAGCCTTAGCAGTCTCCGCGGACTGCCTATACAACGGAGCGTCCCGAGCGACGGACGTATGCTCCGCTTGCGACACATTTTGTACCACAACATCTGGTCCCAGATGTTGTTGTACGAGAGAGGGCCTCTCTCGCTCGCGGCCCGGCTGGACCTGGACGAGCTAGGAACCGGACTCAAAGGCTTCCTCCGATCTCGCTTACTATCCGCCGTCACTGGGTGTGCACATTGAATGTTTATAGTGCTCGCATCACCCAACATTTCCTCCTGGACCGCATCGGACAAACCCGGCTGCCGAACCATTCGGTGAATGGACGCTACACCGGGCGAGCTAGCGGACGACATTTGTCTAATCTCCATGAGCACTTTTGCCGCTAGCTCTGAATTCATTTGTGACGACGGAAGCGCACTTGCAGAAGATAACATGGAAACATCACCCTGTTCTTGTTCCTCTGAAATAGAAACTGAGAGAGTAGAGTGACCTTGCGGAGAAAGAGCCGGCATAGCCCTTTCTCCAGTAACAACATACCGTGACACACGTTTCCAATGTTTGTCATCCCAATATTGACATATAGAACAGGGATTAGTGCGAGAACACTGACTACAATTAATACAATGATCATGAAAGTCAGAGGAAGATTTCTTCCCATTACAATTTGAACAATATCCTTTCATTGTGAAAAGTCAACAACAAGTCCTAGTTACTCGCACAAACCCCTGACACAAAGATACATAATAACATGATCCATTAATAAATGAAAAAACAATTGCAAATCAAAATAATTTTGAAAAAATATTTTTTCAGCGAAGCCCAAGTTTCTGAAAAGTAACGTTGAGCCCCGATGGATCCGATGGCAAAGTGTGGTCAAAAATTTTTAATTTATATTAAATAATTAATGAGACACTTACGGATAATATAAATGTATCTTATAGTGAGATAAACTACACCAAAGGCCAACAGCCCCCTTCAAAAAAGGCTGTTGCCAATGTAAACAAACAGTGTAAAATACCAGAAAACATGACTCCAGGCACTGAAAAAACTGGCCCGAAATCAGTCATCAAAATTACACTCTATCTGATGCAAGACAGAGACTCCCAGGGGAGAATCTGCAGAACATCAGATGGAAGATGCAGAACACAACGTTTATACACCCATGGGTGAAAACGTAACTATGGGGAAAATAACAGAAAACATTCTGTAACCAAGCAACTCTCCCAAGAGAATTTTAGAAATGAACTTTCTCAAAAATATGCCAAAAGCATGGGAGAATTGCAAGGGGGGACTTGGAAGGCTAGGGGAGAGGAAACACTGAATAAGCAGTGCAACATTTTACCAAGAATGACAACAAGAGGCCCATGCCTCGAAAATAGGCAACTTAACATAATTTCATAAAAATTTTTAAGTACAGCCCTGATTATTTTTTGTCACTTCTTTTTCCTCTCCTCCTTCTATATCCTCCTTAGAATCACCATTTCTCCAAAAATTACGTGTCTGGCATCCTTTAAACTGAGATTTACAAGCACAAAGATCAGTGAGATGTTGACTGATGAAGGGCCAAACAGAGAATAATAATTGGCGCCAATTTCGGGACGTCCTTGACACTGCGCATGCGCAGTGGGGGCGTAGTATGGAGATCCTATAGGACATGATTTCTTTTTGTTTTGGATGCAAATTTTGGGGATTGGGGGCAAAATTTGTGTTTGGCCCTGGTTTTGTTAGAGTTAGCACCAGCTAAGTCTGGGTCATTGGTACAGTATAAAAATATTCCATGACTTTCCATGTTTTCTATGACCAGTAAGAACCCTGTTTGAGGATTTTTAAAAAAAATTAATAAGTTTCATTATTTACAGATACAGGATATCAAATTGCAGGGGTTGGGGGTGGGGGTGGGGTGGGGTGGGGTGGGGTGGGGGGTTGGTGGGGGGCCCTCACATGGACAATCAGGATTAACCCTTTGCCCAACGTAACAAACAAAACCGGACAGCGTTATTCACAAAAAATCGCCAACTAAATTTCAATCTTTTTTTGTCTCAAAAACATGATGATCCCTCTTTGGAAAGAGCTCATAGAGTTTGCTCCAATGAGGGGTCATAACCTATGTTTTTGAGACAAAAAAGTTAAAAAATTTATAGTAATTTATATATTTTTTATACTTACCAATGACCCAGACTTAGCTGGTGCTAACTCCAACAAAACCAGGGCCAAACACAAATTTTGCCCCCCAATCCCCAAAATTTGCATCCAAAACAAAAAGAAATCATGTCCTAAAGGACCTCCATACTACGCCTCTACTGCGCATGCGCAGTGACGCAGTCGTCCCGAAATTGGCGCCATTTATCATTCTTACTGGCAGTGCCTGGTCAGCGCTATGTACTCAGCGGGGAGGCAAGAGTTCCCAACTCCAGGGAGGGCCATCCCCGTCTGGGTCATTGGTAAGTATAAAAAATATATAAATTACTATAAATTTTTTAACATTTTTATACTGTACCAATGACCCAGACTTAGCTGAATATTAAACAGGCTGGAGGGCCTAGGACATAGAGGAAAATCCAATAAGCTCAACTATATAGTAAAGAGGTAACCCCTTAAGGAGAAAAGGAGTATTAGGCTTTACATGTATCTTTCTTATTTAATATTAAATTAGAAAGATACACTACCCTTAATAATTGAGCACAATAACATTCATGTTCTCTATTAACATCCAGTATAACCCTTATACTAATTATTTTTAAAGCAAGCCAATAAATAAAGTAGTCCAGAGAATTGAGACTCTTTATAATCATTTAAAAGTGTCCGAGTATTGTATATTAAAGCCCGTTTGACACTTGACATATACAAATGCTTCACACAGAGCTACACGTTAAAAATAAGACATGAATGAATTTAAACATTAATATTACACTTTAAAACCATCCCGGAAGCGACTCAGAAATACTGACTTGGAGGAGGCATTCCCTTGCTTTTCACTATAAAGCAGGTGACCTAAGGGAACACCCCCCCCCCCCCCTTCCCCTTGCCCTGGGTCAAATAGCCCAGAGCGAAGAGGGCAGCCGGACGGAGTCACTGCCGGAACAGAAAGCCTGCATAACTATAGTTGCAACTGTTTAGTGGACGACATTCTGAGCAACAGATAACGGACCTAAACAATGCAGGTCTCCAGAAATGGACTCAATATTTCTGAGATAAAAATTCGTGAATGTGGATGGCTGAGACCAATAAGCAGCCTTCATTAAATCTGTAATAGCAACACTATTAGCATAAGCCCAGGAAGTAGAAAGAGCTCTTACTTCATGAGCAGAAATCTTAAGCACAGACTGCTGAGAAGAAGATAAATCTTCATAAGCAGTACGGATAGTTAATTGAATCCATCTAGCAATAGAATGGACTGCAATGTCCCTTCTATTAGGCATCAAAGACAGAAAGAAATGTTTCCGTCCCTTTCTGATAAACTGAGATCTCTGTTTATAGATACGTAGTGCTCTAACAGGACAGAGTAAAGGCCTACGCCCGTCTGAAGACGGAAGAGCCTTAATAACAATAGGTTCCGGATATTTATTAGGAGCCTGAATCTTAGCTAAAAAACTCACATTAGTAGTGAAGGTGATAGTGTTCCCAACACTACGATAATGAGAATCATCCACCGATAGTGCATGAAGCTCACTGACTCTTCTGGCAGAAGAGAAAGCTAAGAGAAAAGCTGTCTTATAAGATAAGAATTTGAAATCTACTGTCCCAAAAGGTTCAAATGGCTTTTCCTTCAATTTAAGGAGAACCCAAGCTAAATTCCACTTAGGAATTAATCTAAGAGTTCTGGGTCTATTTATCGAAAAGTTTCTAACCAACTTCGATAAAGAGACATTAGATCCAATTTGTAAACTATCATGATGTGCATAGGTATCAGATAACATAGATCTATAACCCTTTATAGTAACAGGCTGCAGTTTGATTTCGTCAAACAAGTATACTAGAAAGTTTGCAATGTCTGGTATAGAGGGATCAAATATATCTACAGAATGATCCCTACACCAACGACGAAAAACCTTCCACTTAGCCGCATAGTTTAGCTAAGAGGAGGTCCTCCTACAGTTAGAAATCGCGTCCACTGCTCGTCCTGTAAAGTGCTTGCCATGCAAGAAGGACCGCACAACGGAAAAACGTGAAGGTTAAGACCTTGCGGGTTGTGATGGAGTTGGCGCGATTTCCCCTGCGAAAGAAGATCCTGTCGTGGAGGAAGCTTCCGCGGTAGGTCCCACAACAGACACCTGAGTAGATTTATCCACGGTCTCTGTGGCGACAGAGATGCTACCAACAGAATCTTGCATTGAGATTGTTTTATCTTTAGCAATACTTGTTGAATTAACGGCGCTGGAGGATACGCATATCCTATCATTCCGTCCCAAGGGATCGACAGAGCGTCTACTGCAAATGCTCTTGGATCCGGACACGGAGACACATACGTCTGCAACTGATTGTTGAGATGTGTCGCAAATAAGTCTATCATTGGCCGTTCCCATTGGTAGCAAATCTGATTGAATACTTGTTTGTTGAGAGTCCACTCCGACGGCAACAAGCGACCCTTTCGTGAAAGGGAGTCTGCTAGCACATTCAGATGACCCGGTATGTGACGGACCGAAAGAAGAACGTGATGTTCTAACGCAAACAGAAGGATTCTTTCCGTTAGATTGAACAACGGAACTGAATGAGTGCCTCCCTGATTCCGTATATACGCCACTACTGTCGTATTGTCGGATAGGATTTGGACATGAGCATCGTGAATAATGTCCATCCAGTGACGTAACGCAAGCCAAATTGACATCATTTCCTTGATGTTTATGTGCTTGCACAGGAATTGCGGATCCCAAAGACCCTGACATCTCGAATCCGTTGGGATTAATGATGCACCCCAACCTGTTTGACTGGCATCCGTCATAACGGTAAAACTCGGATCCAGCAACTGCAGCGGAACTCCTTGAGTTAACCACTGAATGTTTGCCCAAGTCTGAATCTCTTGTTTCACTTGATCTGACAAGAGAACGTCTACATCGAGCGAATGAATTTTCACACTCCAATTCTGAGTCAGGAAAATTTGAAGAGGACGTGTGCGTAGCCGCCCCATCGGAATGAGATCCGCGGCGGCTCCGCACAGACCTATCAGTCTCATAAATTCTCTCGCCGTGACTTTGTCTGCGTGCAGACAATAGCGAGCGTAACAACTGACTAATTTCGCTCTGGTTAACGGCAGACGAACGAGATTGTTGTGCGTCTCGAAGCTCATTCCCAGATGAGTGAATGACTTGGACGGCACCAGATCCGACTTCTCCTCGTTTAATATAAAACCGAGACGTCGGAGCAATAGAAGAAGATTCTGAACATCGTTCTGAAGCGTTAACTCGTTGCCGTACCTCTGAAGAATGTCGTCCAGGTAGGCCGACGTTACCGCAGACGAATGAGCTCGGAAGTAGATCATTACCGAGTTCATTACCCGAGTGAAAGCCCAGGGTGCTAGATTCAATCCGAAGCACATCGCCCGGAATTGATACACCACTCCCAGGACTGCAAAGCGTAGATACTTTCGGAATGTCGGATGTACCATGACGTGAAAGTACGCATCTTTGAGATCTATGCTCGTAGCATAATCGTTCACCCGAATACTCGCTCTGACCGATCGAATCGTCTCCATATAAAACTTCGGAGCGACGATCAGCTTGTTTATCCAGCTCAAATCTATGACTGGACGGAACGAGCCGTCTGGTTTCGGAACCAGAAACAGATGGCTGTAGAATCCCAGAGATTCCTGGTTTTCTACGACCTCTACCGCGTTCTTCATTAAAAGAGACTGCACCTCTGATAACAGAGCGTCTCTTTTCTGTGGATTTGACGGAAGATGAGTCCACTTTGGACTTCGAGTTAATGGAGGCTTTCGTTTGAAGGATATCTTTAGACCTTCCGAAGTCACTCCTCTCACCCAAGGGTCGTCCGTAATCGACGCCCACTCTTGTGAAAAACTCGACAACCTTCCGCCAACCGGAACGCGATAGAGGTTTAAGCCATCACCTCCTGGACCTGCGAGGCCTGCGGTAGGAGAAACCACGTCTTCCACGACCCGCACCTCGCCTCGTCGACCTCGGGGCGTCCGACCGATTGTCCCGGCCTGAAGGACGTCCCGAACGAGAGTCTTCCGCCTCGTCGTCCATACGCAGAGGAACTCTCGGTATACCCTGTCCTGCCGTATCGAATTTATTCCTTGCATTAATGAAAGGCAGGTTGAGAGTATTAGCGGACAAGAAACCTGCTTTCCCCGTCCTGGAAGCAAGTTTAAATATAGCGTCGTTCAATAATTCAAATGTTCTAGCAACATTATTGGACTGCGACGGAAACTCGGGAGCGATGTCCCTGAACCGCTCAAAAAATTCAGAGTCCAATGACGCTATAATTCTCTTGTCCGGAAGCGCAGCAGTCTGGCCCGACGGAACAACTTGAGGGAGAAAGTGCCGGATGAAGTCCACGGCAGCTTTATGTTGTTCCAAAAGGGATAGCTCCAAGTCATCCGTATCCCTTTCACCATCCGGTCGGACCTCACGATGTTCCCGGTCGTCCGCCCCCGATGCTTCGGCGGAGCGTACCGACCCAGCGCCGTCGGATAATTCTCGATCCGACACCGTTTCTGTCGGCTGCTGGGATGCTGCGATAAGCTGTGCTATCTGCACAAGAATGTCCGGCGTCGAGACCTGCGGAGGCGCAGTCTTTCGCTGCTTCGCAGAGGGCAGCTCCGCATCAGATGGCTCCCGCATACTTTTCCTATGCGAACGTCCGGAGTCCATCGGTCTCGAATCCCTGGCTGCCGGATGGTGTGACCTGGTCGCCGAAGAATCCTTCATCGGCGAAGCTGGTAATATATCGGCGGTCACGCAGCCAAGGTGCGGTCGTGTGCGCTGACGAGAAGAGGAAGCCTTAACAGTCTCTGCGGACTGCTTATACAACGGAGCGTCCCGAGCGACGGACGTATGCTCCGCTAAAGACACATTTTGTACCACAACATCTGGTCCCAGATGTTGTTGTACGAGAGAGGGACCTCTCTCGCTCGCGGCCCGGCTGGACCTGGACGAGCTAGGAACCGGACTAAAAGGCTTCCTCCGTTCTCGCTTACTATCCGCCGTCACTGGGTGTGCATCTATTATGTTTATAGTGCTCGCATCACCCAAAATTTCCTCCTGGACCGCATCGGACGAACCCGGCTGCCGAACCATTCGGTGAATGGACGCTACACCGGGCGAGCTAGCGGACGACATTTGTCTAATCTCCATGAGCACTTTTGCCGCTAGCTCTGAATTCATTTGTGACGACGGACGCACACTTGAAGAAGATAACATGGAAACATCACCCTGTTCTGGTTCCTCTGAAATAGAAACTGAGAGAGTAGAGTGACCTTGTGGAGAAAGAGCCGGCATCGCTCTTTCTCCAGAAACAACATATCGTGACACACGTTTCCAATGTTTCTCATCCCAATGTTCACATATAGGACAGGGATTAATGCGAGAACACTGACTACAATTAGTACAATGATCATGAAAGTCAGAGGAAGATTTCTTCCTATTACAATTTGAACAACGTCCCTTCATTGTGAAAGAACAACAATAAGTCCTAGTTACTCGCAAAAACCCCTGACACAAAGATACATAATAACATGATCCATTAATAAATGAAAAAACAATTGCAAAACAAAATAATTTTGAAAAAATATTTTTTCAGAGAAGCCCAAGTTGCTGAAAAGTAACGTTGAGCCCCGAAGGATCCGATGGCAAAGTGTGGTCAAAAATTTTAAATTTATATAAAATAATTAATGAGACACTTTCGGATAATATAAATGTATCTTATAATGAGATAAACTACCACAAAGGCAAACAGCCCCCCTCAAAAAAGGCTGTTGCCAATGAAAACAAACAGTGTAAACACACTAGAAAACAAGACTCCAGGCACTGAAAAAACTGGCCCGGAATCAGTCATCAATTACACTCTATCTGATGCAAAACAGAGACTCCCAGGGGAGAATCTGTAGAACATCAGATGGAAGATGCAGAACACAAACGTTATACACCCATGGGTGAAAACGTAACTATGGGGAAAATAACAGAAAACATTCTGTAACCAAGCAACTCTCCCAGGAAATTTTAGAAATGAAATTTCTCAAAAATATGCCAAAAGCATGGGAGAATTGCCAGGGGGGACTTTAGAAGGCTAGGGGAGAGGAAACACTGAATAAGCAGTGCAACAATTAGCAAGAATGACAACAAGAGGCCCATGCCTTGAAAATAGGCAACTTAACATAATTTCATCAAAAAATTTTAAGTACAGCCCTGATTATTTTTTGCCACTTCTTTTTCCTTTCCTCCTTCTATCCTCCTTAGAATCACATTTTCTCCAAAAATTACGTGTCTGGCATCCTTTAAACTGAGATTTACAAGCACAAAGATCAGTGAGATGTTGACTGATGAAGGGCCAAACAGAGAATGATAATTGGCGCCAATTTCGGGACGACTGCGTCACTGCGCATGCGCAGTAGAGGCGTAGTATGGAGGTCCTTTAGGACATGATTTCTTTTTGTTTTGGATGCAAATTTTGGGGATTGGGGGGCAAAATTTGTGTTTGGCCCTGGTTTTGTTGGAGTTAGCACCAGCTAAGTCTGGGTCATTGGTACAGTATAAAAATTTATTTATTCAAGAATATTGTTTGCATGTGTCGTTTGCTTTTCATGTTAGGTAAAGGCTTAAGCAACTTGCCCAAGGACACAATGCAGTTACTGCTGGTCAGGATCAAACCATGGACTTTTTGGTTTGAAGTTCAATGCTCTTATCACTGATCCACGGTGCCCCCAACTGATTGAATCTCTGTTAGTTGAATACTCCTGGTAACTGAATGCTTTTTACTGGCAAGATGACTATTCAACACGGTTCCAAGGTATTAGTTTCTTTGCATCATTTTGAAAATAATATTGATGATATCAGTCACTGATAATGCGACTATTGAAATGATAGCATAAGGCCCAACAAAGTAGGTCTTCTGTTACTCAGGCCATTTTTTGTAAATTTGCATGTGGCCAGGTGGTTTTTTACTTTATTTTTGTAATTATTTCTTTGCCATCAAAAATTCATGTTCTTGGTTTGTTTTATGTTTTAGGCCTTATAATCTACAAAATAGCATGGGTGGTGGTGTATTTTGTCCATTGAGTGCAAGAAAGCTTTGCAATGCTAAAGCATTGCAAAGTTTTTTTGCACTCAAGGGGCAAATTTATCAATTTTATTAACTTGGGTAAAATAAGAGACATAAACCATTTAATTTTGATTTTTTGAAGTCTGCATTGATTATAAAATGAGAGCATGCGGCAACCAAAGGACCATGTGGGAGGGCATGAGAAACAGATTTTAACTTTTTTTGGCCTAACAAACCTGTAGTTCTCTGTAACATGTACAAGCTAAAACCAATAATGGCTCCATCATGTCCAGTTTTAGAAAATGTAAAGCAGTTAGACTTGAATCATCATTGATCTCTTGATCCTGACTGTCAGAAGAATCAGATGTCCCCGAGTTACCAACGTGTGTGCTCGAATAAACCAACTGTAATGAATGAGTAATGAACAGCAGTAGCTTCTGAGCTGTTCCAAAGCAGGCAGACTTAGTGAACTGATTGATAAAACTAGAGCTGTTTATACAAAGCCTAGCACAAGTCTTCCATGAACTGATCAACAATGCCAAGCCCTTCTTCCATTCTAAATTGCTCATTACACTTCCACTTTCCCATCCTTCACATATTTTATCTACAGCACCTAAACAAGCGAAATTTTGTTTTGACTTTATGTCTAAGGTTTCGATAAATTCTTGTATGATCTGATTACCATCATAGCTTTGATTTTCCACTACACAAGATGACTCATTTTCCATCAGTTCTTGTATCATTATCAACTTTTCAAATATCTTGAGAATGATACTATTTAAATGACACATGTCCAGACACTTAGAAAGCACTGCTATATTAGTTGTTGAAATAAAATGTTTTGCTACAGATATGCTATCTATAAGCAATGGCAAAGCTGTGAGCAAATACAATGTTGTTTGAGATGTTGTATTAGTACTATCCTCTGCAGTATTGATGTTTGAAAAAACTTTGCCAAGTTGGTCAGCATACACACCATAATAAAGTATTTCTTTAATTTCAGTATTTGCTTTGCTTACTAAGTTTAACAAATGCCTAGCAGCTGTATTATTTAAGGTTTCATCCTTGGACAATAAGAGGTGTTTGAAATGCTTCAGACTCCACCACTTTAAATTTATTCTTGTTTTAATGTCAGGGATCTTTTTGGGCCTTTGTGGATCTGAACTGGAAAACCCACTATCCAAATTTTTTACTAAAACATTTTCTGTGTTACCATTTTTTGTTCCTTTATGGTCAGTCATTATATTGTTTGTTTCATCAAAACAATGGCAAGCTAAATTCTCTTTCCCTTTCAACAACAAGGAGTCTCCTGAAAAAGCTGAAAATTCTCTTAGCAATATGTTTATCAGTACATAAAGACTGAAATTCTGAACATCAGTAGACTGATGGGGAAGGAGTTCAATTATTGTAGATACAAGGTCTTCTAAATACATACAACAACAGAGCCCAGTTGTGTACAAGGAAGAGATAATTTTCATCTGCATTTTTTCATTTTCCACAGACTTCATCATGTGTATAAAACTTTGAGACCACAGTGCTATCAAACATGTGGGACTTCTGGATATATCAGTGATGGTGGATGCTTGGTGAGGGTTTACAGACAAAGAACATGGAGCTTCTGTTCCCAGAATGTTGTGATGATGATTAAAAAATATTGAGAAATGGCAATGTTTGTGTTGGCGTTTGAAGCATTTTATGGTGTGAATATAGTTTATTCTCACTGATTTCATGGTGTTAATGAAACTTTTAACAATGGTAATAAGATTAAGTGAAGACTGTTCTCCAACATTCTTGTTTTCTTTGAATACAAAAAAATCATCATGTAATGAGTCTCTTTTGGAAGGCTTTTCACAAACCTGGTCATGATATTTCCCAAGTGATATATGATCATAGATATTCAAAACATAATTTATCAATTCAAAGCCTGAATTCTGTTCAAATGTCTGAGTCATGCATAGAGCATTGTTGATGAATGATGGATTAAGAGGAATGTTTTTGAAAACAGCATCTAAGCAATGTACTGAACACACCACTAAATCTGAGATGAGAAATATGCTCTCCATTGCCAGGAATGTTGACTCTGATGAAGCTTCCAAATAAGAATGAACAGACTTGTTATTCTTGAGTTGTTTTGCAGCATTCAGAAATGTTTCTATTACTTTGTGACCCAACAGTATGTTAACACCATTTTGCTGTGATGATATAGAGCTACAAAGTTGTAGAACAGTTTTCACCAATTTCCTCTGTATACATATCAGTGAAGGTTTAGGCCAGCAGCTTGATTCAGTAACAACAAACTCTGGTTCACAGCTATAAAAACAGGACAAACAATGTAGAAAGGCTGGCAGTAAACTTGTAGAAAGAATCTTTGAAGGCAATTTTTGCTCCAGCTCACATGAACATATGAAAATGACTAAATCAAGAATGAGAAAGCATAAATCAAGTGATGTGATTGTATTTGCTTGTGTTTCTGGAATATAGTGAAGTAAATTATCCAACTCATCTGTCTCTTCACTATCTTCAGTATTTGAATTATCCTTGAAAAAATTTGGAGTAAACACAGCACGTTTGTTTTCTCTTGAAACAGATTTTTGACATCTTGGAGAACTGTCGTCAGATTCATCATCTGTAGAAGAAACTTCCTCTTTCACAATAGTGTTCCTTGTTCCCCTTCTACTATTGGTGGTCTTAGTGGATTTCTCTTTTCTTAATACAGTTTGTTCCTCAGAATTTTCAAGGGATTCATTGCATGGGAAGTCCATGTATCTTGAGGAAGACTTTACCTCACAAGCAAATGGTTCTAGGGCTTCTAGAGTGTCTTCTTCAGCTACAAAAGAAAAATGTACTAGTGCTTTACCAAATGAAGTGCAGGCATAATAGTTATATTCTACAAATCATGCAATGCAATTACAATTTGAATCGCAAGTGATAGCTGAAAGTTAAAAAATTTATAGTAATTTATATATTTTTTATACTTACCAATGACCCAGACATAGCTGGTGCTAACTCTTAAAATATAGGGCCAAACACAAATTTTGCCCCCCAATCCCCAAAATTTGCATCTAAAACTAAAGAAAACATGTCCAGAGAGGCCCTCCACACCTCGCCCCCACTGCGCATGCGCAGTGTCAAGGACGTTCCGAAATTGGCGCCATTTATCATTCTAATAACCAGTGCCTGGTAAGCGCTATGTACTCAGCGGGGAGGCAAGAGTTCCCAACTCCTGGGAGGGCCATCCCCGTCTGGGTCATTGGTAAGTATAAAAAATATATAAATTACTATAAATTTTTTAACATTTTTATACTGTACCAATGACCCAGACATAGCTGAATAGTAAAAAGGCTGGAGGGCCAAGGACATAGAGCAAAATGGAATACGCTCAATAAAATAAAATAGAGTCATCCCCTGTAGGGAAAAGAAGTAATAGGCCTTACATGTATCTTTCTTATTTATGATAAATTAGAAAGATACAACACCTTCCAAAAATTGAGCTTCATACATCCATGTACTCTATTAATATCCAATAATCCTTATACTAATAATTTTTAAAGTAAGCCAATAATAAAGTAAGTCTAGAGAATAGAGACTCTTATACTCCTAAAAGTGTGTGAGAATTGCATAATCATGTCCGTTGACATATGCAATATTCAAAAGCTATACTTTAAAAACTAAGACTTGAATGAATTTATAAACTTAAACTTCTCACTAAACAACCATCCTAAAAACAGCTCAGAATTACTAACTCCGGAGGAGGTATCCCCTTGTTTTCATAGTAAAAACAGGTGACCCAAGGGAACACCCTCCCCCCCCCCTTTTTCTTGCCCTGGGTCAAATAGCCCAGAGCGAAGAGGGCAGCCGAACGGAGACACTGCCGAAACAGACAGCCTACCTAGCTATAGTAGCAACTGTTAAGTGAATGACATTCTGAGCAGTAGATAATAGACCTAACAATAGAGGCCTCCAGAAATGGACTCGATATTTCTGAGATAAAATTCATGAATGGATGGCTGAGCGCAATGAGCAGCCTTCAAAAATCTATAATAGAACACTATTAATGTAAGCCCAAGAAGTAGAAGAACTCTTACTTCATGAGCCGAAATCTTAAGCACAACTGCTAAGCCAATGATATACCATAAGCAGTACGCTAGTTAATAGAATCCATTAACAATAAAATGGAGCGTAACGTCCTTCTACTAGACATCAAAGACAGAAGAAGCTTACGCCCTTGTAATAAACAGATATCTGTTTATAAATACATAAACTGTACCCGGAAAGAGTAAAGGCCTATGCCCATACGAAGACGGAAGGACCTTAAAATAATAGGTTCCGGATAATAGGAGCCTAACTCTTATGCAACAATCCAACCTAAATAGTAACGGAAGTATTGATTCCGAAACTATGAAAGTGAAAATCATCCATCGATAGTGCATGAAACTCACTGACTCTACAGTAAAAGAGAAACCAACAGAATTACTGTCTAAAAGGTCAGAATTTGAAAACTACTGTTTCCAGAGGCTCAAATGATTACTTAGCTAAATAAGAACCTGAAGTTAAAATCCGTATAGGAATTTAATCTAAAGATTCTAAGTCTATTTATCAAAAAGTTACTAACTGACTTAGATAAAGAGACAAAAGACTCAATTGTAAACTATCGTAGAGTGCATAGGTATGAGGTAACATAAACCTATAACCTAAATAACAACAGGCTGCAGTAGATCTTGTGAAACAAGTATACTAAAAAATAGCAATGAGTAGTATGGAGGGATCAACCATATGAACATAATGATCCCTACACCACGACGGAAGAACCTCCACTTTAGTCGCATAGAATAGCGAAGAAGAGGATCTCCTATAGTAAGAAATCGCGTCCAAAGCTCGTCCAGTACAGTGCTTACAATGCAATATGGACCACACAACGGAAAACATGAAGGTTGCGACCTTGCTGGTTGTGATAAAAATGACACGATTTACCCAGTGAAAAAAGATCCTCACATAGAGGAAGATTTCACGTTAAGATCCACAGTAGACAAGAGAGTAAATTACTCATGATCTCTGTGAAGATAGAGATGCTATCAACAGAAATATATTGTGGTTGTTTATCTTAGCAATACCTGCTAAAAACAACAGCGCCGGAGGATACGCGTATCCTATCATTCTGTCCTATAGATCAATAGAGCGTTAACAGTATTAGCTCAGAGATCTGGACAAGCCAACACATACGTCTGCAATTGATTAGCCAACTGTGTCATAAATAAAACATCATTGGGCGCTCCCATAGATAGCAAATCTGATTGAATACTTGTTTGTTGAGAGTCCATTCTGACCGCAACAAGCGACCCGTAAGAGAACGGGAGTGCGATAAAACAATCAGACGACCCAGAATATGACGGACCAAAACTGAACTTGGTGTACTATAACCAACAGACGGATTCTTTCCATTAAATTGAATAACGGAAACGAAAGAGTGCCTCCCTGGTTCCGGAGATACGCCACTACTGTCGAATTAAAGGACAGGAATTTGGGCATGCGTTTCTGAATAATGTTCATGCAATGACATAAAGCAAGCCTAAAAAACATTATTCCGCGGAAGTTAACTGATAGCTAAAAGACTGCGGAACCCAAAGACCCTGGCACTTCGAATCCGTAGGGATAAGTATATATCCCAATCTGTTTGACTGGCAACCGTCATAACAGCCACACTCGGGTCCGGCAACTGCGGCGGCACTCTCTGAGTCAACCACCGAATGTTTGCCCCAGTCTGAATCTCTTGTAACACTAGATAGACAAGAGAATGTATAAATCAAGCAATTCATGGATTGCCGGAAAGTTGCCGTCGAAGAGAAGCTCCTCCGAGAACGAAGCGACTCTGAGAGAGTTCTTAACCTACTATCCACGCGTGGATGTAGCTAGGGCTGCCTCACGTCTAACCAACTCCAATCAGCCACTGAAGGGCGGAGTTATACGTGAACAAACTACTGCCCTCAAAAGAAATTACATTGAGAATAATATCCCGTAAATCTTTTCTTGAAGACGTAATGATAACGCCTCAGTAAGGCGGATTACGTATAATAAAGCGTCTAAGTTAAGTCTAATATACATAATGTCGTTCCCAACATTGAAATTGGAAAAGACATAAACGGTGAAAAAGAATATATGCAGTCTTTAATCACACCGTCTAGACGCATATGAACTCTCGGTATGCCCTGCTCTGCCAAAATAAACTATATGTAAAAAAGATAAAATGGCAGAAATGAGCCACGCGGACAAGAAACTAAACTATCATGCTTAGTAGCCGTCTTGTATATATATAAATATATAGCGTCGAAAAATAAAACACATGTTGTAATGACAATATTGGACTGCGTCGGTAAGTCAGGGACAAAGTCCCTGTACCGATCGAAAAATCCGAGTCCAATGACGCTATAAGTCTCTTATCCAAGATCGCAGCAATGAAGTCCGAAAAATAATCACTGGAAGAAATGCCAGAAGATATGAAAGGCATCTTCCGATACTACTAAAGGGAAAAGTCGAAATCTTTCGAATCCCTTTCGCCATCCTGTCGGACCCTATAAAGCGTTCGGTCGTCCGTAGCTTGATGCAACCGCGGACCGCACCGACCCAGCGCCGTCGGATAATTCCTGATTCGACCGAGAAACCGTCAATTGCTGGGATGCTGCGAAACAACTGTGCTAACTCGGATAGCACGTCCGTCACTGAGGCCTGAGGAGCAGCGGTCTTACGATGCATTGCCGCAGGAAGCTCCGAGATCGTTACCCCGTGCATACTTCCAATATGCGAGCGAACGGAGTGTATAGGCCTCGTGTCCCTTGGCTACCGGATGGCGCGACCTATTCGCTGTGGAATCACTGAATGCCGAAACTGATCGGATACTCGAGGTCACGTAGCCAATGTGCGGTCGTGTGCCCTGCTGTGAGGATGAGGAAGCATTAAAGACAGTCTCTCGGACTGTCAATATAACGGAGCGTCCCGAGCAACGGACATATGCTCCGAATGTAAAATATTTGAACCACAACATGCGGTCCCCTATGTTGTTGGCTTCCTGCGATCTGTCCTCAATCTGCCGTCACTGGGTGAGTACTAAAGTAATTAAAGTGCTCGCATCACCCAAATCTCCTTCCTAGACCGCAACGGACGAACCCGGCAGCCGAACCATTCGATGAATGTACGCTACACCGGGTGAGCTAGCGAATGTCACTCCGTAAGCGATAGACATATTCCATGAGCACTTATTGCCGCTAACTCTTCATTAACTATGACGACAGAGGCACACTTTTGAAAGACATCTCCATAACTCTTCGAACAAGAAACCAGAAATGCTTGGATAGCAAGCATAAAATAATAATATATATAGCGTCGTTCAATAATTCGAAAGTTTGTGTGACATTATTGGACTATGTCGGAACTGAGGGACGATGTCCCTGAACCGAACCAAAAATTTCTAAGTCCACCGACGCTATCAGTTTCTTATCCGGCATCGCAGCATATGTTGTTCCGAAAGGGAAAGCTTGAAATCCACCGAATCCCTTTCGGTATCCCGTCGGACCGGATGAAACTTTCGGACGTCCGTACCCGCTTACGCGGAGCGTCCCGACCCAGCATCGTCGGATAAAATATATGCGACAGATTCAGTTGATGCTGGGATGCTGCGATAAACTGTGCTATTAAGGAAAGCACGTTCGTTCCCGAGGCCTGTGCAGTAGCGGACTTACGATGCATTGCCGCTGGAAGCTCCGTGTACGTTAACTCCCGCATACTTCCTATGCGAACGTCCGGAGTCTGCAGACCTCGAGTCCCCGGCTACCGACCCAGCGCTGTCGGATAATTCTCGATCCGACACCGTTTTTGTCGGCTGCTGGGATGCTGCGATAAGCTGTGCTATGTGCACAAGAATGTCCGGCGTCGAGACCTGCGGAGGCGCAGTCTATCGCTGCTTCGCCGAGGGCAGCTCCGCATCAGATGGCTCCCGCATACTTTTCCTATGCGAACGTCCGGAGTCCATCGGTCTCGAATCCCTGGCTGCCGGATGGTGTGACCTGGTCGCCGAAGAATCCTTGATCGGCGAAGCTGGTAATATATCGGCGGTCACGCAGCCAAGGTGCGGTCGTGTGCGCTGACGAGAAGAGGAAGCCTTAGCAGTCTCAGCGGACTGCCTATACAACGGAGCGTCCCGAGCGACGGACGTATGCTCCGCTAACGACACATTTGTACCACAACATCTGGGGCCAGATGTTGTTGAACGAGAGAGGGGCCTCTCTCGCTTGCCGTCCGGATGGACCGGAACGAGCTATGAACCGGACTAAAAGGCTTCCTCCGTTCTCCCTCCGATCCGCCGTCACTGGGTGTGCATTAAGTTAATTTTATAGTGCTCGCATCACCCCAAAATTCCTTCTAGACCGCAACGGACGAACCCGGCTGCCGAACCATTCGGTGAATGGACGCTACACCGGGCGAGCTAGCGGACGTCAAAGGCCGTCGAACCTACTAGGGTCCTCTTAGGCAATTGGCGTATTACATGAGCACTTTTCCGCTAGCCCTTCATTAATTGTGACGACGGAGGCACACTGTTGGAAGACATCACAGATACATCACCCTAATCTTGATCGTCTGAAATAGAAATTGATAAAGTAGAGTGACCCTGCGGGGAAAGGACCGGAGTGTCCAAATCCCCAACAACATACCGTGACATACGCTTCCCATATTGTCATCGAAATCATACGATACAGAACCGGAGTTAATGCGAGTACACTGACCACATATAGAATGATAATAAGGTCAGAGGAAGACTTCCTCTTAAAACAATAGATCAATATCCTTTCAATGTGAAAAGAAAACAAGTCCTGGTACTCGCACTAACCCCTGGCAATCAAAATACATAATAATAATATGATCCATTAATATAGAAAAAATAATTGAAATCAAAATATTTTGAAAAAATATTTTTTCAGAACAGCCCAAGTTTCTGAAAAGTAACGTTGAGCCCCAATGGATCCCAAGCCTAAGTGTGGACAAAAATTTTAAAAATATTTTAAACAATTTATTCAACACTTACGAACAATAATAATGTATCTAGTTATGATTGAAATAACATAAAGATATTATTATTTAGAAATCCCCCCCTCACACAGAGGGCTGTTGTAAATGTAAACAATGAGTGTAAAAACACTAAAATAAGACTCCAGGCACCCAGGCCCGAAATCAGTTACCAAAAATACACCATCTGATGCAAAACAGAGACTTCCAGGGAAGAAACTGCAGAACATCAGATGGTAGATGCAGAACACAACGCCTAACCACCCGTAGGTGAAGACGTAAACATGGGGAAAGAACAGAATTCATTCTGTTATTCAGCTAAACTCCCAAGAAATTTTAGTAATAATAATTACAGAAATTATGCCAAAAGCATGGGAGAATAGCAAGGGGGAACTTAAAGGACAGGGAGAGAGGAAAAACACTTGTAAAAACAGTGTAACTAAATAATCAGAATGACAACAAAATGGCTGCTGCCTTGAAAATAGGTAACTTAACATAATTTCATTAAAAAATTTTAAGTTACAGCCCTGATAATATTCTGTCACACATTCTTTTCCTCTCCTCCTTTTCTATCCTCCTTAGAATCACCATTTCACTAATATTTATTTGTCTGGCATCATTTAAACTGAGATTTAAAAGCACAAAGATCAGTCAGATGTTAACTGATGAAGGGCCAAACTTAGAATGATAAATGGCGCCAATTTCGGAACGTCCTTGACACTGCGCATGCGCAGTGGGGGCGAGGTGTGGAGGGCCTCTCTGGACATGTTTTCTTTAGTTTTAGATGCAAATTTTGGGGATTGGGGGGCAAAATTTGTGTTTGGCCCTATATTTTAAGAGTTAGCACCAGCTATGTCTGGGTCATTGGTACAGTATAAAAATATCATCCCTTGAGTTCTAATGTGTTCTATGTGTCAGTAGGCACATAGAACACACTGGAACTCAGGGGACGAAATAGTAAAACGGGTTCCCCTTGCAAATTTGGTTGGCGATAAAATGTGTTCTTTTTGCTGACAGTTGTCAAATGAATTGCTGAGTGTCCTTCTAATAATTATTTTTATAGACGTAAGGTATGTAATAACCACAAAATGACACGCATGTAAATGGGTTAATCGATATGGCCTGCGGCCTCTCATTTTATCCTTCCGCACTGACACTCATGCCATATTGATTAACCCATTCACATGCATGTCATTCTGTGTATTTCCCACTTTGTTTCACTACCTAATAAAAGTGATGCCGCCTTCTTTCAGGAAAAATAATAATAGTTGAGGCTATAAAAAAAAAAATTCTTGTTTCTCAGGCAATTTTTCCTCAATTTTATGATGAGGTTAAGGAGGCTTTTTATCTCTGTGTTTGTTTATTCCCAAATAAAATTTAACCAACTATATCCTGTTTGATAGAGCTCTGTCAAACAAGGTGTAGTTTGTTAAATATTTATCCTACAAGTGCAGGTGAAAAAAAAAAGTGATGAGGGCAGATTTTCTATGACAATGGAGGTTACTGAGAAACAAGACTTTTTTTTAATAGCCTTACATCACTTATATTTGGCACCGGAGTACCACTTTGACAAAGCAGTGGTGTCTAGTAAAGTCTTGACTATAAAGGCAGCCAAGACTGCACTAGAAACCACTGCCAAAGTATTGTAACTTCCATCTGCAAGATAACCAAAAATCTGTACAAATGTATATTGGAACATGTGTGCTACATGTTGAAGACAAGAAATTCACAAAAATTGGAACTAGATATTTATGGATTAAATTACTGAGTTGATTTGAAAAAACTTGAATCTGCATCACTAAAGTAAGTTTCATATCAGAAATCTAAGCATAATTGGCTTATGAGAAGATGATTTTCAAAGCATTTTAGGCTTATGGGACATTAACCTCACCCAAAGGGGCATAGTAACTTTTGGGGAAAAAAATCAGAAGCGTAAACTCCACCAAGATACTTTGTACTAAATTAGTTTAGACTTGGCCCAAAGGTTCTGAAGAAGAATACTTTAGTTGATGGAATACAAGAAAGATAAGGACTCGGCATTTTCTCATTGCCAACAGTGTTAAAATGGGCATTCTCATATGGCACCCCATGACAAAATCGATAGCAATTTTTTTGGTCCATCTGATTCCATTGGTCCTAAGGAAGCTTCATACCAAACCAGAGGCTTAAATGAGCCTATAACACTCACCTGGCTCAAATTGTCAAAAGAGATGAGTGTATGTGTATCAGTAAGTGATCAGCAGCAAGATAAATTTTTTGATTTGCTATGACACAATCAAAGGCAACTTTTTTGGCCATTCATTTCTGCTGGTCCTAGGAAGCTTTGTTCTATGAAGTATTAAAACAACAACAACCGAATGAAATTTTTGTTTTGTTTTCAACTACTGTGGTTCTCTCTAGCCCGCAAACACCCAACATTCCCCCCACCCCACCCCACCCCACCGCAACAAAGAAAAAAAATAAATAAAAAAATTTAAAAAAAGACAAGAAAAAGCAAGTGACTCAATTGGAACAAAGCTTGAATTTGACACCCCTAGAGATGTTACATACCAAACATGAAAGGATTCTCACTGGTGGACCTGAAGAAGAAGAATTTTCAAGAAATTTTCTCATATTGCACTCAATTAAACTTTGGGCTTCAATAAAGAGCCCAAATATTCATCCAGGGATCCCATTTGAACAAACTTGAATCTAACCCCTAGAGATGCTGCATACCAAATATCAAAAGAATCTGACTGGTGGATCTGAAGGAGACAATTTTTAAAGATTCTTGCCCATATTCCACGAAGTTAATATTCAGGCTCCCATAGGAAGCCCAAATATTAACCCACAGACTCGATTTGAACAAATTCGAATCTTACACCTCCAGAGATGTCACATACCAAATATGAAAGGATTCTCACTAGCAGGTCTGAAAAAGAAGATTTTTTAGGAAATGTTCTCATATTGTGCTAAGTTAAAATTTGGGCACCAATAAAGAGCCCAAATATTCATCCAGGGATCTCATTTGAACAAACTTGAATATAACCCCCCCCCCCCCCCCCCCCTCCCAAATATCAAAAGAATCTGCCTGGTGGATCTGAAGAAGAAGATTTTTAAAGAATATCCCCCATATTGCACCAAGTTAATAATCAGGCTCCCATAGGAAGTCCAAATATTAACCCAGGGTCTCAATTTGAACAAACTTCAATCTGACTCCTGTAGAGATGTTGTTTACCAAGTATCAAAAGAATCTGTTTGATCTGAAGAAGAAGATTTTTAAAGCTTATTCCCCATAGAACCCTAAGTTATTTGGGCTCCTGTGTTGAGCCCAAATATGAACGGAGGGGCTCGATTTGAACACACTTGTATTTGACCGTCCTATGGATGCTGACTCAGCATTTTTTCAAACGCCCCCTACAGAACACCCTGACACAACCGATGGCCATTTTTTTTAATCCATTCTACTGGTCAAAAGGATGCTTCATGCCAAATAACAGTTCTCTGTTCTGTGTAGTTTGGGAAATATGGGCGTACAGGGGTATAAAAAAAAAAAAATTGGGGCATCAATCAAGTACTTTGGACCCACTTATACTACATGCCAAATCTGGTTCAAATCGGCCTATCGGTTCTTGAAATTATTTTGGGCAGAGCCCAAAATGGGTATGTGCCCACAGAGAGCCCAAATATTGATCTACCAACTTCCCTTGAAAAAACTTTAATCTTCAACACCAAAGAGTGTTCCATACCATATATTAAGGCAATCTCTCTGGTGTTTCATGAGAAGAAGATTTTTAAAGATTTTTAGGCTTTGCCCTCATTGACCAGAGCCCGAAGAAAGCAGCTGCTTCATTTGAACAAAATAGAAAGGGTATATTCCAGGGATGGTTTGTGCAATATATGTTTGAATTTGGCTGAATGGCTGTGAAGGAGAAGCCAAGTTTGCAAAAGTTAACGAACGACGGATGCCAAGTGATGGCAATAGTTCACACTGACTTGTTGTCAGGTGAGTTGAAAACAATATTCTGGTCCAAGCAGTTTTTGAAATATGGGCGTCTATTTTTAGCTCCTGGGGTTCCCACGAGGCTGCAAAAAAAATATTTCGGGCATCAGTCAAGTACTTAGAACCAAATTATACTACATGCCAAATTTGGTTCACAGCAGCCCTTTGGTTCTTGAAATACAAATTTTGGATGGAGTCCAAAATGGGCATGCTCCCACAGAAAGCCCAAATATTGACCTACCAACTTGCCTTGAACAAACGATGGAATACAGTCTAAAATACAAATGTTACACCCATATTTAAGAAGTCTCCTTCTTATCAGCTTGTCAACTATAGCCCAATATCCCTACTTAGTCGTGTCAGCCATCATTTATTCCATCAGTGACTAAGTTATGGAATTATTTCCCAGAAAATATTAGAGAAGACTTTGGACTTACTAATTTTAAACAGTACCTAAACAGGGCAAGTAGACAACCACCTCTTTTTATCAGGGTTAAAATTATGCAAAGCACAAATTTACCACTGACGTCTACGATTCAGATGCAATAGTCTACATGCCCACCTATACGATACCCACCTGGCATAGTCTCATCTGTGTCGATGTGAGGATCCAGAGACAAGTGAAAGTTCCAATATATGCTCAGGTTTGGGATAATATTGTAGGACATCTCCCTCCAGACATAGACTGCACTACGCTCTTATGTGGATCCAAGCACCACTATAATGATGAACAATCGTCTCATTTTTGAGACTGTTCACAGTTTTAATTTGGCTATTGGTTGGTTCAACTAACTGGCAGAAAAAGGGATGACACATACCAATGTGATGGTATCTGTGGCTTTAGTTAGACGATCTATAGCACCCTCCCCGGGTAGGCTACAATTCATCTGAACATGGATGAACCTCTCTGCTCTTCCCTATTGTATCAGACTGTGCGTAAGGTGTAGGTCAAGTCCCTGTGTTCACTGCCTCCAGGCAATTCGGTCGATAGCAGAAAGTTATCAGCAGATTAGTAATCTGAAAATGGCTTCCAATGTTTACTCCAAACAAGTTATTCCAATGATTTAAGATCATACTGGATGTGATGCGAGCATCCTGGGTGATGAGATAAAAGATGATTCTGCATTTTTTACAATGCAACTGACTCTTGCATCACATCGCATCTGCTGTGTGATACTCAATATTTCTTAGGATTGTTCACAGCTGAGTGAATATGAACCCAACTGGGCAAACGAGCAATCTAGTACTCCAACAGTTGAAGACTTCACTGAAATGAAATTATTTAGTCTGAGTACATTTACCTTGTTACAGGCACTCTCCTGTAAGATGTAACAAGGCAAAGACAAGTAAACAAATCTTTAGGACGAAAAATAATTTAGCAATCTCCCAGTTCAAAGGACTCAATACTAGCCTGGATATAAAAGGCTTATATTGCAGGCTGTGCTATTTAGCATGGTGGTAACCCATAGGAAACAAGATGCCCCACAGGGCCTGAGGTTCTCACCTGACCAAAGTTTTTTAAAGAAGGATTTAATTAGCATCTATGGCTAGTTAACACCACAAAGGAATGAATTTATTTACTTATTTAAAACTCTGTTGTCCATGCCAGAAGTTGTTTTATAGTATTGGTTTGCTACCACAGAAATAATGCCCAGATTTTTAATAATGCAAAACTAGGGATTCCAAATATCAACATAGGGACTTAACTTGAACAAACATGAAGGATGTTGTATACCAAATATCAAAAGATTCTAACTGGTACTTCTGGAGAAAAAGATTTTGAGAATATACCAACTGTACATTTGTTGTTGCTATATAATTAGGCCGAAATTCTTTTAAGATGGAAACAGCATCCCATTCTATTCATTATGTGGATGCAATGCTCAACCTTTTAGTCAAGATAGTTCCCCCCCCCCCAAAAGTACTGAATGTAACTCTTCAGGGCATTGTAGAAATTTGGTGCCTCATTGGTAAGAGCACTGAACTTGAGACTGAAAGGTTTACAGTCAGATCCGGACCAATGACATCTGCATTGTTTCCTTGGGCAAGACAGTTCATCACAACTGCTTATGTGGGAGCACCAGTAGTGCTGTGCTATGTGAGAGCACCAAGCCAGAAAATAAGCAGACTGACATCTGCAAAATGAGGTCACCAAAGGGTGAATTTAGTGATGCTACCCTGCACGGCAGGGTAGCACCACTAAATTTACCCTCTGTGAACCTCAGTCTGAATCAGGGTCTTAAAACTAAACAGAAAGAGGTACCAAGAGGATAAACTGGCCCACTGTATGGGATAGCATCATCAAATTCACCCTCTGGGGACCTCATTCTGCAAATGTCAGACGGCTTATTTTCAGGCCTGGAGAGCACAGTGGTGTTGTGTACTATGATGTAGAGCACAACAATGGTACACTTACCTTGGACCAATGCTAACCAGACTTGTAACAGGTTAGTAAGCTGGAGAGTCAGACAGTTACTCACTGATACTCTGTGGTTCTCTTGGGATACTAAGGCTTCTTGTACCCATTAAACTGTCAGACACAAAATGACCCTGGCTGTTGAATTAAACAGACATTAAACCCCAATAAACAAACAATCAGGACTTTGTGGGAAAGATCAGATGTGTTAAAATATTTCCACATCAACACTTTTAGTTTTTTTAAGCAGTGGTAATTAATGTTAATTTTTATTCACTTTTCAAGAGCCCCACCCACCATTCTTCCCTACTTGTTAATATGTAATCTAATTAAATTTAATTTAATCTGATTAAAGTTCCATTTGTCCATCTCAAATACTATTCTAAACAAAAAAAAAATCCTTTCAGTTTCCAGGACGCGAAAGTAGGATTAAAATGAGAAACATGTTTCTTCGCACCTCTGTTCATTATTACTTCACGGAGTTCTATAATTTAAAGTTTATCCAGATAGTGCAAGCTGGGGCACCTTTCAAACTCCTGAGTTCCTAATAATCATACATACCTGTATGTTTATTAATTTTCAGAATATTTGCTACCCTGTATGAAGTTCATTTGTGCCTGTATGTTTATTAAAAATACCATCAATGTCAAGTGAATGCCTTATATTGGAGACATATTATGGGTACTTTAGTCTATTTCAGACTCCAAACTCAAACAGGACTGTTACGTGGGCTTTAAAGCCCAGCTAATAGTCTTGTATGGGTTAGGTGCATCACAGAAATGACTGTAACTCTATCATGATTTTGCACCCCGTACTTTTATTCTGCCCTGTACTTATATTTGTATTCCTCTAATTTTCCACCCTGTTCTTTTATTCTGCCTTGTACTTTTATTAGGAACTCAAGAGGAGAATTATACAGTACGTGTGTATTATCACTAAATCACCTACGGAGAGGAGATTCCACCCAAGCAATAATTGCAAATTTGTTGCAAAGCATAACCAGCTCAAAACAAAGTTTCAGCCAATGGACCTCCGGGTTAAACCCGGAGGTCTATTGGCTGAAACATTGCTTGTGTTTTTTGTTGATATTTACACAATTTGAAAGTTATAGCTTGGGTGATAACTCCACTCCACAGGTGATTTAGTTACAATGCACTCTACACATACTGTAAAATGATAATTCCATACCTCTATTTGTATAGTCTTCACCTGTATTAAAGCTGAATTTCAAGCAGAATGGCAACAAAGTCACTAACAAGTTTGAAAAGTCCTTTGCCCACACTAAAGGCTGAAAAAAGATTAACAAGAAATATTTTACTCTCTGCACCCCAACATCAAAATCTATTGTAGTGTTCAACCAATGATCGGAATGGGCTACCCCAATCGGCAGATTGTGGGGAATCGGATGACAACAGTAACTGCTCCTGGAACATCGCTTCAACCGATTGTTGCCAAGCATTTTTTTGTGAAGATTCATTAACCACATTTTATTATCTTCTGCAACTGTTCAATTGTTAATGTAAAATGATGTCAATGATACCATTCAATAAAGTTGAAAAACCACCACAACATGTATTCTTAACCTCTCTAGGCACCCCTTTACGGGATATATAAGTTAAACGACATGGAAAGCTAACAATTGAGCGTACTTGCAGCAATCGCCAGTTCATATCGCAAAAGTGAAGGTGGCACGCTCCTGACTCAGGCCACAGTAACAATTACCAGTTGTGTGCACTTGGGTGGTGAACGTGGCTCTGAGAGCCATGTTTACCACCTAAGTGAGCACAACTGGTAATTTTACTGGGTCTGAGTCAACACAGTTTAACACTATGAAATATGTTCAATTTATTGTAGTTCTTTCGAGTCTAGACTTGTCTAGTAGAGCACGGGATTACAATCGTAATCAACATCGGAATCTGCCGACTGTGAGCTCAAATAACCTGTACTTGGTTGAACACTAACCTAATGGTAAGAATTCTTTATCTTTAGTTACATAGGGATGCAGATGCAGACCAAACTGCTATAGACAGGTCCTGTCTTTGGTTGGACTGGACCATGGGCCAGACTGCGTCACTGTACAATTTTGGACTGGTCCAACCTTGCCCATTCAGATACTGTCAAAATGATATCTAAAACATGTTGGTATATTTGCAAATAGGATTTATTGGTTATATCAATTGAACAACAATTTATTTTTAACATTTGCAGTGTATTGGTCCCTTTAACATGTCTTGAAGACCATACCAAAATATTTTTCCTTCACAATTTACTTAACACAAACAGAAGGTACTAAAAATTCTTGAATAATTCAAAAGTTCCATTTTTGGCCTAAAAACATAGCTTCTGATTCATCAATGGTGCTCAACAAGCTCATTCCAAAAAGGGTCACAATCTATTTTTAGAGGCAAAAATAGAAAAAATAATAAAATTATAGTATTTTGTATATTTTTATACTTACCAATGGACCAGACATAGCTGGTGCTAACTCTAAAATATCTAGAGCCAAACACAAATTTTACTCCCCCCCCCCCCCCAATCCCCAAAATTTGCATGCAAAACCGAAAATTAGAAGTCCTATCTGGTCCTCCATACATTTACCCTCTGTGCATGCGCAGACGTCAGGAGGTGACAGGAATTGGCACCAACACCATTCTTTTGTAAAAGAGAGTATTACATAATAATTCAGCGGAGAGGTATGAGTGCCCACTCATGGGAGGGCCCTTCCCGTCTGGGCCATTGGTAAGTATAAAAATATACAAAATACTATAATTTTATCATATTTTTACACAGTATACCAATGGCCCAGACATAGCTGAATTGTAAATAGGGGGAGGGCCTATGACTTCTGAAATAATTCCAATCCTGCAAACCATGATGAAGGAACTTAGAATAATTAGGAATTACATGTATGTCTCTCTATACAGTAATAGAGGAGACATATTCTAAATAAGGAGCCCAATTTTAAGTAATTCCTTATTGTAAGCATGAAAACTGGTGATATATAAAAATATAACCTACACATATCCAATCAAGCCACACTTAACGATTCCTGAAGAGAAAACACACTTCCTAGGTAATCCATAGGCGGTCATTGTACAATAAATTCCAGTAACAACACTTTCCAACGTGTACTATCCGATATCTACGATCGTAAAAACACGTGTTAGATGAGAACAAAACAAAATAGAAACTTGGATCTAGAGATGTACATAGGTATGATTAACAGGCTCCGACACGGACCACCCCCAAAATAGATTATGATTTCAAGGTTCACAAAATACAATAAAGCCTTAGCCTGATAATAATAATGCGCAAGAGCATTATATTTAGCATGTAATCATCTGAATAAAGTTAACTGGTTATGCAGCCTGCGAGGTACTCAAAAGTAGCAATTTAATTGTGATGATTTATAAATAAGCGCTCGTATATAACAAATCAACAAAAATAACAGGACACTAATCCGACTAAAAGCGGATGTGCCCATAAGGTTGCCATAGAACACGACCCAAATGCATAGTATGTATGTATTAAATTATATGAGGCTTGCAGGAAGAAAACTACGCCTTGCCCGGTAATTGCCTCTAAACACATAGGCAGTGTGTGTGAGTGTGTGTGTGTGTGTGGTGGGGGGGGGGGGGGGGGGGGGAATTTGAAGTCATATCGAAATCTCCTCACCCACATTATTTAATCGTTCTTGTGTCATATATAGGAACCGCAATGGTTCCCTCACGTCTAACCAACTCCATTATGCCACTATGGGTGGAGAAGGACGTGAAGAATAAAACTTCCCCTGAAAGAAGACCCTCACGTGGAGGAAGCTTCTGGGGAGCGTCTCATAACATACACTTGAGAATACTGATCCAAGATTTCTGTGACAACAAAGGTGCTATTAGTAGGATTCACAACAAGACTGCTAAATCTTAAACGTAATCTACTGAATCAAATGAAATGGAGGATACGCGTATCCTATCATTCATCCCCGTGAATTCTGCAGAGCGTCTACTGCATGCGCTCAATAATCTGGGCATGGTGACACAAATGACAGTAACTAATTGTTCTGGTGCATTGCAAACTGAACTATCATGGGGTGATCCCACTGGTAGCAAAACTGTCCAAATAATCACATGTTGAGCGTCCATACAAATGAAACAGGCGACCTTTCCGGGGAGCGAGTCTGCTAGTACGTTCAGACGACCCGGTATATGACGGGTAGAGAGATGAACAGGAAATTCTTCTCCGTTAGTTCTCATAACGAGAATGATTGGGTGCTGATCTGGTTCCTGATGTACTCTACCACTATCGAGTTGTCCAACAATAACTGAACAAGCATGTCCGCATAAATGTAGCGCTAACAATAATGACATCATTCTTGATGTTTATGTGTTTCTCCAGGAACCGCGGGACCCGAGACCCTTGCATTTCGAGTCTGTAGGACTCAGGGTCGCACCCCAAACTATTGACTAATACCCGTCATAATCGTGAAAGCTGGATCTGGCAGTTGCAGCAGAACTCTTGAGTTAACCACTGAATATCTGCCCCAATATGGGCCTTTTGTTTATTAGATCTGTTAAAACAATACTGGTCCTGAGCGAAGGCGTTATCACACTCCAGTTCTGGATAAGAATAACTGGAGGGGAGAGTGCTTAAGCGACCCATCTAAACAAGATGCGTAGCCGCTCAGCACAACCCCATCAGTCGCATAAAACTAATTTCATTCTGGATAATAGCAGATGAACCAGATTGTTATGAGACATTACCGAGTTAATATTCGAGTGACAGAGCAGGGCGCTATCTTCAGACCGAAGCTATCCTTCGATCTATGCTTATAGCATAGTCAATCACTCAAACGCTCACTTTAACCAACTAAATGATAACCATGAATAAACTTTTAGAGTTTTGATAAACTTGTTATCCAGCTCCAGTCTATTATCTGTCGGAACGAGCTCTATGGCTTCGGTACAAGTAACAGGTGACTACAGAATCCTAGAGAATCTTGATTCTCGACAACCTCTATTACTTTCATTGTCAAGAGAACCTTTACCTCCGATTGGAGAGACTCTTATTCAAGGATTTGACGGAAGCATTGTCCATCAGACATTAAGTTAGTTGTGGTTCTCTTGGAAAGATAGCCGTAGGCTGTCCGAAACCACACTTCTCACCCACTGGTCTTCCATAATAGTTATCCAGTTTGATGCAAATCTTGATAACAATCCGTCAAGTGCTAAGCAATAGAGGTCCTAACCCACACCTGTAGTACCTGCGAGGCCTATGGAAGGAGAAACTGCGTCTCATTCATGAAGAGCCTCGACCCAGCAGTTTAGGGGCGTCTGACCGGTAGTCTCAATCAGACCTAAGCCCAGTATCCAAGCCGCTGTATGACGACACCTAGAGTAATTATAGAAGGGTTAACTATACCCTCACGAGGAGTCCTTATAGGCGACCTTCTGTCTAGGACGTCCTCCCTTACTCCTTTCTGCTATTGTGGGTCAATTAGATGCCGACTTAAGGAGCAGGGTATTGATGCTTTCTTTGCAGCTTGGTCATAAACCAATGAAAGCTTATCTTCAAAAACTTAGTGTTCGGAAACCGGAGCGACTCGAAGAGAGTTTTTCACCTTGTCATCTATTACAGATGACGACGCAAGGGCTCCGTCACGTCTGTTTAACTCCAAATTAGCAACTGTTAAGACAGAGTTATACGTGATAAATATAATAGCCCTGGAAAGGACTCTAATTGAGGTACGAACGTCGTCCAATTCTTTTCCGTAAAGACGTTGCGTCACAGTTCTTAAAAGTGATCTGCATAATACAGTGAGTCTAAATTCGCTCTGAATGAAGAAATGCCGTCTCAAATGTGACCGAGCGAATAATGAATGACGAAGGTAAGGCCATAGCTAGGTCCTTAGCCTACTCATTAAAACTCGCAGATGACTGGACCGATCCAGCACCATCAGACAGCTCAGGTTCTGAGACTACCGTCAGCTGCTTCTGGACTTACTGGGATGCTGCAATGAGCTGCGCAATCTGCGTCAGCAAAACCGTAATGGAGGCCTGAGGAGCAGCGGCCTTCTATTCTGGCCACCGGCTGCTCCCGGGACAGTGTGTCCGAGACGGCTCTTTTATCCGGATGCCCCGATATATGAGGCCTCATCTTAGCTACTGAATAGTGCTACTTTCGAGCTGTTGCAGCATTCTGATTTTCAGGAACAAACTCAGGGAAGAATCGATGCATAAAGTCTATTGCCATCCTGTGTTGTTCTGAAAGAGAAGGGTAATTCTCCTCCAAATCTCTTTCACCATCCAACTTAATCAGATTATACTCATGGTCATCGGCATCTGAACGCGCAGATGACTGGACCGACCCAGCACCCTCCGACAGCTCAAGTTCTGAGACTACTGTCGTTTGCTTCTGCATTTGCTGGGATGCTGCAATGAGCTGCGCAATCTGTGACAGCACGTCCGTTACGGAGGCCTATGGAGCAGCGGTCTTATGTTGCATGGCCGCCGCCTCCCCCTGGGACAGTGTGTCCGAGATGGCTCTTTTCTGCAGACGTCCCGATGAATGAGGCCTCATCTCCTTGGCTACTGTATGGTATGACTTCTCTGACGAAGAGTGACTTTCTCAGCGATGCAGGCTGGATATCAGAAGTCACATAGCCAAGATGCGGTCGAGTGTGCTTGGTAGACGATGAAGAAGAAGCCGTAACTATAGCCAACCCCGGCTGTAAACTGAACTGAGTGTCCCGGACGGGAGGCGTGGACGTATACTCCGACTGTTTGCAAGTTCTGAACCATAACATCTGGCCCCAGATGTTGTCATAAAAGAGAGAGGGGGGCTCTCTCACTTGCGGTCCTTCAGACTTCGCCAAGCTTCCTGCTGAACTTGCCGGCTTCTTCCTCTCCATCGTCACAGGGTGAGCCTTATACTGATATTATTTTATAGTGCTCGCTCTACCCTTTCTACTCTCCTTGACCACAACGGACACACCCGGCGTCACAGTACCCTCGGACGGTGTACCGTTTCACCGGTCAAGCTAGCTGGCGACAGGGATCTGAAACCACACTGTGGTTTATTGCCCTGTCTAATATTCATGAGCACTTTTGCCGCTAGCTCTGATTGACTATTTAAATGCGACGACGGAAGCACACTCTCTGACGGCATCATGTAAACACCACCATGATCTTGTTCCTCTGTAAATAGAAACTAAACAAGAGGGATGTTACATCCCAACGCTCACCTACATTCGCGCTTGATAATGTCGTTCCAATGTAACATGCCTAATATTTAGTTAATATAAATCATTAACTAGGCATCAAATGATTAATGTGGTTTATGTGATGGCTTTGGAAAGTCTATATTTCTGCATTTATTATATATCAATTCAACATAGAATCATTGGATACATCTTTTAGAAATGTTTATGATTAAGCATATGAATCGTGAGGCCAGATATTAAATCATAAATAAGAATTAGGAAAGGCTTTCACTAATCACTGAAATTTTAATTGAAGTACATTCATTGGTTAAAGAGGAGTTGCAGAAAAACATTTGTTCAAGAAAGTGACTATAAGTCCCAACAAAAATACATCACATCAACAACTAAAATAAGCCTTAATGTTACTAGTAACAAGTATGAAAAAGTATTAAATAATAAAAAAAAAAAGTTAAAAAATTTTTTTTTTAAAGAAAGTGAATATAAGTCCCAAAAATCCCCATCAAATTCCTCAAATATGCATGTAATAAGGGCGCAACGTTACCGCAATGTAGTTCAGTAACCCATGCATACAATATCAATTGCCTGGAAAGACACATAGAAACAGAACTCACCTTAACACCTCACCTTAACACAAACTTTTAGAACTTAAAATTGATTAAGTCAGACAAAAACGTGAACATTGTGACTGAAAAAAAGAAAAGAAATCAGTTAAATTTCTGCATACAGTAGGGTTAATACTTAGAGTTGTTATTGAAATGAGAAAATAAAAAGTAATGAGAGGTGAAGGCACCACAATCTGCACAAAAGCTGACTTTAACGCAAATTCTTACAACACCTAAACGCTAATTCTTACAACAACTTTTGGAAGAAAATTTTAGGTGAAATTTGAAAAAAGATCATAGTATCAGAGTTAAATACTGTTCTGATAGTCCCCTACAACCTACATATGCAATATCAAAGGCCTGAGCCCACTGATCTTTGAGAACTCACCTTAACACCTCACCTTAACACAAACTTTTAGAACTTAAAATTTACTAAGTCCGAGAAAAACATGGAAATTTTGACTGAAAAGAAAGAAAATTTCCATTAAATTTCTGCATACAGTCGGGTTAATACCTACAGTTGTTATTGAAATATGAAAATCAAGAGTAATGAGAAGTTAAAGCTCCACAATCTGCACAAAAGCTGACTTTAACGCAAATTCTTACAACACCTAAACGCTAATTCTTACAACAAGTTTTGGCAGAAAATCAGCCTCAAATTCCTCAAATATGCATGTAATGAGGGCTAAATATTACTGCAATGGAGTTCAGTAACCCAAGTGTAGAATATTAATCGCTTGGAAAGACACATAGAAACACAACACACCTAAACACAAAGTTTTACAACTTAAAATTTACTAAGTCCGAGAAAAACATGAAAATTTTGAGTGAAAAAAAAGAAAATTTTCGTTAAAATTTCTGCATACAGTAGGGTTAATACCTACAGTTGTTATTGAAATATGAAAATCAACAGTAATGAGAAGTTAAACCAGCACAATCTGCACAAAAGCTGACTTTAACACAAATTCTTACAACACCTAAACGCAAATTCTTACAACAACTTTTGGCAGAAAATTTTAGCTGAAATTTGGAAAAAAGTCGTAGTTTCAGGGTTAAATACTGTTCTAATAGTCCCCTACAACCTACATATGCAATATCAAAGGCCTGAGCCCACTGATGCTTGAGAAATTCACCTTAACATTAAATCTTACAATATTGGACACGCCGGACGCCGACGCTGACGCCCGAGGTTATCACAATAGCTCACCACATCTTACAGATGTAGGTGAGCTAAAAACTAGAGCGACCTTTGGGCAAGCCTCTCACTGCGGGAGGACTGGCAGTGGCCCTCACTAACAACGTACCATGACAACCGTCAGCAAAGTTTGTCATCTCATGCGACACATGTTGAGCAAGAATTAGTGGAAGTACATCGACTACAAGCAAGGCAACCTACATGTAAATAAGAGGAAAGACTTCCTCGCCTTGTTTATTGAGCAATATGCTTACATAATGAAGCAAACTAAGTCGATCGAACTCCCACCAACTCCACATTAAATAATATAAAAAGATACATAACAAAAAACATTCAAAATATAAATCGAAAACTTAAAAAATTTATAGTAATTTATATATTTTTTATACTTACCAATGACCCAGACATAGCTGGTGCTAACTCTTAAAATTATAGGGCCAAACACAAATTTTGCCCCCCAATTCCCAAAATTTGCATCTAAAACCAAAGAAATCATGTCCTGAATGGCCCTCCATTCTTCACCTCTACTGCGCATGCGCAGTGTCAAGAACGTCCCAAAATTGGCGCCATTACTCATTCTTACCATCAGTGCCTGGTAAGCGCTATGTTCTCAGCGGGGAGGTATGAGTTCCCAACTCCTGGGAGGGCCATCCCCGTCTGGGTCATTGGTAAGTATAAAACAATATATAAATTACTATAAATTTTTTAAGATTTTTATACTGTACCAATGACCCAGACATAGCTGAATAGTAAAAAGGCTGGAGGGCCCAGGACATAGAGGAAAATCCAATAAGCTCAACTATATAAAATAGAGTCATCTCCTGGAGGAGAAAAGGGGAATTAGGCTTCACATGTATCTTTCTTATTTATGATAAATTAGAAAGACACAATACCTTCTATAATTGAGCATCATAACATCCATATTCTCTATTAATATCCAGTATAAATCTTATACTAATTATTTTTAAAGTAAGCCAATAAATAAAGTTAGTCCAGAGAATAGAGACTCTTTATACTCTTTTAAAAGTGTCCGAGGATAGTATAATAACGCCCATTTGACACGTGACATATTAAAATGCTATACTTTAAAACTATGACATGAATGAATTTTAAAACATAACTTTCACTTAAAAAACCATCCCAGTAACAGCTCAGAATTACTGACTCCAGAGGAGGTATCCCCTTGTTTTCATAATAAAACAGGTGACCCAAGGGAACACCCTCCACCCCCCCTTTTTCTTGCCCTGGGTCAAATAGCCCAGAGCGAAGAGGGCAGCAGGACGGAGTCACTGCTGGAACATAAAGCCTACATAGCTATAGTTGCAATTGTAAGTGATCGACATTCTGAGCAGCCGATAATGGACCTAAATAATGCAGGCCTCTAGAAATGGACTCGATATTTCTGAGATAAAAATTCGTGAATGTGGATGGCTGAGACCAATATGCAGCCTACTTTAAATCTATAATAGCAACACTATTTACGTAAGCCCAAGATGTAGAAGAGCTCTTACTTCATGAGCCGAAATCTTAAGCACAGACTGCTGAGTTAAGGATAGATTATCCTAAGCAGTACCGATAGTTAATTGAATGCATTTAGTAATAGAATGGACCGTAATGACCTTTCTATTAGGCATCAGAGCCAGAAGAAGCTTTATGTCCTTACTGATAAACTGAGATCTGTTAATAAATACATAAAGGTCTATCCAGACAGAGTAAAGGCCCATGCCCGTTCGAAGATGGAAGGACCTTAAAAACAATAGGTTCCGGATATTTATTAGGAGCCTGATTCTTAACCAAAAATACAACATTAGTAGTAAAGGTAATAGAGTTCCCGATACTACGAAAGTGAGAATCGTCCACCGATAGTGCATGAAGCTCACTGACTCTTCAGCAGAAGAGAAGACTAAGAGAATTGCTGCCTTAAAAGGCCAGAATTTGAAACTACTGTCTCAAGAGGTTCAAATGGTTGCTTAGTTAATAAGAACCCAAGCTAAATTCCGTATAGGAATTAATCTAAGGATTCTAGGTCTATTTATCGAAAAGTTTCAAACTAACTTAGATAAAGAGACATTAGGCCCAATTGTAAACTATCATGGTGTGCATAGGTATCAGATAACAAAGACCTTTAACCTTTAATAGTAACTGGCTGCAGTTGATCTCGTCAAACAAGTATACTAGAAAGTTTACAATGTCTGGTATGGAGGGATCAAAAATATCAACATAAAGATCCCTACACCAACGACGGAAGACCCTCCACTTTAGCCGCATAGTATAGCGAAGAGGAGGTCCTCCTACAGTTAGAAATTGCGTCCACTGCTCGTCCTGTACAATGCTTGCCATGCAAGAAGGACCGCACAACGGAATACATGAAGGTTGAGACCTTGCGGGTTGTGATGAAGTTGACACGATTTCCCCAGCGAAAAAAGATCCTCTCGTGGAGGAAGTTTCCGCGGTAAGTCCCACAGCAGACATCTAAGTAAATTTATCCACCGTCTCTGTGGAAACAGAGATGCTACCAACAGAATTGTATTGTGAATGTATAATCCTAGCAATACTAGCTGAATCAACAGCACTGGAGGATACGCATATCGACCCTTACGTGAAAGGGAGTCTGCTAATACGATCCGACGACCCAGAATATGACGGACCGAAACAGAACTTGGTGTTCTATAACAAACAGAAGGATTCTTTCCGTTAAAATCAATAATGGAACCGAATGAGTGCCTCCCTGGTTCCGGATATACGCAACTACTGTCGTATTATTGGACATGCGTTTCTGAATAATGTTCATCCAATGACGTAGTGCAAGCCAAAATAATATCATTTCTTGGAAGTAAAGTGCTTGCCTAAAAACTGCGGAACCCAAAGACCCTGGCACTTCGAATCCGTTGGGATCAATATTGTGTCCCAACCTGTTTGACTAGCATCCATCATAATCAAAAAACTCGGATCCGGCAACTACAGTGGAACTCTCTGAGTCAACCACCGAATGTTTGCCCACGTCTGAATCTCTTGTTACACTTGACTGACAAGAGAACGTGTATATCGAGCAATTAAAAGATTGCTGAAAGGTTGCCGTCGAAGAGAAGCTTCTCCCGAGACCGAAGCGACTTTGAGAGAGTTCTTCACCTTACTATCCATGCGCGTGGATGTAGCTAGGGCTGCGTCACGTCTAACCAACTCCAGGTTGCCACTGAAGGGTGGAGTTATACGTGGAAAACTACTGCCCCTGAAAGAAATCTCATTGAGGATCATATCCTGGAATTCTTTCTCTTGAAGACGTAATGATAACGCCTCCGTAAGGTGGTCTACGTATGATAAAGCATCTAAGTTAAGTCTATTAGACAGCATTGTCGTTTCCAACGTCGTGGTTGGAATTGACATAGATGGCGAAAAAGATAATTCCCAGCGTTCAGCCTCGCTGTCTTAGACGCATAGGAACTCTAGGTATGCCCAGTTCTGCCAATAAAAATTTATTTTCCTAGAATTGATGAAAGGCAGAATAGAGCATTGCGGACAAGAAACTAGACTAGCATGTTTGGTAGCAAGCTTATATATAGCGTCGTTCAATAATTCGAATGTTCTAATGACATTATTGGACTGCGTCGGCAACTCAGGGACAATGTCACTGAACCGATCCAAAACTCTGTGTCCAATGGCGCTATTAGTCTCTTATCCAGCATCGCAGCAATGTAGTCCGACGGAACAACCTCTGGAAGATAATGCCGGAAGAAATGTATGGCAGCTTCTGTTGTTCCGAAAGGGAAAGCTCGAAATCGTCCGAATCCCTTTCGCCATCCTGTCGGACCCTATGAAGTGTTCGGTCGTCCGTACCTGATACAACAGCGGAGCGCACCGACCCAGCGCCGTCGGATTATTCCTGATCCGACCGAGAATCTGTTGTTTGCTGGGATGCTGCGATAAGCTGTGCTATTTTGGATAGCATGTCCATCACTGAGGCCTGTGGAGAAGCGGTCTTACGATGCCTTGCCGCTGGAAGCTCCGTGTTCGTTACCCCGTGCATACTTCTATTATGCGAGCGACCGGAGTGTACAGGCCTCGTGTCCCTTGGCTACCAGATGGCGTGACCTGTTCGCCGTGGAATCACTGAATGACGAAGCTGGCCGGATAGTCGAGGTCACGTAGCCAATGTGCGGTCGTGTGCGCTGCTGTGAGGATGAGGAAGCATTATCGACAGTCACTCGGACTGTCTATATAACGGAGTGTCCCGAGCGGCGGACATATGTTCCGAATGCGAAATATCTGTACCACAACATCCGGTCCCATATGTTGTTGTACGAGAGAGGGACCTCTCTCGCTCGCCGCCCAGACGGACCTGGACGAGCTAGGAACCGGACTAACAGGCTTCCTCCGATCTCTCCTCTAATCCGTCGTCACTGGGTGTGTACTAAAGTCTATTATAGTGCTCGCATCACCCAAATCTCCTTCCTAGACCGCAACGGACGAACCCGACTGCCGAACCATTCGATGAATGGACGCTACACCGGGTGAGCTAGCGAATGTCAACTCCGTCGATCCTACTAGGGACCTCTTAGGCGATTGACGTATTCCATGAGCACTAATTGCCGCTAGCTCTTCATTGACGACAGAGGCACACTTTTGAAAGACATCCCAGTAATTTTGCGAACAAGAAACCAGACATGCTTGTAAATAGCAAGCATATAAAAAATATATATAGCGTCGTTCAATAAATCGAAAGTTTCTGAGACATTATTGGACTGTGTCGGAACTGAGGGACGATGTCCCTGAACCGAACCAAAAATTTCTGTGTCCACCGACGCTATCAGTTTCTTATCCGGCATCGCAGCATTCTGGTCCGACGAAGAACCTCTAGAAGATGAAGTCGGATGACATATACAGTAGCTTATGTTGTTCCGAAAGGGAAAGCTCGAAATCCTCCGAATCCCTTTCGGCATCCCGTCGGACCGTATGAAATTTTCGGACGTCCGTGCTTCCGCGGAGCGTCCCGACCCAGCGTCGTCGGATATTACATGATGCAACAGAGATTCTGTCGTTGCTGGGATGCTGCGATAAGTTGTACTATTTGGGATAGCACGTCCGTCACCGAGCCCTGTGCAGTAGCGGTCTTACGATGCTTTGCCGCTGGAAGCTCCGTGTACGTTGACTCCCGCATACTTTCTTATGCGAACGTCCGGAGTCTCCAGTCTCCAGGCCTCGTGTCCCTGGCTATCGGATGGCGTGACCTGGTCGCCGAAGATTCTCTGATTGGCAAAGTTGACTGGATATGCGAGGTCACGTAGCCAAGAGTGGTCGTGTGCGCTACCATGAGGATGAGGAACAATAATAATGTATCTAGTAATGACTAAACTAACATCAAGATATTATTTTCAAGAAATCCCCCCTCACACAGAGGGCTGTTGTCAATGTAAACAAGAAGTGTAAAAACACCAGAAACAAGACTCCAGGCACTGATAACCCTGGCCCGAAATCAGTTACCAATAATACACTATCTGATTCAAAACAGAGACTTCCAGGGAAGAAACTGCAGAACATCAGATGGTAGATGCAGAACACTACGCCTAACCACCCATAGGTGAAGACGTAAACATGGGGAAAAGAACAGAATTCATTCTGTTATCCAGCTAAAACTCCCAAGAACTTTTAGTAATAATATTACAGAAAATATGCCAAAAGCATGGGAGAATAGCTAGGGGGGACTTAAAGGAAAGGGAGAGAGGAAAACACTGAACAAGCAGTGTAACTTGATAACAAGAATGACAACAACAGGCTCTTGCCTCGAAAATAGGTAACTTAATATAATTTCATTAAAAAATATTAAGTTACAGCCCTGATTATTTTCTGTCACTCATTTTTCCTCTTCTCCTTCTATATCCTCCTTAGAATCACCATTTCTCTAATATTTATGTGTCTGGCATCATTTAAACTGAGATTTACAAGCACAAAGATCAGTCAGATGTTAACTGATGAAGGGCCAAACAAAGAATTAATGGCGCCAATTTCGGGACGTCCTTGACACTGCGCATGCGCAGTAGAGGTGAAGTATGGAGGGCCATTCAGAACATGATTTCTTTGGTTTTAGATGCAAATTTTGGGGATTGGGGGGCAAAATTTGTGTTTGGCCCTATAATTTTAAGAGTTAGCACCAGCTATGTCTGGATCATTGGTACAGTATAAAAATATAGTTTACACAAAAAAAAATTTCGAAAAATTTTGACAAGAGCCCAAGTTCCCAAATGTATCCCAAAAGAGCCCAAGTGTGAACAAAATTAATTTTTTCATCCACAAAATTAACTGCCACACTACGCGACTGCATAATGTATCTTACAACAGACCTACCATATAATAAATAGGAAACTACATATATATAAAGAACATTGGTAATGTAAACAGCATCAGACTGAAAACTGGAAACGGGATCCCAGGCAACACGGCCCGAAGTCAGTAACAGATTATTGAACTATCCGATGTAAGGAAAGATCTTCATCAGATGAAAAAACGATAAATTGGATGTATGATACATGACTGAAAACGCCTAAACACCCAAAGGGTGAGGACGTAACCCTGGGGATATACATAACAAGCCAAAAGTTTGGGAGTTTAACTGGGGGGGGGGGGGGGGGGGGGGGGATCAAGGGAGGGCAGGGAAGAAAAGGAATACTTTACCAACAGTGGAAAAAACATTATCAACAATGATGAAGTCAGGCCCATGTCCCAAAATTGGGGAACATGAACTAATTTTTATAAATATGAAAAAATTTAAAGTAATTTATATATTTTTTATACTTACCAATGGCCCAGACTTAGCTAGTGCTAACTCTTAAATATTCAGGGCCAAACACAAATTTTGCCCCCCAAATCCCCCAAATTTGCATGCAAAACCAAAAAACTGATGTCCTATATGGTCCTCAATACTTTTGTCTACTGTGCATGTGCAGTGTGAAGGAAGTACCAAAATTGGCGCCAAGCCTCATTCTTACAACCAGTGCCTGCTAAATGTATATAATCAGCGGGGAGGTATGAGTTCCCAACTTATAGGAGGGCCATCCCCGTCTGGGCCATTGGTAAGTATAAAAAATATATAAATTACTTTAAATTTTTTCATATTTTTAGACTGTAAACCAATGGCCCAGACTTAGCTGAATAGAAAAAAGGCTGGAGGGCCAAGGACATAAAGGAAAATCCAATAAGCGCAATTATATATACAGGAATATCCCCTCAAGGAGAAAAGGAGAAAAAGGATTTACATATTTCTTTCTTATTTATTAGAAATAAGAAAGACACAATACACAACTAGATAATTGAGCAGTGTATAATCTATAATTCTCTATTAACATCCAGTATAACCATTATACTAATTTAATAAAGGAAGCCAATAAATAAAGATAGTCCAGAGAAAGAGACTCTTTATACCATTTAAAAGTGTCAGAGGATTGTATATTAGCGCTCGTATGACACGTGACATATACAAATGCTTCACACCGAGCTACACTTTAAAAATGCCGCTCAGGATCACCGATCCAATGTAGAGTTGTGACAACAGTTCCTCGCACCAAGGCCAACAAACCTATGAAGTTTCATGACTCTAGGTTGAACCACTATCAAGTTCTCATCCGGAAACCAATTGTTGCGATATACTATGTTCAAGGTCACTGTGACCTTGACCTTTGACCTGGTGAGTCCAACATCAATAGGGTTCTTCCTCGCACCAAAGCCAACACACCTGTAAAGTTTCATGACTCTAGGTTGAACCACTATCAAGTTCTCATCCGGAAACCAATTGTTGCGATATACTATGTTCAAGGTCACTGTGACCTTGACCTTTGACCTGGTGAGTCCAACATCAATAGGGTTCTTCCTCGCACCAAAGCCAACACACCTGTAAAGTTTCATGACTCTAGGTTGAACCACTATCAAGTTATTATCCAGAAACCAATTGTTGCGATATACTATGTTCAAGGTTACTGTGACCTTGACCTTTGACCTGGTGAGTCCAAGATCAATAGGGTTCTTCCTCGCACCAAGGCCAACACACCTATGAAGTTTCATGACTCTAGGTTGAACCACTATCAAGTTATCATCCGGAAACCAATTGTTGCGATATACTATGTTAAAGACCACTGTGACCTTGACCTTTGATCTGGTGAGTCCAAGATCAATAGAGTTCTTCCTCGCACCAAGGCCAACCCACCTATGAAGTTTCATGAATGTAGGTTGAACTACTATCAAGTTATCATCCGGAAAGGAATTGTTGCGATTTACTATGTTCAAGGTCACGTTGACCTTGACCTTTGACGTAGCGAGTCCAAAATCAATAGGGTTCTTCCCCTCACCAAGGCCAATCTACCTATGAAGTTTCATGAATGTGAGTTGAACCATTATCAAGTTATCATCCGGAAACCAATTGTTTAAGATTTACTACGTTCAAGGTCACTGTGACCTTGACCTTCGACGTAGCATGTCCAAAATCAATAGGGTTCTTCCTCCCACCAAGACCAACCTACGTATGAAGTTTAATGAATGTGAGTTGAACCACTATCAAGTTATCATCCGGAAACCAATTGTTTACGCCCGCCCGCCCGCCCGTCCGCCATTCACCAAACTATAAGTCGAGTTTGACTTCCTCACAACTCGACTAAAAATATTACATAAATGAGATATATATTAGCTTTACACTTTAAAACCATTCCAGTACCGACTCGGAATTGCCGACATCAGAGGAGGAATTCCCTTGCTTTTCACTATAAAGCCGATGATATAAGGGAAAACCATCCCCCCACTTCCCCTGAGTCAAATCACCACAGAACGAAGAGGGCAACAGGACAGGGTCACTGCTGGAACAGAAAACCTACATAACTATAGCTGTAATCGTTTAGTGGACGACATTCTGAGCAACACGGACCTAAACATCTAAGGTTGCCAGAAATAGACTCTATATTTCTAAGATGAAACTTTGTAAAGGCAGAAGGCTGTGTCCAGTAAGCATGAGATCAGTAATGGCAATACTATTAGAATAAGCCCAAGATGTGGACAGCACTCTAACTTCATGCGCTGAAATCTTAAGCACCGACTGCTGATTAGAAGAAAAACTTTCATAAGCAGTACGAATTGCTAATTGAATCCATCTAGCAATAGAATGAACAGAAATGTCCCTTCTTTTGGGAATTAATGATAAAAAGAAGCGTTTTCTTCCTTTTCTGATAAACTCTGATCTGCGTTTATAAATGCGCATAGCTCTTACAGGACACAGCAAAGGTCTATGGCTATCTGATGACGGAAGAGCCTTAATGATAATGGGCTCAGGATATTTATTAGGAGTCTGATTCTTAGCCAAAAATCCCACATTAGCAGTTAAAGTAATAGTATTACCAACACTACGATAATGAGAATCATTTATAGATAAAGCATGAAGTTCACTAACTGTTCTTGCGGAAGCAAAGGCTAAGAGAAAAGCTGTTTTATATGTCAAGAATTTGAACTCTACAGCCTCCAACGGTTCAAATGGAGCTTCTTTAAGCTTCAACAGAACCCAAGCTAAATTCCACTTAGGAATTAACCTAAGGGTTCTAGGCCTATTGATCGAAAAGTTTTTAACTAACTTAGATAAAGAAACATTAGATCCAATTTCTAAGCTATCATGATGAGCATAAGTGCCTGATAGCATAGACCTATAAGCCTTAATAGTGACTGGCTGCTGTTTGAGAACGTCAAACAAATAGACCAGAAAGTTTGCAATGTCTGGAATGGATGGATCATTTACGTCTATCAACTGATCCTTACACCAGTGAAAGAAAACCTTCCACTTTGCCACATAGTTTAGCGAAGAGGAGGCCCTCCTACAGTTAGAAATTGCATCCATTGCTCGTCCTGTAAAGCACGTCCCATGCAAGAAGGACCGCACAACGGAAATACGTGAAGGTTGAGACCTTGCAGGTTGTGATGCAGTGTGCGTGACATCCCCTGATAAAGAAATCCTCCCTTGGAGGAAGCTTCCGTGGAACGTCCCATGACAGACACCTGAGTAGATTTATCCACAGTTTCTGGGACGACAGAGATGCTACCAGCAGTATCTTGCACTGCGATTGCTTAATATTTAACAAGATCTGTTGAATCAATGGAGTTGGAGGATATGCATATCCTATCATTCCGTCCCAAGAAATTGAGAGAGCATCTACTGCGTATGCTCGAGGATCTGGGCATGGCGACACATGTCTGCAACTGATTGTTGAGATGAGTCGTGAATAAGTCTATCATAGGTCGATCCCATTGGTAGCAAATCTGCCTGAATACTCGCTTGTTGAGAGTCCATTCCGAAGGCAACATGCGACCTTTCCGAGAGAGCGAGTCTGCTAGAACGTTCAGATGACCCGGTATATGACGGACCGATAGATGAACGTGATGTTCCAAGACATACAGAAGAATTCTCTCCGTTAGATCATATAACTGAATTGAATGTGTGCCTTCTTGGTTCCGAATATACGCTACTACTGTCGAGTTGTCCGACAGTATTTGAACATGTGAATTCTGTATTATGTTCATCCAATGACGTAGCACTAGCCATATTGACATCATTTCTTTGATGTTTATGTGTTTGTCCAGGAACATAGAGTCCCAAAGACCCCGGCACTTCGAGTCTATTGGGCTCAGGGTCGCACCCCAACCTGCTTGACTCGCATCCGTCATAATAGTAAAAACCGGATCTGGCAGCTGCAGCAGAACTCCATGAGTTAACCGCTGAATGTCTGCCCAAATCTGAACCGTTTGTTTTACTTGGTCCGTTAAAACAATACTGGTCTCGAGGGAATGCGTCTTCACACTCCAGTTCTGAGTAAAGAATATCTGGAGTGGACGTGTGCGTAAGCGACCCATCGGAATGAGATTCGCAGCCGCTGCGCACAGCCCCATCAGTCGAATAAATTCCCTCGCTGTTAATGCTTCTGAGTGTAGACAAAAGCGAGCATAACAACTGACTTATTTCGCTCTGGGTAACGGAAGATGCACCAGATTGTTGTGAGTCTTGAAGCTCATTCCCAAGTGTATGAATGACTTGGACGGAGCTAGATCCGACTACTTTTCGTTTACAATGAAACCGAGATGTCGGAGCAATTGTAGCAGACCCTGAACATCGTTCTGAAGAACCGTTTTGTTGCCGTATCTCTGAAGAATGTCGTCCAAATAGGCCGACGTTACCGCAGACGAATGAGCCCGGAAATATGCCATTACCGAGTTCATTATTCGAGTGAATGCCCAGGGTGCTAGATTGAGTCTGAAGCACACCGCTTGGAACTGATAAATGACCCCTAGGACGGTGAACCGTAGGTACTTTCTGAATGCTGGATTTACCATGACATGAAAGTATGCATCCTTTAGACACGAATGCTCGCTCTTACTGATCAAATGGTCTCCATATAAAATTTTAGAGCCACGATCAGTTTGTTTATCCAGCTCAAATCTATTACTGGCCAGAACGAGCCATCTGGCTTTGGCACCAAGAACAGGTGACTGTAAAAACCCAGTGAATCCTGGTTTTCTACGACCTCTATTGCGTCTTTCTCCAAAAGAGATTTTACCTCTAATAGAAGGGAATCTCTTTTTTGAGGGTTGGTCGGAAGCGGAGTCCAGAGCGGACTTCGTGTTAACGGAGGTTTCTCTTGGACTAATAGCTTTAGGCCTTCTGAGATTACCCCTCTGACCCAGAGGTCTTCTGTAATTGGAATCCAATTTATCATAAACCTTGACAGTCTTCCACCAACAGGACCGCAATAGTGATCCTGACCATCACCTCCTGGACCTGCGAGGTCTGTGGAAAGAGAAACTACGTCCTCCCTGTGCAGCGCCTCGGCCCGTCGACCTGGAGACGTCCGACCGGTAGTCTGGGTCAGACCCACTTCCCCTACCTGAGTCGCTACTTTGACGATCTCTAGGGTAATTACCTGAGGATTTCTTGTATCCTCTACAGGAGCTTCCTTTGGACATATTTTGTCCTGAAGCTCCTCCTTTACCCTTCTCTGCCGTACCAGTTTTACTTGAAACTGATTTCAAAAGCAAAGTTTCAGATGCTTTCTTAGTGACCTGACTATAGATCAACGAAAGCTTGCCATCAAAGAGAAGGTCACCAGATACCGGACTAACTCGAAGAGAGTTTTTCACCTTAACATCCACCAGGGATGATGACGCTAGGGCTGCATCACGTCTTATTAACACTAAATTAGCCACTGATAGGGCAGAGTTATACGTGGAATAAGCTATAGCCCTAGAAAGAACTCTTAATGAGGTACTAACGTCCTCCAATTCTTCTCCACTGAGACGTTGTGCTAACTCTCTAGTAAGGTGATCTGCATAAGATAAAGCAAAAGCATCTAGATTCACTCTGTTGGAGAATAACGTTGTATCCATTGTATCCAAGCGAATAGAAAAAGATGAGGGTAAGGACAAATCTAAGTCCTCAGCCTGTTCATCCAAATGCAGAGGAACTATACCCCGACCTGCCGTTTTGAATTTATTTCTATTATTGGTAAACGGCAGATCTAGAGCACATGTAGATAAAAAAACTGCTTCTCCTCAATCCCGGGGGTAGATTGAGTGTAGCGTCATTTATCAGATCAAAAGTCCAAGACACAGTATTGGACTGAACCGGGTAAACAGGTGTATCTTCCTCAGCCCGTCCGAAACAATCAGAGTCCAATGACGTTAGCAGTTTTTTATCATTTGTCGCAGCATTCTGATCCAGAGGAACAACATCTGGAAGATATTGCTGAATAAAATTCATCGCTACCTTGTGTTGCTCCAAAAGGGAAAATTCTAATTCACTCAATTCCCTTTCACCATCCGACTGGACCAGATTTGAGTCTCGGTCATCCCTATCTGAACATGCAGAGGAATGTACCAACCCAGCTTCATCCGACAGTTCAACATTGGTAACTGACATAGGATGTACCGTAGTTTGCTGGTGTACTGCGATTAGCTGTGCTATTTGCAACAGCAAGTCCATATTCGAGGCCTTTGGAGCAGCAGATCTTTGTAGCTTAGCCGCTGGTTGCTCCTGGAATGGCATACCCGACATTCTCCTCTTATGCGGACGTCCCAAATCATGTGGCCTCGTTTCCTTGGCTATTGGATAGCGTGACTTTCTCGAATCCTTCACCGGCGATGCAGGTTGTATCTCCGTAATCACATAGCCAAGGTGCGGCTGAGTGTGCTTTGAAGAAGAACTGGAAGCCGATAGACTAGCCGACTCTGGCAGCCTATTTGACGGAGCGTCCCGGACAGGACGTATGCCCCAACTGACAATTGCTCTGAACAACAACCTCTGGTCCCAGATGTTGTTGAAAGAGAGAAGGACCTCTCTCGCTCGCGGTCCGGGAGGACCTGGACGAGCCAACTGCAGAACTGACTGGCTTCCTCTGTTCCGTCGTCGCAGGATGAGCATGTTCCAATATTATAGTGCTCGCAACACCCTTTTTCCTTTCCTCGACCGCTATGGACTTACCCGGTGTCATGACACCCAAATTCTGAGTGAAAGAAGCACCGGTTGAGCTAGCTGGAGACAAGGATGTAAATCCCATGATCAGAGATCTAGGCCCTTGTCTAATTTCCTTGAACACTTTTGCCGCTAGCTCTTTATTAGATTGCGACGACGGTAGCACACTTCCTGACGGTATCACCAATACATCACCATGTGCTTGTTCCTCTGAAAAAGAAACTCACATACTAGAGTGACCCTGTGGTGAGAGAGCAGGCATGGATCTCTCACCACTAACAACATATAGTGACACACGTCTCCAACGTTTGTCATCCCAATTGGCACAAACAGAACAAGTGTTAGTGCGAGAACACTGACTACAGCAGACACAAAAAACATGAGAGTCGGAGGAAGATTTCCTCAACTTACAATTTGAGCAAGTCCATAGTTCTCGCACTAACCCTCATTATAATATGACAAAGATACATAACAACACAATCCGATACAAAAATTTCGAAAAATTATTCATAAAAAAATTTTCGCAAAAAATTTGAAATGAGCCCAAGTTCCCAAAGGGAACGATGAGCCCAAATGGAGCCCAAAAAAGCCTAAGTGTGGACAAAATTTTTTACATGATTCTAAAAAATTAATGCTACACTTCCAGAGTATATAATGTATCTGATTACAGACCTAACATCATAATGAGTAGGAGATTACTTACAGAAAGTAACCATTGTCAATGTAAACAAAATGCTATAAAAACCGGAAACAAGACCCCAGGCACTGAACAACACAGCCCAAAGTCAGAAACAGATTTTTTAAACTATCCGATGTAAGACAGAATCTTCATCTGAAGAAACTGCGATACATCAGATGGTAGATGCAAAACCAAAAACGTCTAAACACCCAAAGGGTGAGGACGCAACAATGGGGATATACAGAATAAACATTCTGTAACCAAGTTAAACTCAATGGAAATTTTCGATAAAAAAATTTCAAAAAAGGTCCAAAAAGTATGGGAGCTTAACAGTGGGGTATCAAGGAAGGAGAGGGAGGAAACACTTAACAAACAGTGGCAATTCCATAGCAAGAATGATAACATCAGGCCCATGTCCCGAAATTAGGGAACATGAAATAATTTTCAATAAAAATGATAAGTTACAGCCCTGAACACATCCAACCACTGTTTTTTCCTCTCATCCTCTTAATTCATCCTTTGATCCACCAAAAACACCATTACTTTGTGTCTGGCATCATAAAATCCTAGATTTACAAGCACAGAAGTCAGTTAGTTGTTACTGACAGAAGGGCAAAACAAAGAATGAAGCTTGGCGCCAATTTCGGTACTTCCTTGACACTGCACATGCGCAGTAGACAAAAGTATGGAGGACCATATAGGACATCAGTTTTTTTGTTTTGGATGCAAATTTTGGGGATTTGGGGGGCAAAATTTGTGTTTAGCCCTGAATATTTAAGAGTTAGCACCAGCTAAGTCTGGGCCATTGGTTTACAGTATAAAAATATTATAAAATTACAACCCTGAATGTTTCAAACCACCGTTTCTTCCTTCCTTCATCCAGTTGTGTCCTTGGATCCATAAAATTAACCATTGATTTGTGTCTGGCATCATTATTGAGATTTAAAAAGCACAAAAGTCAGTTTGTTATTATCTGACAAGGGCCAAACAAAGAATGGTGTTGGCGCCAATTCCGGTCACTTCCTGATGTCTGCGCATGCGCAGAGGGTAAATGTATGGAGGACCAGATAGGACTTCTAATTTTTGGTTTTGCATGCAAATCTTAGGGATTGGGGGTGCAAAATTTGTGTTTGGCCCTAGATATTTTAGAGTTAGCACCAGCTATGTCTGGGCCATTGGTATACTGTATAAAAATATAATAGAATTTAATAACAATTGTAGTGAATGGTGCAGACCACTTATGCCTGTTAGGTTGGTTGTTACGACTCCACAAAGTAGATCTTCTATTTCTCTGGCCATTTTTTGTAAAATTATATGTGGGTGGGTGAATGTGTGGCTGGGTTTCAGGAGTTTTTATATTTTAATTTTATTTTTGTAATTATTTCTCAACATCAAAAGTTCATATTCTTAGTTTGTTTTATGTTTTATGCCTCACAATCTACAGAATAGCATGGGTGATGGTGTATTACGACCCTTGATTGCAAGGAGGCTTCGCAATGCTAATGCATTGCAAAGTCTTGTTGTACTCAAGGGACAAATTTATCAATTTTATTAACTTGGGTAAAATATCAGACATAAACCACTTAATTTTTTTAATTTGCACTGGTTATAAAAAAAGAACATTCAGCAACCAAAATGAACATGTGAGGGCCTAATAAACAGATTTTTAACTTTTTTAGGCCTAAATGATTAAAAACATTTCATTTCAACATGAAAACATACCTCATTTTTCCCACTGCAAGTAGCATAGGGCTTACTCCAAAGAGGGCATACTGATGCATGTTTCAAAAGCAAGATTGAAAACTCCATACAATTTTCGTACATGTGGTATGACACAAGCCAGTAAATAAGCAGACTGACATCTGCAAAATGAGGTCCCCAGAGGGTGAATTTAGTGATGCTACCCTGCTATAGCAGGGTAGCATCACTAAATTTACCCTCTGTCAACCTCAATCTGAATCAGGGGCCCAAGAATAAATAGAAAGAGGTACCCAGAGGATAAATTGGCCCATTGTGTGGGATAGCATCATCAAATTCACCCTCTGGGCACCTCATTCTGCAAATGTTAGACTGCTTATTTTCAGACCTGGCATGACATAGAGCTCATGTGTCAGGAAAAGGGTAAAAAGGTGAATGAAGAATATTCATAAAATAAACTTCCCAAACATGATTTACCTTTGTTTCACATTTCTTTATAACTGTAAGTAACTTCCATCCTCGTCCTTCCAGGAGATACTTTCGCAGTTCAGTGAAATCATTCTCATCTGGGCAACTGTTGGTTAGATTTAAAATATCATGAAGAAATTCCTGACAAAGTCTGTTACGTATGTTCTTCATTTTACTGAAATACAAAACCAACAGAATTATTAGTGACACAAAAGGACTTGTATGATTAATTCATCTGAACAGTATCATATAAAACAAGATGTAAATTAGCCCCTTCTTCCTTGATAATAGTACAGTAGTCCAGAATTTATATTTGCTGATATTCAGAAAGGCTGAAGATGAAGACAATCGAATTAGCATCGCTGTATAGTGAAAGCCTCCAGTCTCCCATGCATATTGGTTTTATGATAAATTCAAAGACAATTCTCATCACCATTTATTTATATAATTACCCACATTTAACTGGTAGAGTGCTAAATTATTTTTGGTCACCAAAATGTTTTCAAATGTCTTTGCCTTGTTATAATTTTTGGGAGAGTGCCAAGAGGCACTCTCCCATAAATTATAACAAGGCATATCCATAGAGACTAAATAATTTCACTTCAAAGATAATATGAAGCATATCCACAGAATTTGCAGCCTTAGAGTTGTGGTACCTGTACTCAGAGTAAAGCCCAAATATGGGCTTCCAGCACTCTACCAGTTAATGGGATTGTGTGACAAACTTCATGATGCAACATCAGAACTCATGATTAATATTATGTTTTATAATGACTGGAAATAATTTTCCAAAGCCCAACTCTCATTCACCTCTCTCATCCATGTCTTCCGACATGTATCTATATTGATGATCCAAATGATGGCGAATATTGAGTTGGACGTCAGAAAATTATTCCCAGTCTGACTGATAACAGAAAGCTACCTTTTCCAGTATTGATGTATATTCCAAGTTCAAATATATTTTTTATTTTATAATTAATTAATTTCCTATTTCTGTCTTTTGGGTTGCATGGATTGTATTTTACACGAATTAACTCTTTTTCTTATAAGGTTTCTTAGCTACAGCTGCTGTTGCGTGATCAGCAGACGTCAGTCGGTTAAAATTTGGAATATACTTGTTTCGAAAACAAAATTCAAGAGCCTTCTCAATTGTCTCTGTCATGTTGTTTTGTCAGTCATATTAAATTATTAATCCAGGTATCATTTTTGACTTTGAGTTGTGACGCCGGTGATGTTATATCTGCATTGGCTGCTAAGGGTGAAGGCATACTGGAAGAGGCAGTGGAAAGGGAATCAATCTTTGTACGCTTCTTCTCACTTTCACAGAAAAGCTCCATGTGTACCACCCAATGCAAACTTTCAATTTTCAATCAGAAGAATGGCCTCCTCTCAGTTGACGAGCAAGTAACTTACAAAGAATTAGAGTCAGAAATTAATAGTAAATTTGATAGGAATTATCTGAGTTTGTTTCTAGAAAGATTGTAAATAATGGTAAAATGAGTGATGGGAATTGTCTTTGAACTGGCATAGAACAGAAAAGCATGGGAGACTGGAGGCTTTGACTATGCAGCGATGCTAATTCGATTGTCTTCATCCTTTGCAGAATATCATTAAATCTTACCAAACTCTTGAGCCGAAGAGCTGAAATATAAATGTGAATAAAATCACTTTGAGTAGCAATGTAGTGCCACCGATCGCTAAAACGATCTCAAATGGAAGCTGACCTGAAATGAATGACCGGACCCCCTTATCTTTTCACAGGAATTACAAGTAATGAAAAACAACACATTCGTGAAAATAACTGGCTATGGTTATTGATAAAAGATTGAACTTTAATATTTTACCATCTGCTGACTGAAGCGATGTAATTTTCTTATTTTTTGTCATCATCAAAAATTAAACAAATTAATTTTCATCAAAAATGCTGACATACAGAGGAGTGAGGAATATTTCTGAGTAATTCATTCAATTTTCTGTTAGAATCTATTTGAAAAAGTGTGCGACATGTGGTGATTGCATGTGTATTTGATCCCACGAGTGACACAGTACTTTTTATGAAGGGGACGTAAACCTGTTTTGGAATCATGGAATGTGACAGTTCAAATCGAAGGCAGGTTGTTACGAATGTTTTGTTTCATGCAAAATGTCAAAATGTTTTAACGATGGTTTTCCGCAACAACATTATTGCATAGTGTGTGCATATTGATTTTATACCCAATAGAGGTGCTTGGAACAGTTTATCATGGTTAAATTAAGACTTTGTTGTTGTCAGTGTCATTTCTGCCCTTTGTAAATCTTCAATCTCTCTTGCTTTTTATTTAGCGTTTCACTCCTGGTATATGTGTGTTGCACGTGTGTGAGGGAGTGTGTTTCAATAAGTGATTCCCTTGGTTGCTGATTCGTGGACCCTGGGTTTTTAAGATCTACATATTGAAAACAATATATGCTCCATACAACCCAAGTACAGCTGGTTCAATTGCTTAACGTATGAATGAGACAAAGCACACTATTTGGGCCGTGTTCTGAGAAAAGGGACCTTAGAGGATATCCAATGAAATAAAAAAAAACGTCAAAAAAGAATGATGTGAAAATTATGGGCGTGATCAAATAAATTTTAGATTACAAACACTCGTGGGTTTTTTTCGTTTTATTTTCAATTCACATCAGCAAGTCTTGAATTACAGTAATTTAAATAAATTATCTCTGGTTACTATTACAAACTTGAAATTTTACGTTAAAGAAAGAATCACAGTCTCAAAAACCAAACATTCTCATGGATTGGGCTATTGTTTGGAAGTGAAATCGTCGAAGCGGGCAAACACAGATTTGTTCTTGACATTCAGTAACTGTTGTTTACGGCAGGCCTGGCATTCTTTAGGATTGCAGGAGTGCTGCACGCCTAGAAAAAATTGAGGAGGGCAATTTTTGGCACCCCGTGATTTTCTGGAATACCAGGCGTGTTTGGGACTGCCTTTAAAATCTATTATCATTTGTCAATGTTGCATTGATTTGCAATAATTCATGACCCATTCTGTCGCATTTCGATACATTTTGAGTGTAGAAGACAGTCACATAAGAATTGAATACAACATTTTGAATAATGAGAATATATGTATGCCATTTTTTCCACTATGTAGCTGACTGTAGTACAATTTTTCAGTCACAATAGTAATACCTTGAAGTGAATATACATGTACAGTACATAGAGAGAGTATTGTCAAAAAATCAGCTGTGGAGTGATTATTTCTCTCAAGTAATAAATGCTAATTTGATGCAAAGCGTAATTAGCATAAGCAAAGTTTCAGCCAATGGATCTCCGGGTTAAACCTGGAGGTCCATTGGTTGAAACTTGGCTTGTGTTTCTGTACGAAATTTAAGAATAGTACCTTGGGTGAAACAGCCACTCCATGGGTGATTGGGTGACAATCCACTGCTTATGTATTGCAACCAAAACAGCATACAAGTATATGTATTGAAAAAATTCCAGGTGCAATTACACACCCAAGCAATCTGAGGTTCGCAATTGTTTTACACCCCTTGATTTTCTAGACTGCCAGGCCTGTTACGGTGTAGCAAACATCTCTAGGCTTTTCAAATTTTTTGGTTGTTTGCTTTGGGCTTTATATGCTCCCCCATTAAACTGTGAAATTAAAGTAATAAACTTCGTTGTGCATAAACAATAAAGACACATGCGATTCTTCAAAACGTGTTGGTTTCCAGAAATACTTGTCTTGTTTGATATTTTCAGTAATCACAAAGTGATTTCAACCAAATATAGAACTGAGGTTGTAGGCCTACTGTTAACAGGGGCCTACTCTTCCAGATTCCAGAAGAGTGTAACTGGAAACTCAAAGTGATAACCTACATCATTTTTTCACTGTGCATGATATTCTGTTGATTGTTAATTACTTTGGGTACCTGTTAGATCCAATAATTTTTTTAGAACATCAGATTACAGTATAATAAGAATAATTTTTAGGATAACCTCAAAAAGTTGCAATCATCTTCAGCATTAGTCTTGTTAATAATATTTGCTTATTATTTGGCATCATTTATTTAAAATATCTGAAATTTTCTATGCAGTAATGTCTAAAGTTAGTATTAAACCTACTATTCAAAAAAAAGATAAACGAAAAGTTGAATTCTACACAGTAACACCCGGCTCATAGCCAGGAATATATATTATAGGAGGCCACTTGGATCTGTTCTTTTTTTTTTGGAAGAGGGGTGGACAAGTATTTTTAGGCCGCAGGCGTAAATCCTGAAGATGTAAATCTTCAGTTGGGGAAACATATGGGAGTGGTGTTCCTCTTGAGTGGACGACGAAGAGGTATTTTAAAAAAAAATCTTTAGGGTGCTCTCCTCCACCCCCCCCCCCTCCCCCAAAGAGATTTTTCAAAATTAAGCCCCAAATGGCACAAAAGACATTTTTAGGTTAGAACAAACGTAAATTTTCATCAAGCCTCCCAAACGTACTAACTCACACAAGCAGTGTTAACATTGGTTGAAGACAAGTGCACCATCGATGTGCAATACACCTTAGTACACAATGCCACCAAGCCTCCACATGGGAAATTGGGATTAAGTCTTTTGCCTAAGGACACAACACGGTTGCCGCAGGTGAGATTCGAACTGAGAACCACTCGGCTTGCAGCCTTCATCTCTAACGACTGAGACACCGCGCTCCCTATAACTTAGTATAAGACTCCATATTATTTTATGAAATTCTTTCGATGTATAATGCACTGTTGGAAAGCTCTCGGATAGCTTATTCCAATATATAAATGTGTTACACCACATGCAGCTGTCATTTACCATAGCCATAGGAAGCTATATTTCATCCTTTTATAGGGAGATTCTAATTCGAAAGAATTATCAAACTGAGCAGAAATCGCGAAGCTCTAGTCTAGAGAGTGAACGGAAAACGGTGACCTTAAATTTCTTCTGAGAACAATAGGCGAAAGAGATGCTCATTCCCCGACCCAATTTGTGGTATCATGGGGTACCCACAGGGATTCACTCACTGAGCAAACTGAAGTAGGGCAGGAGAACTTTGAAAACTAGTCTAACATACATTGAGAATTTGAGATCCCTCCCCATCCCCCAATTTTTTTACAACTCAAATTAATTTCTTTCTAAACATCGAGATCTGTAGGAACACAGTTTTATATCTCATAACACGTGGTGATCCACTGCAACAGGTAGTGGATCCTCATGTGTCATCGCGGATGATAATATTGTACAATACTCATGCAGCTATAGCCCTTTTCTTTTTTTATAATTTAATGACTCCATTCCAGTAAGGGGATATTTTGGCTGAAAAGCATGGTGGTCATGTGTAAAAAAAACTAGAGGCCCCACGGGGCCTGAAGCACTCATCTTGTACAGAACACAATTTAAACAGAGTCCAAGAATGAGTCTACATTAAGCAAGCCATCTCCATAGGCTACACTGTCAATCCTTGAGTCCCTCAGGAGTGACAAAAATAATCTGGGCATCATGCCTTTTCTTCAGTTGATCATAAGTAAAATGTAGAGCTCCCCTATGAAGCCCCTTGATACAACCTATGTGGATTAATTTTAGTACCTCTAGAGAGTACTGAATACAAAATTTTTAATTCTTCAGCAAAATGGCCAATTCCGGCTCCCATAGAGGGCCCAAATATTAACCCAGGCTGTTGATTTGAACACAGTTAAATCTGACTTCCCTAGAGATGTTGTGTACCGAATATGAAAGCATTCTGACTGTTGGATCTGAAGAAGAGAAATTGTAAAGAAATTTCTTCGAATTGCACTAAGTTCAAATTTGGGCTACCATAGCGAGCCCAAATATTAACCTATGGATCCGATTTGAACAAACTTGAATCTGACCCCCCTAGAGATGTTGTATACCAAATGTGAAAGCATTCTGACAAGTGAATCTGAAGACGAAGGTTTTTGAAGAAATTCCCTCATATTGTACTAAGTTAAATTTCATGTTCCCATATGGAGCCCAAATATTAACCTAGGCACTCAAAGTGAACAACCTGGAATCTGACCCCCCTAGAGATGTTGTATACCAAATATAAAAGCATTCCGACGGGTGGATCTGAAGAAAAAGATTTTTAAAGAAATTTCCTCATATTGCACTAAGTAAAAATTTGGGCTACCATAGAGAGCCCAAATATATACCTAGGGATCTGATTTGAACAAACTTGAATCTGACCCCCATAGAGATGTTGCATTCCAAATATCAAAGCATTCTGACTGATGGATCTGAAGAAGAAGATTTTTTTAAATTACCCTCCATATTGAACAAAGATAAAATTTGGGCTTCAGTAGGAAGCCCAAATATTAACCTAGGGACTTGGTTTGAACAATCTAGAATCTGACCCTAATAACAATGATGTATACCAAATATTAAAAGCTTGTGACTGGTGGTTCTGAAGAAGAAGATTTTTAAAGAATATTCCCCATATTACCCTATGTTAAAACTTCGGGCTCCTGTAGAGAGCTCAAATATGAACCAATGAGCTTTATTTCAACAAACTTTTATCTGACCCCCCTATGAATGCTGTATACCAAATATCAAAAGATTCTGATGACTGGTTCTGGAGAAAAGATTTTTTTAAATTTTTGCAAATATGCTGACTCAGCATTTTTTCGATGCCCATTACAGAACACCCTAACACAACCAATGGCAATTTTTTTTACCATTCAATTCTACTGGTCATAAGGATACTTCATACCAAATAAAAGCTCTCTGTTCTGTGGGGTTTGGGAAATATGGGCGTTTGAAAATATTTCTATTTTTAGCTCCCAGGGTTCCCAATGGGATGCGGGAATTTTTTTTTTTGCATGGGTCAAGTACTTATGACACAATACTACCACAAACCAAATTTGGTTCATACCGGACCATCGGTTCAGAAACTTAAAAAATTTATAGTAATTTATATATTTTTTATACTTACCAATGACCCAGACATTGCTGGTGCTAACTCTTAAAAATATAGGGCCAAACACAAATGTTGCCCCCCAATCCCCAAAATTTGCATCTAAAACCAAAGAAAACATGTCCTGAATGGCCCTCCATACTTCACCTCTACTGCGCATGCGCAGTGTCAAGGACGTCCCAAAATTGGCGCCATTAATCATTCTTACCAACAGTGCCTGGTAAGCACTATGCCCTATGCGGGGAGGGATGAGTTCCCAACTCCTGGGAGGGCCATCCCCATCTGGGTCATTGGTAAGTATAAAAAATATATAAATTACTATAAATTTTTTAAGATTTTTATACTGTACCAATGACCCAGACATAGCTGAATAGTAAAAAGGCTGGAGGGCCCAGGACATAGAGGAAAATCCAATAAGCTCAACTATGTAAAATAGAGTCATCTCCTGGAGGAGAAAAGGAGAAATAGGCTTCACGTGTATCTTTCTTATTTATGACAAATTAGAAAGACACAATACCTTCTATAATTGAGCATCATAACATCCATGTTCTCTATTAATATGCAGTATAATTCTTATACTAATTATTTTTAAAGTAAGCCAATAAATAAAGTTAGTCCAAAGAATTGAGACTCTTTATACTCTTTAAAAAGTGTCCGAGGATAGTATAATAACATCCGTTTGACACATGACATATTCAAATGCTATACTTTAAAACTATGACATGAATGAATTTAAAAACATAACTTTCACTTAAGAAACCATCCCAGTAACCGCTCAGAATTACTAACTCCGGAGGAGGTATCCCCTTGTTTTCATAATAAAACAGGTGACCCAAGGGAACACCCTCCCTCCCCCCCCCCCTTTTTCTTGCCCTGGGTCAAATAGCTCAGAGCGAAGAGGGCAGCAGGATGGAGTCACTGCCGGAACATAAAGCCTACATAGCTATAGTTGCAATTGTTAAGTGATCGACTTTCTGAGCAGCTGATAATGGACCTAAATAATGCAGGTCTCCAGAAATGGATACAATATTTCTGAGATAAAAATTTGTGAATGTGGATGGCTGAGACCAATATGCAGCCTACTTAATCTATAATAGCAAAACTATACGTCAGCCCAAGATGTAGAAGAGCTCTTACTTCATGAGCCGGAATCTTAAGCACAGACTGCTGAGTTAAGGATAGATTATCCTAAGCAGTACCGATAGTTAACTGAATGCATTAAGTAATAGAATGGACCGTAATGACCCTTCTATTAGGCATCAGAGCCAGAAGAAGCTTTACGTCCAACTGATAAACTGAGATCTGTTAATAAATATATAAAGGTCTATCCGGACAGAGTAAAGGCCTATGCCCGCTCGAAGACGGAAGGACCTTAAGAACAATAGGTTCCGGATATCATTAGGAGCCTGATTCTTAACCAAAAATACAACATTAGTAGTAAAGGTAATAGAGTTCCCGATACTACGAAAGTGAGAATCGTCCACCGATAGTGCATGAAGCTCACTGACTCTTCAGCAGAAGAGAAGACTAAGAGAATCGCTGCCTTAAAAGGCCAGAATTTGAAACTGCTGTCTCAAGGGGTTCAAATGGTTGCTTTTATTAATAAGAACCCAAGCTAAATTCCGAATAGGAATTAATCTAACGATTCTAGGTTTCTTATCGAAAAGTTTCAAACTAACTTAGATAAAGAGACATTAGGCTCCATTGTAAACTATCATGGTGTGCATAGGTATCAGATAACATAGACCTATAACCTTTAAAAGTAACTGGCTGCAGATGATCTCGTTAAACAAGTATACTAGAAAGTTTGCAATGTCTGGTATGGAGGGATCAAAAATATCAACATAAAGATCCCTACACCAACGACGGAAGACCCTCCACTTTAGCCGCATAGTATAGCGAAGAGGAGGTCCTTCTACAGTTAGGAATCGCGTCCACTGCTCGTCCTGTACAATGCTTGCCATGCAAGAAGGACCGCACAACGGAATACGTGAAGGTTGAGACCTTGCGGGTTGTGATAGAGTTGACACGATTTCCCCAGCGAAAAAAAGATCCTCTCGTGGAGGAAGTTTCCGCGGTAAGTCCCACAGTAGACATCTAAGTAAATATATCCACCGTCTCTGTGGAGACAGAGATGCTACCAACAGAATTGTATTGTTAATGAATAATCCTAGCAATACTTGCTGAATCAACAGTGCTGGAGGATACGCATATCCTATCATCGCGTCCTACTAGATCGATAGAGCGTTAACTACATATGCTCAGGGATCCGGACACGGTGACACATACGTCTACAATTGATTGGAGAGTTGTGTCGCAAATAAATTATCACTGGGCGCTCCCATTGATAGCAAATCTGATTGAATACTTGTTTGTTGATAGTCCATTCCGACGGCAACAAACGACCCTTACGTGAAAGGGAGTCTGCCAATACGATCCGACGACCGAGAATATGACGAACCGAAACAGAACTTGGTGTTCTATAACAAACAGAAGGATTCTTTCCGTTAAAATTAATAACGGGACCGAATGAGTGCCTCCCTGGTTCCGGATATACGCAACTACTGTCGTATTATCGGACAGGATTGAACATGCGTTTCTGAATAAAATTCATCCAATGACGTAGTGCAAGCCAACATAATATTCTTCCTTGGAAGTAAGGAGCTTGCCTAAAAACTGCAGAACCCAAAGACCCTGGCACTTCGAATCCGTTGGGATCAAAATTGTGTCCCAACCTGTTTGACTGACATCCGTCACAATCGAAAAACTCGGATCCGGCAACTACAGTGGAACTCTCTGAGTCAACCACCGAATGTTTGCCCACGTCTGAATCTCTTGTTACACTTGATAGACAAGAGAACGTGTATATCGAGCAATTCAAGATTGCTGAAAGGTTGCCGTCGAAGAGAAGCTTCTCGGAGACCGAAGCGACTCTGAGAGAGTTCTTCACCTTACTATCCATGCGCGTGGATGTAGCTAGGGCTGCGTCACGTCTAACCAACTCCAGGTTGCCACTGAAGGGCGGAGTTATACGTGGAAAAACTACTGCCCCTGAAAGAAATCTCACTGAGGATCATAACCTGGAATTCTTTCTCTTGAAGACGTAATGATAAACGTCTCAGTAAGGTGGTATACGTATGATAAAGCGTCTAAGTTAAGTCTATTATACATCATTGTCATTTCCAACATCGTGGTTGGAATTGACATAGACGGCGAAAAAGATAATTTGCAGTCTTCAGTCTCGCTGTCTTAGATGCAAAGGAACTCTCGGTAAGCCCAGTTCTGCCAAGAAACAATTATTTCCTAGAATTCACGAAAGGCAGAATAGAGCATTGCGGACAAGAAACTATACTAGCATGTTGATAGCAAGTTTATATATATATAGCGTCGTTCAATAATTCAAATGTTCTAAAGACATTATTGGACTGCGTCGGCAACTCAGGGACAATGTCCCTGAACCGATCCAAAACTCCGTGTCCAATGACGCTATTAGTCTCTTATCCAGCATCGCAGCAATGTAGTCCGACGGAACAACCTCTGGAAGATAATGCCGGAAGAAATGTATGGCAGCTTCTGTTGTTCCGAAAGGGAAAGCTCGAAATCATCCGAATCCCTTTCGCCATCCTGTCGGACCCTATGAAATTTCGGTCGTCCGTACCTGATGCAACAGCGGAGGGTACCGACCCAGCGCTGTCGGATTATTCCTGATCCGACCGACAATCTGTTGTTTGCTGGGATGCTACGATAAGCTGTGCTATTTTGGATAGCACGTCCGTCACTGAGGCCTGTGGAGAAGCGGTCTTACGATGCATTGCCGCTGGAAGCTCCGTGTTTGTTACCCCGTGCATACTTCTATTATGCGAGCGACCGGAGTGTGCAGGCCTCGTGTCCCTTGGCTACCGGATGGCGTGACCTGTTCGCCATTGAATCACTGAATGCCGAAGCTGGCCGGATATTCAAGGTCACGTAGCCAATGTGCGGTCGTGTGCGCTGCTGTGAGGATGAGGAAGCATTATCGACAGTCACTCGGACTGTCTATATAACGGAGCGTCCCGAGTGGCGGACATACGCTCCGAAGGTGAAATGTCTGTACCACAACATCCGGTCCCATATGTTGTTGCATGAGAGAGGGACCTCTCTCGCTCGCCGCCCGGACGGACCGGACGAGCTAGGAACCGGACTAACAGGCTTCCTCCGATCTCTCCTCTAATCCGTCATCACTGGGTGTGTACTAAAGTCTAAGTAGTGCTCGCATCACTCAAATCTCCATCCTAGACTGCAACGGACGAACCCGACTGCCGAACCATTCGATGAATGGACGCTACACCGGGTGAGCTAGCGAATGTCAACTCCGTCGATCCTACTACGGACCTCTTAGGGGATTGACGTAATCCATGAGCACTAATTGCCGCTAGCTCTTCATTAACTATGACGACAGAGGCACACTTTTGAAAGACATCTCAGTAATTTTGCGAACAAGAAACCAGATATGCTTGTACATAGCAAGCATATAAAAAATATATATAGCGTCGTTCAATAAATCGAACGTATCTGAGACATTATTGGACTGTGTCGGAACTGAGGGACGATGTCCCTGAACCGAACCAAAAATTTCTAAGTCCACCGACGCTATCAGTTTCTTATCCGGTATCGCAGCATTCTGGTCCGACGAAGAACCTCTAGAAGATGAAGTCGGATGTCATATACAGTAGCTTATGTTGTTCCGAAAGGGAAAGCTCGAAAACCTCCGAATCCCTTTCGGCATCCCGTCGGACCGTATGAAATTTTCGGTCGTCCGCACCTGATGCTTCCGCGGAGCGTCCCGACCCAGCGTCGTCGGATATTATATTATGCGACAGAGATTCTGTCGTTGCTGGGATGCTGCAATAAGTTGTGCTATTTGGGATAGCACGTCCGTCACCGAGGCCTGTGCAGAAGCGGTCTTACGATGCTTTGCCACTGGAAGCTCCGTGTACGTTGACTCCCGCATACTTTCGTTTGCGAATGTCCGGAGTCTGCAGGCCTCGTGTCCCTGGCTATCGGATGGTGTGACCTGGTCGCCGAGGATTCTCTGATTGGCGAAGTTGACTGGATATCGGAGGTCACGTAGCCAAGGTGCGGTCGTGTGCGCTGCCATGAGAATGAGGAAGCCTTATTGACAGTCTCTCCGGACTGTCTATATAACGGAGCGTCCCGAGCAGCGGACGTATGCTCCGAATGCGAGACATTTTGTACCACAACATCTGGGGCCAGATGTTGATGTACGAGAGAGGGGCCTCTCTCGCTCACAGCCCGGATGGGCCTGGACAAGCTATGAACCGGACTAAAAGGCTTCCTCCGTTCTCCCCTCTAATCCGCCGTCACTGGGTGTGCACATGGATATTTATAGTGCTCGCATCACCCAAAACTCCTTTCTAGACCGCAACGGACGAACCCGGCTGCCGAACCATTCGATGAATGGACGCTACACCGGGAGAGCTAGCGGACGTCAAAGGCCGTCGAACCTACTAAGGTCCTCTTAGGCAATTGACGTATTACCTGAGCACTTTTCCGCTAGCTCTTCATTAATTGTGACGATGGAGGCACACTTTTTGGAAGACATCACGGATACATCACCCTGATCACGATCGTCTGAAATAGAGATTGATAAAGTAGAGTGACCCTGCGGGGAAAGGACCGGAATGGCCCATTCCCCACTAACATACCGTGACACACGCTTCCCATGTTGTCATCGTAATCAACACATACAGAACAGGAGTTAGTGCGAGTACACTGACTACATTATACAATGATTATGAAAGTCAGAGGAAGATTTCCTCTTATTACAATTGAACAATATCCTTTCAATGTGAAAAGAAAACAAAGTCCTATTACTTGCACCAACCCCTGACAATCAAAATACATAATAACAAGATCCATTAACATAGAAAAAATAATTGAATCAAAAACTTTTGAAAAAATATTTTTTCAGAACAGCCCAAGTTTCTGAAAAGTAACGTTGAGCCCCAATGGATCCCAAGTCTAAGTGTGGACAAAAATTCTAAAAATATTTTAAACAATTTATGCAACACTTACGAACAATAATAATGTGTCTAGTTATGATTAAATTAACATCAAGATATTATTTTCAAGAAATCCCCCCTCACACAGAGGGCTGTTGGAAATGTAAACAATAAGTGTAAAAACACTAGATCAAGACTCCAGGCACCCTGGCCCGAAATCAGTTACCAATAATACACTATCTGATGCAAAACAGAGACTTCCAGGGAAAAAACTGCAGAACATCAGATGGTAGATGCAGAACACTACGCCTAACCACCCATAGGTGAAGACGTAAACATGGGGAAAAGAACAGAATACATTCTGTTATCCAGCTAAAACTCCCAAGAAATTTTAGTAATAATATTACAGAAAATATGCCAAAAGCATGGGAGAATAGCAAGAGGGGACTTAAAGGAAAGGGAGAGAGGAAAACACTGAATAAGCAGTGTAATCTTGATAACAAGAATGACCACAACAGGCAGTTGCCTCGAAAAAATAGGTAACTTAACATAATTTCATCAAAAAATTTTAAGTTACAGCCCTGATTATTTTCTGTCACTCATTTTTCCTCTCCTCCTTCTATATCCTCCTTAGAATCACCATTTCACTAATATTTATGTGTCTGGCATCATTTAAACTGAGATTTACAAGCACAAAGATCAGTCAGATGTTAACTGATGAAGGGCCAAACAAAGAATGATTAATGGTGCCAATTTCGGGACGTCCTTGACACTGCGCATGCGCAGTAGAGGTGAAGTATGGAGAGCCATTCAGGACATGTTTTCTTTGGTTTTAGATGCAAATTTTGGGGATTGGGGGGCAAAATTTGTGTTTGGCCCTATATTTTTAAGAGTTAGCACCAGCTATGTCTGGGTCATTGGTACAGTATAAAAATATAGAAATTTTGGGCGGGGCCAAAAATCTTACCCCTCCTATTACAAAGCCAAATATTACTTCACGAACTTCATTTGAACAAACTTGATTTTACACCTCATATGGAAGCTCCATAGCAAATATCAAGTCACTGTACACACTGGTTCTTGAGAAGATTTTTAAAATATTTTGGAGCATTTTCCCCCACTCCCTCCCTATGGGGCTGGGCATGCTGAGTTGAACAAAAATGAAATGCCCCTTTGGGACCATCACTCACACAAACTTTCACTTGAATTGGCCCAGTGGCTTTGGAGGAGAAGAGCAAAACATGGTGTTGACGGACGACAGACGACGGACGGAGAGCGATGAGATTAGCTCAGCTCGACTTTGTCAAGATGAGCTAAAAAACACAGGAGGTGAGAGTGCCCTTCTATTTTACATAAAGAGACCCCCACCCCTCCTCCCCCACTCCCAGGCCCTGTCAACCCTGTCACCAACTCGTTCGGATGAATGGGATGATCCTTGGCATCATGACCAAAAACAAAATTTGGCACCCATCCCTCCCCTGAATCCTGGATCCTCCACTCACAAGACTCTTTGTCCGCCCCGCGCTGGTCTCCCACATCTCTGAACTGAACCTGGGTGGGGGAGAGAGAGAGGGAGAGGCTGCCATAGCGGTTAGATGTCTCTGGATAAGTTTGCCTGGAATTATTTTTGAAAAACAACAACAAAGGAGCTTTTATCGTTTTGTGTAAAACAGACATGATCCAAAAACACCTGAGATACAGGCTGGGTCAGACTCGATTGAGGCTTTGTTTATGTGAAGTTTACAAATCTCTCATTGAAAAATTCCTGCATCTTCAATCATTAAATGTTTGATCAAACATTCCTCGCTCAGTATATGGGTTTCGATACTAGCAAGTGGGAACGCTCCTGTTTTATCAGAACAATGTTTGGATACCAAATGTCAACGAAAGACTGGGATAGTAGATGCCCCCCCCCCCCCCCCCCCACCCCCCAACAAACAACAAACTCCTTCCCTGCCCTGTGCCTGTATCTAAGAAGAGTCTTGGGTGGTAGTGGTGGGTATGGGGTACCTGTTTTTGTGGGTGTGGGGGGGGGGAGGGGGGAGGGGGGGGGTTGTTTTATTTTTAATTCCGACAAAATGTTTCATTAAGTTTCTACTGCTGCAATCTGAGTTTTTTAATCCATAATTTTCTTAAACGTCAATATATCAAAACACAAAACAAGGAAACCATCAGTCAGTTGTTTTGTTTGGAAATCTGTCAAAAACACTAGACTAGTGAATTTTTTAATTTATTAATTATCTTATTTCCTTTTCAGTGCATTTATTTTATGGTGGTGTCTTTAAGGGGTGCAGTGAAATATTTCTCTACTGATGAATATTTAAAAAAAAATTCTTATCCAATTCCATTCGAGATTACTCTTCTCACACTATGAAAATAGATCCACAGTGAAAGCTCATATGGTGATCTGTGTGTTCTGTGTTCACTAATTCTTTAGTTGTCTAAAAGAAACAACTTGGTACTGTCTGTAAACGTCAATAGTTTGCATTGGGGTATTGGTTCTTGTTTTCATTTTCACGATAAATAACGTCGCAGATACGCATTAAATGGGTATTACGCCAAAACATCAAATGGTCAATTTAACTTGTTCCAAGGGCTCTTTGACACCTCACTTTATACCTCATCTTGACCCATTTCTAATTGTCAGATGATCCTGAAATAAACTTTGTTGAAAAGGTTGTTTTCTAGAGATTAGAGATGTGAACTTAACTCAAAATTGATTTTTTGACCCCTAAGGTCCCTTTTCTCAGATCACGGCCCATTTGTCAGTTTTGACCATTTGAAGGCTTCCGAGAGAATTTTGCTCTGTAAACTGTGTCCACAACTGGAAGTTATTGTTTCTGATCGTCTGCATCCATCTCTGTTAACTTGGAAATAACAGCTCCCAAACTGCTTGAAACATTGTTCAAGTATCCATTTACACTCCAGATATTTATTCTTCAAAATGGGTTTATTGCATAATTGTTCAAGAAATGGATGTACCCAGGGTATTTCTGAGAGAATTTTGCTCTGTAAACCGTGTCCACAACTGGAAGTTATTGTTTCTGATCGTCTGCACGCATCCATCTCTGTTAGCTTGGAAATAACAGCTCCCAAACTGCTTGAAACATAGTTCAAGTATCCATTTACACTCTGATATTTATTCTTCAAAATGGGTTTACTGCGTAATTGTTCAAGAAATGGATGTACCCAGGGTATTTGATATATGTATGTATATAGAAATGGACAGTTTTCAGAATTTCAGTTACGGAACTAGAGTATTGTAATTTGTTGGACAAATTACGGGCTTTCCCAACTTTCCAATGTGAAATTGCAGACTACATATAGCAAAGCAAAGTGTTTGAAATTAACCATTTCCAAAATGATAGACAAAAATCATCCAAAGTTGGCTAATTTTGGCATTCTCTCACGGTTCTCTTATAAATGCCCTCATTTTGTTTAGGGGTTAAATCTTGAGATTAAAAAGTAAACAGTAACTTTCTTCTACAATCATTGTTGCATCTATCCATCCATACCAAAATAATTGCTACAACAACCTTGCAATTAGAGGAAATGAGTACAGATGTTTGCAAAATTCACAGAAAATCAATTTTTTTCGGACAGTACTATTCTTTACATGGCTAGTCTGGGCCATTGGTTGTCGTATAAAAATATGTCTTTATATTCAATTAATCTGGTGAATTTAGATACGAAATACTAAATTATACCTTTGTGAAAAGTATTTTTTCCTAATCTGTGTTATATTTCTATGAATAAATTTTGGTTGACTTACTCATAAATCCATTTTATAACAGAATAACATGAATGATAAATCTATCTATTTATTTATTTATTTATTTATTGATGTTTAAGGTCACATATTTATGCACAATGGCTAATCATGACCGTGGCAGTTTTACGGGTGGAGGAACCCGGAGTACACGGAGAGAACCACCGAGCAACGACGAGCAGCTGCCAGCTCCCCAACATCATAACTCCGCACAGCAGCACAGGCAGGTTAGATTGGTTGAAGACATGCGTACCATCGACGTGCAGTACGCCTTAGTACATGGCGTCATCGTGCCCCCACGCGGGCAATGGAGATGAAGTGTCTTGCCCATGGACACAATGCGGTTGCCACAGGTGGGATTCGAACCGAGGACCTCTCGGCTTGCAGCCTGCACCTCTACCTACTGAGCCACAGCGCTCCCCATAAATCTATCTATAATTGTGCTCCGAATTATTATATACAATAAACTATATATATATACATTATTCAAGAATATTATATAAAAGCAACTTAAATATTCATAAATAAAATTCAGTTCTGTACATAAACTATATCTTTCTTTTTTCATCTTTTTAAGCTGCCTGGCAAGTCATCAGAGAAGTTGTACCTGGGATAGAAATAAAAAGTTGCATGTTTCATTGGTCCAAAGCTGTATTCAGCAAAATTGTGGAGGTCAGCCTGATGATGTTATTTCCATATTATGATCATTAAATGTTCTATCTGTATGTTAATCATTATGTTTTTGTTGTAAATAAATGGTATTTCCAATTATAATAAAGTGTTGATTCATAAGTAAAAAGTTTTGTTTATTCTCCCTCAATCCTCCTGCTTCCTATTTGTAACACCTCACCTCCTCTGCTTCCTATCCATCACCTCATAACCAGAGGCCGAAATGTCCCAGGGCCGAAATGTCCCAGGGCCGAAACATCCCGAGGCTGAAACGTCTCAGGGCTGAAACGACACGTCACCAACCAGAATCAGTTATTCCCGTGGTTCGAATTGCCCAATGCCGGAGATCCGAGTTCCCCAACCTTGGAGGTCCGAATTGATCAATATTGAAGGTCCGAATTGACCAAGAAAAAGATCTGAATCGTCGAAGGTTCGACATTCCTTTGCAGCTGCGTTCTCTTCTAGGTCTAACCTAATTCATATTATTATTAAGATTTTTTTGCGGCAACCGCATTGTGTCCTTGGACAAGACACTTCACCCCGATTGCCTACATGGGGGAACGATGACGCTGTGTACTGACGCGTACTGCACGTCGATGGTGCACATGTCTTCAACCAATCTAACCCTGCCTGTGCTGCGGTGCAGAGTTCAGAGTTACGATGTTGGAGAGCTGACAGCTGCTCGTCGTTGCTCGGTGGTTCTCTCCGGGTACTCCGGCTTCCTCCACCTGTAAAACTGTCACGGTCACGATTAGCCATTGTGCATAAGTATGTGACCTTAAACACCAATAAATAAATAAATAAATTAAGATTTTTTAAAACCAGTGGTTACTGCTACTTTGAGTGAACATATCCACTTGAAATATATGCCACCTGTTTCCCAATCTACCAATATGTCAACTTTATTTGACACTTATCGTATTATTTTATTTGTGTTCAGTGTTTAGTAATACTAGCTCCTGTTTCAATTACTACTAGTTATGCTACAAAGCATATGGAATTTCATCCGTGTACAGGATTTCCGTGGATTTTACATTCTAGTAGGACCATCGGGAACTTTCACAGTAGGACATTCTAGTAGGACCATCGGGAACGTTCACAGCCCTCTTATGTCCGGGCGTCTTAGTTCAAGGTTTAAGTACATCGCTTACCATTAGAGTGGTATTTTCTGGTAATTAGGCATGGGTAGTCCACTGTCAATTACTTCACTGCCGCAGTCCTCTCTACAACTTATTGAAATAAATAGCTGAAAATCTTTCCTGACGCTGGTCAGAACGCCTAACTGTGTTTGTTTTGGTGTGATATTTCGAAAAGCATCTTTTTCCAGTTGAAATCCTTTTGACACAATCATGTCAAAATTTTCCCCAAGTAATTTCACAACTCGTGACTGTCGCTTATGGACCAGTCTGACGTACTGTGGACTTGATAATTATGAAGTTTCCTCTTTTTGCTATGCTTCACTTTTGCTCGAAAAACTGAATCTACCTCGAGTATTAAATAGAACCATTGTGTCTCGTTTACGCCAACTTAAGGAGTACCTACAGTTTTTTTTTCCTACTTCCCAAATTTTAAGTTTAAAATAAAATCACAAAAAGTTTCCAGCACACGACCTGCGTTGCAGCTAACGGTAAATGGAACCTGTGCCTCTCACCGAAAAAGTTCTCATTCTGATTTCAATGTTTCAGTGGAAATGAAATTGACTGGTGCTGACGCCTTCTGGTCCACTGACTCGGAAAGGGTTATTATACGAGAACTTGATAGCTTTGAGGGTGGGGAAGCGGTGGGAGATAGGGTCGGATTGGGGGGGGGGGAGATTCGGCCCTGGTGGTGGGCCGAATCTTCTCACTTTGAGTTTATTTTTTTTAATTTACATTTTATTCGGTTATTTTATTCGGTTAGGCTATTTAGAAAAGTTATTATTTGAATATGTTTTGATAATTTTTGATCAGGATTTTATATATTTAGTGGAGAAAAATTTTTTTTAATGGGTTTTGATAAGAATTTTGTCTATTTTGTGAAAAATATTTCTTACCTCTTTCCCTGACAAGATTAAGAGTTCCGAGAGTTGAACAAATTTTATACGGAGAGGCAACTTTATCAATGAAAATAATAAGATTATTTGTTTGGCAGTGCATCGTTTTATATCAGATTCGAAGAGGTTTAATATATAGAATATAGCAAATAAGTTATCACCTTTCCAAAATAAGTTATTTTTATCCGTACCATTACACTTATGAAATACAGCTGTGAAGGAGTTCGACGGGAGCGGGTCTTTTCGGCCTCGGGAACATTCGGCCTCGGGAACATTCGGCCCCGGGAACTTTCGGTCTGGGAACATTCGGCCTGGGAACATTCGGCCTCCGTTTTAAACTAGGGAGACTAAGAGAGACACGAGTTAAGATGAGTTGAAACACCTTTATTACAACCAAAAACAAAAATAAATACAGCGTAATATACAATATATACAATATAAAATACATTGACAGATATATTGACAAATACAAAATACAATTACACTTTATATATACTGGAACACAACCTCCAAAATCTAGATGTAGTAAACTCATTCTCTTTATATTTCTCCCATGCTTCCTCTAACTTCTTGGATATCTTTGTTGTTACAATTTCCAAATCGCCGTCAACCACATTCACACTCGCAATCTTGGCCTCGCCTAATAAGGTAGGTATCCGCAAGTAAGTAAGCGGGCCAGATTGATGTTGGACGAATGAAATGAAAAGTTTTTTGCCTGCCGGAGGCGCACAGGGACGATGTGGGATTGAAATCTCTTGCGACCTCGAACTGGAAGATGGCTAGGAATTTTGCATAACTACAAGAGTTCTGCTCCGTGATGTTGAACTCTTTTCATGATACCCTTATATATGTGAGTAGTTGTTTTTACGCTAGAAGTGTTCAAATAAATGTTCAAAGAAACCGTGAAAAACAGTATAAGATTATCTTATCAAGGACAATTACAGTCCACATAAAAGGTTTAAGGGCCCATAGAAACTGTAAAAACAGTATATGACCTCCTAATCAAGTGCTATTAAATCAATCAAGATCCAGTCGCCCTGTTAAAACTCTGTATCAGTATCTCATCAAAGGCCACAACTTTGATCACAACTTCATGCAAAAGAACTTATGAAAACAAATTTTTTAAGATGAGTTGTGCCAAACAACATCCAAGAAGAAACATATCATTTCGGGTTTGCATGTCGCCATTGGAACACATATATTGTCATTCTGTTATTCAGCTTGTCTGGCTGGGAACGAGTGTACATTTGATATAAATAAACATTTGAATAAAGATTTAACAGCCCTTTTAAGGGCTTGAGGGTGTGTGTCAGTGATTTTTTTTTTTTTTTTTTTTTTTTTTTTGGGGGGGGGGGGGTTGGGGTGGGGTGGAGGAGGTCATTTGGGATTCCCGAAGGATAACCAGATACCTCAAAATCACATACGGCATCCTATCTCCCAGAAGGCTTGATGGATGACTCCCGGTTTCTTAAAACTAAACTGTTGGAGCTTTCTCCACTTCTTTTTTGTAACCGCTATGGTCATATACCGGGGCCGCTACCAAACCGGCGTTGCTGTTTGGTTTTCTTTTCTCTTCTTCCCTTAAACTTGCCATCGCACAACATTACATTCTGGCTCGCCACCATGGTGGGACTCAAGCCTCTACCATCGCCGAACTGGAACCGAACAGAGCTCGCTCTCTAATAGTTTTAAAGGCGTTGGGGGATTGAGTATTGACCATCTAACACTCCAGCTTAAACTGCCGGGTATTCTAACCGCGTGCATAACCCCCTCAGACTCCATTTTGGGCAATAGGAAAGCTAGGCCTGTGTGATCCAAGGAAAAAAAAAATAAGGTTAACCGGGTCGCAAGGGATTTGTAAATCCCACATCGTCCCTGCGCGCCTTCGGCGCGCTAAAACCTTTCATTCATCAGTTCAGTGGATTTTATACAGTGGATTTTATATTTCATTATTCATTATGGATTGGTCTTGTGCTTAATATATTTCTACTTTAGGAATAAAGGTAGGTACGCCGTATATATTATTCTTTAAAAAATATTCTAGAATACCTCCTAATATAAAAAAAAAAAATAAGAAAATGAACTAAAAAATTATTTTTTAAAGTTATTTTTCTACTCCCAAACTCTGAAATTTGTTACCAAAATTGGGAACATTCGGCCTCAAAAGTGGGAACATTCGGCCTCGACTGAGGCCGAATGTTCCCGCAAAAATGCCTGGGGCCGAATGTTCCCGAGGCCGAAAAGACCCGGACCCACTTCGACGATAGCGTAGTTAGTAGTTAGTTGCAGACAGCTAGCTCTCTCGAAAAAAGGACATTATTATTATTATTATTATTATTATTATTATTATTATTATTATTATTATTATTATTATTGCGTCACTGTGCGTTTAACGTGAAGTTGATCATGATGCAAAGACATTCCATCTGCCTCACTACATAAGGTTGGAGAAAACTGGATCATGTTGTGATAATTTATAATTCAAATCCTACATTTTTCTATGTTTTGTTCTTTTTTCTTTTTTGTTCTTTTCCTGTTTTTTCTCCTCTATTTTCGAATTGTATTTTATGTTTATAGTACTATGATCTACCGCTATTAGAATGTTATGTTTATGTACTGGGAGAGGAGAGTTGCTAAGTGGTGAGCACTTGTTCTCCAATCCCTTTTGCAAATTAAATGCGAATAAAATATGTTTAAACTAAACCTCTTTGCTTGAATGTAATCCGTTAATTAAAAATCCAACATTTTAATCCAAAACATTAGAAACCGAAACATGTCCAGTCACTACTAGAACTATTCCATCAATGGACTTGAAAGATATTGTTCAATGTCTGCCGGAATTGTTTTTTTTTTTAACTTCGACGGTGACTTCTCTAAATGAGAAATGTTCTTTGTTATTATCACTTGGAAGTTTCCGCCGAATTTGTTTAGTTTTGATGGTACTTCGCAAGTTGTTTCTCTCATTGTCACTGTCCATTTGCTACATTAACTAGTATTTCCCCCCCCCCCCCCCGCCCCACTCTGTGCCCCCACCCCCTGATATACTTAGTGTCACATAACCTGAAGATGAATTAACAAGCAAATAAAGTTATTTGGGTCACAAGGGATTTCAAATCCCACATCGTCCCTGTGCGCCTTCGGCACGCTGAAACTTTTCATTCATCATTCATCCTGAATATGAAACATTGTACGCCAAGTATTAAAGGAAATAAATTGTAACTGACTAGGAAATAGATTCACTATGGACCAACTTTTGAAACAAAGATGTTAAAAGGATCGAATGCCTCCATCTTTACAAATAAAATGTACAGACTTGGGGAAAAACTAAAAATAACTTTTGTAATTACATCTATATATCTTTAAAACATTATACTTGTACCACCACCAGTGTTTTGTGTGACATTTTGCATATATGTGCATAATATGTAGAATTGTAGTGTTTGGGTTTTTGTGTTGTTAAGTTGTGAACTTCCCGGCCGAATCTTCCCAGAGCCGAAAAACCAAGGCGGATCCTTCCCAGGGCCAATCTTCCCGACCCCCGGATTGGGAATGGAAAGTGCAAAGAGGTGGGAAAGCCAACAAGGGAATAAGTTTGGGGAAGTAGTGAAGGAGAGCATAATATAAGCAACGAAAGAAACAAGCAATTGGTGCCTCTTTGCGCAAACGGTAACGGGATATGACTCCAGGAAGAAAACAACCGAAAAACATGATAGGGACCTGGTTGGAGTAATAGTAGGATGGATAGAAGGGAGTTGGCCGTGGCAGGGAAGGAAGGAGGGGGGGGGGGGGGTGATGGCATTATGGTCTGTGCCCCCGTTGTCCTGTCGGTTCAAACCCGACTGTTTGTATTTTTCAGGAGAATTGGGAGATGATTTAGTTTAAACAATATTTTATTCATTGAATATGCTATACGTTACAGAACTGAACACCCAAGAAGTAACAGTACATAGGTATACTGAACACCAAACAAAATGACATATATTTAACCCAAAAAAAAGTTATGAAGAGATCTGACAGAAAGCTTGGAACTTATGTTAGCCTTCTCCCTTAGCGATTCATATATTTTCTCGGAAAAAGTGGTACAAAACAGTAGATGGACTCATATATCGCCATCTGGGATCCATGGCCTATGGTCCATCAGTATTTTGATCAGCAAGCCGGGGCACCCCATCCGTACACACACAGTAAGGGCTGGCTAGAGGTCCTAAGAATGTAGACCTGAGAGCAAATACAGTTGAGATCATTCACATTTAACTTGATAACATCGTACACACGCAAGAAACCGCGAGTGCAAAGACACCCGGTGCAAAACTGGGGAGACAGTTAGTGGTAACTCTAAACATAGAAAGATGAGCATGGGGAGTCAAACTGCCAGACGATGATACGTGATATTATTTAAACTTTGTATGTGAATGAAGGAGGAGCTGGAAAGAGAGAACAAAGAAGAAGTGTAAAGGAGAACAAGGGAAGCCAGCTAAAAAACAATGCGTTGCCTTCACATTCAAGACACTCTTAAGTAAGCCGCATAAGCACAGTTAATAAGAAGTGAGAGGGGGAGCAGCCTTGGTGTGACGAATGCGAAAAAATTGGAAAAGAAAGTAAGATTGTAAGGGAAAATGGGGGTAAAATCGCCCTATAGCAGTAATCGTACATGGTAATTGGATCCGCAACAGTCAATGGAAACGCAATCTTGATAAAATGAAGTCATGCATCGCTTTAAAAACAAGACGGTTCTCCTCTTTATTCAAGAATTCAGATCCAAAAAGAAAAAAGAAGTGTAGTAAATGCGAGTAGGTTGATAGTACTATTACGGACATTTGAGTAGATTGGGAAATGTAGGGAAAGATGCCCTTGTGTATCGTACATCCCACACTGACAGGTAGACAGTAGCGTAGCCAGCCTAAAGCAAGTGGGGTGGTGGTGGTGGTTGTTGGGGGGGGGGGGGGGTACAAACGCGAAGAGCTTGCCTTAGCTCCATTTTAATGATGGGGGGGGGGGGGGGGGGGCGGGAAAAGCTTTCCAAGCCTTCACATTTTCAGAATTTTGCGTTCCTAAAGTTTGAGCTAGGTACCCAAGGCAACAATAATTAGGGTTTCCACCAGAGGGAAATAAATGTGTCCGATATGGGGCGGCTAAAGGTCGTCGGTACCACGGGCCGACCATGGTTTTGGCTCGTGGTAGAAAAATTCTGAATTCCAGGGTTAAAAAACCCCCATCTCCTTTCATCTGAGCGGATATTTTGAGGTTTTTCATGTATTGATGACTGTCTACCTTTTCATCGACACAGATATTAGGACAAGCAATCTACAAATCTACAAATTAACCCCCATGGACCTTCCCATCCCAACGATTTTTATGCCATTTTTGGACATATTTCGAGGCCCAACTTTGAGGGAAAGTGGGGGACGCGTCCCCCCCCCCCCCCCCCGTGGCCATGCCACTGCAGGAAGGGGAAGGTGGCAGATGATTATCGTATAAATGAGAATTACGGCTACTACAACGCAGTCGCAACCTACAATGTTATATTTGGACTGCGCGCGAGTCTTGAAATTGATCAGTGATGCGTTCTCGCGGACAGATGGGGACAGCTTGTTCCATTGGATTGGAATTGGGGATAAAAGAAGACTGATACAATTGTGTCCAACAAAAAAGAACTCTGTGGTATATGACATGACCGCAGGTTGTGCAAAAGATTCGACGATGGGGGGGGGGGGGGGGGGAACTTTATTGGCAATATACAGTATGAGGGCGACATAATTATGACGATACATTTTGAAGTTCTGTTACAGCTTGTGTTTGCGACGTCTTTCTTGTAGAGAGTCCCAGCGTGTTTCGGAATAAAGCAAAGACTTACTACAACTGACAGTTACCCCGCTAATGATCCTTCCGGCTGCGATCTGTATTGTTTCTAGCTCGGCGACTTCAGCTGCCTAACAATTATCCCAGACAGCATCAGCGTATTCGAGTAGAGGCGTAACGAAGACAGAGTATATTTTTAGGACGCTGCGATCGAGAGTGAATTTCTGCTTCATCCATAGGTCTAAGCGAAACCAGGCTTTAGAGTGGATATGGTCCATGTGGTCGTTCCATGTACAGGTACTATTGAATATGACTCCTAAATGTTTATGATTGCTGAATTCGGATATCCGTGGATCACCTAAGAATAATGGTGGGTGGGCAGTGGGCTTGCTTTTACGTGATACGAGCATACGCTCTCTGTTTTACGTGAATTAAACTCAACCAACCAACACATCTTAGCCCAATGTTCTGTTGTGGCAAGGTCATGATTGATTAATCTCGAAGCTTGCTCTGGATTCTCTACAGTTAGATACAGGGAAGTATCATTTGCAAAGAGACATATGATGCTGGGTAAGTGTTCGGTTATAAATGTCATTCTAATACATAAATGCGAATGTCTGTATGCATCTATCTCTATATCTTTGTTCCGGGTGAACTCCTCCATTTCTCGACCGTTCGATCTGAAATTTTGTACACGGTGGTAATTCGTCGCTGCGAATAACATGGGATAGGTGCCGTGCCCGTGCGGGGTGACATTGACCTTGAAATTGATGACATTGACCTTTTATTTCGAAAACGCCTGGGCCGATCGGGCTAAAATTTCATATGTGCCGGTATATTGACCCATCGATCATTTTGACTTTATCGGGGAGCCCGTGCGGGGTGACCTTGACCTTGAAATTGGTGACCTTGACCTTTTATTTCGAAAACGGCGGAGCCGATCATATCTGAGAGGATACTGGTATAACCATCTTCTCCCGTGCAACGCTGGGTAACACCCGCTAGTTAATATATATAAGGAACAATAAAGGTCCAAGTAACGAACCTTGTGGAACACAGTATTAATGGGTCTCCAGGTTGGTGCGTCCGATCCCTATCACAACTCGTTACGACCTATCCGAAAGGTACGATTTCAAGAACAACAGTAATTCACCAGAGACCCAAATTTTCATCAGCTTGTGAATGAGGCCAACATGCCATACCTTATTGAAAGCCTTATTGACATCACAGACGACCACCCTAACATCTTTGCCTTCATGAAGAGCTCGACTGAATTCATCGTATTTGTTAGTCAGTTGGAGGACAGTTGAATCACCAGGTGTAAAACCTGATTGGAATTAACTAAGGACATTGTTGTGAGCCAGAATTTGACACAGGCTTTTGAAAACACCCTTTTCCCAAGTATTTTACCTGCACAACTAATCAGTGATATCTGGAGATAAATAGCAACTGAATTTAACTTTTTTTCAAAATTTGGGAGACATTTGCTTTTTTTCCACTGTGAGGAAAAGTAAGAGTTATTCAAGAGCACATTAAATAAGATTGAAAGAGGCTAACACAGGGAGGATTTACATTTCTTTTGATGGCGCGGACTTACAAGATCGGGACCAGCGCCTTAGACACCTTTATCGACTTCATTGCTCCATTTACTCCACCACAATGTATGGTGACACTATCAAAAACTTGTGAAGTCTGGGATGCACAATTAGGTAGGGAGGCTATCGAATCGCCAACTGCTGAGATAAAACAGAAGTTCCCAGTAAAGCAATAAGAAACACGGGGGGTCAAGTTGCAATATATTCTGGAAATGGACGAATAAAACTAACAAAGGCAATGCAGTAGAGAGTATTAGGCTGGACAGCAAAATCACTGACGACCGGGACAGTATAGCAGTAGAAATGGTGAAGCATCGGGAGAAGTAAATGATAGATGATGGGGTTGGGGCGTTCCGTTAGGATGTGTGATGGAGAGCGCAGAAAATTTATCTGACCTATTATGCAAGGAAACTGAGGTGGGGAGAGTACAAAATGCAGCCACGAAGTTAAAGAACAGCAAAGCAGCAGGTACTGCCGAAATTCCAAACGTGTTTTTTAAAACATGAGGAGGGAATCCATTATATGAGCATCTTACAGTACTGTTTAACACGGCAAGTACAAAGCAAGAGGTCCAGGGACGACAGAGCGGGAGGAAATCAGGATAACATCCATTCACACAAAAGAGATAGGGAAGTTGTAGATAATTACAGAGTCATCTGTTAGCAGCAATACTGAGAAGGTATTCTGCGAGGATCTCTATGGAAGGCTCGTGGAAATTGTCTAAGAAAGAGGATTCCTTGGGGAAATCCACAATAGGTTCCGGAATGGGCGACGAGTCACTGATCACTTGTTTACTCTCTCCCAACTGATAGAATCAACAAAAATCAACAAGAGAAAGATGTTTATGTCCTTCCATAATGGAAAAAAGCATACAACAGAGTGTAGAGGGAGGGGATGTGGCAGAAACTTGAGAGCCATGGATCCAAGGAAGTTTGTCGGAATTATGAGAGCACCACAAAGACGTACAGAGTGTTTTCAACCTGGGAAACATAATAACAAAAGGGATCCCAATGGAGATAGACCTTAAACAGGGGTGCATCTTGTCACCGATTCTGCTTGTTTGTACATTAAAGATTTGGGAGAGGAGTTGATTGCAAGCACAGAGGGGTCAAAGTTGGAGAAACAAAAATCCCAGGGCTACAAGGTTTTCTTATCCGAGAGTGAAGAGGGGCTGCAAAAACTGTTAACCACAGGAGGAAAGTACGATGATAAATGGAGACTTGAACTAAAGGAAAACAAAAGCAAGTTAATACCTGTGGGCCGTCGGGTGGATACATCGCGAAAGCGGAGGGTGGGTAAATTCTCTATTGAAAAAAAAGGATATAATTGGTGGACACGGGAGAATATGAATACTTGGGGGTGAATTTGTGTTACATGCAGAGACATAATTATACAGAAACCACACAAAGAAACTTATAAGTTGAAGGAGACAAAGGATACTCAGTCAGTTAAAACTACTTGGAAGAAATAGCTTTAACAAAGAGTTCGTTGAAAAGACCAATTGGGAGAGGGTGGGATTACCAAGTATAACATATGGAACGGATGCGTTCCCTCTAAATCAAACAGAAGTGAGGAACTTGGAGATTCTACAAAATGATGCGGGTCGGTGGATAACCGGATCAAGTAGTGTAGTCGTGCTAGAAGCAGCCAGACGGGAACTTGGGTGGATGCCGGTTAAAGGGAGAAGACATGTGGGAAAACTGTGCTACCTGAATTGTCTGGTAACCTCCCAAACAGAAGATGGCGTAAGACGACATTTAACATTGTATACAATCTAATATCCAGAAAGGGTGGTTAAGGAAAGCTAGAGAGCCAATGATAATTACTCTGGATTTGGAAGCGGGAATGAAGCAGGAGAGTAGCCTTATCAGGGGAGGTTCCTCGGAGTGTAAGCAAAACTGGCGAGCTGGAATTTGGACCAAAAGCTCTTTAGATGGTTTATATAAAAAGATGCACCAACTTTTGAGGAGTATCTAGCTGGATGTTTGTTTTTTTTTTAGGGGGGGGGGGGGGGGGGCATTCAAAGTCACTGGAATTGAAGGGGAGAATCGGGAAAGAGTGTGCCAACTGTGTAACTTGAGTGTAACGGATACCCCGAAACATTCCATTTTAGAATGTCCCAATATTTGCCAAGTAGAACAAGACTCATTTGAAAGCTTATGGAAAAATGGGATAAAAACATGAAGGATAAGTGGACGGAGAATGGCATGAGGGAAATGGTTAATTTTTTGGTTAAGATCGAGAAACCTCCAATGGTAGGAATTATAAAACACCTTTTGACTGAATGCTGGGAGATTAGGACGGAGAGAGGGGAAGGAATTGCCTGGCGGGGGATTGGCTTAATGTAGGCCACTTCGTAAGAGGACCGCAACAAACCAGCGGAAGGCCAAAGAATTATTTTATTTTTGCAGCACCGATTATACTCACCAGTTATGATTTCAGGAATCTTCTTTGGTTAATTACAAACCACCGCCCACAGAAAACAATGGCGGTTTCACACACAAGAATCACTTGTAGTGACCGCTTATTCAAAATTCTCAATTATTTTTTGAAGACTTGTTGGATTTTTTTTTCACTTGAATAAAGAACAATCTAACCTTTTTCTAGATTTGTTTCAAGTGATGTTTGGAGATTAACAATTTATAGGAATCTGAGGCTTGATTTCTCAACTTTGAGAAAACTGAAATCTTTTTCTGTTGGACTTCCAAGCAATTTACCAGTATATTTTAGGTCACTATTACGATGCGCCATGTTACATTGACTTTATATTTCTAGCGGTTTCTGTCTAAATTGGGGCCGTTAAATTTAAAGAAAATTTATTATGGAATTAGGGTGATATAAAGTACATAAAACTGTATGGTGGATTCAGCAGTAAGCTGGAAGCTAATAGTAAACTGTCCCCACTCAATAAACACCAAAGAATATTAAAACTTGTGTTTGGACCTCAAGTGGCCCAGTCCATTATATACTCTCCCAAAAAAGAAACTGTGCATGCTAATAAATAACACTAAAAAAAGATATATATCATTTTCATTCATGGAAATTTTATTCAATCACAGATGAATCAATTTGTGATCAACACGAGAAATTTCACTACGCTACGACGAATACTCTTGGTGCCATGAAGGGTCAAAGACACTAAGGGTCAAACACCAAAGTCACACACTCAATATCTGGTATGACCTCCGTCTGCATCGACTACTGCTGTGCATCTACGCCTCATGGAAGCGAACAAGTTAGCATGGAAGTGTTGTGGGATGTTGTTCCATATTCTGATAAGCTGTCTTTGGAGTTCCACAATGGTTGACGGTGCATGGGGAAGCCGGCGTAGCTGACGTTTCATTTCGTCCCATACGTGCTCAATGGGTGAGACATCAGGCGAATTTGCGGGCCAGGGAAGAACATCCACTTGTTGTTGCTGCAGATACTGTTGAACAACACGAGCTGCGTGGGGTCGGGCGCTGTCCTGCTGTAGAATGACGCCGGGGCCGTGACGTTGCAGAAATGGGACAACAACAGGTGTAAGCACTTCATCACGATATCTGGCTGCATCGAGATTACCATCAATAATGACCAGATCAGTTCTGTTACGGGCAGTGATGCCACCCCACACCATGAGAGACCCTCCCCCATAACGGTTTCGCTCCACGACACATGGATCCGCGTAGCGTTCGTTTCGACGTCTGTACACTCTCTGGCGGCCATCTGATGATGGAAGATGGAAACGACATTCATCTGTGAATAAAACACGTCGCCACCAGTGTAAGGGATGCCCGAGATGTTGTCTACACCACTGCAGTCGAGCACGACGATGACGTAACGTCAAAATCGGACGAATTGCAGGCCTTCGAGGTCCTAAGCAGTATTCTCTCAGCCAGTTGATTACTGTTTGAGGATGTATCCGTCTCAGGCTAGGGATGTTCCTGGCTGTCGTCGTTGCAGTTTGTTGCCGGTTCCGGAGATGGACGACACGGATATACCGATCTTGTGCAGGGGTGGTAACTCGGGGTCTCCCGGAGCGGGGTCGGTCTCGAACGTCATCATGTTGTGCATGTCGATGGACTAGCCTGTCTACAGTGTTACGGTGGCAGTTCAAATGCTGGGCAACCTCTCTGTTTGTTCTGCCAGCTCTAATCATACCCAGGGCAAGGAGACGTTGATTCATTGTCAATCTTGGCATGCTAATGTGGAATCGTTTTAACAGCAGCGCAAGTTTGAATGTGAACGATAGGAAGGCCTTACTTTAGTGTTTAAATACCCAAGGATCCACACTGCTGCATGAATTTTCAGAGTCGCCACGTGCAAAACATGCCTTTTCACAAACGTGCAGCACGTCATTTAACGTTAATGCAATTTTAACGGGGAAAGCTGTTTTGTGTTCAATATAACTTATTCATTTACAGGTTAACACTCTTTACACCTATGAAATTTTTTTTGTAGAGTTTGATCAATTTCTGCAATGCACACTTTCTTTTTTGGGCGAGTATATATTTCATAAAAACTCGTAGTAGTTATCCATCATCCATTAATTCAGCAAGTGGGTCCGATTCGGTCTGAGTGAGGGAGAGAATCAGTTAAATTGGGATCAGAACCAGCCAAATAATAGGATCTGTTATTAAAAATTTGGTTGTAAAATTGTTCATATCGAAATAAATCATTATCTTTGATATGAGAAGTCTTCATTTTATTTATTACCAAAGAGAACAAAAAAATTTGGATTGGTTTCCAAATCCTCTGAAGTCGGGATACGAATCCTCCAAGGTTCGATTCCGCTTGCATTCTCATGGCACTGGTAGGATCAGAATCGGACCCAGTGACGGCTGTACATCAGTAGAATTAGGGAGAGGTCAGTTCGGTTGATGAAGGCGTACAACAGGTATCCAATGTGTTAATTTATTGGCAGAAGAGTTATATTAGGGGCTGTTTCTTGTCTTAGATGGTGGGATGAGCGACCCTCAAGGATTATAGAATTTGGAGAGGGGCTGGACAGTTACTGGGGATCTGGGGATACCCTTTAAAAGTGTCTGTTCAGGCGGGAAAGACTGCATCTCAGTAGGGTGGAAGCCAAGGTGCAAGGTGGCAGAGACTTTTATGGAGAAGGACGTACTTCGTGGTTCTCCACGTGTTTCAACATACGTATACAGATTTTGTGTTCGAGTAGCTTGTATAGCACCGAAGTTAGGGATACTGCCATATAATTTTCTGCTGTGTATTTATCTCCCTTACGCTGTGAGGGTGGGCTGGCCTGATTTGGGGGCAGCGGCACAAGTTTTATTTATTTATTGGTGTTTAAGATAACATATTTATGCACAATGGCTAATCAGGACCACAACATAGTGATAAAGTAAAGTTTAATCAATTGTTTATACCCATGTTGCCCATTTTAGAGGACTTCCACGGGGAGGCCCAAGTTTTATGGTAGGCCATAAAAGAGAAGAGAGTAAAGTGTGCTGCATATACAAGTACATGTACGAAGAACAGGACGGGTGAACTGGAAGCAATGGCATCAGGGTAACAAAAGAATATGAACAAGAATGAAACAAGTAAAAAAGACTTCAGGCAACAGTAATAATACGCAGAATTGCAGTCCCAGTCATTGGCATGAAAGAGAAATTAATGGATTTGAGCTTAAATGTATTTTGTGCTTTCCCAAAAGAGTTGAGAGTGAATTTAGGCCATCATTATCTTTACCAACCAGTCATTGGTATCTTATTGGAAATTAGCAGGAAGGGAGTGCATGGACTACTCACTCTTAAGGATATGACCAGTGACTCCCACATTTTGTTCAGCCCAAGAGTTCGGTAAGATTCTTGTGTTTGGCATTTAGTAGCTTTCACACCTCCATTTGGTAAAGGATTAAGATGAAGGCAATTAAAAATTGCGGAATGAAAATTCCTTTCCACATGCATGTCTACACTTCATATTTAAACGTTACACCAAATGTATTAAAAACCCAATGAGAAATATCGGAGGAATTTAGCAAATTTGTGTGATGGACTGACACCATTTTAATATCCATGTCATTACTGACCCTCACTACAATGTTGAATGGATTCGCTCATTTCACCACAGACAGTATTGTATGAGATGATACCATTCAGAGCACCAGTGCTGAATGGGTTAATGATCTAAACTTTCAGCGAGGTATCGTTTCAATAAGGCTTTCCTCAAAATAAGATCGGAAGAATAGTTTCAAGAAGATTTTTCACAAAATAAGATCAAGTATGAAAATATTATAAACTTAATTTTTTCGTTATAAACTGAAGCATCCATGTTTAAAAAGTGGTTCAGTGATTTATGGTAAATAACCACTTCTCTATTACAAGTGGGGGAATATCCACTACTAGAAGTGTCCTCAATTGAATGTGTGGGTATATCAATCAATATTTTCAACGTGCAGCCCCAATGCTGGGACAGGATAGGTTTGGGGAAACAGTGTCATCTAATCTTAATTACCCAATTCATTTATTGGAGTTTATGGTCACTTTTAGCATCTATGGCTATATCATGGTCACAACATAGGAATGACGTCAATTTTATCTACAGCCAATCATTTAGACCTGAGACACCCATTTTAGAGGACTTCCATCACAGGCACTGGTTACCGACTCCTATTTTACCAATAAAGCAGAACTACTATCACAGCAAACAAGCAAAGCTTGGAGAGCTTCCCAAGGATCACTGTTAGGTGCAGGTATTAGTTCATTAGTACCACAAAAAAACAGCTTTACTCCACTTCCCTAGGGTTCTCACGGAGAATTATATGATAAATCTCTCAAACAGGTGATGGTTTTAGAATATGGGGACTTCAATATTCAGATAGGATGGAAGACAGGCAAGGAAATGAATGAAGAACTACAGAATACAGATGTCAGACCTGGAAGGTGAGGTGGGGGTGGGAGAGGGAACACAAAGAAAAACAAGAGCAACGCGAAGCGTGACATATGCAACCCTCCTGCAATATCATGGATAGAATTACAAAAAAACAAAAAAAAACAAGATCAATCTTGCAGAACTTTAGTTACAGAGCGGAAACCAATTTCAAGTGTATTCAACATTGGAGGTAACTGTGACCTTGATCTTTGGCACATCATGGTCAAAATAAATAGGCTTCTTCCACTCATCATACCTAACCCACATATGAAGTTTGGTAAAGATCCAGTTGGTAGCACTTTACTTAATTGACAGAATGCAAAAAGTTAACGGACGGATGACGGACATGGTGATAACATAATGCCCCTTCCTCAAAGAGGCATAAAAATCACCAGAGTTTATTTTTCTAGTATTTGTCATTCTGTTGATTAACCGTTGTGATTTGACAAAAATTTGAGGACCCAACAAGCAAATTTCAATTTCTTCAACTGCACAGTTTTTCTATGATCTACCAATCTGCTTTTGGCAAATCAACTATTCACAAAAGTAACAAGTTGAGGTGAAAATATATATTCATCCATCAAATTGCCCGAAGCATGAACAGAGTAAAAAAAAGAGATGCTAAAAAGACACCAGAACACACATCACACAATGTTTTCATTTTATTATATCTGAACAATTATGCTAGTCTAGTAATATCAATATAATTTGTCAAAATTCACAAAAAAATAAACTTTTTGAGTTTAGAATTATTTTGAGATTTCTTTCTTTGTACATAAAACTTAAACTCAATAGGTGAATAAAATTTTATACAAAATGAGGTGGCCGGCCACAGTTAACACAGTCTGAAATTAGTAATATATATCATACAATTTACATTGAACTTTAACCCTTTATTCCAATGAACACATAACTGCTCTAACTCTATTCATTTTTATAATATTTTTTTCTCTTCCCAAACTAAAAAAATACATAAAGTTAAAATAATAATATAACGTGAGTTTGGATGGCGTTGCAGTTTATTAATGGCCCAAGAGGAATGAATAACAGCCTGAGTAATACTAGCCCAAGACGAAGTTGAGTGCCGTTAATAAGCCAGAGGGCTGTTATTCAGTCCTCAAGGTCCATAAATAAACCGGGACACCCGACACAATCATATTATTACTATTATTACCATGACCGGAAGCGGACAGCAGGTGGTTAATGAATTTTATTTTCATTAATGCCCGCCACTCAATTCTGGTTTCATTCAGTCGTGAATTACTGAGTTTCACCGCCCCACTAAACTCTGTTAATATACTAGAGAATGCCCGCTAATCTAGTAATAATACAAGTTAATCCTCAATACACTCGTGCGAAAATACTGAAATTCCAAAACGCAAATTTTTTCCCATAATTCAACTAGAAATTTAACCCTCTGCACACTGAAGTCAAATTTTGAAAGTTACAAACAGCAAATTTTCACATAATGCAATTAGGCATTTAATTAATTCAATCTTGTTTGACAGAGCTCAATGAGCTCTGTCAAACAAGATTGAATTGGTTAAATCCTAGTTGCATTATGGAAAAAAAAACTGAAACTTGAAATTTTGGAATTCTGACATCCACCTGTAGAGAGTTATTCACTTCAATCTTGCTTGACAGAGCATAATGAGCTCTGTCGAACAAGATTTAATTGGATAAATTCCGAGTTGCATTATTGGAAATATTTGCCGCATTAAATTTTTATATTTTGACACCAGAGTGCAGAATGTTAATCAGTTCTTTATTAACACCTGTACTGGTAGATGTGGTGTTGGGTATGACATGGAAATTGACCTATGTACCTACGCAAGAAGTTTATATGTTGAATTAAACAAACTGACTGAGTTCATTGCTTTGAGATAAAAAGAGACAGATTGAGTGAACATGCCAAAGAACACTTCAGCCATCATGTATTATTTGTTCGGAACTTCTGTCCAATCACATAGGGAGATCATTGTACATTTTATTCACCAGGAATCATTATTTAAGGGAAGGTGGATGGAAAGAGATGATGTGCTTAAGTCACCTATTTTCACTTTGGTTCTCAGCAACTGCACCCACAGCTAAATTGAAATTAATACAAACATGTGGATATAAGTGAAATATTTATAATAAAAGAAAAATTATTAAATATAATTCACTTGTATGCATATTTTTTGTGCCAATTGTTATGATTGGAGCTTCGAAGGCATATGATTTGACACATAACATCTTGAAACAAAAATATTTTCTGTACTACTTTCTGGGATTTTTGTACACAACCGATTCCCTTCATGGAGTCTGGGAACTACATTGGATTTACGAGATTTTTCTGGGAATTCTGGGAGAGTTACCATGTCTGGAGATAGAAGCAGGTCTAGAGTTGTAGTTGTGGACACAGGAAAACATGATATTGTGAATGACTTAGCTGAAGTGTTGTTTAAAAACTAGGAAACATGGTTTGCTTTATTTGTTTTCTTTTGTACTTGTTACAATTGCACACAGGTGTTGTCATGTAATTCTATGTTCTTGAAAATATTAAAAAAGGCTGCAAATATTCAGCTTTCAAACTATTTCGAAAATATATTTGATAACTTTCTATGTGCTTTCACAAAGGCCATGGTTGTCAGACCACATTGCTTAGACTCATTGAAGACTGGAAAGGTCCCTTGTCCAGCATAAATATGTTGCACCATTTGACATCAGTTACTGCTTGTGGTAACTATCTGCTTATAGTTTTTCAGACAATGTGGTCTGCCTGTTAGCCCTTTACCAAACATAACAGCCAAAACCAGCCAGTGCGATTCACAAAAATTACCATTTAGTTTTCATCATGTTTTCTGAAAAACATAGCTTATGAGCCCTCAATGGAATCAGCAGCTTACTGAGTTATTCAAGAATTTTGTTTGAAAGTGTTGTCTGCCTTTTGCGTCAGATGAAGGGTTAACTAGTAGAGTGATAAATTATTTTGCAAAGGTGCCTTGTAACGTGTATTTTGTTCACAGATTCTTTTGCTACCAGCAAGAAAAGCCTTAGTTTAGCAATATTTTCTTGATAATTTGCCTGTTGGCACTCTCCAATAAATTATAACAAAACAATTTCATACAAAGATTCTTTATTTTACTGCTGAGCAAACATCAAACTAATGCTTGCAGTATAAAGAGGCTTTCAGCACTTTTTGATAAAGTCATGATAAAGTCATGATAGTGGCTTCTAGCACTCAACCAGTTAAATTTTTTGTGTTTAAGGTCACATATTTCTGCACAATGGCTAATCATGACCACAACAGTTTTATGGGTGGAGGAAGCCGGAGTAACCAGAGAAAACCACTGAGCAACTGTCAGCTCCCCAACATACTAACTCCACACAAGCAGGCCTAGCATTGGTTGAAGACAAGTGTACCGTCGACGTGCGGTATGCTGAAGCACACAAAGCCACCGTGCCCCCATGTGGGCAATGGGGGTGAAGTGTCTTGCCCAAGGGCACAACACGGTTGCTGCAGGTGGGATTCACGCATCCCGATTCTAATAGTGTCATAGAGACACTTCAGCACTTCAGTCTGATTCTGATATTTTAATAAACTGGTTCAGTTCAAATGGAATAAAGGCAAATCCAAATAAACTTCAAACTATAGCTATTGGAAAATTTATTTATTTATTTATTGGTATTTAAGATCACATATTTGTGAACAATGGTAATCGTCATCGCAACATAGAGATAAAGTCAAGTTCTGTCAAAATCGTTTATATCCATGTTGCCCATTTTTGAGGACTTCCATCCCACTGATGATTGAGTTCTATTTTACCAGTAAAATACCTTGTTTACCACAGTAAACAAGCAGTGCTTCACTTCCCGGGGTTCCCACAGGGATTAAGTATTCAGACAATGCTTTAAATAAAGTAAATTGGAATGAACAGATCATTAAAATCATTTGCATAACTCAGGTTTCAATGAAAAAGATGCTGAATTTAGGCCCCACAAAGAAGATCTTCTGTTTTTCAGGCCATTTTTTGTAAAATTGCATGCATGCAGGAGGTTTTTTATTTTATTTTGTATTTTTGTATATTATTTCTTTGCCATCCAAAGTTCATGATATTGGTTTGTTTTATGTTTTAGACCTCATAATCTACTGAATAGCATGGGTGGTGGTGTATTTCATCTCTTGCATGCAAGAAGGCTTTGCAATGCTAAAGCATTACAAAGCCTTCTTGTGCTCAAGGGACAAATTTATCAATTTTATTAACTTGGGTAAAATATTTTTATTTTCTTTAAGTCGGCATTGGTTATAAAAAAAAGAGCATGTGGCAGCCAAAAGGAACATGCAGGAGGGCCTGAGAAACAGATTTTTAACTTTTTTAGTCCACATCCAAGTGTTGTTTGTGTCATTTTAATTCTGCCTGATGTTATGTGAGTTCACATTAAAAAAAAATCCACACAAGTTTGTTTATCCACTGTGACATTTAAATATAAAACCATGAAATCATATTTTCTGGTTGGGGATTAAACATGAAATGACATATGCATATTGCACATTAAAATCCGGTAAAGATACAAAGTTCATGTGAATAAAAACTCAACAAAGAAAAAGATAACAGTAAACTGGGTTTGTAAATTCCAGAAAGAAAGAATCCAGGACTTTTATTGCAAACTGTCCAAGTACTTTCCAAGGTCTTCATCTAAAATTATTTTTAGTATCTCTGGTATGTGTATACATGACACTAACAATTCTTAATTTATTTATTTACAAACAACACTTTTGACAGCCAGGGTCACCTTTGTTGGAACTGATTTACAGGTGGAAGAAGCAGGAGTACACACCATTGAGCAGTGGTGAGCAACTGTCCAACTCCCCAACGTATTAACTCCAAACAAGCAGAGTTAGCATTGGTTGAAGGCAAGTACACCACCGGTATGTAGTAAGGCCACAGTGCCCCCACATGAGCAATCAATACAATACAAATTTCACCCATAATACAACTGGGAATTAAAGCAAGTCAATCATGTTTAACCCTTTATCCAACATAATGGCCAGTGCTATTCACAAAAATTTCATTATTTTTTTCATTTTTTATCTCAAAGACATAGCTTTTGAAACCTCATTAGAACACGCTCACAGTGGCTTGTTCCAATAAGGGGTCATAAGAAGCTGTTTTGATGCAAAAAATTAAAAATATACATGTTCAAGAATTTTGTCTGCAAGTGTCATCTGCCTTGCATGTTGGGTAAATGGTTAACAGGGCTCGATGAGCTCTGTCAAACATGAATAAAATAGTTAAATTCCTAGTTGCATTTTGAGGAATGTTGGTAAAAGTGATGTCAGTGTGCAGAGTGGTAAAGACCCGACACTACAGAATGGGTTTTAATCAAATCTTGTCTACTATACAAGCAGTCAAGACTTCATGAGAAAACCATATATCAAACTGTCATGTTTTGCTACTTAGAAAATGGTAAAAAATGAAGTAAAATGCCCAGAATGTTGATGTTAATCCTTTACCTAATGTAATAGCCAAAAACTGTTCACAAACTTTGTTGATGCAATTTTATACAGTAGAATCCTCTTAATTGAATATCCATTTTGCCAGTGAAAATTATTCAATTAACAGGAGTATACAATTAACAGGGATTTGGTCAGTTTCCTGTGTTCTGGAGGTAAACTGAGCATTTATTCTATTATATCTTGTTTGACAGAGCTCATAGAGCTCTGTCAAACAAGATATAATAGAATAAATGCCTGTATTGGATGTAGTGAGGCCAAAAAGGTTGATAAATAAGGGGAATTTGGTGCGTGTCACAGTAATTTTTTCGACATATTACAAAAATTTATATACAATTAACAGGAGTTTACTCTACAACCCATATGCAATTATCAGATCAAATTTGTACTGAAGATATGGTAAATGGTTTTGTGTTTGAAAATTATATTCAATTAACAGGGATATACAATTAAGAGATATCCAATTAAGTGGGCTCCACTGTACTTTTTTTCAAGCTTTGCCTCAAAAAACATCGCTGATGACTCCTCATTGGAATGAACTTATTGATCTTGTCCCAATGAGAGTCATAAACTATGTTTCTGAGGAAACAAAAATTATTAGTTGTTTTATAGTATTTTTTGCAAATGTCATCTTCTATTCATGTTAGGTAATGGGTTTAGATATCACACACACACAAATAAAAACCAAAGAAAATAGTCTCACTCTCCATTCAACTTTACAATGTAATACAGCTACAATGTTGTTACAGCGCTACTGGATTTCAGAATAACATTCCATAATCTAAATAAAAAATATAAACATAACTATACTATTAAATATTGCAAACTTGTACAAAAATACAGTATGATAATGTAACATTTACTTTGGAATGAACTGTTTGTACCCATACTGAAAAGAAAAGAAAAAAAAGCCTTTCTGAGCTTGTAACATAATGAGCTCCCAGTTCGTGATTATACAATTTATATAATTTCAGTCTAGAATTAGATATAATTTAACTAAAGTTTAAAGTTATTTCTAGGAATTATAGCTGTATGATGATGACAATAAATAAAGTCAAGTATAAATATCGATTAAATACATAAAAATTAAACCTTTAAAGGCCTGTCTGTTAGCTTTCAGTAATTCCATTGCACCACAACATGCAAGTCTGGTGGCCTGACATGGTTTTCTAGCAAAATCCTAGCTGTTTATGTTGACAAGTAATTTAATGAAAGTTGTGAACAGATTTAACCCCCTGCAAAGAGATATCGCAGCACAAAAATTCCAAGCTGCAATTTTCACCCATAATACGAGTAAATTAACCAATTCCATCTTGTTTGACAGAGCTCATTGAGCTCTGTCAAACAAAACTGAATTGATTAAATTACTAGTTGCATTATAGGAAATATTTGCTACTTGAAAGTTTGGTGTTTTTATGCCAATATGCAGGGAGATAACTGTCTAAGTACCAGTGTCCCCTTTAGTCTCGGTCAGTACTTGACCAAAAAGTTTTGGTCATGTAATACAGAAGTCCCTACTTAACTAGATATTGCACACCAGAATAACCCTGTTAACTGCATATAACTCTCAACCACAAAACCATTTGATGTACTGTTAGTACCAATTTGACATGTTAATCCTTTACAATGCATCAGCCCATGTAATTCATAAAGAGAGCAGTTGAAAAAAGATTTTTTTTCAAAATATTTCAATAAAACCATATCTTGTGACTCATTACGAGTTCTTTGCACATGTTCTAATAGGGTGGATGGGGGGGGGGGGTAACATAATATGGTTTTTCTTTTGGAAATATTTTCAAAAATTTAAAAAAAAAATACTTAAAATAACAAATTTAATATCATGTGCAACAGGTTTAGAGCTAGAAGTCACTATCAGGTCTCTATTGAAAAGTGCAAAAAGCCACTTTGGTGGCTTTGCACTCACTGCATTAAACTGTACTTTGCTGGTAGATCGGTATCTTTTTTATATGTGAGCTCCTAATCACCTCTGACAAATAATTTAGAACCCTCCCAATTAATTTTACATATATTCTAGGGCAAATACTTCTTAAATGAATAAAAGCTTTTGAGATTTGTTGAAATATTATACGGACAACCAAAATATTCCTTGCCATTACAGCCATGTCACACTAGAATATAAAATTCACTAAAATAAACAAAAAACAACTGAACTCTTGCATACCAGTAAGTATTTATTGTTTTTATTCATTCTGGCTGTATTAACAGTAAATCCTGCAAAAACAGACCACATGTAGCTTTTGGTGCAATGAAATTGTGTCTTTATTATATCGGAATGCAATTATTGATTTAGATTTCAGTCATCTGGTCAATAATTATGTATCACGAAATGGACAAGTCCTGGATGGAATCCCCCTGTTCCTAGTTTTTCTTTACCATACACCATTTTATATAAAACACAGGAACATTTTTTGAAAACAGATGTATACTTGATCAAATGTTTTTTGCTTAACCTCAAAGCCACACTGATTATCTTTTAAATTTTCTTTTAAATTTTACTAAAATTATTTCAATAAATGAACAACATATTACAGCCAATACACAAATGGTTAAACACCTAAATGGTTTATTCAGCAAAAAAACCCTTGCCCATTACACAAAAAATGCAACGTTAACCAAAAACACACCTTCAGCAACACATTTGAGCACAAGCATACAAATCAACAAATATTTACAACACCAAAGTGAGGCGGTCATAAGGAAGAAATAGTGACTTGGGGAATAATAAGGTATGCAGGCCACACAGCCAAAACATACACTTTTATGTGTACAAACTGGGTTCAGATTTGCAGGAGACTCTTGAGCACAGCATGTGCTGATCCCTCCCTGTCCCCTGTTCTTCTCCCCCGAAGATCCTACGATGCTTGAAATGTTATGATGCATGAAAGGAGGTTCTTGACAAACCTATTTTATATCCCCACTCTCCTCCACAGTGATACACATGGAGTAGGGAGCATAACAGAGCTTTAAATCTCAAAATACAAAAAACTCTTGCGATGGGCAAAAAAAAGAGCTAAGATATTGAGAAAATAAATTTCATTTATAAAAAGGCTATTATAAAAAATTCTTATTTCTCAGGATATTTTTCCTGAATATTCTGATGAGGGAGGAAGTTTTTTGATTTTCTTCAATCCCAGAAAACAATTTGAAATGAAGGGTAGTGCATAAGTGCACCAGTCTCTCAAAGAAGAGGTCACAGGATTGGATGGGAAAAGTTCCTGAGATGTACGAAAACATTCTGGCAGCTTCCATTGTGGGGTTGATGCTGTCACGGCATAGTGTCCTATTGGATGAGGAGGAGAAATAGCTGTCCCCTATGCAGAGAGAGGCACAAATCATGCAGGATAAGGATGTCTTCGGAGTAAGAACAGTAAGACTATGAAGTTATAGCAATGAGTTCTATGATATCTGTCAAACAAGATATAATAAAATATATTCTCAATTTATCACCAAAATATAGTAAAATAATCATATTCTGGTTCACTAAATAGTCCTGTTAATTGAATACTTTCTGTGGCCAAGAGGCTATTCAATTAACAGAGGTCTACTGTACAAGCTTCATATTCATTCATTTATGCACAATATTCTGAAAAAGGCAAAAGATATTTTGTTCAAATGGATGCATTCTGTCACATCCTAAAAGCATGTTCATGAGCCTTCTCCAATCATCTTTAACAAAAACATCTATCAATGAAAATATTATTCGATCATATTTAATCTAGCACTTTTTTTTCCCAGTGTTTCTTTTGGAAGCAAGCAACAAATATTTAGAAATATTTAAAAAAGGATACGGGATGGGTCACCTTGTCATGACAGTAAAAGGTTAGAGAAAGTCCATTAAGCAGATTTTGCATTATTACTGAGACTTGATTTGTACTCAATTTCAGCGAGAATATGTGTCATTTTAACTAGAAGTGTGATCAAGAAATACAACAAGAGACCCCAGGGGGCCTGAGGGCGCTCACCTGACATGGTATCCTAAATATCAACCCAGAGAATTGATTTCAACAAGTTGCATCTGCTCCTCCTAAGAAAGCTTACCGGTATAGCTTATACCAAATATCCAAAGATTCTGACCAGTGGATCTAAAAAAAAAAGAAGATTTTTAAAGAATATTCCTCATATTGAACTAAGTTATATTTCGGGCTCCAACTTGAATCTCACCCCCTAAGGATGCTGCACACCAATTATCAAAACATTCTGACTGCTGGATCTGAAGAAGAAGATTTTTAAAGAAAATTCCTCATTTTGAACTAAGTCACAATTCGAGCTCCAACAGTGAGTCCAAATATGGAACTAGGGACATGGCTTGAACAAACTTGAATCTCAACCCCTAAGGATGCTGCATACCAAATATCAAAACATTCTGACTACTGGAACTGAAAAAGAAGATTTTTAAAGAAAATTCCTCATTTTGAACTAAGTTATCATTCGGGCTCCCACAGTGAGCCCAAATATGGACCTAGGGACATGGCTTGAACAAACTTGAATCTCACCCCCCTAAGAATGCTGCATACCAAATATCAAAACATTTCGACTGCTGGATCTGAAGAAGATTTTTAAAGAAAATTCCTCATTTTGAACTAAGTTATAATTTGGGCTACCACAGTGAGCCCAAATATGAACCCAGGGACTTGGCTTGAACAAACTTGAATCTAACCCCCCAGCATGGTGCATACCCAATATCAAAAGATTCTGCTTGCTGGATCTTGAGAAGAAGATTTTCAAAGAAATTTGCCTGAAATGCACTAAGTTCAAATTTGGGCTCCTATACTGAGCCCAAATATAAACCCAGGGGGCCGATTTGAACAAACTTGAATCAGATCCACCCCACAATGTTGCATACCAAATATCAAAAGATTCTGACTGCTGGATCTGGAGAAGAAGATTTTTGAAGAAATTTGCCTGAAATGCAATAAGTTCGAATTCAAGCTTCTATAGTGAGCCCAAATATGAATCTAGGGAGCCGATTTGAACAAACTTGAATCAGATCCACCCTACAATGTTGCATACCAAATATCAAAAGATTCTGCCTGCTGGATCTGGAGAAGAAGATTTTTTAAGAAATTTGCCTGAAATGCAGTAAGTTCGAAATTGGGCTCCTATACTGAGCCCAAATATGAATCCAGGAGGCTGATTTGAACAAACTTGAATCAGATCCACCCTACAATGTTGCATACCAAATATCAAAAGATTTTGCCTGCTGGATCTGGAGAAGATTTTTTAATCTTTTTCCCATTGCCTACAGTGTTAAAAAGTGCTGACTCAGCACTTTTTCAAAGTCCTGAAAAAAGTACCTTGTGATCAAACCGATAGGAATTTTTTTTAACCATTCTATTCTAGTGGATAAAAGTAAGCTTTATACAAAATAAGAATTCTCTGTGCTGTGTAGTTTTGGAGATATGGCAGTTTTAAGGTTTTTCCTATTTTTAGCTCCTGAGGTTCCCACGGGGCAATGAGAAAAATTTGTTTTACATCAATCAACTTCTTATGACCCATTATCATCTCATATCAAATTTGGTTCAAATCGACCTCAATGTTCTGAAAATAGAAATTTTAGGCTTGGCCAAAATTTTTGCCCCTCCCATAACAAAGGCAAAAATAATGCCCGACAAACTTCTCTTGAACAAATTTGATTCTAAACCTCAAAAGGACTCTGTATACCACATATCAAGTCTCTGCTACGGGTGATTCATTAGAAAAAGATTTTCAAAAAATTTGGCCGTTTTTTCCCCACCCCTCTGCTCAATATGAGCCGAAACCTAATTTGCATAAAAATCGAAATGCCCCTATATAACCACTACTTACATGAAATTTAATTAAAATGTGGCCAGTGGTTTAGGAGAAAGAGGCTCAAACACCACCTTCACGCAGGACGACAGACGGACGAAGAGTGATAAGAAAAGCTCACCCTGACTTTCAGTCAGGTGAGCTAAAAATACCTTTAGGTCCAATTTGGGCACAACAGTGAACATTAACCAATCATATTGTGGTCTAGTGGAAGAAAAAAGGGCTAATATTTTTTCCTTCTATGCATCTGTTTCTGATATTATTTATTATTCTTCGCTTAGAAACAGATTGCTTACTGCCTCTGCTGTTCCAGATCTTCCCCTGGAGCTAATATTCTTTTTCAGTTTTCTGATGTCAGGCCAAAATCAAATTTAAATGTAAACTATACATGAAGTTTAACCCTCTGCACAATGGTGTCAAAATACCGTAATTCCAAATTACAAATCTTTCCCATAGTGCAACTGAAAATTCAAGCAATTCAGTCTTGTTTGACAGAGCTCATGAGCTCAGTCAAACACGACAGAATTGGTTAAATTCCTAGCTGCATAATGGGAAAAATGGAAAATTTTTAATTTTGATATTTTGACAACAGTGTGCAGAGGGTCAATAAGAGATAGATATAATGATTAGATTTCAATCCATGGCTCATACTAAAGCAATCTACAACAAGAGTGCACGTATCACTGAAGCAATACAATGTCCCCTACCGGACTAATGAGCATTAATAATTATACAAAGGTTATAACCTATATCTGATCAGCATGAATTCCGTTGAAGCATTTCCAAAAAAAAAGCCAAGAAAACTGATATTTTGGCACTTTTCCATATTTCCAAGGGCCATAACTCACACAAGAATAATGCAATCAGCATGAAACTCAAACTTGAACTGTAAGTAATCGTTCTATAGTGGGTTACCAAAAATGAAATCATTCCGTTGAAGCGTTTCCAAAAAAAGTCCGGAAAACTAAAGTATGACCGACAGACTGACTGACAGACTGATGGATGAATGGACAGAGTGTAAATGAAACTTGATCTGTAAGTCATCGTTCTATAGTAGGTTACCAAAAATGAAATCATTCCGTTGAAGCGTTTCCAGAAAAAGTCCGGAAAACTGATATTTTGGCGCTTTTCCATATTTCCATGGGCCCTAACTCACACAAGAATAAGGCAATCAGCATGAAACTCAAACTTGATCTGTAAGTCAACGTTCTATAGTAGGTTACCAAAAATGAAATCATTCCGTTGAAGCGTTTCCAAAAAAAGTCCGGAAAACTGATATTTTGGCGCTTTTCCATATTTCCAAGGGTCATAACTCACACAAGAATAATGCAATCAGCATGAAAATCAAACTTAACTTGATCTGTAAGTCATCGTTCTATAGTAGTTTACCAAAAATGAAATCATTCCGTTGAAGCGTTTCCCAAAAACTCTGGAAAACTGATATTTTGGCGCTTTTCCATATTTCCAAGGGCCATAACTCACACAAGAATAATGCAATCAGCATGAAACTCAAACTTGATCTGTAAGTCATCGTTCTATAGTAGTTTACCAAAGATGAAATCATTCTGTTGAAGCGTTTCAAAAAAAAACTCCGGAAAACTGTTATTTTGGGGCTTTTCCATATTTCCACACACAAGAATAATGCAATCAGCATGAAATTCAAACTTAGTCTGTAAGTCATCGTTCTACAGTAGTTTACCAAAAATGAAATCATTCCGTTGAAGCATTTCCAAAAAAAACTCCAGAAAACTTATATTTTGGTGCTTTTTCCCATATTTCCAAGGACCGTAACTCACACAAGAATAATGCAATCAGCATGAAACTCAAACTTGATCTGTAAGTCATCGTTCTATAGTAGTTTACCAAAAATGAAATCATTCCGTTGAAGCGTTTCCAAAAAAACTCTGGAAAACTAAAGTGTGACTGACAGACGGACAGATGGACAGACAGACGGATGATGGAGTGCAAACCTATAGTCCCCTCCGGCGATGCCGGTAGAGGACTAATAACTTTGCTGCAGGAATTGGTAATCTCTTCATCAAACACAATAACTCCATTCGCAACAATTTTAGCACTACTTGAAGACTCTATCAGGTCTTCACTCTTCACAATAAAACAACATTCCTAACAAAGTGTATTGATCACTAATCTACTTGAGGTTGATTGGTTAATCGGGGGAATGGAAATACAATATTTCTTCTGCTCAAATGATTATAGGTGGACACATACCAGTAAACAATAAGCCCGGGTGCCACCCAAATGATTCACACTATATCACACATTGCACTCTGTTCTGAAACTTAATGAGAATGATGAGTGTTTTGAAGACATAATGTTATTAACTCTTTCAACACTGATGTTATTGAATGCTATTATTTATGTCAGTTCATTCATATGGATTCTCAAGAGTCCATATTGTATAAAAAAAGTGGATTACCACTAAATACCCATAGAGACAAGTTCCTTCCAAATAGTAAGTCTCAAATTTTGAGAAGAAACTTGACCCTTAAAGTCCTATTTCTGACTTTGGCTAACCTTTCCTACCTTTGAGCAGGTGCCTGAACATGTAGTATTTGTATGAACTTGCAAGTTACATTCTAAATACACTGACAGTTGTTTCCAGACAAGTCTTGGCTGCCTATATAGGAAGCTAAAACTTGTCCAGATACAACAAGAGCTGGACTTTCGTCCGGTGCATACCCCCACATGGTGTACCGCCTAGTGTGGGCATACCTATGACCAACAGATCTTATTTATGAATATTCTCGTACGGACTGACAGACGGATACACAGATTGACGGACGCAATTCAGTAACCCCCCCCCCCCCCTTCCATTTTCTTCGAAAGTTTTCAACAATTTCTAAGTCAAAAGGTATGGTAAATTGTTTGGTGTTTGGAAGTTTTATGCAATGAGGCAGAAGCCTTTATCATTGGCAAACTGCATGCCATATTTCACTGAAATCCAATAACCCCAATCCAGTATACACCCCCTCCCCTCCCATTTTCTTTGAAAGTTTTCAACAATTTCCAACAATTTCTAAGTCAAAAGGTATGGTAAATTGTTTGGGGTTTGGAAGTTTTATGCAATGAGGCAGAAGCCTTTGTCATAGGCAAACTGCATGCCTTATTTCACCAAAATCCAATAACCCATACCTGAGATACAGGCTGAACAGACAAATAATGTCTAATTCCTAGAATTTCTAAGTCAAAAAAGGGGGATAACTCTAAAAAGGAGAAAGTGAGAAATATCGTTGAATCCTTTTTTTAAAGCCTATACCATAAGCAGTGTTCATGGCAAATTTCATTGCAATAGAACATTCGATACCCGAGATACAGGCTGAACAGACAAAATAAAAAAAAAAATAACTAGTGTGGGCATACCTATGACCAACAAATATTATAAAAAATAATAATTTACTTAAGTTATGAATATTTTCGGATGGACTCACATACGGACGTACAGACGGATGCATGTAATCCAGTATACCCCCATTTTCTTCGAAAGTGGGGGTATAACTACAAATTCACAGAACATAAATTATCATAGGGTACTAAAAATGTAAGAAAAATCTCCAGACCTTTTAACCCTTTGAACCCGAAAGGCCACATTTTTGGCCTAGGAACATGATACAGCATCATGTCATTATGTAGGATAGCTGTTAAGTGAACATGTGGGTTAGACCAATCAATATTTTCAATGTGCAGCCCAAAGGCTGCATGTTGAAAATAGTAATTGGGCTACACTCAAATAATGAATATGGACTTTTCCAACTGCTGCCATTGAACTGACATGGAAGACACCAACAGGGTTCAAAGGGTTAAGAATTAAACAGCATGAGCACAGTTCCAGTTAACCCTTTACCTAACATGAAAAGCAGACGACACTTGCAAAAAAAATTCTTGAATAACTATTTTTTTTCATTTTTTGTCTCAAAAACATAGGTTATGACCTCTCATTGGAACGAGCTCGACGAGCTCGTTCCAATGAGGGGTCATAACCTATGTTTTTAAGACAAAAAATGAAAAAAAATAATTAAAATTAATAGGCGATTTTTTAGAATAGCGCTGGCCGGTTTTGGCCATTACGTTGGGTAAAGGGTTAACTAAGTTTGTTTTGACACATGTCCTTCAGCTGAAACTGTACTTGCACTCTTTTGGGGTTCAATTGGGATGGAGTTCAACAGCACTGAGATGATTATGTTACGGAGCTGAGCCCTTGTAACCCTTTATGTGTCATTTTAAATGTTGGGTGGAGGAAGCCAGGGTACCCAGAGAGAATAACGATGGAGTAGTAAGAGACTCTTTAACATGTGCGACTTTACCTCAGGTTACTTATGTTGAAGGCACATTGGGCCAGTGCAATCTAACTACAGCAAGCATCATTATGTACATTGATCAAGGCCACATCTCAAAAGATGTGGGTCAGATACAAACTCATGATCTCTTGAGCATGATTCCGAAGAGCTGACACCTTAACTACTGTGCCCTCCAAATGGGTTTTTAGAATAGTCATGCACAGTACCATGCCTGGCAAAGCCGTCATTTTTTTTATAACAGATCGCAGTCTGGTCGCAACATAATTATATCAGTGGCCCGAAATTTAAAAAACAAGTGCAACTCCAAGGGTGGCTATGTCCCTGCCCCCACTGCCAAGCATGAGTTTCTAGTCATTTATCTTTGTTGATATTGAATTAATAAATATCTTATCCCCATCAAACCATAGTACCAATACAGCATGTCACCAAACATGTTCATGGGACACGTTTGTCAACGCTTTATGATAAACTATATTTAGAGGTTAACAAAGTCCAAAAAGGGGCCATAAATCAGATAAAAATTATCGCACCAAACTCACAATCAAACCCATCTGGTATATTGTCTACAGTAAGCTATATTCCAAGTCTGAATGAAATCGGACACCTATAACTCAAGTTAACATACGGAAACCAATATCAACATGTTTTCTAAGTCAAAAATGGGCCATAACTCTGCCAAAAAATATATCAGACCAAGCCCACTATCAATCCCCCACCCCCTGTATTATGTGATAAAAAACCTATGTATAAAATTCTGTTTCATTACGATCAGTCAAACTACAGTTATTGTCCGGAAACCAATATCAACATGTCTTCTAAGTCAGAAAAGGGCCATAACTCTGCCCAAAAATTAAAGGACCAATCCCACTATCAATCCCAACCTGTATTATGTGGTTATAAACCTATGTATAAAATTTTGTTTCTGTTCATCCAGTCAAACTAAAGTTATCGTCTGGAAACCAATATCAACATGTATTCTAAGTCAGAAAGCGCCATAACTCTGCCAAAAAATATGACCAATCCCACTATCCAAACCTGTATTATGTGGTTATAAACCTATGTATAAAATTCTGTTTCATTTCGTTCAGTCAAACTAAAGTTATCATGTGGAAACCATGTACATACATACATATGTCGTACAGATGGATGGACAAGGGTAACATTTAATGCCCCTCACCAAAATGGTGGGGACAAAGGCAGGTGTATAAAAAAATACTGCGACATTTAAAACGGTGAAGAAGAACAAGTGATAGAAGCATTAGAAACTCAATCTTCTTACATTTCTCTATCAACTGGTTTGCAATGCAGTCATGTTTCTGTTGAAATACTCTGTCCATTTTTTTAATCACTGCACTGTAATACCATAACACTTTGAAACTCAAAGGTCACGTTTTTGACCCTGGAACATGATACGTCATAATTCCATTAAGTCGGATAGCAGCTAAGTGAATGTGTGGGGTAGACCAATCAATATTTTCAACATGCAGCCCTAAGGCTACACACTGAAAAAAAATATTGATTGGTCGATCCCCAAATAATGAACTCCATTGCTGCCATTGAATTGACATAGAAGATACCACAAGAGTTCAAATGGTTAATGTAAACTCCTTCTTTAAGATGGCCTTAGTGGTAATTCACACTCTATAAAATGTATAAAGTATGTGAGGTAGATCAATTAATATTATCAACCTGCAGTCTTGTAGCTGCAAGTTGATAATATTATCTGAACTACTTACATATTCAAGGAACTGAGTTATTATTATACAATAACGATCTATCTTGATACTGGTCCATAAACTGATTTGCAGTGTTGAAAAATTAAGAATTTCCCGGATAAATACTTAGAATGTTTCAAATATATCCAACAAAGAGGGTTTTTCTTCTTAGTACACATCAAATTACTGTTCAAACAAAATCAGCAGTGCCTGATGAAGACATGATTTTATTCAATGATCCTGGCTTGATAACTGTTGTTGCTGCCCTACGTTTTGGAACTGTCTTTTTTTCTCTCATCATTGCTAGATCCTGATTACCTGCAATTATTAAATAAACAAACTGTAATAACTGCTAAGAACTTGCCTCTTTTTTATTTATAACAGGGGCTGAGAAACCAGGTATCAGCTACAGAATACATTTCTTATTTCTGCTTTCAGTTTCATGTTTGTTATTTGTTTATACATGTGATCTTTATTACTTAACACAGAATGACACATGACCTGCATTCACGGTATCTATCAGCCAACTGACCACTGACAGTTCCCTGCACGTGCATGATTCTATTAACCATTACTCACTTTTACCCTCTAAAATGTCCCCATTCATCTGTTAACTTTCAAACATCTCACTCGTATAAAATTTTGTTGTGAATATTAAACTGTCCATTTACTTATCTGCAAAGACTTGTTTATATGTTCATGTATACTCTTCTGCCACATATCTGCTGAGTGTGATTTAGGCTTCATACTGGTTGTCGATTTTCGCTAAAATCGCGTATTACGTATTCAGTATATGTTTGATTATCGTTTCAATTTGCTTTCTGTCCCAAGATACTGACTGTGAATGATTGAAATCATATATTTGTGATTTTTATATATTTCTAGGTTTTCATTTACGGTGTACAACTGAAGATACAGTGGTGATGTTATTTAAATAAATCTTCATAGAATCCTCCTCACTCATTGTGTTCAACTTATTTGCGACCACCCGAGTTACATATTCAATTTTTAAAATTTGGATCTCTCAGAAAAAATACTTTGGAATTCTTACCCAAGTTCCTCCAGCCTCTAAATTTACTGCAAGCCTTAAACCCTTTACTTAACAGATCTGCAAACAATAAGGCAAACAATATTCCAACAATCCTTTAAACTCTTTATCTCACATAAGTATGAGATGACACTGCCAAACCTCTTGAACTGCTAAAAAAGATTCATTTTTTGCTTGAAATTTTTTGCTTAATCCTTTACCTAACATGAAAAGCAGATGACACTTGCAAAAAACATTCTTGAATAACTAATTTTTTTCATGAGCTCATTCCATCGAGGGGACATAACCAATGTTTTTGAGACAAAAAATGAAAAAATAATGAAAATTAATTTGCAAATTTTTAAAATAGCGCTGACCGGTTTTGGTCGTTATGTTGGATAGAGGGTTAAAAAAATAGATTCTGACCCGTCATTGGAATGCACTCAAAGAACATGTTCCAATGATGGGTCGCAATTTATGACTTGGAGGCAAATACAAAAAGAGTGATAAAATTTGAATGTGGATTTTTGTGAACATGCTGGCTGGGTATGGCCATTACATTAGGTAATGATTTTTTAAATTTATTTTTTGGAATTTAAGGCCACATATTTCTACACAAAGTCTAGTTGTGACTGCAACATGGATATGAAGTCAAGTCTTGCCAACTGTTTATACCCATGTTGCCCATTTTAGAGGACTTTCACCCCATGCATTTGTTACCAGATTCTATTTTACCAGTAAAACAGAGCTTGTTTACCATAGTGAACTAGCACTGCTTCACTTTCTGCGGTTCCCAAGGGGAGGGTAAAGAATTGATTGACTTAGGACTATACCCTAAAATAAGCTTAATGAGCTTGTTCCTATAACCAGTCAAGTACAATGATCTGTTAAAAAATAAAAATAAAATAGAAAACAAAATATTAGTCGTGATTTATTCGTTTTCTTATCAAATCACGACCTATGCTTCTTCTGCCTGAGATGAATACAAATGGACAATTCGCAAAATGTATTTAGCAAAAGGCATTTCGTAACTTGGAAAAAATGCATTTTGCAAAAAGCATTTCGCATTTTTAATGCGTTTTGCTATTCACATTTCCTTAAAATGCATTTTGCTATTTGCATTTCATTGTAAGCAAAAAGCATACAGCAATTTCGTATATTCCTGTCAGAATTCCATAATTAGATTATCTGAAAGGAAGGCATTGATTGGTTGTTCCAAAAATGCTATTTCAGTATCTAAAGTTTTCCTCCAAAAGCACAGTTTAAGCCCCATAATAAAATAAATTTATCTAGCCATGGCTTGTAGTCTGTGTCTGGCATGATGTCATTAAAATGAATTTTGTTTTCAAAATGTTGTATAAAAAGGTGGAATTATGTATTATGCCACATTCTTAGAATGAATGACTGATTAAGTTTTAATGGCACCATTCATATTCCCAAACTGAAGTGACATTTGAGGAATGCGTACCATAGATTTTGGGAAATGTCTTCTATTAAGCGTTTCAGATCAGTGATTTATTTCAGAATGAGAATATCTTTGTAAACCTTTGCTATTGCTGAGGAAATGCTTACAATTCAAAGACTGTTGATATGATTTTATGAGTATATGTAACTGAGAAGTCAATGATTTATACCTGGCTGTTTCATTCTGGAATGGGTTATGATACAAAACAGTTGAGTAGAAACTCTTCCATTCCAGAATTGCTCATTACACTAAAGCAGTCAAGAATCAGTTGTTTCAACGTAACAGGAAATGTTGGGTCTTGAATCAAATTTTATAGTGAAATGTTGTAAAGGTGTATGCTAAAGTTTCTTACTGTTTAATCCTCTGCACACTGATGCCAGAATACAGTAATTACACACAGCAGAATTTTCCCCAAATGAAACTAGGAATTTAACCAATTCAATCCTGTTTGTCAGAGCTCAATGAGCTTTGTCAAACAAGAATGAATTGGTAAAATTTCAAGATGCATTATGGGAAGAATTTACAGCACAAAGTTTTGATTTTTTAACATCAGTGTGCAGAAAGTTAAGAACATTTCCAACATCGAATCAACGACAAAACCAGAACAAATTCAAGTTCACATAATCAATTACAACAATGCTATACACTTCAGAGGACTGACATGCCACCGGTGGCCCTTGGGTCCTCTTATACAAATGAAACATAACTTTTTTACCATGGTAATCACAGACGGCTTTACTGGCCAGGATTAATATTGGAAGATCTGATGAAGGAAGTCTGCCATTATACTTCAGGTGACCACTCATGTCTCATCATAAAGACTTAAACCTTTACCTAACCAAAGAGGACTTAAATTTTATCAGAGAATCAGAATTGATTTTCGGAAATGATTCTTGCAATGAAAACAATGAGAATTCCTTTAATTCTTGTCACTGATTATGAAAGTATTCTTAATAGCCATTGAGAATTCTACTTATCTATTTATTGGTGTTTAAGGTAACTTTCTGCATCTTTTTCATAATTGCAACATTGGTATGAAATCAAGTTTAGCCCATCCTTTATATCTACACTGTGCAGAGGACTTCCACTACAGGCATTGGTTCTGGGTCCTATTTTATCAGTAAAGCAGAACTTGTTTACCACAGTAAAAGAATTCTACTTATTTTTGGCTCGTACATAATAAAGCAACATACTGTGTGGTTGTTTCTAGTAAGTCTTGGCTACCTATGCAAGCTGCCAGGATTTCACTTGAAACCACTGCCATGGTACAGACACTTCTATCAGCATGACAACCCAAAACATGTTTGTTTTAACTATGGAATATGAACAAGGGTATAACAGTATTTTCAAATTCTGAATCATGTAAGAACAGAAAATTGATTCTTGTAGCAGGAGTTCATAAGAATCAAAACCGATTCTCATGACAGCCATATGATGCCAGTGCAGTTCACAAAAATCTCACCATTCAAATTCTATTTTTTTTTCAATTTTGGCCTCAAGACATTGCTTACTGAAATATGCTCAACCTGCACTCCATTTATACTAAAGCAATAGTTATCATTATGATAAATTTCAGTGTACATAAAATAGAATTATATTCTAACACTTCACAATAGAGTGTCAATGACTACTCTCCTATAACTGCATGAAAATGACTCATAAACAAAAACTAATGTTTAGTCAAGTAAACATAAAGTAAATAGTTTACCACAATGAAAAATCAGTGTTTGATTGCAAAATCCAGATGATTCATTTCAACCATGTTAGTTCACATCATGACCACTACATACATCAACACACATATAAAATGTATTTTAACTCGCAGAGTGATGAATTCTTTTTGGTCATCAAAATTTGTTCACATATCTTTGCCTTGTTACAATTTGTGGGAGAATGTCATCAGCATTCTTTCATAAATTGTAATAAGGCAAATCCTAACAGGTTAAATAATTTCACTTCAAAGGTGATATGCAGAACATCCACAGAATATAAAACTTTTAAGTTGTGGTAGGACCCTTCAGAATAAAGCCCAAATATGGGCTTCCAGCACTCTACCAGATAAGGCAATGTCTGAAGGAAATGACATAAGCCTTTCCATAACACCTCATTCCATCAAGATATCCATAATTTGATCACATGAAGCTTTACAAAATCATAGTTTTTTTTGCAGAAATGAGCGCTGAGCAGTAGAGATGAAAATATTAGAAACATTTTATTCATGCATCACACACAATAGGCTACCTAGGATATAACTAAATCTATCAACATGCTTGTTAAGATGGAACAGAACTGAGATCATGCAAAAACTATTTATACTCTTTTACTTCTAACTAAATCCAGAATAAAAGAAACTCCAGATTATCATTGATGTCATCGCCTATTTTTTTATTTTTTTGGGGTAGTGGGGGGGGGGGGGGGGGTCATATTATTTATTTATTGATGTTTAAGGTCACATATTTATGCACAATGGCTAATCATGACCATGACAGTGTTACGGGTGGAGGAAGCCCGAGTACCCGGAGAGAACCACCGAGCAACGACGAGCAGCTGCCAGCTCCCCAACATTGTAACTCCGCACTGCAGCACAGGCATGGTTAGATTGGTTGAAGACATGCGTACCATCGACGTGCAGTACGCCTTAGTACACGGCGTCATCATGCCCCCACATGGGCAATGGGGGTAAAGTGTCTTGCCCAAGGACACAACGCGGTTGCCGCAGGTGGGATTCGAACCGAGGACCTCTCGACTTGCAGCCTGCACCTCTCCCTACTGAGCCACCGCGCCCCCAGTGGGGGGGGGGGGGGGGGGGTCTGCCTTGATTTTTATCTTATTTGTAGTTATATTACCAATTAATTTGTATAAGACAATGGTGGTAAGTTGTATTTCTTCATTACTGGGCGGGAGAAACACCCCAATTAACAAGTACCAGACTGAACAACATCATGGTCGGAATGTCCCAGGGCTGAAAACACATCTTGCTCCTTCACTTTTCCTAGAAAGTAGAATGTTTTCATTTATTTTCACACATGTTTGATGACTGAATAAACTTACGGAGAATGAACCCACCTTGGCAAACCAACAAATAATGTATTAGTCAATTTAATTTATATTATAATCTATTTTCCAACATTACTATACAGCCTGTCGTGGTTTTATCACCAATGAATTTTCTTCCTTTTACTAACTGTAGGGTTATAGTGATTTTTAACAACAATTAAGTATACTAGATTCCGATAAAATCATTACAGTGAAACCCTGTTAATTGAAAAATCACTGTGCCAGTGAGAATTAATTATTCAATTAACAGTATTCATTAGATTGGGATTTGGTTACTTTTCCTGTGTTGTAGAGAGAAAATGAACATTTCAAAATATTCTATTATATCTTGTTTGACAGAGCTCGCTGAAATATGTCAATCAAGATTTAATAGATTGGATTCTAGTATTGGATGTACCGAGGCAAAATAGGTCTCCAAACAAGGGAAATTTGGTGATTGTCAGGGTAATTTCTCGATATATTACAAGTTTTTTTTATTCAATTAGCAGCAGTTTAATCTTTAAAACATGCAATTAACAGGTCAAATTTCATTTCAGTACAAGAGAAAGAAAGAAAATACTAAATACTAGTGATCGTTTTGATATTTGGAAAATAAAACAAGAGCAATGCAAAGCGTGGCGTATGCCCCGACGGTGTCATAAAAGGGTAGGCAAGTCTCTCGGGGGCATAACCAAATCAAAAGGAAGTTCCTCAAGACATTATTATAATAAAGCATCAAAAAAAAAAAAATGATTTGAGTCAGCATTCATTAGTTATTAGACGGAAATCAAATTCAGTAAGGCCACCATGGCGGCCATATTGAATTGGCTATCTGGACCAAAATCAAAAGGAAGGTTCCTCTAGACACCGATAATGGATAACCAAAAACTGAAATTGATTCGAGTCAGTATTGATTAGTTATTGGATGGAAACCAAATTCAAGATGGCCACCATAATGAATTGGCCACTGACAGTCATCTTGGATCAGCTAACTGGTCCAAAATCGAAAGGAAGCTTCCTCTAGACATCAAACAATGCAAAATTAAAAAAATAGAAATTATTCGATTCAGCCTTCACAAGTTATTGGACGTAAACCAAATTCAATATGGCTGCCATAGCGGCCTCAATGAATTGGCTAGCTAGACCAAAATCGAAAGGAAGTATTGTCTTGTCATCCACAAGTTACCCCTAAAATTATGATTTGATCAAATAAGCAGTTCTTTAATTATTTGATGAAAACAAAAAGTTAATGGATGGATGCTGGATGACCATGGTGTAAACATAATGTTCCCGAGAGAATCTCACGAGGGCATAAAAATTGTCCAACCTCCATTCCAGCCCCCATCTGGATTTAGCAACAGAAATGGATAATAATCTAGGAATTAATTTATATTGGACTCATGACATTAAAATTAACTCTCTCAACACAAGTGTTGGGAAATGCTGACACCTTAAATTAAATTATCCCCCCCCCCCCCCCCCAAAGTAAATGGACTAATAGCTTTAAATTATTTTGAATACTGAAGGTATAGCAGTTAATAAATTAATCCTGCAGCTGTATTCAGTTGGAGGATACAAATCTAACAGGTCCTGCTAACAGACCAAGTGTTCACTATTTTGTCTGTTCATTGTCCATCAGATTTCCTTTTGTGCAAAAATAGTTCAATTGAAAGAGTTAATTCAGAAATGAGTACTTAATAAAAAGAAGTACAAGCCCATAAATAACAAGTTTACAATATTCATTTACTCAAAATACTTAAAAACACTTAAATATCTATCTTTTTTCAAAGAAGTATCTATTCTATTTCTTTATTGGGGTTTAATATACTTTCAACAGCCAAGGTCATTTTGTGTCAGAAATATCTATTCAAATATCATACAGATGAAGAAGATGTTGAGACAAAAAATAGGAAATGACTTTTATAAAGAATTCTAACAGTATAAAAGTGAAAGTGTACTTAGGAAAGAATTGGGTTACCCCTTTACCCAACATAATGGCCAAAACCCGCCAGTGCTATTCACAAAATTCACCATTCAATTTTTATTACTTTTTCATTTTTTGTCACAAAAACATGAGCTTGTTCCAATGAGTGGTCATAAGCCATGTTTTTGACGCAAAAAATGAAAAAACATTAGTTATTCAGGAATTTTGTTTGCAAGTGTCATCTGCTTTTTGGGTTGAACATAAAATAAAAAAAAACGTAATTCACATGCTCACACATATGCATTGTGATATGCAAGAGGGATTGAAGATCATTTGTGCAATGAATGTGGTTTTGTGCTTCATCTTTTGGCAAATGGTGGTGTTAGTCCAACCGGTAGTATATCGATCCACTATATACTTAAACATTAAAACAAGAATAAGTCATAGATAGAAATTTGGATCACTATGGACTGGCAAGTGCTAGTTCATGTATATTCTTTGAAATGTGTGTGTGAATGCTCGGGATATTCCAGTCTGTCTGTGGAGCACTTTTCTTTTCTGAAGATAGGGGCAATTTTTTTTAGTGCTGAAACGCTTAGTAAATTTTTGTAACTAGTAACCGTTTGCTATTATTCGAATAATTACTGATTAACCGCTACATTTATGTCAAATTTAATTACAAATGCTGTGAGCTGTTTTTCCATTGTAAACAAGTGACTATACTGTATTCAGCAAATTCAGAATTTCATATTACAATACCCCTGCCCTCATTCATTTTAACACCTGTTCTTTCTGGCATTATTTGGCATATTAAGTGATTCTTATCCCTGCCTCTCGACATGTTAACCCTTTACCCAACGTAACGGCCAAAACCGGCCAGCGCTATTCTCAAAAATCGCCTATTGATTTTAATTATTTTTTCATTTTTTGTCTCAAAAACATAGGTTATGACCCCTCATTGGAACGAGCTCGTCGAGCTCGTTCCAATGAGGGGTCATAACCTATGTTTTTGAGACAAAAAATGAAAAAAAATAGTTATTCAAGAATTTTTTTTGCAAGTGTCGTCTGCTTTTCATGTTAGGTAAAGGGTTAACTAGATAATAATACAACTGGTATAAATGCAAATTAATACTAATTTGGCGAAGTCCTAGTTGAATATTTTTTAACTATAAAAAGGCTATATAAATTACTGAACAGCTGCACTGGTGTTCTCATTGCTAATTTATTACCGATTTCAGTCAGATATTCCTGTGATTTTTTAGAATTAAAAAAACTTACAAATATATAAAATGTGTTGTTTTATATTCAATCACAATGGTAAGTATCAAAACAGTATAAACTTCACCTTGATATATCAACCTTAACCCAACATAACAGCCAAAACAGGCAACACTATTCACAAAAATCGCCAATTAATTTTCATTATATTTTTCATTTTTTGTCTCAAAAACAGGTTATGACCCTTGTTTGGAATGAACTCATTGAGCGTGTTCCAATGAGGGGTCATAACCTTTTTTTTGGAGACAAAATATGAAAAAAATTATTTATTCCAGAATTTTTTTGGCAAGTGTCGTCTGCATTTCATGTTAGGTAAAGGGTTAAAGTGTACATTTGGGGATTTCCCCATGCCATAAATTGACAGCAAGTTACTGTCCAGTGTCCAATCGGACAATGGGGATTTAAATTATTCAGCACGTGACTGGAAAACGTAGTTTGTTTAGCTGAATTCCTTTACTACAATCAATCACAGGAAATTAAATCTTTTACTGTTGGGTTGGGCATCGCAGGTTTTAGGAAACAGTTATACGTACACTGCTTCATATTACATGTGTAACTCCCTGACAGAACCTGCCTATTTATAATTAAGTCTTTTCTTGAAGCACCATTTGCAATGACACTGCTCAAAACTAGAAGCCACTGTGCTTTGACAATGTCGGCACTCACACACGTGACTTGAAAAACAAAAACAATACAGATTTTGTTGTGAAGATGTAATCTGGATGCTCTGGTTGAATAACTGTGACCCCCTTTATAAAAATAAAAGTCCGCCCAGCCACACAAATTGTCAGGCCACAATCAGATTCGAACATGACCTGTATTATATGTTGATACACCTACATAACAAATTTCATTCGATTTGGCCATCTATAACTAAAGTTATCGGGAAACAAAAAATGAAAGTGTCAATGACACTGTAGCTCAACTTGTTAAGACATGTACATGAATAGTATGTGACACAGCAATGACAAACATCTAGGTAATGACCTGATAACAAAGGTACATATAAAGTATTGTAATGGTCTGTACATAAATACTGACCATAGCCTGTAACAAATGTATAGGTAAAGTATTGTAAAGGTGGGTGACAGTCAGCTGCTAAACTACAAAAGAAATCTTTGAATCCCAGAGTGGGTCTGACTGAACCCCAAAATATTTGTTCTCATAGCAGAGTGATAACAAAGGCACCCCAAAACACACTCGTTCCTGTCCCAAGGTGAAAACAAAGGTACCCAAGAAGTTTCATGAAGATCAGTTCATAAATACGAGCTGTACATAAGTTGTGACAAAAAACTGATTGGACCTAATTTTGGTACAAAATGGCCACTGGCAGCCATCTCGAATTTTGGGCCGCACCCAGAAACACTCGTTCTTGTCCCAAGGTGATAACAAAGGTACCCAAGAAGTTGTGTGAAGATCAGTTCATAAATACAGCATCTAGCCCGAGCTGTATCGACATGTGCACTTACAGTGTATAAGTAGCACTGAATAAATCAAAGTTCATCAAATTTGCATAATTTCTGCACAAGAAAAAAACCTGTATTATATGTGATGTATTCCATGTTACTAAACATTCATACAAAAATTTATTCAAATCAGAACTTTCATACAGAAGTTCTGTACAAAAGACTGATTGCACTAATTTTGGTACAAAATGGCTGCTGGTGGCCATCTTGAATTTCTGACCACACCCCAAAACACTCGTTCTCTTCCCACGGTGATAACAAAGGTACCCAAGAAGTTTCGTAAAGATCGGTTCATAAATACGGCCTCTAGCCTAAGCCCTATAAAAGTTGTGTACAAAAAACTGATTAGACCAAATTTCGGTACAAAATGGCCACTGGCAGCCATCTTGAATTTTAGACCACACCCAGAAACACTCATTCTTGTCCCAAGGTATTAACAAAGGTACCCAAGACGTTTCGTGAAGATCGGTTCATAAATACACACTCTAGCCCGAGCCATATTGACATGTGTACTTACTGAGTATAAGCAGCACTGAAAAAATCAAAGTGCATCTAATTTGCATAATTTCTGCACGGGAAAAAAACCTGTATTGTATGTGATGTATCCCATGGTACTAAACATTCACACAAAAAATTATTCAAATCGGCGCTTTCATGTGGAAGTTCTGTGCAAAAATCTGATTGCACCTAATTTTGTACAAAATGGCTGCCATCGGCCATCTTGAATTTCGGATTGGACCCCAAAACACTCGTTCTCATCCCACGGTGATACCAAGGTACCCAAGAAGTTTCATAAAGATCGGTTCATAAATACGGCCTCTAGCCCGAGCCGTATTGGCATTTGCACTTACAGTGCTGAAAGTAACACCAAAAAACATCAAAGTTAGTCCAATTTGCATAATTTACGCATGAGAAAAAAACCCGTATTATATGTGATGTATCCCATGCTACTAAACATTCATACAAAAAATTATTCAAATCAGCGCTTTCATATGGAAGTTCTGCGCAAAAATCTGATTGCACCTACTTTTGTACAAAATGGCTGCCAGCAGCCAACTTGAATTTCGGATTGGACCCCAAAACACTCCTTCTCATTCCACGTCCATAACAAAGGTACCCAAGAAGTTTCGTAAAGATCGGTTCATAAATACGGTCTATAGCCCGAGCAGTATTGAATTGTTGACGGACAGACGGACGATGGACAACTGGCCATGGCATAAGCTCAAATTTGGCTTCGCCAAGGATGAGCTAAAAATGAATTTTTAATGTCGAAGAAGTGACATAACTCTGGCAAAAATTGTCAGACCACACCCAGATTCGAACCTGACCTGTATTTGATGGGGATACACCTACAGACCAATATTTTAAAGTCGAAAAAGTGACATAACTCTGGCAAAAATTGTCAGACCGCACCCAGATTCGAACCTGACCTGTATTTGATGGGGATACACCTACAGACCAATTTTAATTTGATTTGGAAGACTATAACTAAAGTTATCATCGGGAACCAAAAAAATGAATTTTCAGTCAAAAAAGGGGCATAACTCTGGCAAGAATTGTCAGACCGTACCCTGATTTCGAACTTGACCTGTATTTTATGTTGACACACTAAAATACTAAATTTCATTTGAATTGGCAGATTATAACTAAAGTTATCATCGGGAAACCAAACTAGAGGCTCTAAAGAGCCTGTAATCGCTCACCTGGAACTACATATAAAAACGTGATTTCCCATAGGCTTTCCATGGTAACTATGAGCTGCAATTGTGGCCGTGTTTGCAACATTACATCCACAGTACATGTGGATCATTGGTAGGTGTCCCAGTCCTCAATCATGTGAAGTTTCAAAGCATTTGACTTTGTAGTTTCAGAGGGGAAGATTTTTGCAAATTCCATCAATCAGAATCAGAGAATGTCTCTCATGGACATATTTTCCAACCAACAGGAACAAAAAGGGGATCGTTTGTAGAGGGTCTCCTATGGACCATTCCTGCGAAGTTTGGTTCACGTTGGCTCAGTAGTTCCAGAGAAGATGAAAATGTGATTTCCCATAGGGTTTCTATAGTAACTATAAGCCACAATTGTGGCCATGTTTGCAACATGATCAACATTAAATGAGGAACGTTGAAAGAGGGGGTCCCAGTCATCAACCAGACAAAGTTTTCAAAACATTTGTCCCTGTGGTTTCAGAGGAGAAGATTTTTCAAAGTCCACCAATCGGAATCAATAAATGCTTCTGGCAGCCATGTTTTTCGATGCACGGTAACAAATTGAGGAGTGTTTGTAGAGGACCTGTCATAGACTATCCCTGCCAGGTTTCGTTCACATCAGCTCAGTAGTTCCAGAGAAGAAGATGAAAATGTGATTTCCAAAGGGGTTTCTATAGTAAATGTAAGCCGCAATTGCAGCCATGTTTGTAACCCGATCAACATTAGATGAGGAATGTTGGTAGAGGGAGTCCCAGTCATCATTTATGAGAAGTTTCAAAACATTTGGCCTGGCGGTTTCAAAGGAGAAGATTTTTGAAAATCCACCAACCAGAATCAAACAATGCCTCTGGAAGCCATGCTTTTCATCCGACAGGAACAAAATGAGGATCGTTTGTAGAGGACCTTCCAAAGACCATTCCTGCCAAGTTTGGTTCACACCGGCTTGACGGTTACAGAGAAGAAGATGAAAATGTGAAAAGTTTATGGATGCTGGACGTCAGACGATGGACGCCAAGTGATGTGAAAAGCTCACATGGCCTTTTAGGCCAGATGAGCTAAAAAGTAAATTTTCGAAGTCCAAAAAGGGGCATAACTCTGGCAAATATTGTCGGTCCACAATCCGATTCGAACTTGACCTGTATTTTATGTTGATACACAAAATTTCATTTGAGTTGGTCATGTATAACTAAAGTTATCATCGGGAAACCAAAGTGAGATGGACAGACAGATGCCTAGACAGATGGACAGACAGGTGGATGGACACCGGCTATTTTAATAGTCCTCCCAAAAAAAATTTTCAGCGGACATCAAAACACCAATGGCTGCAGTCAATGGCAGTCATACAACTCAGTTTGCTGAATACTGAGTAAACAATAGTATAACTGGGCTTCGGTTATTATTTTCATGGGATTCATAAAAAAAATGCACAATACAAACAACTTTAGGTATGATTTGAAACACTTTTATTTGAATACTTTTCTTTCTTACTTACCCACTCGCCACACTTTGGAGTTTGAAAGGTTTTGAATATATTTCATTCGAACTTATCACATTTCTTGGGGATGGGCCTATATGTAAATACAGATACAACTGCAACCTCATAAAATCATACCCAGTAAAGTTGAGGACTGGGCCTGCTGGCGAGAATGGGCTTACTGGGGGGGGGGGGGGGGGGGGGGGAGTCAGTAAGGTAATACTAGACCTGTTCGCAAGCACAGCTAACAAAATACCTCCGCAATGTGCAGGCCAACCCAAAATAAAGATTGCTATCAAGTCGATTTTTAAAAATATGTAGCACATTGTATAAGTGTTTCATTTTGATACTCAGAAAAGGAAAGGAAAATAAAGTGTCGCGACACAAAAAGATACCCCCGCTTACTTAACAATGCAAGGCTGACTACAGGCAATACAGTTTTGGGGTATATACAAATTCTATGTCCATAAATGGCAAAGACTCTGGCAATAAAATCTCAAACGATGCATGCATTTCACTGTGGGTATACAGCAATAGGATAAACTTGCATACCAAATATCAAGTCACTCAAACAAGTACTTTACAAGTTATTAATGATTGAATTTCAGGGCGGAAGGACGGACGGAAGGATCGACAGATGGATGGAAGGATGAAAGGACGGATGGGTGGATGAACAGACAGATGGACAAGGCGAATCCTATATAACCCCGCTTGGGGTATAATAAACATTAACCCTTTTAAAGGAGTCTTCTGAAAACAACCAACACAAGAACACACATGACGTGTTCGGACTCCAAATACATGCAAACAGTCAACCAGTGCCAAAAATCATAACCGGTAATAGCCCAAGAACATTAGGTTTCACTAGGGAAAAAAATCGGAGAAAGCGGATTTTTTCAGGGAATGTCGAGTACATGTCACTGAACGATTAGACAAAAGTCCCCTAAAATCCCAGTTGAGCTTTTTTTTCTACAGCCTTTTTTCGAAAACGCGTTTGAAAAAAATTAAAAAAAATCGCACAAACTTTGTAACCTCGAATTGATCCAACTGTATTTTTTGTTTACGCGTATTTCGAGCTACATAATGTCTAATATACATTTACCTAGAGGAAAATGTGCATTCTGTGACAATTTCTGCGAAAAATTATTGAAAATTCACAAAAAAGTATCGGATTTACGCAAAAAATGACGATTTTCCTAACGGATTTGCCCAAAGGGTCGTAGTACAGAACGGGATGTTAGTTGGACAGATGATAAAAAATCCACCACCATTTGAAGACTTTTATCATTGCTTACAAAATAGACATTATGGAAGACCCCCTCTGCTTCTGGCCGAGTTCCCCTTTGGGCATAAAATTCGTCAGCATGAGAACTCAACTATTTTCGGGCTTGGGACCGAACAGACACGTCTGTGTCTGGCAGCATTAGATCAATAAATAATATTTACAGAATGTACAAAAATCAATAAATAATATTTACAGAATGTACAAATCAATCAACATGGATTAAGTTACATTGACTATTATCAACGCTATATACAGAAATGACATGACCTATATATATATTATTCATCGAACTCAGAAATTTCCGACAGGACAGTGTTTCTGTGGTTGTTACAAGAATCCGAACTGCAATTACACAAACCTGAGCAAGAGAGTCCTGCCTTCTTACACCCACACCTTTTTGTACAAGCACTCTTGCAACCACAACTGATCAGATTCAGTAGGTTATCGGGGGCACATGGCTTTGTGGCTGCAGTCGGTACAAGAAGTCCATTGTCTAGCGACCACCCCCAATCCGTCGGAGGAAGCGAAGTGCCCAGCCATTGTTGGACCTGGAGATAACATCTGTAGACATGTTGTTGTGCAGCATCGCTGCTTGGTGGGAGTGAGGCTTGGTCGATGGGTTTATTCAGTTTAGATTTTGCTACATAACGCTTGTAAGTGACATATCTATATTGGTCGAGAGAGGAAACAGTTTTACTCCCGTGTAAGATCAGGAGAAGTTGTTCCCCGGTAGCGGCTACTGCACTTGGTGTACTGTCATCCGCCAAAATTGTGTTGACATACTGTTGTGAGTCGCTAGTAACATCGGAGACAATTGTACTGAATACTTTCTTCTTACCAACTCGAAAGAGTGCAGAAGTAGTGTCACAACCACTTATAGAATGTGCTACAAGGAGGTTGCTTCTATGGTCACCCATTTTGGTTGCTATTTCACTAACTGAAACTAGTAAGTTTGGGGTAATGGAATACATCATGTGAATATTACATCCCGGTTGAACTCGAGAGGTAAGAATGACTAACAAGTCTGTGTCTGTTCCCACAACGACAACATTGTTGTCATCTTGAGCGATGTCAAGTGCAGTTTCGGCTATCAGTACATCAGCATCAGCCTCGGCCTGCTTGGACTGAATATTGATAGCAGATAGCTCCTGCATTAGAAGATCGATCAATTGGGTTTTGTTCTTGGCATTTGCAAGGAAATCGGATTGGGGTGTGGTGGCTGGTAACTCGGGTGAGATATTGATATCAATGGAATACCTGTCTTTAGATCTACGGGCTTGTTCCATGCCCTTTGTCGACATTGTACAAGCATAACCATCAAAAACAACCACGACGTTCGCCCCAAAATGTCTCACTAGATAATTGGAATATGATGTACATATGTCCTTATATGACGACTGTTTAGGCCATACAACTGCCCTCAATAAAAATCCACCATCTACAACAAACAGAGAATGTTCTGGGATTTTAGTTTGCTTGGAACCATATGTTTTGAGGATCTTACCGAGCGTGCTTTTCTGTGTCTTCCTCATTCCAGCAGAATCAAACAATGCTGGTGGTTTCGGGGCGAGTTCATATTTGAGATACTCTTCCATCTCTGCTTGTGACTGAATAACACATGTGATGCGGTTGAACAGAATTGTGGGGTCAATCACTACCTTACTTCCACGGACTTTGATGCTATTTGCCATCGATGCGAAAGACTTCACAGTGTCATCACATCGTAGTTTGATGCTGTTGAACGTTTTGCTTACAACATTCGATACGCAACATTCACCAATTTTGCGAACTTGGTCACAGTTCACAGTTTCGTCGGCCACAAGCCCGGTCGCTATAGAGACTAATTGTAGTGGATCTCTATTCTGAAAGGGGGAATGCACTCTGAGCCAGTTCAATAATTTGGTGATATCATTGGCATCAGTCAATTGTGAACTTTGACGGAGATCCCGATGTTGTTCGCCATGACCAGTGTGAACATGAACAAAATTTTCGAGAGCATTACATATCGGAAGGCAAAGAGGTAGTCCATGTACCCATTTCGCAACAGTGCTATCGGTTATTCCCCTGCCATGTGTGAGACCACCAGGGAGCTTGAACATTCTCATTAAACACTGCTCTATGGTCTGATCAGAATATATCCCGTCCCAGAATTTATCTCAGCGCCTTATGGTAAAGTAACCTTTCTCAGTGAACAACTTCAAATCATCCTGTTGCATTATTTCTGTTAGCTCATTCATCTGCTGCAAATAGAGATGAGAACTTTTTGCGTATGCAAAATGACCACCTGCGTGAAATACTGGAATCATATTGCGAACACAATATGTGTGGAGTTCCCAGTTGCCTGTGCGCTCTGCTCTCAAGAAAAACTGGAGAAGACCTATTTGCTCGTAGTATAGTACCCAAATCTTTCCTGTGCGTCCTACGGACGCATTCTGGAGCAGTTCGTGTAATTTTGACATGAGTACACATCAAGGGCATGCACACATTACATGCCAATGCATCTTGAGTGTAGGCGAACACCACATTATGTGATTTAATCGAACATGGAAATTGAAACAATGATGCTATAATACGGTATTTGAATGAGAAAAGTTGATGCCGTTTGAATTTGAGTTATGGGGGTATGGTTAATATTTCACACGTTTTACCAGTTCATTATGGAATAAATGACTATTGTTATATATCATTATAAAGCCACTGCTTTTCTGCAATTTTTGATATATAATTTAACTCCCAAAGTAGTCGTAGATTTGATTTAATGGACGTTGTGTACCGTTGTGTGTATGAAAACAATAAATTTTTTTTCGTAATTTTGTACATTTTCGTGAATATTTCACCATTGAGTGTGAGGATTGGTACAAAGTTGGCATTTTCTGTTGGGGATATGTATTCTCAATATAATTCAGCACCATATTTATGATTCTCACCCTACTAAGGCGAATAAGAATGAGAAATATGGAGCTGGGTCGAATTTTAAAAAAAAATTTTTTTTTCAACAAAAAAACGCTATAACTAAAAAAGCTCAACTCGGATTCGCGGGGACTTTTCACACTTTATCCGCAATGTGTGTCCCAGAAACATATAAAAAAATCAGCTTTCTCCGATGTTTTTCCTTACTTTCTCATTTTTATGTCTAATGTGCCTGGACTATAACAGCAAGAACCGAACCGTAACTGATTAACCAATTAATCGTTTCTGCACTAACGTTTTTATAAAAGTGGTGGGTAGGGAGAGCATAATGGCCTCTCTCCTTAATTCCACAACCTCTACTTTGCTCATAAACCTTTTTGGCCTCTGTAAATCCAATACAGGTATTTAATCTGATATATCTAGTTTGACAGAGCTCCATGAGCTCTGCCAAACAAGATGTAATAGAATAAGTGCTCATTTTATCTCTAGAAGACAGAATAAATATCAAATCCCTGTTAGCGGAATACTCTTATTAAGTGAATAATTTTCATTGGTAAAGTGATTATTTAATTAACAGGGTTCCTCTGTATTACTTGTTAAAGTCAGAGTAACCAGCAACAAGGTAAATAATAAACTTGTACTTCAGCCAATCTATTACAGTTTTGAATACTAGCCTACCACAGGGAAATGCCAGTCATGCTGCATGAGTCCTGAATAAACTTTAAATGAAAAGTAGCAACAGAAAATCTAAATATCAATGAAAAATAACCAGCCAGTTTTAGAGAGGCTGCAAAAATCCTGTTAATGGGGGATGGTGAATGGATAGGCCTTCTTTCTCTGCTCAGGTATACCAACAATTTTCTGACTTGGTTTGTAACAGAAAATAATTTTTGTATGCATGCAGATTACTTGGTAAAAAAAAATATAACAAATTAAACTGACTTAGAAAGTCTGAGACCTAATGTTCTAATTATCCCTCATAATATATTGTCAGTCTAGCCTAACAGGTTTCGTTCATAGTTGAACTTCGTAAGAGGTGAAATGTACTGGTCAGCCTGGTTTTATATATAGTTAAAGTATGGCGAGTGCCTGGCGAATGACAATTGGTGAATGCATTGGCGAATGACTGCAGCGGTGTGGCAAGTGCATTGGCAAATGCAGCTTGGCAAATGCAGCTTGGTGAGTGTATGGCAGATGCCCCCTCAGTCGCTTTTGCAACAGTTGCTGTTGTTGGAGAGTCCAGTCGTTTTTGTTGAATGCTTTAGTTGGTGCATTAAATGGTAGCGGTTTAAAATTGTATTTGCTTCGGACAAAATAATCAGTATTATTTTGTATTTGAAGGCATTGGCAGCAGTACATAGATGGCGGGAGCTACTTGGCGAATTGTTCCAGATTTGGACTCTAACCATTGAAGGCTGTTGCGGGAATTATCACAAAGAGGATGAAATGAAGAACTGTATATTTATATAATAATAAAATTTGATGTAGATACATATCTGTGTTAATTGTGTTCATTCTTCGCACAATCTTTTCATCGGTGTCTTCTGTCTCACATGTCTGCATATAAAATCTTGGCTGCATAGCTAAGGACTTTCCCACTGTTGTATAGGGTAGTGATGTTTGGGCCCGGTGGGGTATTGCCTCTATTGTCGGTAGATTATTGCAGATTGTGCAGTTATCTACACCATCCTGTGAGCGGTATGGTTATGTTGGTATAGGCCCTGTCAGTATTTCTACGTTTTATGGCAGGTAAGACATTCGAAAAGTATTGTGAAATGGTTTATCCTAACGTGACGGAAGTACATGGTCACATTGTAGCTCCATAGGGCAGTTGACATGAAGAACAGGAAGTAATAAAATACTTACAATATGAAAACACTTAGTTGATTTCAGTGTGACGGCATTTATTGGTCGTGTTAGGATGATCCAGGTCGGAGTTAAGTACATGTATAATATGATACTGAAGGTCAGTGATTCTGTTCATGTGGTTGTTAAAGTGTTTGGCTACTGGTGTTTCTCATTTGTGTTGAATATCGACTATGAGTTCTTTGATGCGGTGTTTAAAGTGGGGTTTAGTTTTGCCAACATACTGTTTTTCACATATTTTGCATGTAATTAAGTAAATGCAGTTGCGGGTTTGGAAGTTCATCCTGCATGGGCCATGGTATGTAAAGTTTTCCTAGTAGCTTCAATTAATGTGTCCTGCAGATGAGCTTGGCAGATGTCATTACGTGGGCTGCGTGGTGTTGGTATAGAAGCTTGTAGTCCTTTAGGTGACAGATTTTCGGAAGCGCACTTCAACAGGAACACACCTTGTAACTCTAATTTTAGTTTTTTGATGGTTAAGTTATGGACTGTTCTGTAAGCCGGGCAGTTTGTGTTGTTAACTAATATTGTTGTTAGTTCACTGTCACTTCGACGTTGTCTCTTTGACCATCTTTCTGAGCTGGCTACACAATCATTGTCTATAATGGTTTGCATGCTTGTGCTTGAGGTGAGGCTAAGTTCACTACCAGAGCTCATGGCCGTACTAGTCCATAACAACACAAACTGCTCGGCTCACAGAACAGTCCAAGAGGGAGCCTAAATACCAACTAAGAGACTTCATTTTAATAAACTTAAATCTGACTCTCCAAAGGATACTGTATACCATATCTCAAAAGATTTTGAATGGGGGTTCTGAAGAAGATTTTTAAAGAATAGTCCTCATGCTGCACTAAGTAAAAATTCAGATTCCCACAGTGAACCTAAATATTAACCCAGGGACTTGATTTCCACTAATTTGAATCTGACCCCATTAACTGGTTAAGTGCTAGAAGCCACAATCAGGGCATTCAGAAAAATGAGGGTACCAGAGCAAAAGCCAACATTTTTCTTGTCCACGTTTCATATTTAGTCAAACACCAATCATATTTTGTTTCTATAACTTAGTTTGTTTTTACAAATTATTGGAGAGTGCCTATAAAACAAATAAAACAAATTTTGATGAACAAATTCAGACCACCAAAAATTATATAGAACTCAACCAGTTAAAGATGCTGTATACTAAATATCAAAAGATTCTTTTTGGTGGTTCAGAAGAAAAAGACTTTTAAAGATTATTGCTCGTATTACATGAAGTTCCCATAGGGAGCTGAAAAATCAACACAGAGGCTTGATTTGAACAAAATTGAATCTGACACCCCTGTATATCAATTATCAAAATATTATGTCAGGTGGATCAGAAGAAGATTTTTAAAAGATTATTCCTCATACTGCACAAAGTTAAAATTTGGGCTCCCATAGACTTGATTTGAACAACCTTGAATCTGTCCCCCATAAGGATGCTGAATACCAATATCAAACGATTCTGACCAATGGTTCTGAAGAAGAAGATTTTTCAAGAATATTCCCCATATTGGACTAAGTTAAAAGTAGGGCTCAAGGGAGCCCAAGCATCAAACAAGGGACTTGATTTGAACAAACTAAGATCTGACCTCCCTAAGGATGCTATAAACCAAATATCAAAAGATTTTTTAAAGATTATTCTTCATATTGCACTCAGTTAAAATTCAGGCTCCCAAAAAGAGCCCAATATTAACAAAGGGGCTGGATTTGAACAACCTTGAATCTAATCTTTATATGGATGCTGTATACCAAATATCAAAAGGGTTCTGATAGGTGGTTCTGGGGAAGAGTTTTTGAATTTTTTTCAAATATGCAAAAAACACATTTTTTTTATTCCTATTAAGGTACAATATGAAGCGACTGATGGCAATTTAATTTTTACCATTTGATTCTACTAGTCCTAAGGCTGCTTCACAACAAATAACAGTTCCATGTAGTTTAGCTAATTTGGGCATTTGAAAATATTTCCATTTTTAGCTCCTGGTGTTCCCAGGGGGATGCAGGACATTTTTGGCATGGCTCAAGTACTTATAACAATACCACATACCAAATTTGGTTCAAACTGGCTCATTGGTTCAGAAAAAAGAAATTTTGGGTGGGTACAAAAATCTTTCAACAAACTTTATTCGACATCTTAAAATGAAGCCCAGTACCCAAATCAAGTCCCTGTACTCATTGGTTCATGAGATGACTATTTTTTAAAATTTGGGAGCATTTTCCCTACTCCCTCCCTAAGGAGCGTAGCACATTGATTGGAACAAAATCAAATGCGATGTCAGAACAAACAATCACCTCAAATTTCACTGAAATTGGAAATGTTCATGAATATGGACAAATCTTCTGGACATGTGATACCAATTTTACTGGGTAAGATTGAGTAAAATGACTGAAGGCAACATTTTATCAAGCATCCCATACAAAGTTAAATAAAAACCAGAGGCTCAAGTGAGCCTAAAATGCTCACCTGGCTCAAGTTGTCAAAAGAGATGAGTGTATCAGTATGTGATCAACAGCAAGAGCAATTTTTTGATTTGCTATGACACAACAAAGGCAACTTTTTTTGGCCATTCATTTCTGCTGGTCCTAGGAAAGCTTACTAGCAAGCTCTGTTCTGTGATTTTTTGTTTTCAACTACTGTGGTTCTCTCTACCCCCGCCACCCCCCCCCCCCTGCCCCCCCCCCCCCCACCCACCCCCCAAAAAAATAAAAAATAAAAAATTGTTTGTTCATGGCATCAATAAAATCTTTGGAATCCACATTGCAGTCTTGAGAGGGTTAAATTAAAGACATGCACACAGGAATCAGATAAATGTTTTCCAGCATTGAAAGGGTTCATTCAACATGAAGTAACTTATATATGTACAGTTGTGAAAGAGTTCATCATGAAATAAACTCTTTGGAAAAAACACACTGAAGTCATGAGAGGATTAAATTAAAGATATTCATACAGGGATCAGATCAATTTTTTTCCAAGGAACCAGAAAAATACATCTACAGTATTGTAAGGATCTTTGTTTGTTCATGGCATCAATAAAATCTTTGGAACCCACCCTGCAGTCTTGAGAGGATTAAATTAAAGACATGCATACAGGTATCAGATGTTTTCCAGCATTGAAATGGTTCATTCAACATAACATAAAATCTTTGCAAAAACAAACAAGTCCGGAGAATTTTCTGATTAAAATAACAAGATAACAATGTTCATAACAGGTTTGTTATTTTTAAGAACAATATGTCAATCAAAAGTTCTCAGTGAATGAAAAATCCTCCAGGATAAACTACTGCAAAAATGCTGACTCATCATTTTTTCAATACCCTTTACCGGGCACACTGATTGAACTGGTGGCAATTTTGTTCAACCAATCCCTTCTTCCGGTCCTCAGGATGCTTCATACCAAATAACAGTTCTCTGTTCCTTGTGGTTTGGGATTTCTGGGCTTTTGATTTTTTTCCTGTTTTTAGCCCCTGGGGTTGTCACAGGGCAGTGAACAATTTTTTTTAGGCCTCAATCAATTACTCAGGACCCACTTAAACTGCATGCCAAATTTGGTTGAAGTTGGCCCACCGGTTCTTGAAATAGAAATTTTGGGCAGAGCCCAAAATGGATGTGCCCCCACAGAGAGCCCAGATATTGACCTATCAACTTCCCTTGAACAAACTTTAATCTTCTATACCAAAAGATGTTCCATACCAAATATCAGGCCATTCCCTCTGGTGGTTCATGAGAAGATTTTTAAAGGTTTTTAAGCTTTTGGGGCATAAACCAGAGCCCAAATATGGCAGCTGCTTCATTTAAACAAAATCGAAAGGGTATACTCCATAGATGGTCTGTGCAATTTTTGTTTGAATCTGGCCAATTGGTTGTGAAGAAGATGTCAAGTTTGCAAAAAGTTAACGGACGACGGCCGACAGATGCCAAGTGATGGCAATAGCTCACACTGACTTGCAGTCAGGTGAGCTAAAAACACTTTATCAGCCAAAAATAGGCCGATGAAATCGTAAGATGTGTACCCATATGCACAACTAGTAGAAAGCTGTATGACGGAGGGCAACCATGGATGCCAACATTATGTACACCATACATGGTATGGGTACACAAAGAAATGGATTGGAGGAGTGTCTAATTTGATGGATAAAGGGTTAATATCTCCGGATCAAATTATCAGATGTACATAAAAAACTATACAGCACAGCACATCAGTAACCTGAATACATATATAAAGTAACATGACAATCGGATTGATATTTTTTGAGTTATCTCATGCCAAAGGGACTGGAGGAATTTTCAATTTGAAGGATAAAGGGTTAATATCTCAGGATCAAATTATCAGATTTACATCAAAAACTATACAGCTCGGCACATCAGTAACCTGAACACAAATATAAAGTAACTTGACAACACAAATATAAAGTAACTTGACAATCCAAGCAATATTTTTCAAGTTATCGAATGCCAAAGGGATTGGAGAAATTTTCAATTTGAAGGATATAGGGTTAATATCTCAGGATCAAAATAACAGATTTATACCAAAAACTATACAGCTCGGAACATCAGTAACCTGAAGATATATATAAAGTAACATGACAATTGGACTGATATTTTTTGAGTTATCTCATGCCAAAGGGATTGGAAGAATTCTCAATTTGAAGGATAAAGAGTTAATATCTCAGGATCAAATTACCAGATTTACACCAAAAACTATACAGCTCGGCACATCAGTAACCTGAACACAAATATAATGTAACTTGACAATCCAAGCAATATTTTTCAAGTTATCGAATGCCAAAGAAATGGATACGGATGCCGGACGGACATACGGACATCTGGATGGATGGACAGACGAACGGACAAAGGATGGACAAATGACGGATGGCCACCCTGGATGCCGGCATTATGTGTACCATACATAGTATGGGTACTCATAAAAAGGTAAGGTATTTCATTCACTGGAATTTCTGAAAAATATAAGAAAAATACCATCAAAAATAACATATTGTGTGGTAAAATCCTGCAACAACTTAATGTTAACGAAAATGAAAATAATACAATGTCATGCTGAAAGATTGGCTGTAATACTAAATGATAAAAAAATATCTTTTCCACTGCTTCTTAGCAACATCTGATAGCTTAAAATATCTACTGGTTTTCTCCATTTACAAATTTCACGCCAAGCTTTATAATACAGTGACATGTATATTCAATAATACTTTTAAAAAAAGTTACTAAAACAACTCCACCAAGTCAAAGGGCATAACTATAGAACAGTGAAGAAAGCAGCAACAGAAATAGAACTTCACCCTCTTCTCACTGCTGTCAAAATATCAAAATGTCAAGAAGCAAATTTGTCGCATAAAGCAGCTAGGAATTTAACCAATTCAATCTTGTTTGATGGAGTTCATTGAGCTCTATCAAACATAATGGAATTGGTCAGTCCTGGTAATTCATCCTTGTTTACTTGGCAAAAAAAAACTGCTCTGGAAAACTGGTGCTTCTACGGAAATTGCTGTGAAGCCTGTTCGATTGTGGAAAAATCATCAAGGGGCAGAGCATAGTCTCAATTGCCATGTATATGTAGTATGTGGTGAAGTGAAAACATTCAAGGAAATTTAACATGTGAAAGTAGTTCGAGATACATGTGTATATAATCACAATCAATGTGCAGAATCTTTCACTCAATAAGATCATGCCAATATCATGAACCATGTGAATGCTGAGAAAAAATCTTGGAAGTAAGCAGGAGACTTGCTCAATATGTAGAGTATGAGTGAAAATAATATACAGCATAACCACAAAGTAAGTATCTCACTGCTTTGATGTTGATAATAATAGAATCTGACATCAGTTTCTGAAAAGCTCTGTAAGAGCTTTCCAGAAACTGATGTCAGATTCTGGTGTTATCAACATAGAAGAAGCAGAACACATAGTTTTCTAGTGGTTATGCTGCATCTTGTACTGTAAATTGTAAGATTAGCAATACAGCATAGTACAACCCACATGGTTTGATTCCTTGTGTAACCTGAAAGTTGTGCAATTTCTGCCATCACAAGGCTTTCTGAAGAAACCATCCTCGGCAATATTTTTGCTGTGGTATTTTTCATTTCCTCTGCATTTTCCTTGGCACTGCTGATTGCTGAGTGTGAATTACCAGGGCTGATTGGTTAATTCCTATTTGCCTTATGGGATAAATTTGCCTCTTGAAATTTCTGTATTTTGACATCAGAGTGTAGAGGGTTAACATTCATTCTTCTGTGTGTGACATATACTTGATTTTCTTTAACTGAACAGCCCATGTTAGACAAAATATAATGAAGAGATGGAGAGGTCTACTTTTAAGAATTACCCATTTTGAAATGATAAACTGAGAATTTTGTTCCTTACATATTAACTGACAGAGGTGAGAAACAGACAAACCAAACAGACTCACCAATATAATGATCAATGAATTTTACCTCACATATGGCAAAATAAAGAAAGTACATAGAAAGGTGCATTTCATTTCATTTACCTGTCTATTACTCAATAAAATTTTAATTCTAAAAATCCAACCCAATAACAAATTAGTAAACTGTGCCAAAAAGACATGAACCAAAAACTTGGATTGAAAAACTTACCTTCTGATCAGATGCCTCATCAACAAATTTTATGTGCTTTTTCCACATATTGTATGATTTTTTCTTGTACCATGTTAAATGGTAGAGTACTGGAAGCCCATATTTGGGCTTTTTTCGGAAGTGCAGGCACCACAACTTATAGGCTTCATATTCACTGGATGTTCTTCAGTTTATCTTTGAAGTGAAATTATTAAGTCTATAAGGATATGCCTTGTAACAATTTATGAGAAAGTGCCTTTAGGCATTCTCCCATAAATTGTTACAAGACAAAGACATGTGAACAAATTTTGACAATCTAAAATAATTTAGCACTCTACCAGTTTAGAATATTAACCGTTGAAAACCTGCTGGAAACTTTTATCAGGGAGTCTGATTTTTTTGTTTAGATTAACAGCGCTACCACTAGCCAGGTCATATCGCGTCAGACAGTTTTTTGATGTGGGGGGGGGGGGGGGAGGGGGGAGGGGGGGGAGTAACTTACTATCCTAGCATAAGTAGGGTTAGCACTGGCTGAAGGAATGTATACCATTGATGTGCTGTATATATTAGTTCACTGCACTTATCTACGCAGCCAATTGGACAAATGGGATTAACTCTTAACCCGGTGAGTATTTTCAAGATATTTTTCATCAAATCAAGCCATGGCTGCTGTAAAACAGCCATGACTAGATTTGATGAAAAATTAATCTAAATTTAACTCAAGAAATCATTGGTGACAAAATCCATTCATTTTGCAGAGATAAAATTTGATTAAATATGCCCATATTATACTTATTCAGTGGCAATAAAAATCCTGTCGTGGGTGGGAATATCCACCAGCAGCATGTAAGGAGTTAAGTGTCCTGTGCAAGGACATAACACAGATCATGGGGGGTCAGGAACGAATCACCAATCTAAAGTTCAAGGCACAAACCAATGAGAGCTCCATGTACACCTTTAAAGAAAGTAAAGATTGGACTCTGTGTTCATTCAATAACATCCCCCTACATTGGCAATCGATTTGAAATTCAAAGCTCTAACCAATGAGTCACCCTGTGCCCTAGCTGCTACTTAGTGAAATAATTCATTTCAAATTATTCCTGGGGCATATAACTTGGCAAAATTTGATTTACATTTGTTCCTGTCCATGATTGTCATATCATAAAAAACTGAAGATATATCTTTCATTTTATACAGTGTTAACAGGGAGGTTCCTTCAAGTGACCAAAACAAAAACAGTTCAACCCTATGCACACAGCATTTGAAATATCAGAGAGCATTTATCATTCTAGACTTGTGTTGGCATTGATAGACTTTTGTCGGCACTCACTGGCTTTTGATTGGGTTTTAAAATGGCTCTGCAAAGAGAGAGACACACAAACTTAAGGTGGTGACTAAAGATCCTTTCGTGGTATTTGTGAGCTCTGTCAAACAAGACAGAATTGGGGGAAATTTGCTACTTGAAATTTCAGTATTTTGACATAAGTGTAGTAGGGTTAACTGGTTGAGCGCTATGTCACTATGTGGGCTCTACTGAAAATTTCTGAAAGCAGCTTTAGTGGCTTTACACTGTAAGCATTAGTTTGCACAGCAGTAGACACTAGAACTATCATTGAAGGTGACTAATACCTCCACTTCCGGCTTACTAGATTGCATCTCTGAATGTTGAGATTGAAAAACCAATAATAAATCCACGTTCATGGAAGATAACTTGGTTAAAATTGTTGCATTTAAAAAATTTTGGAATATGCATATGCCCACTTGATTGAGAAGTTTCAATGAAATCGATTCAATAATGTAGGAGGAGTTGGGCCCACAAGAATCTAATTTTAAAATCCATAATAAATTCTAAGTTTAGAGGAGAAAACTTGGGTTAAAATTGTCACAGATGAAAAAATTTACAATATGCGCATGCTCACTTGCTAGTCATAATGTTTGAAAAGTTTCATTGATGGGTTCAGTAATGTAGGAGGAGTTGTAGGAAGAGTTGTGCACACAAGAATCTCCTTTGAAAATCAATAATAATTCTAAGTTCAGGGGAGATAACCTGGTTAAAATGGATGCAAAGAAAATTTTTTATAACATGCACATGTTCACTTGCTAGTTATAATGTTCGAGAAGTTTCATCAAAATCGGTTCAATAATGTAGGAGTTGCACACACAAAAATCTCATTTGAAAATCCATAATAAATCTAAGTTATGGGGAGATAACCTGATTAAAATTGTCGCAGATAAAATTTTTTTAGAATATGCAATGCTCACTTGCTAGTCATAATGTTTAAGAAGTTTCATCAAAATCGGTTCAATAATGTAGGAAGAGTTGCACACAAAAGTTGGGATGGATGGACAGACAGACAGACATACGTATGGATGTACAGGACGTTGACAATATAGGCCTGACTGCTCTGAAGTGGGGGTATAAAGAAAAGTTGGGGTACAAAAATGTTTTTATATAATACTGTTTTCTCACTCTTATTGGAGATTACCAACAGGCATGCTCCAATAAATGGTAATAAAATAATTATTTATGAACAATATCTTGCTAAACTAAAGATCTCCTGGCTAGTAGCATAGTATCTTTGAAAAAAAAAGTCATGTTACAAATCACCTTTGAAAAATAAATCAGCTCTCTGCCCAGAACAGAACAAAATTTTATTCGAAGAATGCAGTTATATACAAGTATAATGAATACAATAGAATACAGAAAGTTATGCGGCGACATGACCTATTTGGCTGTTTCCAGTCGCTTCCCAGATAAACTTGTTTTGTTTTGCCCACTTGAAGCTCCCTGTTAACAATAAAAATATTGGCATTACTTTTATCCCCAGATCCACATCACATTTCAAAGGAGAATGCTAGTCTTTCCTGTCTACCAACAACTATATTCAGTTCCAAAAAGGCATAGCATAGAATTTTAAGTTCCAGAGAACTATTATTAGAGTACAAATAATATTGGGAGTTATTGTAAATTTGTTATTCAAGTTTCTGGCAGTGGGTCACAATCTGTTCCAAATACTCTTCGCCCAAACCTGCCAAAAACACTGTATATCGAGAAAAAAAAATATGAGAACATTGAATCGGAGATGCTATTTTTAATTCGTTTTCATGGGATCTTGATTTTGTAGTATTTTATTTTCGAAATCTCATCCAATTGTTGTGTGTTGTGAACTGATTAGTAAAAAGACTGTTTTTATGATCTGTTACCTTCAGAATGGAACCTAAGTACATGCTAAAAACAAAAGATCATCTGTTCTAAAAAGTGAAAACTACGGCTAGTAGTCAAAGTTTACTTTTAACCTGAAACTTTTAATAAAATCACAATATAAGCTAAAAGCACATAAATATTTATCTGATCTACCCATATCCAAAAATGTATACAAAAAATAAAATACTGGCCCTCTACTGTGGCAGATAATATCCCAAAAAATGTTCCAAACTGATATTACCCAAGTCTGTATCAACACCCACTTTGAATAAATGAGTTGTTAGTTATCCATGCAGATTTTTTCAGCCAACACAAATACAGAACAATAACAACAGAGTTATTAAAATTTAATAGTTCTAGTGTACTGAGAAGCAAATAGTCTTTGAAGCTTTTAAGGCAAATGTGGAAAGTCTTGAGTCACCTGCTTATGATTTTGTGGAGCATGGCACATTTTCAAAATAGGATAATTACAAATATAATAACACTTGTCCTTTTTTCTGTCAATATGTTTGAAGAATTCATTGATTCCATTTCTTGTCAAATAAAGACAGCTGCTACACAGCAACAACGACTTCATTGTAAAATGAACAAAACAAAATAAAAAAAAAATGAATTCATGAAAAAAAAAATATGCAAAAGGAAAACATTACCGATACTCTGATAAAAACTGAACCTTTCCACCAAAATAAACAAAACCTGATGACACATAAGCAGCCAATTTTTTTAACCGTTTACTCAACTAAAATAGCAGGCGACACCTGCTCAAAAAATAAAAAACTTTTCAATTTTTGCCTCCAAAACATAGCTTATAATACCTCATTGGAATGAGCTTAACAAGCTCATTCCAATGAGGGGTCAAAAGCTATGCAGACACATGAAATGAAAAAATAATAAAATATGAATGAGGATTTTTGTGATTAGCGCTGTCTGAGTTTCACCATTAAAATACTTGGAAAAATACAGCAGGCAGATCATTAATATATTTAGGAACTTTAATAGTTTTTCTGTGGACCTTTTGCCCTCAGTGCACTAGTAGGTTACCGTTATTTTAATGTAGTAGTCTTTTTAAATAGTACTAATAAATGCTCCATGCCAAGGAGATTCATTCAAAGGTAGTGTTGGAGTTGTAACAGCATACATATAAGAACCTAGAAGTTGAAAGCACAATGCTTGTATTTACCAGTCCATGTGTTGACGAGGGGAAATACTACAACAAGCAATAGAAAAACATGTCAAAAACAAACTGGTACAAGTAGAGATTATATAAGAGTAATAATAAACATGGATGATGCAGTCAAACTTTATACATTGCAGATATAGAAAAAAAAATGACCGGCTTATGTTATGAACATAATAATGGTGGGAGGGGGAAGGGGGGAGGGGGGAGAGTTTACTTTTAATCTGAGCTAGATTAAACCATCTTGAATACAAATTTCCTTGGTACTTGACCACCCAATGGATGCACATCAACAAATGCACAAAAATGAGATCTACCATGCAAATTTGCAGTTTATAGGCCTCTAGTCTAGCCAGTAGGCAACTTTCAAAATTGCTTTTGTTTCAAATGAACTAACAACTAGGGGTATGATTTGGTGTCCATCAATTGGAGGAATCAGTATCACATCACACTGTGCATATTATTTTTGGGACAAAACGTTAACGTTAATTTGTTTCTAATCAATCTTTTTATTTAGTTATTTAATCAACAAGAGTTGTTACAACCCTGCCGCTCACCTACATTCGTGCTTCATACAGTCGATCCAATGTCAATAAAGCTCCTTGAAACTGCATTTTTATTGTTTTTATCACTCCAAATAATGGATATATTTAAATCAAAGGGATGGATAGACTCACAGAAACAAAACTCACCTTAACACAAACTTGTACAACCTAAAATTGACTAACTCTGAGAAACACATGAAAATTTAGACTTAACAATTTAAAAAAATCAAGTTAAATCTTCACATACAGTAGACTTAATACCTAAAGATGTAATTGACATTGAAAAAAAACACAGTAATGGAAAGTAAAGCCTCACAATCTGCACAACAGCTGATCTAAATGCTAATTCTTACAACAGAAATTGACTCTGTTTGGGCGGACAATTTTAGGTGAAATTGGACAAAAAGTCACAGTATTAGGGTTGGATACTGTTGTGAAAGCCCCAACAACTGACATACGCATTATAAAAGCCCTGGACCCACTAGACTGGCCTACACACAAATTCTTACAAAATTGGATATGTACGTCTGATGCCGATGCCATGGCAGTTGCCACATAAGCTCACCACTTCTTTGAAGTAGGTGAGCTGAAAAAATTAGTTTAACACAACTTCTTACCATAGAAAATTAACTAAATTTTCATGTAAAAGAAAAAATATATGCAAAAAATAAGGGCTAAATAAGGTCGTCATGGCCCAGCTGCAAGTTGAAAGCCCTGGTGCCCTGAAGAAACAAACATAAACTCTTACAATTCAGCTATTGGAGCTGACTGAAACATTAATTATTACAAGTTCACAGATTCTGCAAAAAATGGAAAATTGGGCTTAATAACAGCACATATACTTAGTATACGGTTAAGAGAAACTACACTCACAATAAAAAACAATTATAGGCAATATAGATCACCATTATATGCAATAAAGTTTACTTTAACACAACTTCTTACAACAGAAAACTAAGTTTTCCCCTAAAAAAATATTGAGAAAAAATTCAAAAAAATAAGATTACATACTGTAGTCATGGTCCTAAATAACCCACAACTGCAATTTGAAAACTTGGGGCCACTGGATTCAAAGAAATTTACTTATACACAAACTCCCACTAAATTGGATGTTGAGGCAGATGCCACCAAGGTCATTACATTACCTCACCTCAACTTCACATAGGTGAGCTAATAAATGAGAATCGTAAACCTGAAAAACTGTGAAAACTTTTTTTTTGGCCATATTCCAAGTTACAAAGGCAGGGGATGAAAAATTTATACTTAATACTTATATATTTGGGCAAAAGGCCACGTAATATACCATTATCGCAACACAAGTATAAGCTCAAGTTTACTCAGCTGTTTATACCAATGCTGCCCACTTTAACCTAAAGTGTTATTTACTGCATCCTATGTTACCAGTTATACATGACATCTTAAAGCAGATCTTCTGCTTCTCAGGCCATTTTTGTAAAATTGCATGTGGGCAGGCATTTTTTTATTTTATTTTTTATTTTTGTAATTATTTCTTTGCCATCAAAAGTTCATGTTCTTGGTTTGTTTTATGTGTTAGGCCTCATAATCTACAGAATAGCATGGGTGGTGGTGTATTTAAGCATTGCAAAGCCTTTTTGCACTCAAGGGACAAATTTATCAATTTTATTAACTTTGGTAAAATATGTAATTTTTATTTTTTTAAGTTTGCATTGGTTATAAAGAGAGAGCATGCAGCAACCAAAAAGACCATGTGGGATGGCCTGAGAAACAGAATTTTAACTTTGTTAGGCCCAGAAGTGCCCATTATGAAGATCGGCTGATATGACTTGAAACTTGGCCGATGTGATGTTCGTCTCGACCGATATAAACAAGGCTAGAGTTGTCCCTCTTGATGCAATACTAGGCACAACCAATTTGTTTACAGCAAAATCGTTCACTACTATTCATCAAATGCAATCAATTCGAAAATTTGTGTTACCATGCAAAAGGGAGAATTTTTGTAGGAATTGATGACAATAAATAAGGATTAGGTGGAAGAAGAGAAAAAAAAAAAAATTGTACAGAAAGGTGAATGCCTTCGAAGATTCAGAGTTGTAAGTGGAGATTTGTTGAAGGGAGAGAAGAGATAGTTCAGCTATCTGAATGTTGTAGTTCACCAGTGGGGAAGCTGTGACATTTGGATAGCTGAACTGGGAGAAGAGAAAACTTCAGACATTATGAAAAGAATGAGAAACAATAACACTGTCAGAAAAACTGAAACAAGATCTGTTTTGGTTTAATAAATAAAGAGGTTATTACTTGGTTTGTTTAATATTGGCCGGGATATCAGCCCTCGGTAACTTCACACCAGCCTGCAACCTTCAGTCTCAGACTGATATGAAGTTACCTCGGGCTGCTATCTTGGCCAATATGAAACTAACCAAATGATAACCTCTAAGTATTTAAGGTCACTTTCAGTATCTGTGGCTGTATCATGATCTCAACACAAGTATCAAGTCAACTTTAGCCCTTGGATTATACCACTGCTGCCCACTTCAGATGACTTCCCCTAAGGCATTTGTTTCCAGGTCCTATTTTACCAGTAAAGTTGACATGCTTTGTTTCAGCCATGATTTCATTTTATGGGAAATTCAAGAACGTACTAGGTAAATTAAGTCCTGGCATGCTGCTGGCAGATATTCCTGCCCAGGACAGGAAACCTCTTGTCATTAAAATAAATCAAATTTGAGGAAATGTAAAATTTTCCATGGTAAATTGTTTAGACATTTGACCAATAATTTCTCAAATCAAATGTTCAGGAATTTTTCATCAAATCTAGTCATGGCTGCTATGAAGCAGCTATGACTAGATTTTATAAAAATATTTTAAAATTACTCAGCAGGTTAAGAGTTAAACATGCTCAGTTACTTCACTATATGTGGCTAAAGAGCAGCCACAACATGAAGTCAATTTTTTTAGCCAATCATTTATAAAATTATGTTTACCATTTTTGAGGACTAGCATGCCTGGCAATGGTCACAAGGTCCTATTATAGCAATAAAAGAGAACTTGTTTTACCACAGAAATAAAGAACTAAACCACTTTTCAGTGTTCCTGTGGACAAGCATTGATGACCAGGTCTTATTTTCAAAGGAACTTGCTTACCACAGAAAACATATATTGGTCTTCCTACTGGAGTTGCAGCATGGATGGACCAAACTATTAATGAACTTGAGTGTAGTACATAATTTCATAATACTTTTGTTGACTGAAAGACCTGTAAAATCTTTCAATGATTTTATAGTTTATTGATGTTTCATCTCTCATCAGTATATCAAAGTTTTCATCTGATGATTCTGTAAAAATCATTGAAGGCTTTTATCAACATTAACAAAAGCACCGCCAGGCATGGCTAAATACTCCCATTAGCCATTTTGAATTGTCCTACTGCAAAATACAAAGAAAATGTTAATAGACGTTCGAATTCCAAGTCGAAAAATGGCCGTAACTCATGTAAAAATAACTGTACAGAACCCATATTCGAACTTGACCTGTATTACTCGCTGGGTAATACATATACCAACTTTGGTTGAGATCAAATAATCCAAACTGGAGTTATCAGTTGGAAACCAAAAATGTTAATGAATGGACAGTTGGATGGACAGACGGATTACAAAATATGACCATTTTTCAAACAGTTGTATAAAAATATACAATTACAGCCAATAAAGTTCTGGGTTTTTTAGTATAAGACCTAATAACCAATAACTTTGAGGAAAATCTATGTAATTTCAAACAATTGAATAAATATGACTTCATAGTTGTGTTGTGGTCACCATATAGTCATAAATGCTAAGAGTTGCCAAAAATAACAATAAACGTCGAACAAGCAATCCACCCTAACTATATATGAATAAGATTTTACTGGATGCTGGAATGGAGAAGAGCTGCAATGATTGTGTCTTACAGAAATCAATGAGAGTCTTTGAAGATGTTATCTGATAACATACAATGCTTGAAGATGCACTTTGAATTCTATGCCAGAATCACATCACCTGATTTAAGGAGCAAAACAGGTTTGTTAACATTTGATATAGACATGCTATGCCAAGTAAAATTTTAATAAGTTTGAAATAGTTTCATATTCAAGTGGCATAAATCGAACATGGGAGAGACACCAGCACTGATCTGAAGTTCAATTCCATGTGTATGCACTATAGCTATACTTCTTAATTAGAAGACATGAGAATGGAAAAAATATATACAAAAACTTAAATACCTGTGCACGAAATAGCTGTCACTGAAAAAACAAATTCTTGAAAACCTTATTCTAACTTTTGCAAACAGGTCATCTGTCCAGCATGTTATCACAAGAAGTTCTTCCAACAACCGTCAAGTTATCTCGCTAGTAAGTTAGTGACGTTGTTGGTGTTTATTGACACCTTTAATTCTCTGCATCCTGATGTCAAAATGGCAAGGTTTTCAGCAGAAAATATTTCCCATAATGCAGTTTGATATTTAACCAACTATACCTTGCCAATTAATTTTCATTATATTTTCATTTTTTGTCTCAAAAACATAGGTTATGACCCCTCTTTGGAATGAGCTCATCAAGCTCATTCCAATGAGGGGGTCATAACCTATGTTATTGAGACAAAAAATGAAAAAAATTAGTTATTCAAGAATTTTGTTTGCAAGTGTCGTCTGCTTTTCATGTTAGGTAATGGGTTAAACAAGATAAAAACAGAGTGATTGAAGAAAATTCTCTGGCACTACCAGACAGTAAAGGGTTAACAAATCAGATTTTTCAAGATTTTAACCTAAAATTACTTTAACCCTCTGCAGACTGATGTCTAAAAGCCAAAATTTTTCATGAGCCATAATGCCAAAATGCAACAAAAAATTTAACCAATTAAATCCTGTTTGACAAGATCTCAATGAGCTCTGTCAAACTAGACTACATTGGTTAAATATCTAGTTGCATTAAGAGAAAAATTTGCAGCTTGAAATTTAGATATTATGACATAGTGGAGACGGTTAATCATCTTGGAAGTTTGCACACTGGATCTCACTTAAGTTGATATTGCCTGATTGAATTACCCCCAATCTCTTGGAGTATTACAGACCTATTTGGCCTCAGTACATATATATATATATAAGCTCTGTGAGCTCTATCAAACAAGATATCATAAATACTCAAATTGTCACCAAAATGGAGCAAAATTACCGAATTCTGGTAAAGTGAATATTCTTGTTGAATATTTTTCAACAGCAGAGTCTCTACGCAATTAACAGGGTACAATTATTCAACAATTTATACTTTTTTATATGAATCCCATATCAATATAACCACTACCTGACACTATTCCTTGGAAAGCTCTCTCAGTGTCACATGCAGGAATTTTTCAAAGGATAAAAAATGCAATTTTCGGAATAAAGGCTCACAATTATCACCACATATAAAAACTGCCATACGCTTGCAATTTCTACTTTTTGTGAGTAGACACCAGCAGGTCTTGGCTCTATTTAGCGAGCAATTAAAGTCTGCTCATGGGAAAAGGGTCAAATATTACAATGCATGCACAGAAATGTGAACAATATATCATGCATTGTGAATTGTATATATAGCATTCGAAAACTCCAAACTAATCACTAATTATGTTTTGGGTATGCCGGTGGGAGATGCATATGAAATGAAATGCACAAACTTTAAAGGCAAATGCTCCATTAAAGTTGCTTTTCATATATTGTACCAAACTCAAATAAATTTGACTATCACTGCAACAAGCTTATTCAGAAAAAAAGGTAATTTTAATGGAATCAGATAAAATGAATGGAGTGCAGATGAATGTTTGGAAATGAATGTTACCGAATTATTTTGTAATTCAGTTCTCAAGAAAATGATCAGTTGCATCAATGTCAGTGTGTTTCTTATCAATGTTTTCTTAACTTTATGGACATTGCACACTTCCTGTGAGTTTCGAAGATGCAGAAAAATTTTGTTCACTGATGTTTTGCTGAAAACATTTCCCCCTGATGCTGCAACTCAACAATAGCATGCCTCCTTGAAATAGTAGCGAGTGGTATAGTGCACCTCCCTTTTAATGTTTCCATGTTACTAAACATTCATACAAAAATTTTCATACAGAAGTTCTGTACAAAAAACTGATTGCACTAATTTTGGTACAAAATGGCCGCCGGCAGCCATCTTGAATTTCGGACCGCATTCAAAAACACTTGTTCTCGTCCCAAGGTGATAACAAAGGTACCCAAGAAGTTTTGTGAAGATCGGTTCATAAATACAGCCTCCAACCCTAGCCGTATTGACATGTGCACTTACAGTGTATAGGTAGTACTGAATAAATCAAACTTCATCTAATTTGCATAATTTCTGCACAAGAAAAAAATCCGTATTATATGTGATGTATTCCATGTTACTAAACATTCAAACAAAAATTTATTCAAATCAGAGCTTTCATACAGAAGTTCTGTACAAAAAACTGATTGCACTAATTTTGGTACAAAAAACACTCGTTCTCGTCCCACGGAGAAAACAAAGGTACCCAAGAAGTTTTGTAAAGATCGGTTCATAAATACAGCCTCTAGCCTGAGCTGTATAGAAGTTGTGTACAAAAAACTGATTGGACCTAATTTCGGTACAAAATGGGCACTGGCAGCCATCTCGAATTTTGGACTGCACCCAGAAACACTCGTTCTCGTCCCAAGGTGATAACAAAGGTACCCAAGAAGTTTCGTGAAGATCGGTTCATAAATACAGACTCTAGCCCGAGCCGTATTGACATGTGCACTTACAGTGTATAAGTAGCACTGAATAAATCAAAGTTCATCTAATTTGCATAATTTTTGCACGAGAAAAAAACCCGTATTATATGTGATGTATTCCATGTTACTAAACATTCATACAAAAATTTATTCAAATCAGAACTTTCATACAGAAGTTCTGTACAAAAAACTGATTGCACCAACTAAAGTACAAAATGGCTGCTAGTGGCCATCTTGAATTTCGCACCGCACCCAAAACCACTTGTTCTCATCCCACGGTGATAATAAAGGTACCCAAGAAGTTTCGTAAAGATCGGTTCATAAATACAGCCTCTAGCCCGAGCCGTATTGGCATTTGCAGTTACAGTGTTGAAAGTAACATAAAATGGATCAAAGTTAGTCTAATTAGCATAATTTATGCACGAGAAAAAAACCCGTATTATATGTGATGTATCCCATGGTACTAAACATTCACACAAAAAATTATTCAAATCAGCGCTTTCATATGGAAGTTCTGCGCAAAAATCTGATTGCACCTAATTTTGTACAAAATGGCTTAGCCGCCATCTTGAATTTCAGACTGGACCCAAAAACACTCGTTCTGGTCCCACGGTGATAACAAAGGTACCCAAGAAGTTTCGTAAAATACGGCCTCTAGCCCGAGCTGTATTGGCATTTGCACTAACAGTGCTGAAAGTAACACTAAATAAATCAAAGTTAGTCTAATTTGCATAATTTATGCACGAGAAAAAAACCCATATTAGATGTGATGTATCCCATGGTACTAAACATTCATACAAAAAAATATTCAAATCAGAGCTTTCATATGGAAGTTCTGCGCAAAATTCTGATTGCACCTAATTTTGTACAAAATGGCTCCCAGCGGTCATCTTGAATTTAGGACCGGACCCAAAAACACTCGTTCTCGTCCCACAGTGATAACAAAGGTACCCAAGAAGATTTGTAAAGATCGGTTCATAAATATGGCCTCTAGCCCGAGCCGTGTGTACGGCGCGACAGACAGACGACGGGCCATGACAATACCTCAAATTAGGCTTTGCCAAAGTTGAGCTAAAAATAGAACAGAGTTTGATCTTTCACCATAAATCCCAGTGAAAGGAGAAGATTTAACCATTGTAAGGCTCTTTTTACAGCAAGAAACCATTTGAAGATCCTCGTGGAACTGTGACTTGAATAGCCAAAATGAAATGCTAACACAAGATTCATTAAAAGTCAATGTAATGAACTGTTAACCCTCTGCCCACTGATGTCAAAATTTCAAGTCAGTTTTTTTCTATAATACAACTTTAAACAATTCAGTATTGTTTGATAGAGCTTGAAGAGCTCTGTCAAACAAGATGGAACTGTATAAATTCTAAGATGCAGTGGGAAAAATTGGCAGCTTGAAATTTTGATATCTCAACATCATTGTGCTGAAGGTTAAACAATCTCTGGAAGGAACAGAAAAATCCTGAAAGGACAAAGATGTGCATGTATGATTCTTCGGGTAACATTCCTGTAAAATGTTCTTGCAAATTCATGTTAGCTATTAGTGCTTTACTAAACAAAATGGCCAAATCAATCTACAGTTTTTTATAAAAATCATGGTTCAAATTTTATTATTGTTTCTTCAATTTTTCCCACCAAAACCTAGCTTATGATCCCTCATTGGAATGAGTTTGCTGAGCTCATCCAAATGAGGAGTCAAAAGCAATGTTTTGGAGGCACAAAATTAAAATTTCAGTTACATATATTCAGCTGATTTTAGGGAGAAGTGATTTCTCCCTCCAGAGACTTTAGGGAGAAGTCAGGGGCCAGGAGAGAGAAGTCAGTGAACATGAGGGAAAAGTCAGAAAAAACATAAAAATGTTCGCTGTTACACGTCATTAAATGGTAGTATTAAGTAGATTAGTAGATTTACTGCCACTTGAGCAATCTAAAATTTGAAATCTGCTGCCTCCAGGCAGTACATTTCAAATTTTAATGTCCTCACTCCTTCACATTAGTTATTTGAATGCCATGTGGAATGCGAAGCATGGAACCATAGTAATCACTGATAGGGAAAGAGTTAGGGGGAATCCTCAACCATGCATATAGTGTTCAACTGGACATTTAATATGGCTATGTGGTGGTAGGTGGTCATCATGAAAATAAGCTGACCAACTAAATTTTATTAATTAAATACAAAGTTGTGCATTATGTGTTTGAAAGCACCCAAAAGTGAGCATTCCAAGACAAAATGGACAGTAGCTGTAGCATAAAACTATACCTTATAGTGGTTTACTTATTCAGAACGTGTTTATTGTACTGTATATAACTAAGGGAAAAAGACAACAAGAAAAATATCTGGTAATAACAATAAAAGCAGTTGATTTTATATTTGCCTCAAAGCAATGGATTTGAAATTTAGCATTGCCTATTGTGAGAGTGTTCTTCTCCATAACAGAAGGTATATTCTTTTAAAAAAAAATGTTTAAAGTATTTAAAATAAATTTCAAGTTCACATAAGAAGCTGGGTCTTTCATGGCTTCTGAATGCCCCAATTGAATTAAAAAGCGTAGTTAAAAAAGTTTTCAATATCCTTTGTCAATTAAGTGTTATTAAGAATTTGAGTTAACTTATTTCTTAGGCAAATGACAAAATATTTCAGTTGTCTCCCTTCCCTTCTGCGCTGGGTAATAATACCAATAATAGACTGCACAGAAAAATGACAATTTCTGCCGACCATCTTACACTGTCACATGTGATTGGTGCTATGAAGGCCTCCCACTCTTATCCACCCTAATATGTGTGATTTCTATCGTAGCTTTATTACATTTAACCCCCTTCCAACACAAGTTTTCAAAGAAAAACTTTCCAATGCAATTGCATGGTGAATTCCAATGGAACCAATGTTTCAATGGAAAAGAGTCTAACCTTAAGCAATTTTGACTTTTTATGGATGAACTGTCTCCTACACATTTTTTTTGTTTGTTTTGAAATGGTGAGTAATTTTAATAATTTCTAGTTTACATGATGCGTGTCTTGTGTGATTCATCGTTTTTGCTGGCGCACTGTTTCTAAATAGCCATTTTGTGATGGTTGCGGCCAGTTGGGGAGAATTGTTTGAACGGTTACACCATTACAGCTCCTTTGAGAAATATAAAATTGGGCTAGTTTAGGCTATTTTCAGAGCCGTATGACGAATTTTAACAGCAGCCGTATTTACTTTGTTATGAATGCAGAAGGGTTTTTTTTTAAATAAAACATAAGAAAATGCATAAAACTGCCATGTCTCCCAAGGACTTTTTGGAGGGCTACTTGAATTTCTCGCCCAATGTAAGCCATGGAGACTTGGAGGAATGACAAGGAGACTTCTTCGCCCTAGTCATCTACTCGGTTGACCCCTGTATGTATTCAAAGAAAGCTTTTGCAAGTGTCATTTTCTACTAGTGGTGGTTAAAAAGTTGAATGGCCTTTAGTTTAAGAAAGGAATGAAGAAAATCAAGTAATTTGAGCAATATTGGACAATTAGAATTTTCTTACCTGTGTAGAAAATAAATATGTTTCCACTCAAGAAACTTTTTAATTTCATATTTTATAAAGTATGTTATATGACGGGTGTGCAAAAGAGCTGAGATGCCATTCATAAGGGTAATTCAGGTTATTGCATTTCTGATTGGATATTTTGTGAAGTGAGAGGTAAAAATCCAATTTTCCTAGTGTGGGGAAGCCACAAAACAGATACATGTAGTAAATTTTCACTTCCCAACTAAAGAAAACAGATTCCAATGAGAGGATTATATATCCACAAATCGAGTTGTGATATTGCCTGGAAAATGATAAATTTTAAGTAATTTGTATATTTTTTATACTTACCAATGGCCCAGACTTGCTACTGCAAACTCAAAGTTATCAAGGGCCAAACAAATTTTGAACCACCCAATCCCCAAAATTTGCTTGTAAAATCAAAAATTAAAAGTCCTATCTGGTCCTCCATACTTTTACTCTCCGCGCATGCGCAGCCGTCAGGAAGTGTCCGGAATTGGCGCCAACATCATTCTTTGTAGATGAGAGTACTACATAATAAATTAGCGGGGAGGTATGAGTGCCCACTCATGGGAGGGCCATACCCGTCTGGGCCATTGTAAGTATAAAAAATATACAAATTACTTTAAATTTATCATATTTTTATACTATAAACCAATGGCCCAGACTAGCTGAATCGTAAAAAGGCAGAGGGCCTAGGACTTCAGAATTAGCAGACCAACATAGTTCCCAAGCCTGCAATCCAAGGTGAAAGGAAATTAAATTTAAAAGGAATTACATGTATGTCTCTCTATACAGTAATAGAGGAGACATATAGATAAGGAGCCATATCCAAGTAATTCCATATTCTTAGCATGAATGATTATGCTAATTGGGTGTAACGAGCCCCCAATTTTTAAGGCTAGTCCGGACTAAGCACCATAAATTAGGATGGCATATTCGAATGTGAGAGGTTAACCCCCACAAACATACGCCTTATACAATAATAAACAAGCTGTATCCAGGATCAGATACAATCTACAGACAAAACAGCTTCACTCATAGTTACACACTTATCAAGCCAGAGGATATTTAAAAAAATCCCACCCCCCTTTTTTTGAAGGAATCTTCAAATTAAAGAGGGGAGTGCACTGGAATCAGTAAAAGCGGTACCAAATAACAATAAATATTCGCCGAACAGGCACCCAGATATTAATTAATATTAATAAAATGGTGCTTAATGCCACTTCAGAAGCTAAGGCTATCACGGAGATCCCGGAAAATAATAGCGCATGCCTGTAATGTATACCGGAGTCGGCATACATAGATAGGTTAAAAACCGGTGATATAACATGTACAACATACACTTGTCCAAAAGAATCACAATGGACGATCTCAGGAGAGTAAACACACTTCTAAGGCAACCCACAGGCGACCCCAATCAGGTGCACAATAAATTCCAATAAATAAAACTCCCAGAAATGTGCGAAAATATGAGAATGCAATCTCATACATTGTATCCAATTTGTGTACCGAAACTTATAGAAACTTGGATTCAGAAATGGGTCGAGCTATGATTAACAGACTCGTCATGGACCACCCCCGAAATAATTCATTGTTTCTAAGGTCCATAACATACAATAATGCGTCTGCCTAATAATACACATATTATGCACACGAGCATTGAAATCCCGCATGTAATCATCTGAATACCAGTTAACTGACTTGTCAGCCATACAGGTACACAAAGGGTAGCAATTTATTGATGATGAATCATATGATCGTATATGACTTATAAACGAACAATCACAGGAAACAAACCACTAAAAAGTGATGTACCCATAAGATCGCCAAAGAACACGACCCAGCTGCCAATCAAGAAGTCATGAAATGCATGTATATACTTAAATGCATACGAGGCTTACTGGATGAAAACTACGCCTTTCCCGGTAATCGTCTCTTAACACATTGGTGGAGGGGGGGGGGGGGGGGATTGTTCAAATTCATATCGAACCCCCCTTACCCACATTACTTGAATCTTTCTTGTGTTAGTCATCACATAGTATAGGAACCGCAAGGTTCCCTCATGTCTGACCGACTCCATAATGCCACTAAAGCCGGAGAAGGACATGATGAAGAAATACACCGTATTTACATAATAACTCACACCAAACCATACCGGTTTGAAGAGAATAACCTCCTCTAACAAACGGTATCATGTCTGATAGGACAAGGAACTCAGCCTAGCTGAAGCAGCTAAAGGTCTTCCTGTATGTGAAGACCATTAAAAGCCGATAACTGAGGCCCTAGAAGCTCACTAAGGAGACTTACAAGTCTAGCCATAACTTATAAGTCTTCATCTTCGTGAAGATAGATATATTGGTGTAAGTTGCGACCCTGAAGTCTCACTTAATGGAGACTTACAATTATCGTCGCGCAAGGTAGGGAATGAAGAGCTGCTATAAACAGCCCTGAATTCCCAAAGAGACTGCAGTCCCAAGAGATAATAAATTCAGTTATGCCACAGCATAATACTGAAAAAATCTCGCTCATGATTCTAGCTAGGCTACTATGGTGTAACAATAAGACTCAAGTCTATGGCACCTAGGAAAAACAAACCGAAAAGCACAGTATCTTTTTCGGTTTTATTTCCAAAAGGCAGTGGTCAGAGCCTAACTAACGATATCTTGGTGTAACTAGTGACCTAACCAGCATCACGCAAGTAGGGAATGTCAAGCTGTTATTCTAACAGCTGTAATTCCCAAAAGACTCCTGTAACCGAACATAAGGTTACTATGGCATCCACAATGACATAAACTGTCTTGACGCCAAGGAATATCTCAGCCTATCTATGCACTATCTGTACGGATTCAGGACGAGTAACAGGTGATAATAATAAATCTGGAGAATAATTTTGACGGCGTCTAATGCTTTTCTTCAATAGGAGAGCTTGTACCTCCAGAAGGAAAGTCTCTCTTGGAAGATCTGTCTAACAAGTATTCTTGTAAGTGGAGCTTGCTCGGGCTGATAGCCACAGGCCTGCCGAGACTACATTCTCATCCACTGATCTTCCGCAATTTATTCACTTATTGTGAGGTTGATAACCTACCGCCAAGTGGAAAGCAACCGAAATCTATTCTAAACGACCTCAATTGTTCCCTTCAATAAGAGAGCCTTTACGTCCATTAGGAGCGACTCTCTTTGAAAGGAACTTTTCATCCAGTTTCTTGTGAAGTCGATAACCTTCCGTCGACTGGCAAGCAATAGAGGTCATGTCCATCACCTGTACGACATACGATGCTTACTTGAGGAGAAACTATGTCCTCCCCACAAAGAAGCTCATCTCGTCGACCTCAGTTGTTCCCTTCAATAAGAGAGCCATTACCTCCACTAGGAGTGACTCTCTTTGAAAGGAACTTCTGTGATTAACATCCAGTTTCTCGTGAAGATGATAACCTTCCGTTAATCGTCGGCCTAGGGGGGGTCTGATCCATAGCCTTGATCAGACCTATGCCCCTTTTCCGAGTCGCTATAATGACGACTTTCAGAGTAATTATAAGAGGGTTATTGTACCCTCGCGAGACATTCTCATGATGCTTTCTTAGAAGCAGAACGTCCTCGCTTACCTCGGTCTGCTGAAGTGTGTTGAAGAGACAGCGACTTCAATAGCAGAGCACTGAAATTTCTTGTAGCCTGCTCATATATCAATGCAAGCTTGTCGTCAAATAGTATATATTTGGTAACCGGAGCAACTCAGAGAGAGCTTTTCACCTTGTCATCTACAAGTGATGACGACGCAAGGGCAGCATCACGTCTTACCAACTCCAAATTCACTGTCAGCGTGGAGTTGTACATGGCATACATGACTGCCCTGGAAAGAACTCTTAGCAAGGAACCACGTCCTCATATTTCTTTCCATTGAGATGTTGCGCCATAGCTCTGGTAAGGTGATCTGCTTAGGACATTGTGCCCAGAATAGCTCTTTTCAATGAAATAGCACATTCCATCATTTCCGAGCATATATTAAACAAGAGGCCCCATGTGGCCTTAATCGCTCACCTGACAAAGTGACTCTAAGAAGTATTTTAGGTCACCTTCACCATGTCATGCCTCATCAACATTAACTGGTTGAGTGATAGATTTTGTTTGAAGTTCAACATTTGTTACCTAAAATTAGTTTTACTTAAAATCATTGGTGTGTGGCCAATCTCCAATGATTTTTAATAAAGCAAATTTATCTCTGCAGACAAACTGGTTTAGCATGAAGCACAAACAAGGAATGTGAAGAGATAGCCTTGGACATCTCTCCCCAACTGTGGATATCTTCCATGTGCTACATGTATATATTTGCATGCAAGAAAACAAAAATTTTCACAAATTTTATTTTTTTTTATCATCATTGGAACAAGCTCAAACAGCTTATTCCAATAGGGGTATGGGAAGATCAGGTATATTTTTGAGACAGAAATGTGAATATATAAATAATGGTGTTTTTTTGTGAATGATGCTGGAGAATTTTGCGTAAAGATATGGTAAATGGTTTGTTCTAGATACAGAATGATGCAAAAGTATTTAAATTTGATTAGGCAAGTTGTTCCTATAATGCATTTAAAAATTGAAGTAACTGTTTTTTTGCTGACGAACTTTTAGATGTGTGTGTCTGTGTTTGTGTGTGTGTTTGTGTGTGTGTGTTTGTGGGGGGGGGGGGGGGGGGGGGGGTAAGAGTGTTCTTGCAAACAAAATTCCTGAATAAATGGAAAATTTTATTTTTTGTGTGAAAGACATAGTGCGTGAATGTTGATTGGAACAAGCTTAGAGAGCTCATTTTAATGTGAAGTCATAAAGCTGTGTTTTACGTACGAAATTCTGGAATAACTAAAAAAATTGCTTTTTTGACTCAAAAAGCATGGTGTGCGACCTCTCATTGGAATGAGCTCAAAAAGCTCATTCCAATGGGGTATTTACAAGCGATAAGTACATGTATGTTTAAGAGACAAAAATTAAAATTTGAATAGCGATTTTTGCGAAGAATGCTGACAAGTTTTGGCAGTTATGCTGGTAAAAAGGTAAGATATGCAAAGTGGTTGTTTTTTAGAGGCGACATTTAATTAAGGGGAATTAACCCTTGATTACTGAGTAACTTCTAAAAGTACTGAAATTTCATGAAGCAATGTGAATAACAGACAACAGTTGCCTAAAAATTTCATGAATAACTAAAATTTTTATTCCTTTGTCTCGAAAACATGGCATATGACCTTTGTTGGAATGAGCTGAATGCGTGTGTTCCAATGAGGGGTCATAAAATTTGAACGAAGATTTGTGTGAATAATGCATTAGTACTGCTAGATTTGGGTAAACGGTTCACCCTGGATACCACCCCTTCTATAGTAGATCTTTTCTGCAAATTTTGTCTAAGATTCTATCAACTTTACAAATAAATACGTTCATGAATCACAATCAGATCCACCCTACAATGTTGCATACCAAATATCAAAAGATTCTGCCTGCTGGATCTGGAGAAGAAGATTTTTTAAGAAATATGCCTGAAACGCACTAAGTTAAAATTTGGGCTCCTATACGGAGCCCAAATATAAACCCAGGGGGCCGATTTGAACAAACTTGAATCAGATCCACCCCACAATGTTGCTTACCAAATATGAAAAGATTCTGAAGCTGGATCTGGAGAAGAAGATTTTTTAAGAAATTTGCCTGAAATGCACTAAGTTCGAATTCGAGCTTCTATAGTGAGCCCAAATATGAAACTAGGAAGCCGATTTGAACAAACTTGAATCAGATCCACCCCACAATGTTGCATACCAAATATCAAAAGATTCTGCCTGCTGGATCTGGAGAAGAAGATTTTTTAATAAATTTGCTTGAAATGCACTAAGTTCAAATTTGGGCTCCTATACTGAGCCCAAATATAAACCCAGGGGGCCGATTTGAACAAACTTGAATCAGATCCACCCCACAATGTTGCTTACCAAATATGAAAAGATTCTGCCTGCTGGATCTGGAGAAGAAGATTTTTTAAGAAATTTGCATGAAATGCACTAAGTTCAAATTCGAGCTTCTATAGTGAGCCCAAATATGAATCTAGGAAGCCGATTTGAACAAACTTGAATCAGATCCACCCCACAATGTTGCATACCAAATATCAAAAGATTCTGCCTTCTGGATCTGGAGAAGAAGATTTTTTAAGAAATTTGCCTAAATGCACTAAGTTCGAAATCGGGCTCCTATACTGAGCCCAAATATGAACCCAGGGGGCCGATTTGAACAAACTTGAATCAGATCCACCCTACAATGTTGCATACCAAATATCAAAAGATTCTGCCTGCTGGATCTGGAGAAGAAGATTTTTTAAGAAATTTGCCTGAAATGCACTAAGTTCGAAATCGGGCTCCTATACTGAGCCCAAATATTAACCCAGGGGACGATTTGAACAATCTTGAATCAGATCCACCCCACAATGTTGCTTACCAAATATGAAAAGATTCTGCCTGCTGGATCTGGAGAAGAAGATTTTTTAAGAAATTTGCCTGAAATGCACTAAGTTCGAATTCGGGCTTCTATAGTAAGCCTAAATATGTATCCAGGGAGCCGATTTGAACAAACTTGAATCAGATCTACCCCGCAACATTGCATACCAAATATCAAAAGGTTCTGCCTGCTGGATCTGGAGAAGAAGATTTTTGAAGAAATTTGCCTGAAATGCACTAAATTCGAATTCGAACTCCTATAGTGAGCCCAAATATGAATCTAGGGAGCCGATTTGAACAAACTTGAATCAGATCTACCCTACAATGTTGCATACCAAATATCAAAAGATTCTGCCTGCTGGATCTGGAGAAGAAGATTTTCAAAGAAATTTGCCTGAAATGCAGTAAGTTCAAATTTGGGCTCCTATACTGAACCCAAATATAAACCCAGGGGGCCGATTTGAACAAACTTGAATCAGATCCATCCCACAATGTTGCATACCAAATATCAAAAGATTCTGCCTGCTGGATCTGGAGAAGAAGATTTTTTAAGAAATTTGCCTGAAATGCACTAAGTTCGAAATCGGGCTCCTATACTGAGCCCAAATATGAACCCAGGGGGCCGATTTGAACAAACTTGAATCAGATCCACCCTACAATGTTGCATACCAAATATCAAAAGATTCTGCCTGCTGGATCTGGAGAAGAAGATTTTTTAATGTTTTTCCCATTGCCTACAGTGTTAAAAAGTGCTGACTCAGCACTTTTTCAAAGTCCCGAAACTGTACCCTATGATAAAACCGATGGCAATTTTTTTTTACCAATCCTTTCTGTTGGTCCTAAGGAAGCTGCACACCAAATAAAAATTCTCAGTGCCGTGCAGTTTTGGAGATATGGGCGTTTTAAATTTTTTCTATTTTTAGCTCCTGCAGTTCCCACGGGGCTGGGGAAAATTTTTTTTTGCATAAATCAAGTACTCATGACCCAATAAGCCCTCACATAAAATTTGGTTCAAATCAGCCTCTCGGTTTGGAAAATAGAAATTTTGGGCGGGGCAAAAAATTTTGCCCCTCTCATAACAACGTCAAGTATAGCCCCACAAACTTCTCTTGAACAAATCTGAGTCTACACCTCAAAAGGAAGCTGCACACCAAATATCAAGTCTCTGCTACTGCTGGTTCATGAGAAGAAGATTTACAAAGATTTTGGTGCCCCTTGGGGGTGTGGCACCACCCAGGAGGAGGGGCAACTTCATTTGAACAAATCTGAATTGGCATTAGGTAATAAACATTTAGCCAACATTTGAATAAAATTGGGCTAGTGGTTTAGGAGGAGAAGTCGATAATGTAAAGTTAACGCCGGACGGACGACGACGGACGACGGACGCCGGACGACGGACAGAAAGTGATTAGTTAAGCTCCCCTTGAGCTTCGCTCAGGTGAGCTAATGATGCAGGTAGGGACATATTTTCATCCCCAGCCTGCTCATTTAAACGCAGACTTATATTCAGATAGAACAATATTCTAAGAGCTTAAGACTAAAATTCATAGTCTTAAAGTGCTCTTCTGTGAGGGATGGAGACTCACACTCCGAATCCCTCTCACCATCCAAATGTTCCATCTGCAAATATGGTCAATTCCATCCGACTGAACAGATGACTGGACCAACGCAGCACCCTCTGATAGCTCACCATCGGAGTCTGTTAAACGGTAGTACCAGTCTCGAACGTCTAGCTATCAACCCGAACCTGCGAAGTCAGATAGCTAGTCTGTGGTCAACATGCTTCATTAATGAAGCAAGGGAAGATGCCATAGCTGCCACTGAATCCGTGCAGTGTGGAAGTAGCATCCCGAACCGCAAGCATGAACAGGCATCCCAACTCACTCAAGTGTCTCGCACCAAAAACAGTCGACCCAGACTGCTGACAGAAAGGAGACGGTTCTCCAGCTCGCAGTCTGCTCCAGACCTCGCCAAGCATTCCGTTGTAAACTTGTAGGCATCTATCCCTTATCGTGCATATCCATGGAAGAAGAGGAAGCCGTAACCACAGCCGACCCCGGCTGAAGTGCAGAAGAAGCATCCCGACTCGTCACATAGGACGGATGCTCCTCCTTATTGAAGTTTCTTACCACACAAAACAGTCGTCCCCGACTGTTAACGGGATGAAAAAACGCTCTGCACTCACGATCTGTCCCCAGATCTCGCAGAGTATCCCACTTAGAAACTTCTAGACTAATCCTCTTTCGTGTGCTTCCATGTAAGCAGAAGAAGCCATAACTGCCGCGGACCCCAGATCTAGCCGAGCGCCCCATCAAAAAACATCTGGGTTCTTCTAAATGCACAATTGACCGGAAACCCAGCACCGTTTGACAGCTCAACACTGGAGTCTGCGGGAGGCTGCTCTTGCATTAAATGGAATGCTGCTAATAGCTGTGCAACTGCGACAGCAAGTCCGTTCCCGAGGCTTGAGGAGCAGCGGTCTTCTGGGTTTTTTTTCCACCGCTTGCTGCTCCTGGGACGAAGATTCGGAGATAGATCTCTTCTCCGAATGTCCCGTTGATCGATGTCTTGGATCGCTAGCTATTGGATGGTCCGACTTCAGGGGTGAAGAATGGCTCTGTCTTCGCACAGCTGACTGGATATTTGAAGTCGGGTAGCTAGCCTGCAGTCGTGTGTGCTTTAATAACGTAGCGGAGGAAGCCATGACTGAAGCTGGGCCCGGCTGCAGACTAGACAGAGCGTCCCGAGCGGCAGGCGGACATATGCTCCGTCTCGTGCAAGTTTCTCATAACAACATTTGGCCCCAAATGTTGTTGGGTTAGAGAGAGACCTCTCCCACTCGCGGTCTCATCGACCTTGCTGAGCCTCCCAACAAGAAAACTTGATTTGGGCTTGTGAAACGTAGCAGTGGAAGCCGTGACTGAAGCCGACCTCGGCTGTAGACTAGACAGAGCGTCCCGAGCGGAGGGCAGACGTATGCTCCGGCTCATGCAAGTTTCTCATAACAACATTTGGCCCCAAATGTTGTTAGGTTAGAGAGGGGCCTCTCCCACTCGCAGTCTATTAAACCTCGCCGAGCCTCCCAAGAAGAAACTTGCTGACTTCCTCCCTATTTTCGTCGTCGCTGGGTGAGCTTATTTATTTTTAAGTGCTTGCTCTACCCACATCTACACTTTCTTTGACTGCAACGGACTTACCCGGTGTCACGGCTTCCACGGACGGAGTAACCACTTCACCAGTCGAGCTAGCTGCTTGCAAGAGATTAAGAACACTAACTAGAGGCCTTATCCCTTGCATATCATGAGCACTGCAGCTAGCTCTATTTGCTCAAAGGAGCGCGACGGCGGTAGCACACTTGGATGGGTGTCACAATATCATAACCATGTTCATGTTCCTCTGAAATAGAAACTGAAAAAATGAATTATAACGCAGTGAGAGGCCTGGCCTCAGAACCTCACCGCCAACAACGTACCGTGACACCCGTCTCCAACATTACTCATCCCAGTGAACACAAGTATGACAAGAGTCCGCAGGAGTGCATCGACTAAAGTCGATATCACTCCTCGAAACTCCACAACAAAATATATAATTAAGATACATGAATAACAGCAATCAAAATTAAATTCAAAATATTTCAGAATTTTTTTTGGAAAAAATGCCTAAGTTCCCAAAGGGAACATTATGAGCCCAAGGGCATCCCGATAGAACCTAAGTGTGGACAAAATCCAAATTTATTGAGCTACACTACCGGAATAATAATCCATGTATCCTACAGTAATTCTACAGTAATAAAATATAAAATACTACCTATATATGAGGACGTTGTCAATGTAAACAACGTCAATGAAAAAAACGGAAACAAGACATCAGGCACACAAAAAGGCCCAAAGTCAGAAACCAATTTAAATGGTACCAGATGCAAAGCTAGAGCTTCATACGAAGAAAAAACGATACATTGGATAGAAGATGCAAGACTAAACGACCTGACACCCCTAGGGTGAGGACATAACCATGGGGAAAAACAGAATAAATATTCTGTAAAATATGTTAAACTCCTAAGAAATTTAATAAAAAATTTCAATAAAAAATAGCCAAAAAGCTTAAGAGTTTAACAGGAAGGGTTCATGGAAGGAATACTTAACAAACAGTGGAATAATCATTAGCAAAAATGATGACGTCAGGCATATGTCCCGAAATTGGGAAACATGAAATAATTTTATAATTATTATAAAGTTACAGCCCTGAACGTCTAAAACCACCGATGAACACTTCCATCATCCAATGACAGCCTTGGATCCACCAATTCTTGCATTGAATTTTATCTGGCATCTTCAAAAAAGGAGATTTTAAAGCACAGATGTCAGTTCATTGTTGCTGACTTTAGGGCCAAACAAAGAATGATGTTTGCACCAATTCCAGTCACTTCCTGATGGCTGCGCATAAGCGGAGAGTAAAAGTATGGAGGACCAGATAGGACTTTTAATTTTTGGTTTTGCAAGCAAATTTTGTGGGATTGGGAGGTTCAAAATTTGTGTTTGGCCCTTGATAACTTTGAGTTTGCACCAGCTAGTCTGGGCCATTGGTTTATAGTATAAAAATACAATTCTTAACCCTTTACCTAACGTAATGGGAAAAAACGGCTAGCACTATTCTAAAAAATCGTCAATTAATTTTCATATTTTGTCTCAAAAACATAGGTTATGACCCCTCTTTGGAACGAGCTCATCAAGCTTGTTCCAATGAGGGGTCATAACCTATGTTTTTGAGACAAAAAATGAAAAAAATTAGTTATTCAAGAATTTTGTTTGCAAGTGTCGTCTGCTTTTCATGTTAGGTAAAGGGTTAAACAAAGTTTTATTTATAGTAACAGTCACATGATCTTCAAACTTATGGTCACCGAGTTCAAAACTGACAGAAGTTCTTCTCTTTCCATGTGCATCCATGTGCAATAATTTTTTATAAATTTGGTTTACTTCTGATATACAGAATTAATGCTATTATTTGGAAACTAAAAAGTCCTATTTTTAGTACATGTAACAGTAATTAAGGAAATTTGGCCAACAAGTCTGAAAATCAACAGAGTTCTTGTTCGTTACGGATACTAAACCTGTAAGTTTGGTGGACCTACATTAAGTGGAACAAAAGGTATTGCTCGGAAACAAATTTTTGACCAGGTTCTGTTCCTTGTAACAGCCCTGTAACCTGTGGCCTTTTGGAAGCAGATGGGAAAATCAATAAGATTATTCTCCTGAGATTATTTTCTGCAAGTTTGATTGAGCTGTGATAAACAAATTAGCGTTATTGCACAGAAACCAAAGTGTGCTATTTTCAGTAACAGTGACCTTGACTTCTGGTAAACTAACCCCAAAATCCATAGTGTTCTGCTTCTTTAATGGGGTTACCAAACCTATTCGTTTGGTAGGCTTGGGGATTTTAAAATATAAGGCACAAATGCAATATGAAAGTCATGGTGCCATGTGATTCAAAGAAACAGACCTAAACTAAAATCCATTCAATTTACAGTGAAAAAAATTTAACCAAAATATACACTGCACAAGAGATAAAAAATATTGTGACAGCCCTAAACAGGGCACATATGAAATAAAAAGGTCATGAGGGCATGTCATTCGAGGAAATTAAGCTATACCTAAACACTTACAAAATATGCAAAAGCTCAAATGAACAGAAATTCTTAGAAATAGAAAGAAAAAACATTTTTTGCAAATTGTTTAAAAAAAATCTATACCTAGCCTATAAAGGTTAACTCTTTCAACATGAGAGGCTGATTTTCTGGTCCAGGAACACGATACGTCATAATTTCATTAAGTAGGATGGCTACTAAGTAAATGTGTGTGGTAGATTAATTAATATTTTCAACGCGCAGCCTGAAGGCTGCATATTGAAAATATTAATTGCTCTACCCCCAAATAATGGATATGGACTCTACCAATTTCTGCCATTTAACTGGCATGGAAGATACCACCAGTGTTCAAAGGGTTATTAGAAATAATCATGGCCCAAACTGCTGGGGAAGTGGTTAACAATACACAACTGCTTTGCAGCAATGGGAATCAAAGTAACTGAGCTAAACATTAACTCTTACAAAACAGACAGAAGATATTTTTTTATTTATTTATTGGTGTTTAAAGTCACATACTTATGCACAATGGCTAATCATGGCTGTGACAGTTTTACGGGAGGAGGAAGCCGGAGTACCCAGAGAGAACCACCGAGCATCGACGAGCAACTGTCAGCTCCTCAACATTCTAACTCTGTTCAAGCTCTGCTCAAGCAGGGTTACAGCGGTTGAAGACATGTGCACCATCGACGTGCAGTACGCCTTAGTACAAGGTGTCATCGTGTCCCCGTGTAGGCAACCGGGATAAAGTGCCATGCCCAAGGACACAACAAGGGTCGTCCCAGATGGGGATCAAACTCGAGACCTCTAGCACAGAAGTCCGACAGTCTACCACTGAGCCACCATGCACACAGCAGGCAGAAGATGAGATTAACAGAAATTCTAACATGAAACAAGGTCATTTGGGGCAGGAAAATGTGAAAAACTTTGAAAATAACACCATTTACATCTAAAAATGACCATGGCCAAAAACAATGTCTGAAAACATTAACTGCTCTCCAATAGAATAATTTGAAGCTACAATGCCAACCTAAATGCAAATTCTGACATCTTGAAAGGACTTAGATTTACCATAAGAATTGCCAGCAAAATATACACTGCATAAGGGTTAAACTGAGTTTGAAGAGTGCTGTGCAACTGTTCTGTTGCAGCAAAAAGAAATAAAAGATGGACTTTGGCCTTAAGGGTTAAATTTACATCATAATATTCCACCTTTGGACATAGGAAAATGAACAGTCAGAGAATGTACGATTTTCTTAAAATCTTTTTTGACTCTTAACATAACTGAGCATGTTCTTTTACCTGAACCTCCATAGAATACATATCTGTATCTTGGCCACTGATACACAATTTATGCATATAATTATAACCTTAATAAAAATCAACAGTAATAATGAACCAAGTTTTTTCCAATAGATACCAGAAGCTGATTGGGACAGAAAGTTTCCTTCACAAAGAAGCAAATCATATCTCACTGTGCATTACACAAAATTTTTCAAAACCATTGGTTAATATTAATACATGCTAAATATGTACTCCAAGTGAGGAGTAACAAGGCTGATAGCAACACAAGCTAAGCTTAATCTGCTAGATATGATAAGCATCCCATAAACCTGATATGTTGTAACTAAAATGTTTTATACTTGAACCTGTCCATCTCATGATATGGTTTTAGTGCAGTACATTGAGGCTTATTGGCATTAAAGAGACCATTTATTTGTTTATTTATTTATTTATTTATTGGTGTTTAAGGTCATATACTTCTGCACAATGGCTAACCATGACTGCAAAGAGACGATTAGTTATACTGTTTGTTTGTCACCTAATATGTTATATACACTCAGTTAATTCCATATAGAGTGAGAGCAATAACTGAGCATGTGGCATATATACCATATCAGGTCATTAACAAACTCTTATGACAACTGACAAAGATATCTTACCAAATACTTTTTTATATACATTGATCTGGCAATTTCGATAAATAGAATTCTTACTTCAACATAAACCTGTTATAGACTGCAACCATTTTGAGAAACAAATAAAGTGGAGATCACTCCAACTGTTAGCCACATATAGATTTAAACAAACCTTGTATGGTATATACATAGCTTGCATGTGATGTCTTAGATCCAATGAAATTCATAGAAGTTTATAGGCAGCAAGATAGAGTTTGGCATCATGCAAGGAACAAGTAGAAAAACAAGAGGCTCACCTGACAAACTGGTTCAAAGAAGAAATTTGGGTCACAATCAGCTAGTCATGGCTCATCAACACTACAGAGAAATGAAGTCATGAAACTATTCATAACTCTGGTGTCCATGTCGGCTGATTATTATCATAGATCTTGCTGACTGCTTCCACAAGCTGTAGACAAGCAGTTCCAAACTTCCAAGGGTTGTTATGTCACTGAAGTTTGAAAGGCAAATTTTATGGAAAAATACTAAGGAGTGGATTTGAACAAGCTTGAACATAAACTTCGACCCCCCCCCCCACCCCCCCACCCCATAGTTGCACCATGGGAAAAATCTTGGGTTATATTGAGATTTTGACGTCAGTGTTGAGAGGGTTATGTGAAAACCTTAAAAAAAGAAATAATTTCTTGCTACTTATGATGTAAATTGGAAGCTGTAGCAATCTGAGGTTCCTACAATGTAAACAGAAGTTTATTCTGGCTGTAAGCATTTGTGTTTGAAAAAGAAATCCTGCCTGCAATGCCCTTATTTTCTTAAAGCAACGTGACTGACTCATTATTGCGCTGCAAGCAAACCACAGATAAAAACAAAAGTGTTAAGTTGAATAAGGATAAGGGCAAGCATGTCTAGTGCTGCATGATACTGCAATTCGAATATCAGTGAGCTAGCTGTAATAAGAATAGAGGTCTGGTCCTATATCTGATCCTTTCATGTCCCAGACATCTTGTAGTGATCATCCGACAAATTTGTGATGTGTTCAATCTGGTACTCTAGCTAGGAATGGCTAGGTAGCCCTGTGGATGTGCTTATGGGGAAGATACTGTAGCTAATTCCTTAAGTCATTGAAGAAAACAATGTCTGCAAATATCTCACATTTCCAGTGATTCCTTACTCATGACCTGCTCCCCCTACAAGGTTTGGTTACCTACATAATACTACAGCCCAAACTTGACTGGAAACCACAGCAAAGTCCACAAGTTTGATTGCTATGGTGCTAACAATTGTACAGATCTTCCACAACTTTATTGCGACAGAATAGAAAAAATACATTAGAGAATTCAAAATCTGGCATTTTTTTAACCCTTTGAACTCTAGTGGTATCTTCCATGCCAGTTCAATGGCAATAATTAGAAGAGTCCATATTCATTATTTGGGGTAGACCAATCAATATTTTCAACGTGCAGCCTCAGGCTGCACATTGAAAATATTGATTGGTCTACCACACACATTTACGTTCAGCCATCCTATTTAATGACGTTATGACGTATCATGTTTCTGGCCGGAAAAATTGTCGCAAGGGTTCAAAGGGTTAAATATACAATTCAAATGAGTGATGAAATACTTGACCAGTGCAAGCCCTTGATTATAGAAAAGGGTTAAATGAGATGCACATTCTTAGTATAATTTCATTCTGGAAAAAAATTACAAGATGAACACTTAACATTTGTAAAAACTCACTGCTTGATCTTTTTCTCTTTTCAAATTTCAGAGTTTTAGCTCTCTTAGCAAGAGTTTTTCTCGCATGTATCATATTTTTAACTATCACAGGTTTATCAGAATCAAATTTCTGTTCTGCTGCAAGATCTTCAAAAAATCCTGAAATCAAACAAACAGTAAAAACAATGATTTCTTTACAAATCCATAGAAATTTGTGTCAATTGTAACTAACTTTCTGCTATTAAAAACAAGAGTAATGCAGGTGGAATAAAACACAAATCCATTTTCTTTCTTTAATTAATATTTAACAAACAGCAAAATTAAATGAAGTCTATTCAATACAACTAAATTATTGTATGAAAACTGTTTTTTTTAAATCCTAGTTAAAATTGACAATCAACCAAACAAAAATCATTGGTCCATAACCAAAAGAGCAAGAAACATATTTTTGTGTTTTGAGTAATGACAGAAGTTTGGCAGTGACTGCATGAATAAGGTAGGAACAACTGATAACACAAGAGGCCCCATGGGCCTGAGGCACTTACCTGACCATAGTAGTTTAAAGAAGGATTTAATTAGCATCTATGGCTAATTAACACTACACTGGAGTGAAGCTATTTAATTATTTATAACTCCATACCAGATGATTTTTTTTCTAGTATTGGGATGCTACCACAGAAATAATGCCAAGATATTCAATAATGCAAAACTAGGGAGTCCATATATCAATGTATGGACTTGGAAGAAACTTGAAGGATGTTGTGTACCAAATATCAAAAGATTTTTGACTGGTGGTTCTGGTGAAGATTTTGAGAATATTACCAATTTTGCATTATGTTGAAATTTGCCCTCCCAACTCCCAACCCCCCCCCCCCCCCCACCCCTCCTCCAGGGAACACAAATATCAAAAGATTCTGATTGTATCTCAAGAAGATTTTCAAAGATTATTCCTCACATTGGACTAAGCTAAAAATCGAGCACCTTTAGAGAGCCCAAATATTAACCCAAAGACTTGATTTGAACAAACTTAGATCTGACTTCTTTAAGGATTCTGTATACTAAATATCAGAAGATTCTGACGGGTGGATCTGAAGAAGATTTTTAAAGAAATTTCCTCATACTGCACAAAGTTAAAATTCGGGCTACTATAGGGAGCCCAAATATTAAAACCAGGGAACCAATTTAAAGAAACTTGAATCTGACTCCCCTAGAGTTGTTGTATACGAAATATAAAAGGATTCTGACCGGTGAATCTGAAGAAGATTTTTAAAGAAAATTATAAATTTAAAGTAATTTGTGTAAATGGCCCAGAATAGCTGGTGCTAACTCAAAGTTATCAAGGGCCAAACACAAATTTTGAACCCCCAATCCCCCAAATTTGCTTGCAAAACTGAAAATTAAAAGTCCTATCTGGCCCTCCATACATTTACTCTCTGCGCATGCGCAGCCGTCAGGAAGTGACCGGAATTAGCGCCAACATCATTCTTTGTAGAAGAGAGTACTACATAATAATTCAGTGGGGAGGTATGAGTGCCCACTCATGGGAGGGCCATCTCTGTCTGGGCCATTGGTAAGTATAAAAATATACAAATTACTTTAAATTTATAATATTTTTACACTACCGTATTTCATCTAAATTTTCGGACGCCAAAAAATAATTAAATTTTCCAGCGTCCGAAAACTTCGAAAATGGCCAAAATACATGTGGACAGCAAATGTGGGTGGAAATTTTGAAAAAACACACTGCACCGGTTAATAAATTTATTGTGCACGAACTACCGGGGGTACCTCGGAAATGGGAAAGATAAAATAGCTGTTCAATACGGCGACTTGAATCATTAGCATAAATGAATAAAATGAACATACCAAATGAATTAAAAATTTCCGATTGTTTGTTGTGTTTTTATTTACTTTCCCAATAAATCCCTGAGAAGAAATCACGTTTGATCTAGCCTACCGGTACTTGAAAAGTTTTGATGTTTCCACGAATTATGTTGAACAGTAATTAAGCCATGTGCTTGTGTTGTTACTGTTGGATAAAAAACCTGAGCGGGCTGCAGTGTTTTCAAAACGGACCAATGTAGCCATTCAAAGGGAATGAAGTGCGAACAATTTTTGAGTGGTGTGTATATTGGCTTAATTATTTGTTCAGTTGAAACTGTTCACTATTGATGGAAAAGTGTGCCGGTAAACTTGAAAGAAATGGCATTATCTTCATGTGGTGCTGCTAATACATAAATACAGGGCGAATACTGAAGTCAGCATTCAATCACCAGCATTTGATATCACAAGAACTCGAGATGGAAAAATTCCTAGTGAAATACCAAACAGCAGAAGAAGCCAGACCAACAGTACAACTGACACCCTACACGCCTTCAGAAAAGAGACCAGTCGGACGTCCAGCTAAAAGAAAGAGAACAGATTCTGATGAAACAGCTGCAAAACCGCAGCCAGCAAAGAAACACCACAAAGAGATTTCAACGGTTGAAACTGATGCCATTAAAGATAGCAATCACCATCCAACTGTCGCAAGGGGGCACTATAAAAATTATAATATGAAGGAGAAGAAGGAAGCAGTTGAAGTAATCAAGTTGATTGGCCTACGGCAAGCCGCCCTGAAACTGAAAATACCGAAATCGACACTCAGTGACTGGAAAAAGATAAATTTTGATGAAGAAGGAAGAGACAGATCAACAGGTCATTTATCTAAGAGTGGGAGACCTGTTACCTATGGAGACAACCTAGATGACAAAATCTCTGAATGGGTATTAATCCAACGAGATTTGCAGCTACCCGTATCAGTGGAATCATTATGCGCCTATGCCAGAGAAATGGTCAAGAATGAGAATAAAGAAAGCGATTTCAAAGCCAGTACAGGCTGGGCTGAGAAATTCATGGCTCGTCACAACTTTTCACTCCGTACCAAGACATCTTTAGCCCAAAGATTACCAAAAGATTTAGAGCAGAAAATCGACAGCTTTAGAGAATTTGTCAAAGATAGAAGAGCAGAAGATGAATTTGAAAACCAGTTTATAATTAATATGGATGAAACCCCAGTCTACTTTGACCTTATCCCCAACAAAACTGTCAACTTGATTGGAGAGAAATCAGTCAGGATCAGAAGTACAGGATCTGAAAAACGACATCTGACACTGGTTCTGGCTGTATCTGCGAGTGGCGATGTCTTACCACCAATGGTAATTTTCAAGGGTAAAAGAGAACTCAAGTTAAAAGCACCAAACAACTGGATAATTAAGGTTCAAGAAAAAGGTTGGATGGACGAGCATTTGATGAAAGAGTGGGTGAAGGAAATTTATTGTAAACACACCAAAAAGGAGAGATCACTATTAATAATGGACAGCTTTAGGGGCCATCTGACTGATAACGTTAAGAAAGAATTAAGAAAGAGCAATGCCATTCCCGCAGTAATACCAGGGGGCTGCACATCTAAATTACAGCCACTCGATGTCAGCATCAACAAGCCTGTGAAGGGAGATCTTAGAAGAAAATGGACCGAATTTATCCAGTCTGGGACCAAAAAAATTATCAACAAGGAAGAAGAACGTATAAAGCCTGCCTCCAAACAAGATATTGTTGATTGGATTTTATTTGCCGTCAGCAATCTAGAAAAGCAAAAAGAGATGATCAGAAAATCCTTCAAGGTCTGCGGTTTAAACAACCACCTGAATGGGCAGAGGATAAATTCATCAACCAGTCTGAATACATAGGAGAGATGCTATTTGACAACCAGGAGGAGTTGGACATTGCTTGTCAACTCTTTATTGACCCCAAGAAAATCATGTCTGTAGAGACTGCCATGTCTGAAATTTTTAATTCAGACGATGAAGATGACCTGACTGAGGCAGGTATTTTAAATGAGAGTAACTAATGTACCGGTAATATGACATGTAACTTATTTGTTCTTGTATTGAAAATTATTGTATTCTTGTATGATCTTGGTATGTATTCTTGTATATTTTTGTATGTACGTGTATATTGTAGAATTTTGTATTTCATTTTATCAGTTGTATTAGAATATATTTGTGAATTTTATTCAGTCGTTAGTTATTTTTGCCACCCAACTCGGTCCCTGTGCCCGTCCCCTCATACTAATTAATGACATACAAGTTTAGATTATTGACCCGGTGCCCACCCCCACAATGCTGTCCATGTTAACCACGAAAAGTACTGCCCCCCCCAATGTGGAACGCAAAATGCAAAAGAAAGACCAATACGAATTATGAGTTTTTTATTCAGTTCCCCCCCCCCCCCCCTCCGCTGTGTGGAAACCAGTTACTATTGTTTAGAAGGACGACTTAATGACATACAAGTCTTTTGATTATTGATTTAGAAATAACACCCCCCCCCCCCCCCCCCCCCCTCCAATGTGCAACGCAGATGCTACAATTTACAAAAGAGAATACAAAATAATTTTAATGACTGGTATTTGCACCACAGTTCCCGTATTTCCTATTTTTTGTTTTTGGAAGCGTGCCCTCCCCACGAGCACTGCTGATGTCGGAGAAAAATAATATCGAAACCCGATACGGTCTGATAGTGTTCGGGTCCATGTGTTAATTTTTTGTGAAACCCTGCAACAGCACGTGTTGACCTCATTGTCGTTTGTTCTATTTTTAATGTTGGAAAATTTTGTTGTTGTTCAGTGCACTGAATATGTTTATTCGAAGCAATAATTATCCTGTTCTGTTGCTGGTGCATGGTTTATACTGCATTATATGGATTTATTTATGGGACCCTTTCATCATTGTCATCATTTAAGGTCAGTTCACCATAACATTTGTGGGGTTTTCTTTTTCCAAATCTTGAAGGAGTCGAATGAAAGCACACTTTTTGAAAACAAAAATTTGATTGGTCATTTCGTCAGACATGTCAGTTTGATAAGGAAAACAATACTTACCTGTCAATAAATAAAGAACAAGTTTGCAAATAGTGTTGTTTTAATAATTCTATTTCGATTGTACAATATAGTGTACATACAATACATGTTTTTAACATAAAACAAACAAAGAAAGATGAAATATTCAACTGAAAAGAAAATCATTGTCATTTTGGATTTATGATTACTGGGATTTTTTCCCACCACATCAGTCCGGGACGATCTTTGAGTGGGTGTCGGAAAATTTCGAGGCTTAAAAAAAATTATTTTTCGATGAAAAAATGGTGTCCGAAAACAAAAAGTGTCCGAAAGTTAAAAAATTTATAGTAATTTATATATTTTTTATACTTACCAATGACCCAGACATAGCTGGTGCTAACTCTTAAAATATAGGGCCAAACACAAATTTTGCCCCCCAATCCCCAAAATTTGCATCTAAAACTAAAGAAAACATGTCCTGAAAGGCCCTCCACACTTCGCCCCTACTGCGCATGCGCAGTGTCAAGGACGTTCCGAAATTGGCGCCATTTATCATTCTAATAACCAGTGCCTGGTAAGCGCTATGTACTCAGCGGGGAGGCAAGAGTTCCCAACTCCTGGGAGGGCCATCCCCGTCTGGGTCATTGGTAAGTATAAAAAATATATAAATTACTATAAATTTTTTAACATTTTTATACTGTACCAATGACCCAGACATAGCTGAATAGTAAAAAGGCTGGAGGGCCAAGGACATAGAGCAAAATGGAATACGCTCAATAAAATAAAATAGAGTCATCCCCTGTAGGGAAAAGAAGTAATAGGCCTTACATGTATCTTTCTTATTTATGATAAATTAGAAAGATACAACACCTTCCAAAAATTGAGCTTCATACATCCATGTACTCTATTAATATCCAATAATCCTTATACTAATAATTTTTAAAGTAAGCCAATAATAAAGTAAGTCTAGAGAATAGAGACTCTTATACTCCTAAAAGTGTCTGAGAATTGCATAATCATGTCCGTTGACATATGCAATATTCAAAAGCTATACTTTAAAAACTAAGACTTGAATGAATTTTATAAACTTAAACTTCTCACTAAACAACCATCCCAATAACAGCTCAGAATTACTAACTCCGGAGGAGGTATCCCCTTGTTTTCATAGTAAAAACAGGAGACCCAAGGGAACACCCTCCCCCCCCCCCCCCTTTTTCTTGCCCTGGGTCAAATAGCCCAGAGCGAAGAGGGCAGCCGAACGGAGACACTGCCGAAACAGACAGCCTACCTAGCTATAGTAGCAACTGTTAAGTGAATGACATTCTGAGCAGTAGATAATAGACCTAACAATAGAGGCCTCCAGAAATGGACTCGATATTTCTGAGATAAAATTCATGAATGTGGATGGCTGAGCGCAATGAGCAGCCTTCAAAAATCTATAATAGCAACACTATTAATGTAAGCCCAAGAAGTAGAAGAACTCTTACTTCATGAGCCGAAATCTTAAGCACAACTGCTAAGTCAATGATATACCATAAGCAGTACGCTAGTTAATAGAATCCATTATCCATGGAGCGTAACGTCCTTCTACTAGACATCAAAGACAGAAGAAGCTTACGCCCTAGTAATAAACAGATATCTGTTTATAAATACATAAACTGTACCCGGAAAGAGTAAAGGCCTATGCCCATACGAAGACGGAAGGACCTTAAAATAATAGGTTCCGGATAATAGGAGCCTAACTCTTATGCAACAATCCAACCTAAATAGTAACGGAAGTATTGATTCCGAAACTATGAAAGTGAAAATCATCCATCGATAGTGCATGAAACTCACTGACTCTACAGTAAAAGAGAAACCAACAGAATTACTGTCTAAAAGGTCAGAATTTGAAAACTACTGTTTCCAGAGGCTCAAATGATTACTTAGCTAAATAAGAACCGAAGTTAAAATCCGTATAGGAATTTAATCTAAAGATTCTAAGTCTATTTATCAAAAAGTTACTAACTGACTTAGATAAAGAGACAAAAGACTCAATTGTAAACTATCGTAGAGTGCATAGGTATGAGGTAACATAAACCTATAACCTAAATAATAACAGGCTGCAGTAGATCTTGTGAAACAAGTATACTAAAAAATAGCAATGAGTAGTATGGAGGGATCAACAATATGAACATAATGATCCCTACACCACGACGGAAGAGCCTCCACTTTAGTCGCATAGAATAGCGAAGAAGAGGATCTCCTATAGTAAGAAATCGCGTCCAAAGCTCGTCCAGTACAGTGCTTACAATGCAATACGGACCACACAACGGAATACATGAAGGTTGCGACCTTGCTGGTTGTGATAAAGATGACACGATTTACCCAGTGAAAAAAGATCCTCACATAGAGGAAGATTTCACGTTAAGATCCACAGTAGACAAGAGAGTAAATTACTCATGATCTCTGTGAAGATAGAGATGCTATCAACAGAAATGTATTGTGGTTGTTTATCTTAGCAATACCTGCTAAAACAACAGCGCCGGAGGATACACGTATCCTATCATTCCGTCCTATAGATCAATAGAGCGTTAACAGTATTAGCTCAGAGATCTGGACAAGCCAACACATACGTCTGCAATTGATTAGCAAGCTGTGTCATAAATAAAACATCATTGGGCGCTCCCATAGATAGCAAATCTGATTGAATACTTGTTTGTTGAGAGTCCATTCTGACAGCAACAAGCGACCCGTAAGAGAACGGGAGTCCGATAAAACAATCAGACGACCCAGAATATGACGGACCAAAACTGAACTTGGTGTACTATAACCAACAGACGGATTCTTTCCATTAAATTGAATAACGGAAACGAAAGAGTGCCTCCCTGGATCCGGAGATACGCCACTACTGTTGAATTAAAGGACAGGAATTTGGGCATGCGTTTCTGAATAATGTTCATGCAATGACATAAAGCAAGCCTAAAAAACATTATTCCGCGGAAGTTAAACTGATAGCTAAAAGACTGCGGAACCCAAAGACCCTGGTACTTCGAATCCGTAGGGATCAGTATATATCCCAATCTGTTTGACTGGCAACCGTCATAACAGCCACACTCGGGTCCGGCAACTGCGGCGGCACTCTCTGAGTCAACCACCGAATGTTTGCCCCAGTCTGAATCTCTTGTAACACTAGATAGACAAGAGAATGTATAAATCGAGCAATTCATGGATTGCCGGAAAGTTGCCGTCGAAGAGAAGCTCCTCCGAGAACGAAGCGACTCTGAGAGAGTTCTTAACCTTACTATCCACGCGTGGATGTAGCTAGGGCTGCGTCACGTCTAACCAACTCCAATCAGCCACTGACGGGCGGAGTTATACGTGAACAAACTACTGCCCTCAAAAGAAATTACATTGAGAATAATATCCCGTAAATCTTTTCTTGAAGACGTAATGATAACGCCTCAGTAAGGCGGATTACGTATAATAAAGCGTCTAAGTTAAGTCTACTATACATAATGTCGTTCCCAACATTGAAATTGGAAAAGACATAAACGGCGAAAAAGAATATATGCAGTCTTTAATCACACCGTCTAGACGCATATGAACTCTCGGTATGCCCTGCTCTCCCAAAATAAACTATTTGTAAAAATGATAAAATGGCAGAAATGAGCCACGCGGACAAGAAACTAAACTATCATGCTTAGTAGCAGGCTTGTATATATATATAAATATATAGCGTCGAAAAATAAAACACATGTTGTAATGACAATATTGGACTGCGTCGGTAAGTCAGGGACAATGTCCCTGTACCGATCGGAAAAATCCGAGTCCAATGACGCTATAAGTCTCTTATCCAAGATCGCAGCAATGAAGTCCGAAAAATAATCACTGGAAGAAATGCCAGAAGATATGAAAGGCATCTTCCGATACTACTAAAGGGAAAACTCGAAATCTTTCGAATCCCTTTCGCCATCCTGTCGGACCCTATAAAGCGTTCGGTCGTCCGTAGCTGATGCAACCGCGGACCTTCGGTCGTCCGTAGCTGATGCAACCGCGGACCGCACCGACCCAGCGCCGTCGGATAATTCCTGATTCGACCGAGAAACTGTCAATTGCTGGGATGCTGCGAAACAACTGTGCTAACTCGGATAGCACGCCCGTCACTGAGGCCTGAGGAGAAGCGGTCTTACGATGCATTGCCGCAGGAAGCTCCGAGATCGTTACCCCGTGCATACTTCCAATATGCGAGCGAACGGAGTGTATAGGCCTCGTGTCCCTTGGCTACCGGATGGCGCGACCTATTCGCCGTGGAATCACTGAATGCCGAAACTGATCGGATACTCGAGGTCACGTAGCCAATGTGCGGTCGTGTGCCCTGCTGTGAGGATGAGGAAGCATTAAAGACAGTCTCTCGGACTGTCAATATAACGGAGCGTCCCGAGCAACGGACATATGCTCCGAATGTAAAATATCTGAACCACAACATGCGGTCCCCTATGTTGTTGGCTTCCTCCGATCTGTCCTCAATCTGCCGTCACTGGGTGAGTACTAAAGTAATTAAAGTGCTCGCATCACCCAAATCTCCTTCCTAGACCGCAACGGACGAACCCGGCAGCCGAACCATTCGATGAATGTACGCTACACCGGGTGAGCTAGCGAATGTCACTCCGTAAGCGATAGACATATTCCATGAGCACTTATTGCCGCTAACTCTTCATTAACTATGACGACAGAGGCACACTTTTGAAAGACATCTCCATAACTCTTTGAACAAGAAACCAGAAATGCTTGGATAGCAAGCATAAAATAATAATATATATAGCGTCGTTCAATAATTCGAAAGTTTGTGTGACATTATTGGACTATGTCGGAACTGAGGGACGATGTCCCTGAACCGAACCAAAAATTTCTAAGTCCACCGACGCTATCAGTTTCTTATCCGGCATCGCAGCATATGTTGTTCCGAAAGGGAAAGCTTGAAATCCACCGAATCCCTTTCGGTATCCCGTCGGACCGGATGAAACTTTCGGACGTCCGTACCCGCTTCCGCGGAGCGTCCCGACCCAGCATCGTCGGATAAAATATATGCGACAGATTCAGTTGATGCTGGGATGCTGCGATAAACTGTGCTATTAAGGAAAGCACGTCCGTTCCCGAGGCCTGTGCAGTAGCGGACTTACGATGCATTGCCGCTGGAAGCTCCGTGTACGTTGACTCCCGCACACTTCCTATGCGAACGTCCGGAGTCTGCAGGCCTCGAGTCCCCGGCTACCGACCCAGCGCTGTCGGATAATTCTCGATCCGACACCGTTTCTGTCGGCTGCTGGGTTGCTGCGATAAGCTGTGCTATGTGCACAAGAATGTCCGGCGTCGAGACCTGCGGAGGCGCAGTCTATCGCTGCTTCGCCGAGGGCAGCTCCGCATCAGATGGCTCCCGCATACTTTTCCTATGCGAACGTCCGGAGTCCATCGGTCTCGAATCCCTGGCTGGCGGATGGTGTGACCTGGTCGCCGAAGAATCCTTGATCGGCGAAGCTGGTAATATATCGGCGGTCACGCAGCCAAGGTGCGGTCGTGTGCGCTGACGAGAAGAGGAAGCCTTAGCAGTCTCAGCGGACTGCCTATACAACGGAGCGTCCCGAGCGACGGACGTATGCTCCGCTAGCGACACATTTGTACCACAACATCTGGGGCCAGATGTTGTTGAACGAGAGAGGGGCCTCTCTCGCTTGCCGTCCGGATGGACCGGAACGAGCTATGAACCGGACTAAAAGGCTTCCTCCGTTCTCCCTCCGATCCGCCGTCACTGGGTGTGCATTGAGTTAATTTTATAGTGCTCGCATCACCCCAAAATTCCTTCTAGACCGCAACGGACGAACCCGGCTGCCGAACCATTCGGTGAATGGACGCTACACCGGGCGAGCTAGCGGACGTCAAAGGCCGTCGAACCTACTAGGGTCCTCTTAGGCAATTGGCGTATTACATGAGCACTTTTCCGCTAGCCCTTCATTAATTGTGACGACGGAGGCACACTGTTGGAAGACATCACAGATACATCACCCTAATCTTGATCGTCTGAAATAGAAATTGATAAAGTAGAGTGACCCTGCGGGGAAAGGACCGGAGTGTCCAAATCCCCAACAACATACCGTGACATACGCTTCCCATATTGTCATCGAAATCATACGATACAGAACAGGAGTTAATGCGAGTACACTGACCACATATAGAATGATAATAAGGTCAGAGGAAGACTTCCTCTTAAAACAATTGATCAATATCCTTTCAATGTGAAAAGAAAACAAGTCCTGGTACTCGCACTAACCCCTGGCAATCAAAATACATAATAATAATATGATCCATTAATATAGAAAAAATAATTGAAATCAAAATATTTTGAAAAAATATTTTTTCAGAACAGCCCAAGTTTCTGAAAAGTAACGTTGAGCCCCAATGGATCCCAAGCCTAAGTGTGGACAAAAATTTTAAAAATATTTTAAACAATTTATTCAACACTTACGAACAATAATAATGTATCTAGTTATGATTAAAATAACATAAAGATATTATTATTTAGAAATCCCCCCCTCACACAGAGGGCTGTTGTAAATGTAAACAATGAGTGTAAAAACACTAAAATAAGACTCCAGGCACCCAGGCCCGAAATCAGTTACCAAAAATACACTATCTGATGCAAAACAGAGACTTCCAGGGAAGAAACTGCAGAACATCAGATGGTAGATGCAGAACACAACGCCTAACCACCCGTAGGTGAAGACGTAAACATGGGGAAAGAACAGAATTCATTCTGTTATTCAGCTAAAACTCCCAAGAAATTTTAGTAATAATAATTACAGAAACTATGCCAAAAGCATGGGAGAATAGCAAGGGGGAACTTAAAGGACAGGGAGAGAGGAAAACACTTGAAAAAACAGTGTAACTAAATAATCAGAATGACAACAAAATGGCTGCTGCCTTGAAAATAGGTAACTTAACATAATTTCATTAAAAAATTTTAAGTTACAGCCCTGATAATATTCTGTCACACATTCTTTTCCTCTCCTCCTTTTCTATCCTCCTTAGAATCACCATTTCACTAATATTTATGTGTCTGGCATCATTTAAACTGAGATTTAAAAGCACAAAGATCAGTCAGATGTTAACTGATGAAGGGCCAAACTTAGAATGATAAATGGCGCCAATTTCGGAACGTCCTTGACACTGCGCATGCGCAGTAGGGGCGAAGTGTGGAGGGCCTTTCAGGACATGTTTTCTTTAGTTTTAGATGCAAATTTTGGGGATTGGGGGGCAAAATTTGTGTTTGGCCCTATATTTTAAGAGTTAGCACCAGCTATGTCTGGGTCATTGGTACAGTATAAAAATATTTAGATGAAATACGGTATAACTCAATGGCCCAGACTAGCTGAATCGTAAAAAGGCGGAGGGCCTAGTACTTCAGAATTAGTAGACCAACATAGTTCCAATCCTGTAATCCAAGGTGAAACAAATTAAAATTATTAGGAATTACATGCATGTCTCTCTATACAGTAATAGAGAAGACACATCATAAATAAGGAGACCAATTCAAGTAATTCCGTATTCTTAGCATGAAGACTATGCTAATTTGGATGTAACAAGTTCCCAATTTTTAAGGCTAGCCCGGACTAAGCCCCAAAAATTAGGATGGCGTGTTTGGGAATGAGGATATCCCCCACAAACATAGGCAAAAAACAATAAAACCCTAGCTGTATGCAGGATATAATAACAGACAACACAGCTTCACTAACAGTTACATACTTATCAAACTGGAGGAGAGGTAAAAAATCACCCCCACCTTTTTTGAAGGAATCTTCTTCAAAAAGAAAGAGGGGAGCGCTCTGGAATCAGTAAAAGCGGTACCAAAAAACAATATAAATATATTCGTCGAACAGCACCCAGGTATTAATTATTATTAATAAATTGGTGCTTAATGCCACTTCATAAGCTAAGGCTATAGTGGCGATCCCGGTAATTAAAATAGCCCGCTTGTAACGTATACCGGAGTCGGCATATGCAGATAGGTCGAAAACCGGTGATATAATATATAACATACACATGCCCAATAGAATCACAATGGACAATCTCTGGAGAGAAAACACACTTCCGAGGTTATCCACAGGCGACCCCATTCAGGTGTACAATAAATGCCAGTAATAACATTCCCCGACATGTACTATCCGATATCTATAAATCTAGAAACGTGCGAATATTTGAGAGTGTAAGACTAGATGTATTTGATTGGGTACCAACATTAATAGAAATCCGGATCTAGAAATGGAACAAGCTATGATTAACAGACTCTACACGGACCGCCCATGAAATAATTAATTATTTCTAAGGTACATAACATACAATAATGCATCTGCCTAATAATTCATAAATTATGCGGGTGAGCATTAAAATCCTGCATGTAATCATCTGAATACCAGTTAACTGACTAGACAGCCTCCGAGGTACCCAAAGACTAGCAATTTATTGATGATGAATTATGCGCTCGTATATGACATATAGACGAACAACCACAGGAAACCAACCAACTAAAAAGTGGATGTGCCCATGAGGTCGCCATAGAACATGACCCAGCTGCCAGTCGAGAAGTCATGAAATGCATGTAAGTACTTAAACATATACGAGGCTTACGAGAAGAAAACTACGTCTTACCCGGTAATCGCCTCTTAACACATTGGTGGGGGGGAGGGGGGTGAAATTCCTAAGGGTGTAGAAGGACGTGAAGAACAAATACTTCCCCTGATAAAGAAGGTCCTGTGGAGGAAGCCTCTGGGGAACGTCCCATAACAGACACCTGAGAAGATTGATCCAAGGTTTCTGTGACGACAGAGGTGCTACTAGTAGAATTTTGCAATGAGACTGTTTGATCTTTAACAGAATCTGCTGAATCAACGGAGTTGGAGGATATGCATATCCTATCATTCTGTCCCATGAGATCGACAGAGTGTCTACTGCGTACACTCGATGATCTGGACATGGCGACATGAATGTGGGTGACTGATTGTTCAGGTGCATCACAAACAGATCTATCATGAGGCGATCCCAATGGTTGCAAATCTGCCTGAATACTCGCTTGTTGAGTGTCCACTCCGATGACAACAGACGACCTTTCCGAGAGAGCGAGTCTGCTATTACGTTCAGACGACCCGGTATATGACGGATAGAAAGCTGAACATGATGATTTATGACATATAGAAGAATCTTCTCCGTTAGTTCACATAACAGAATAGAATGAGTGCCGCCCTGGTTCCTGATGTACGCTACTACTGTCGAGTTGTTTGACAAAATTTGAACATGAGCATCCGCTATTATGCGAATTCAATGTTGTAGCACTAGCCATATTGACATCATCTCTTTGATGTTTATGTGCTTCTCTAGGAACCGAGGGTCCCATAGACCATGACACTTCCAAGTCTGCAGGACTTAGGGTCGGGCCCCAAACCATTTCAAAATTTGTGTTTGGCCCTTAATAACTTTGAGTTAGCACCAGCTAGTCTCGGCCATTGGGTTATAGTGTAAAAATATGCTTCTGGCAGCCACGTTTATCGATGCACGGTAACAAAATTGAGAAGCATTTGTAGAAGACTTCCCATAGACTAGCCCTGCCAGGTTTGTTTCACGTCGGCTCAGTAGTTCCAGAGAAGAAGATGAAAATGTGATTTCCCATAGGGTTTCTATAGTAACTATAAGCTGCAATTATGGCCATGTTTACAACCCGATCAACATTAAATGGGGATCATTGGTAGAGGGGGTTCCAGTCATCATTTATGTGAAGTATCAAAAAATTTGGCCTGGCAGTTTCAGAGGATTTCAAAGATTTTTGAAAATCCACCAACCAGAATCAAAAAATGCCTTTGGCGACCATGTTTTTCAACCCACGGGAACAAAATGAGGACGGTTTGTAGAGGACCTCCCATAGACCATTCCTGCCAAGTTTGGTTCATGTCAGCTCAGTAGTTCCAGAGAAGATGAAAATGTGATTTCCCACAGGGTTTCTATAGTAATTATAAGCTGCAATTGAAGCCATGTTTGCAACCCAATCAACATTAAATGAGGATAGTTGGTAGAGGCGGTCCCAGTCATCAACCAATATAAGTTTCAAAACATTTGGCCCTGTGATTTCAGAAGAAAAGATTTTTCAAAATCCACAAATCAGAATCAAAGAATGCCTCTGGCGGCCATGTTTTCAAACTTATGGGATCAAAATGAGGATTGTTTGTAGAGGACCTCCCATAGACTATCCCTGCCAGGTTTGGTTTTTGTTGGCTCGGTAGTTCCAGAGAAGATGATGAAAATGAGATTTCTCATAGGGTTTCTATAATAACTATAAGCCACAATTGCAGCCATGTTTGTAACCCAATCAACATTAAATAAAGATGGTTGGTAGAGGGGGTCCCAGTCATCATTTATGTGAAGTTTCAAAACATTTGGCCTGGCAGTTTCAGAGGAGAAGATTTTTGAAAATCCACCAATCAGAATTAAAGAATGCCTCTGGAAGCCATTTTTTTCATCCGACGGGAACAAAATGAAGATCATTTGTAGAGAACCTCCCAAAGACCATTCGTGCCAAGTTTGGTTCACACCGACTTGGCAGTTATAGAGAAGAAGATGAAAATGTGAAAAGTTTACGGATGCCAGACGACGAATGCCAAGTGATAGCAAAAGCTCACATGGACTTTTAGGCCAGGTAAGCTAAAAATGTAATTATTTTTCAATATTCAAACAAGAAGCCCCAAGGGGCCTAAGAGCGCCCATCTGACACTGACAACTATCAACCAAGGGTCCTGATTTGAACAAACTCGCATCTGCTCCATAAAGAAAACCGTATACCAAATATCAAAAAATTCTGACTGGTGGATCTGAAAAAAAAAGATTTAAAAAAAATATTCCTCATACTGAATTAAGTTATAATTCAGGCTCCCACGGGGAGCTGAAATATGAACCCAGGGACTTGGCTTGACCAAACTTGAATCACCTCCCCAAGGATGCTGTATACAAAATTTCAAAAGATTCTGACTAGGGAATCTAAAGAAAAATAATTTTAAAGAATATTCCTCATATTGAACTAAGCTATAAATTGAATCTCACCCCCCTAAGGATGCTGCATACCAAATATGAACCCAGGGCCTTGGTTTTAACAAATTTGAACCTCACCTCCCTAAGGATACTATATACAAAATGTCAAAAGATTCTAACTGGTGGATGTGAAAAAGAAGATTTTTAAACAATGTTGCTCATGTTGAACTAAGATATAATTCGATCTCCCACAGGGAGCCCAAATATCAACTCAGAAACTTGGCTTGAACAAACGTGAATCACATCTCCCAAAGGATGCTGTATACCAAATATCAAACATTCCAACTGCTGGATCTGAAGAAGATTTTTAAAGAAAATTTCTCACTTTGAACTAAGATATAATTTGGGCTCCCACAGTGAGCCCAAATATGAACCCAGGGACTTGGCTTGAACAAACTTGAATCTCACCCCCCTAAGGATGCTGCATACCAAATATCAAAAGATTCTTATTGGTAGATCTCAAGAAGATTTTTAAAGAATATTCCTCATACTGCTAATTTAAACATTTGGGTTCCCATAGAGAGCCCAAATATGGACCCAGGGATTTGATTTCAAGAAACATATGAAACAATCTACCAAAGATGTTATATGTGATATTTGAAAGCTTTTGGAGCAGTGGTTTGGGAGAAGAAGAGTCTTATATGTTTTCCTCATTACCTACGGTATTAAAAACTGCTGACTCAGCATTTTTTCAAAGTCCCGAAAAAGTACCCTATGATACAACCGCTAGCAATTTTTTTTACCATTCCATTCTGTTGGTCCTGAGGAAGCTTCACACCAAATAAGAATTCTCAGTGCCATGCAGTTTTGGATATGGGAGTTTTAATTTTTTTCTATTTTTAGCTCCTGTGGTTCCCACAGGAAATTTTTAAAAAACTTTTTAGCATAAATCAAGTACTTATGACACATTAATGCTTCATATCAAATTTGGTTGAAATCAGCCTCTCGGTTTGGAAAATGAAAATTTTTGGCGGGGCAAAAATTCTTGCCCCTCCCGTAACGATGACAAATATTGCCCCTCGAAAACTTCTCGAGCAAATTTGAGTCTACACCTCAAAAGGAAGCTGTATACCAAATATCAAGTCTCTGCTACAGCTGGTTCAATGGGGCATTTTGACCCCACCCCCTCCTCAATATAAGCCGAAACTCAATTTTAAGAAAAAACCAAATGGCCCTATATAACCTCTACTCATGTGAAATTTCATTAAAATGTGGCCAGTGGTTTGGGAGAAAAAGATCCAAACACCACCTTTCCGACGGACGACAGACAAAAGTGATCAGAATAGCTAAAAACATGGATGAAGTTCAGTTTCATAATTTCAAGCCTCCAATCCACAGTATTCCACACCATATAAAGTAGGTGAAGTTCTCAAGAAAACATTGATGCATGTCAGCAACACACTCTAGAGAAAAATTGTGTCACTCCTTGACTTTCAAGTGAGCTGAAAACAAACTCTGGTAATCCATAACACATTTTCGTCTCAAACAAACCCTAGAACACACTTTTAAAGAAGTGGTATTTATATTTATAAATTATTCAGCCATTTCATGAAGGTAAAACAAAGATTTACAAAAATCAGGAAGAAAATATTTAAAAGTTAAAAAATTTATAGTAATTTATATATCTTTTATACTTACCAATGACCCAGACTTAGCTGGTGCTAACTCTAACAAAACCAGGGCCAAACACAAATTTTGCCCCCCAATCCCCAAAATTTGCATCCAAAACAAAAAGAAATCATGTCCTAAAGGACCTCCATACTACGCCTCTACTGCGCATGCGCAGTGACGCAGACGTCCCGAAATTGGCGCCAATTATCATTCTTACTGGCAGTGCCTGGTCAGCGCTATGTACTCAGCGGGGAGGCAAGAGTTCCCAACTCCAGGGAGGGCCCTCCCCGTCTGGGTCATTGGTAAGTATAAAAAATATATAAATTACTATAAATTTTTTAACATTTTTATACTGTACCAATGACCCAGACTTAGCTGAATAGTAAACAGGCTGGAGGGCCTAGGACATAGAGGAAAATCCAATAAGCTCAACTATATAGTAAAGAGGTAACCCCTTAAGGAGAAAAGGAGTATTAGGCTTTACATATATCTTTCTTATTTAATATTAAATTAGAAAGATACACTACCCTTAATAATTGAGCACAATAACATTCATGTTCACTATTAACATCCAGTATATCCCTTATACTAATTATTTTTAAAGCAAGCCAATAAATAAAGTAGTCCAGAGAATTGAGACTCTTTATAGTCATTTAAAAGTGTCCGAGTATTGTATATTAAAGCCCGTTTGACACTTGACATATACAAATGCTTCACACCGAGCTACACTTTAAAAATAAGACATGAATGAATTTTAACATTAATATTACACTTTAAAACCATCCCGGAAGCGACTCAGAAACACTGACTTGGAGGAGGCATTCCCTTGCTTTTCACTATAAAGCAGGTGACCTAAGGGAACACCCGCCTCCCCCCCTTCCCCTTGCCCTGGGTCAAATAGCCCAGAGCGAAGAGGGCAGCCGGACGGAGTCACTGCCGGAACAGAAAGCCTGCATAACTATAGTTGCAACTGTTTAGTGGACGACATTCTGAGCAACAGATAACGGGCATAAACAATGCAGGTCTCCAGAAATGGACTCAATATTTCTGAGATAAAAATTCGTAAATGTGGATGGCTGAGACCAATAAGCAGCCTTCATTAAATCTGTAATAGCAACACTATTAGCATAAGCCCAGGAAGTAGAAAGAGCTCTTACTTCATGAGCAGAAATCTTAAGCACAGACTGCTGAGAAGAAGATAAATTTTCATAAGCAGTACGGATAGTTAATTGAATCCATCTAGCAATAGAATGGACCGAAATGTCCTTTCTATTAGGCATCAAAGACAGAAAGAAACGTTTCCGTCCCTTTCTGATAAACTGAGATCTCTGTTTATACATACGTAATGCTCTAACAGGACAGAGTAAAGGCCTACGCCCGTCTGAAGACGGAAGAGCCTTAATAACAATAGGTTCCGGATATTTATTAGGAGCCTGATTCTTAGCTAAAAAACCCACATTAGTAGTGAAGGTGATAGTGTTCCCAACACTACGATAGTGAGAATCATCCACCGACAGTGCATGAAGCTCACTGACTCTTCTAGCAGAAGAGAAAGCTAAGAGAAAAGCTGTCTTATAAGATAAGAATTTGAAATCTACTGTCCCAAGAGGTTCAAATGGCTTTTCCTTCAATTTAAGAAGAACCCAAGCTAAATTCCACTTAGGAATTAATCTAAGAGTTCTGGGTCTATTTATCGAAAAGTTTCTAACCAACTTAGATAAAGAGACATTAGATCCAATTTGTAAACTATCATGATGTGCATAGGTATCAGATAACATAGATCTATAACCCTTTATAGTAACAGGCTGCAGTTTGATTTCGTCAAACAAGTATACTAGAAAGTTTGCAACGTCTGGTATAGAGGGATCGAATATATCTACAGAATGATCCCTACACCAACGACGAAAAACCTTCCACTTAGCCGCATAGTTTAGCGAAGAGGAGGTCCTCCTACAGTTAGAAATCGCGTCCACTGCTCGTCCTGTAAAGTGTTTGCCATGCAAGAAGGACTGCACAACGGAAAAACGTGAAGGTTGAGACCTTGCGGGTTGTGATGGAGTTGGCGCTATTTCCCCTGCGAAAGAAAATCCTCCCGTGGAGGAAGCTTTCGCGGTAGGTCCCACAACAGACACCTGAGTAGATTTATCCACGGTCTCTGTGGCGACAGAGATGCTACCAACAGAATCTTGCACTGAGATTGTTTTATCTTTAGCAATACTTGTTGAATTAACGGCGCTGGAGGATACGCATATCCTATCATTCCGTCCCAAGGGATCGACAGAGCGTCTACTGCAAATGCTCTTTGATCCGGACACGGAGACACATACGTCTGCAACTGATTGTTGAGATGTGTCGCAAATAAGTCTATCATTGGCCGTTCCCATTGGTAGCAAATCTGATTGAATACTTGTTTGTTGAGAGTCCACTCCGACGGCAACAAGCGACCCTTTCGTGAAAGGGAGTCTGCTAGCACATTCAGACGACCCGGTATGTGACGGACCGAAAGAAGAATGTGATGTTCTAGCGCAAACAGAAGGATTCTTTCCGTTAGATTGAACAACGGAACTGAATGAGTGCCTCCCTGATTCCGTATATACGCCACTACTGTCGTATTGTTGGATGGGATTTGGACATGAGCATTGTGAATAATGTCCATCCAGTGACGTAACGCAAGCCAAATTGACATCATTTCCTTGATGTTTATGTGCTTGCACAGGAATTGCGGATCCCAAAGACCCTGGCATCTCGAATCCGTTGGGATTAATGATGCACCCCAACCTGTTTGACTGGCATCTGTCATAATGGTAAAACTCGGATCCGGCAACTGCAGCGGAACTCCCTGAGTTAACCACTGAATGTTTGCCCAAGTCTGAATCTCTTGTTTCACTTGATCTGACAAGAGAACGTCTACATCGAGCGAATGAATTTTCACACTCCAATTCTGAGTCAAGAAAATTTGAAGAGGACGTGTGCATAACCGCCCCATCGGAATGAGATCCGCGGCGGCTCCGCACAGACCTATCAGTCTCATAAATTCTCTCGCCGTGACTTTGTCTGCGTGCAGATATAGCGAGCGTAACAACTGACTAATTTCGCTCTGGTTAACGGCAGACGAACGAGATTGTTGTGCGTCTCGAAGCTCATTCCCAGATGAGTGAATGACTTGGACGGCACCAGATCCGACTTCTCCTCGTTTACTATAAAACCGAGACGTCGGAGCAATAGAAGAAGATTCTGAGCATCGTTCTGAAGCGTTAACTCGTTGCCGTACCTCTGAAGAATGTCGTCCAGGTAGGCCGACGTAACCGCAGACGAATGAGCTCGGAAATAGATCATTACCGAGTTCATTACCCGAGTGAAAGCCCAGGGTGCTAGATTCAATCCGAAGCACATCGCCCGGAATTGATACACCACTCCTAGGACTGAGAAGCGTAGGTACTTTCGGAATGTCGGATGTACCATGACGTGAAAGTACGCATCTTTGAGATCTATGCTCGTTGCATAATCGTTCACCCGAATACTCACTCTGACCGACCGAATCGTCTCCATATAAAACTTTGGAGCGACGATCAGCTTGTTTATCCAGCTCAAATCTATGACTGGACGGAACGAGCCGTCTGGTTTCGGAACCAGAAACAGATGGCTGTAGAATCCCGGAGATTCCTGGTTTTCTACGACCTCTAGCGCGTTCTTCATTAAAAGAGACTGCACCTCTGATAACAGAGCGTCTCTTTTCTGCGGATTTGACGGAAGATGAGTCCACTTTGGACTTCGAGTTAATGGAGGCTTTCGTTTGAAGGATATCTTTAGACCTTCCGAAGTCACTCCTCTCACCCAAGGGTCGTCCGTAATCGACGCCCATTCTTGTGAAAAGCTCGACAACCTTCCGCCAACTGGTACGCGATAGAGGTTTAAGCCATCACCTCCTGGACCTGCGAGGCCTGCGGTAGGAGAAACCACGTCCTCCACGGCCCGCACCTCGCCCCGTCGACCTCGGGACGTCCGACCGATTGTCCCGGCCTGAAGGACGTCCCGAACGAGAGTCGCTACCCTGACGGTCTCTCGAATAAGACCAAGAGGACGCACCGGAACCTCTATAGGAACCTCTCTTGGGCGCATTAGACCCAGAAGTGCCTGTCTTATTTTTGTCTGCTGTATCCGACTTCTTAGGAGCAGATTTGAACAACAGAGAATCCTTAGCTTTCTTTGTAATTTTATCATAAATAGCAGAAAGCTTGCCGTCAAAGAGAAGTTCTCCTGAGACCGAAGCGACTCTAAGAGAGTTCTTCACCTTAGTATCCACTAGTGTGGATGTAGCTAGGGCTGCGTCACGTCTAACCAACTCCAGATTTGCCACTGAAAGGGCGGAGTTACACGTGGAATAAGCTACTGCCCTTGAAAGAAGTCTTAAAGAGGATTGTATATCCTGAAACTCTTTCCCTTGAAGGCGCAGTGATAACGCCTTAGTAAGGTGATCTGCGTAAGATAAGGCATCTAAATTGGCTCTGTTAGACGCAATAGCTGTTTCCAACACCGCGGTTGGAATAGAAGCCGACGACGGTAATGATAGCTCTAAGTCTTCTGCCTCGTCGTCCATACGCAGAGGAACTCTCGGTATACCCTGTCCTGCCGTATCGAATTTATTCCTTGCATTAATGAAAGGCAGGATGAGAGTATTAGCGGACAAGAAACCTGCTTTCCCCGTCTTGGAAGCAAGTTTAAATATAGCGTCGTTCAATAATTCAAATGTTCTTGCAACATTATTGGACTGCGACGGAAACTCGGGAGCGATGTCCCTGAACCGCTCCAAAAATTCAGAGTCCAATGACGCTATAATCCTCTTGTCCGGAACTGCAGCAGTCTGGCCCGACGGAACAACTTGAGGGAGAAAGTGCCGGATGAAGTCCACGGCAGCTTTATGTTGTTCCGAAAGGGATAGCTCCAAGTCATCCGTATCCCTTTCACCATCCGGTCGGACCTCATGATGTTCCCGGTCGTCCGCCCCCGATGCTTTGGCGGAGCGTACCGACCCAGCGCCGTCGGATAATTCTCGATCCGACACCGTTTCTGTCGGCTGCTGGGATGCTGCGATAAGCTGTGCTATCTGCACAAGAATGTCCGGCGTCGAGACCTGCGGAGGTGCAGTCTTTCGCTGCTTCGCCGAGGGCAGCTCCGCATCAGATGGCTCCCCATTACTTTTCCTATGCGAACGTCCGGAGTCCATCGGTCTCGAATCCCTGGCTGCCGGATGGTGTGACCTGGTCGCCGAAGAATCCTTGATCGGCGAAGCTGGCAATATATCGGCGGTCATGCAGCCAAGGTGCGGTCGTGTGCGCTGACGAGAAGAGGAAGCCTTAACAGTCTCCGCGGACTGCTTATACAACGGAGCGTCCCGAGCGACGGACGTATGCTCCGCTAAAGACACATTCTGTACCACAACATCTGGTCCCAGATGTTGTTGTACGAGAGAGGGGCCTCTCTCGCTCGCGGCCCGGCTGGACCTGGACGAGCTAGGAACCGGACTCAAAGGCTTCCTCCGTTCTCGCTTACTATCCGCCGTCACTGGGTGTGCATCTATTATGTTTATAGTGCTCGCATCACCCAAAATTTCCTCCTGGACCGCATCGGACGAACCCGGCTGCCGAACCATTCGGTGAATGGATGCTACACCGGGCGAGCTAGCGGACGACATTTGTCTAATCTCCATGAGCACTTTTGCCGCTAGCTCTGAATTCATTTGTGACGACGGACGCACACTTGTAGAAGATAACAAGGAAACATCACCCTGTTCTTGTTCCTCTGAAATAGAAACTGAGAGAGTAGAGTGACCTTGCGGAGAAAGAGCCGACATAGCCCTTTCTCCAGAAACAACATATCGTGACACACGTTTCCAATGTTTCTCATCCCAATATTCACATATAGGACAGGGATTAATGCGAGAACACTGACTACAATTAATACAATGATCATGAAAGTCAGAGGAAGATTTCTTCCTATTACAATTTGAACAAAGTCCCTTCATTGTGAAAGAACAACAACAAGTCCTAGTTACTCGCAAAACCCCCTGACACAAAGATACATAATAACATGATCCATTAATAAATGAAAAAAACAATTACATATCAAAATAATTTAGAAAAAATATTTTTTCAGCGAAGCCCAAGTTGCTGAAAAGTAACGTTGAGCCCCGATGGATCCGATGGCAAAGTGTGGTCAAAAATTTTAAATTTATATTAAATAATTAATGAGAAACTTACGGATAATATAAATGTATCTCATAATGATATAAACTACAGCAAAGGCAAACAGCCCCCCTCAAAAAAGGCTGTTGCCAATGAAAACAAACAGTGTAAAACACCAGAAAACATGACTCCAGGCACTGAAAAAACTGGCCCGGAATCAGTCATCAAATTACACTCTATCTGATGCAAAACAGAGACTCCCAGGGGAGAATCTGCAGAACATCAGATGGAAGATGCAGAACACAAACGTTATACACCCATGGGTGAAAACGTAACTATGGGGAAAACAACAGAAAACAATCTGTAACCAAGCAACTCTCCCAGGAAATTTTAGAAATGAACTTTCTCAAAAATATGCCAAAAGCATGGGAGAATTGCAAGGGGGGACTTTAGAAGGCTAGGGGAGAGGAAACACTGAATAAGCAGTGCAACATTTAGCAAGAATGACAACAAGAGGCCCATGCCTCGAAAGTTAAAAAATTTATAGTAATTTATATATTTTTTATACTTACCAATGACCCAGACTTAGCTGGTGCTAACTCCAACAAAACCAGGGCCAAACACAAATTTTGCCCCCCAATCCCCAAAATTTGCATCCAAAACAAAAAGAAATCATGTCCTAAAGGACCTCCATAGTACGCCTCTACTGCGCATGCGCAGTGACGCAGTCGTCCCGAAATTGGCGCCAATTATCATTCTTACTGGCAGTGCCTGGTCAGCGCTATGTACTCAGCGGGGAGGCAAGAGTTCCCAACTCCAGGGAGGGCCATCCCCGTCTGGGTCATTGGTAAGTATAAAAAATATATAAATTACTATAAATTTTTTAACATTTTTATACTGTACCAATGACCTAGACTTAGCTGAATAGTAAACAGGCTGGAGGGCCTAGGACATAGAGGAAAATCCAATAAGCTCAACTATATAGTAAAGAGGTAACCCCTTAAGGAGAAAAGGAGTATTAGGCTTTACATGTATCTTTCTTATTTAATATTAAATTAGAAAGATACACTACCCTTAATAATTGAGCACAATAACATTCATGTTCTCTATTAACATCCAGTATAACCCTTATACTAATTATTTTTAAAGCAAGCCAATAAATAAAGTAGTCCAGAGAATTGAGACTCTTTATAATCATTTAAAAGTGTCCGAGTATTGTATATTAAAGCCCGTTTGACACTTGACATATACAAATGCTTCACACCGAGCTACACTTTAAAAATAACACATGAATGAATTTAAACATTAATATTACACTTTAAAACCATCCCGGAAGCGACTCAGAAATACTGACTTGGAGGAGGCATTCCCTTGCTTTTCACTATAAAGCAGGTGACCTAAGGGAACACCCGCCCCCCCCCCCCCCCCCCCCCCCCTTCCCCTTGCCCTGGGTCAAATAGCCCAGAGCGATGAGGGCAGCCGGACGGAGTCACTGCCGGAACAGAAAGCCTGCATAACTATAGTTGCAACTGTTTAGTGGACGACATTCTGAGCAACAGATAACGGACCTAAACAATGCAGGTCTCCAGAAATGGACTCAATATTTCTGAGATAAAAATTCGTAAATGTGGATGGCTGAGACCAATAAGCAGCCTTCATTAAATCTGTAATAGCAACACTATTAGCATAAGCCCAGGAAGTAGAAAGAGCTCTTACTTCATGAGCAGAAATCTTAAGCACAGACTGCTGAGAAGAAGATAAATCTTCATAAGCAGTACGGATAGTTAACTGAATCCATCTAGCAATAGAATGGACTGAAATGTCCTTTCTATTAGGCATCAAAGACAGAAAGAAACGTTTTCGTCCCTTTCTGATAAACTGAGATCTCTGTTTATAGATACGTAGTGCTCTAACAGGACAGAGTAAAGGCCTACGCCCGTCTGAAGACGGAAGAGCCTTAATAACAATAGGTTCCGGATATTTATTAGGAGCCTGATTCTTAGCTAAAAAACCCACATTAGTAGTGAAGGTGATAGTGTTCCCAACACTACGATAATGAGAATCATCCACCGATAGTGCATGAAGCTCACTGACTCTTCTGGCAGAAGAGAAAGCTAAGAGAAAAGCTGTCTTATAAGATAAGAATTTGAAATCTACTGTCCCAAGAGGTTCAAATGGCTTTTCCTTCAATTTAAGGAGAACCCAAGCTAAATTCCACTTAGGAATTAATCTAAGAGTTCTGGGTCTATTTATCAAAAAGTTTCTAACCAACTTCGATAAAGAGACATTAGATCCAATTTGTAAACTATCATGATGTGCATAGGTATCAGATAACATAAATCTATAACCCTTTATAGTAACAGGCTGCAGTTTGATTTCGTCAAACAAGTATACTAGAAAGTTTGCAATGTCTGGTATAGAGGGATCAAATATATCTACAGAATGATCCCTACACCAACGACGAAAAACCTTCCACTTAGCCGCATAGTTTAGCGAAGAGGAGGTCCTCCTACAGTTAGAAATCGCGTCCACTGCTCGTCCTGTAAAGTGCTTGCCATGCAAGAAGGACCGCACAACGGAAAAACGTGAAGGTTGAGACCTTGCGGGTTGTGATGGAGTTGGCGCGATTTCCCCTGCGAAAGAAGATCCTCTCGTGGAGGAAGCTTCCGCGGTAGGTCCCACAACAGACACCTGAGTAGATTTATCCACGGTCTCTGTGGCGACAGAGATGCTACCAACAGAATCTTGCATTGAGATTGTTTTATCTTTAGCAATACTTGTTGAATTAACGGCGCTGGAGGATACGCATATCCTATCATTCCGTCCCAAGGGATCGACAGAGCGTCTACTGCAAATGCTCTTGGATCCGGACACGGAGACACATACGTCTGCAACTGATTGTTGAGATGTGTCGCAAATAAGTCTATCATTGGCCGTTCCCATTGGTAGCAAATCTGATTGAATACTTGTTTGTTGAGAGTTCACTCCGACGGCAACAAGCGACCCTTTCGTGAAAGGGAGTCTGCTAGCACATTCAGACGACCCGGTATGTGACGGACCGAAAGAAGAACGTGATGTTCTAACGCAAACAGAAGGATTCTTTCCATTAGATTGAACAACGGAACTGAATGAGTGCCTCCCTGATTCCGTATATACGCCACTACTGTCGTATTGTCGGATAGGATTTGGACATGAGCATCGTGAATAATGTCCATCCAGTGACGTAACGCAAGCCAAATTGACATCATTTCTTTGATGTTTATGTGCTTGCACAGGAATTGCGGATCCCAAAGACCCTGGCATCTCGAATCCGTTGGGATTAATGATGCACCCCAACCTGTTTGACTGGCATCCGTCATAACGGTAAAACTCGGATCCGGCAACTGCAGCAGAACTCCTTGAGTTAACCACTGAATGTTTGCCCAAGTCTGAATCTCTTGTTTCACTTGATCTGACAAGAGAACGTCTACATCGAGCGAATGAATTTTCACACTCCAATTCTGAGTCAGGAAAATTTGAAGAGGACGTGTGCGTAGCCGCCCCATCGGAATGAGATCCGCGGCGGCTCCGCACAGACCTATCAGTCTCATAAATTCTCTCGCCGTGACTTTGTCTGCGTGCAGACAATAGCGAGCGTAACAACTGACTAATTTCGCTCTGGTTAACGGCAGACGAACGAGATTGTTGTGCGTCTCGAAGCTCATTCCCAGATGAGTGAATGACTTGGACGGCACCAGATCCGACTTCTCCTCGTTTACTATAAAACCGAGACGTCGGAGCAATAGAAGAAGATTCTGAACATCGTTCTGAAGCGTTAAGTCGTTGCCGTACCTCTGAAGAATGTCGTCCAGGTAGGCCGACGTTACCGCAGACGAATGAGCTCGGAAGTAAATCATTACCGAGTTCATTACCCGAGTGAAAGCCCAGGGTGCTAGATTCAATCCGAAGCACATGGCCCGGAACTGATACACCACTCCTAGGACTGCGAAGCGTAGATACTTTCGGAATGTCGGATGTACCATGACGTGAAAGTACGCATCTTTGAGATCTATGCTCGTTGCATAATCGTTCACCCGAATACTCGCTCTGACCGATCGAATCGTCTCCATATAAAACTTCGGAGCGACGATCAGCTTGTTTATCCAGCTCAAATCTATGACTGGACGGAACGAGCCGTCTGGTTTCAGAACCAGAAACAGATGGCTGTAGAATCCCAGAGATTCCTGGTTTTCTACAACCTCTACCGCGTTCTTCATTAAAAGAGACTGCACCTCTGATAACAGAGCGTCTCTTTTCTGTGGATTTGACGGAAGATGAGTCCACTTTGGACTTCGAGTTAATGGAGGCTTTCGTTTGAAGGATATCTTTAGACCTTCCGAAGTCACTCCTCTCACCCAAGGGTCGTCCGTAATCGACGCCCACTCTTGTGAAAAACTCGACAACCTTCCGCCAACCGGAACGCGATAGAGGTTTAAGCCATCACCTCCTGGACCTGCGAGGCCTGCGGTAGGAGAAACCACGTCTCCCACGACCCGCACCTCGCCTCGTCGACCTCGGGGCGTCCGACCGATTGTCCCGGCCTGAAGGACGTCCCGAACGAGAGTCGCTATCCTGACGGTCTCTCGAATAAGACCAAGAGGACGCACCGGAACCTCTATAGGAACCTCTCTTGGGCGCATTAGACCCAGAAGTGCCTGTCTTATTCGTGTCTGCTGTATCCGACTTTTTAGGAGCCGATCTGAACAACAGAGAATCATTAGCTTTCTTTTTAATTTTATCATAAATAGCGGAAAGCTTGCCGTCAAAGAGAAGTTCTCCTGAGACCGAAGCGACTCTAAGAGAGTTCTTCACCTTAGAATCCACTAGTGTGGATGTAGCTAGGGCTGCGTCACGTCTAACCAACTCCAGATTTGCCACTGAAAGGGCGGAGTTACACGTGGAATAAGCTACTGCCCTTGAAAGAAGTCTTAAAGAGGATTGTATATCCTGAAACTCTTCCCCTTGAAGGCGCAGTGATAACGCCTTAGTAAGGTGATCTGCGTAAGATAAGGCATCTAAATTGGCTCTGTTAGACGCAATAGCTGTTTCCAACACCGCGGTTGGAATAGAAGCTGACGACGGTAATGATAGCTCTAAGTCTTCCGCCTCGTCGTCCATACGCAGAGGAACTCTCGGTATACCCTGTCCTGCCGTATCGAATTTATTCCTTGCATTAATGAAAGGCAGGTTAAGAGTATTAGCGGACAAGAAACCTGCTTTCCCCGTCCTGGAAGCAAGTTTAAATATAGCGTCGTTCAATAATTCAAATGTTCTTGCAACATTATTGGACTGCGACGGAAACTCGGGAGCGATGTCCCTGAACCGCTCAAAAAATTCAGAGTCCAAGGACGCTATAATTCTCTTGTCCGGAAGCGCAGCAGTCTGGCCCGACGGAACAACTTGAGGGAGAAAGTGCCGGATGAAGTCCACGGCAGCTTTATGTTGTTCCGAAAGGGATAGCTCCAATTCATCCGTATCCCTTTCACCATCCGGTCGGACCTCCCGATGTTCCCGGTCGTCCGCCCCCGATGCTTCGGCGGAGCGTACCGACCCAGCGCCGTCGGATAATTCTCGATCCGACACCGTTTCTGTCGGCTGCTGGGATGCTGCGATAAGCTGTGCTATCTGCACAAGAATGTCCGACGTCGAGACCTGCGGAGGCGCAGTCTTTCGCTGCTTCGCCGAGGGCAGCTCCGCATCAGATGGCTCCCGCATACTTTTCCTATGCGAACGTCCGGAGTCCATCGGTCTCGAATCCCTGGCTGCCGGATGGTGTGACCTGGTCGCCAAAGAATCCTTCATCGGCGAAGCTGGTAAAATATCGGCGGTCACGCAGCCAAGGTGCGGTCGTGTGCGCTGACGAGAAGAGGAAGCCTTAACAGTCTCTGCGGACTGCTTATACAACGGAGCGTCCCGAGCGACTGACGTATGCTCCGCTAAAGACACATTTTGTACCACAACATCTGGTCCCAGATGTTGTTGTACGAGAGAGGGACCTCTCTCGCTCGCGGCCCGGCTGGACCTGGACGAGCTAGGAACCGGACTAAAAGGCTTCCTCCGTTCTCGCTTACTATCCGCCGTCACTGGGTGTGCATCTATTATGTTTATAGTGCTCGCATCACCCAAAATTTCCTCTTGGACCGCATCGGATGAACCCGGCTGCCGAACCATTCGGTGAATGGACGCTACACCGGGCGAGCTAGCGGACGACATTTGTCTAATCTCCATGAGCACTTTTGCCGCTAGCTCTGAATTCATTTGTGACGACGGACGCACACTTGAAGAAGATAACATGGAAACATCACCCTGTTCTGGTTCCTCTGAAATAGAAACTGAGAGAGTAGAGTGACCTTGTGGAGAAAGAGCCGGCATCGCTCTTTCTCCAGAAACAACATATCGTGACACACGTTTCCAATGTTTCTCATCCCAATGTTCACATATAGGACAGGGATTAATGCGAGAACACTGACTACAATTAATACAATGATCATGAAAGTCAGAGGAAGATTTCTTCCTATTACAATTTGAACAATGTCCCTTCATTGTGAAAGAACAACAATAAGTCCTAGTTACTCGCAAAAACCCCTGACACAAAGATACATAATAACATGATCCATTAATAAATGAAAAAACAATTGCAAAACAAAATAATTTTGAAAAAATATTTTTTCAGAGAAGCCCAAGTTGCTGAAAAGTAACATTGAGCCCCGATGGATCCGATGGCAAAGTGTGGTCAAAAATTTTAAATTTATATAAAATAATTAATGAGACACTTTCGGATAATATAAATGTATCTTATAATGAGATAAACTACCACAAAGGCAAACAGCCCCCCTCAAAAAAGGCTGTTGCCAATGAAAACAAACAGTGTAAACACACTAGAAAACATGACTCCAGGCACTGAAAAAACTGGCCCGGAATCAGTCATCAATTACACTCTATCTGATGCAAAACAGAGACTCCCAGGGGAGAATCTGTAGAACATCAGATGGAAGATGCAGAACACAAACGTTATACACCCATGGGTGAAAACGTAACTATGGGGAAAATAACAGAAAACATTCTGTAACCAAGCAAATCTCCCAGGAAATTTTAGAAATGAAATTTCTCAAAAATATGCCAAAAGCATGGGAGAATTGCCAGGGGGGACTTTAGAAGGCTAGGGGAGAGGAAACACTGAATAAGCAGTGCAACAATTAGCAAGAATGACAACAAGAGGCCCATGCCTCGAAAATAGGCAACTTAACATAATTTCATCAAAAAATTTTAAGTACAGCCCTGATTATTTTTTGCCACTTCTTTTTCCTCTCCTCCTTCTATCCTCCTTAGAATCACATTTTCTCCAAAAATTACGTGTCTGGCATCCTTTAAACTGAGATTTACAAGCACAAAGATCAGTGAGATGTTGACTGATGAAGGGCCAAACAGAGAATGATAATTGGCGCCAATTTCGGGACGACTGCGTCACTGCGCATGCGCAGTAGAGGCGTACTATGGAGGTCCTTTAGGACATGATTTCTTTTTGTTTTGGATGCAAATTTTGGGGATTGGGGGGCAAAATTTGTGTTTGGCCCTGGTTTTGTTGGAGTTAGCACCAGCTAAGTCTGGGTCATTGGTACAGTATAAAAATATAGGCAACTTAACATAATTTCATCAAAAAATTTTAAGTACAGCCGATTATTTTTTGTCACTTCTTTTTCCTCTCCTCCTTCTATGCTCCTTAGAATCACATTTTCTCCAAAAATTACGTGTCTGGCATCCTTTAAACTGAGATTTACAAGCACAAAGATCAGTGAGATGTTGACTGATGAAGGGCCAAACAGAGAATGATAATTGGCGCCAATTTCGGGACATCTGCGTCACTGCGCATGCGCAGTAGAGGCGTAGTATGGAGGTCCTTTAGGACATGATTTCTTTTTGTTTTGGATGCAAATTTTGGGGATTGGGGGGCAAAATTTGTGTTTGGCCCTGGTTTTGTTAGAGTTAGCACCAGCTAAGTCTGGGTCATTGGTACAGTATAAAAATATGAGTGGTCATTGCTATTCTGTATTTTCTGAGGCATTTTATCTGTGTAGACAGCTTCAACATTTATCATAAGTTCCATGGTAGCTCTTAAAAAATTACATTTCAGCAAACAAAGAAAAATGAATAAAATTGAAATAAATTTTTAATAAATAATAAATTATGCAATAATAGAAATTTTTGTTTTTTCTTTTAAATACTTTTGCATTTGTCCTATTTCTATTACACATAGCCCTCCTTTGGTCACAGACTTGCAAAAATCTCAAACCCCTGTCATAAGACCAATTTCGTCTTTCGAAACCACATTAATTTTAGCAAATTTCCCTAGAAAGCTTCTCCTGGAGGGATATTGTGGTTTATAAAATTTATCTCATAAATAAACAAATAAACATTCAATGCTGAATAAAGATCAAAGTAACATATGTATGAAGAATTAAACGGCAAAACTCACGTTTTAGTTGCTTTACATTTACACATATTTCTTCCTTTACATCTTCTTTGATGTTAGACTCTCTGTCTTGGACAGCATGGTCTATTCGAACAAGGGAATTTTCTGCATTTTTCAACTTTCTCTCAGCTGCTATTCTTGCTTTTACCTCTTCCTAGAAAAAAATATCAGAAACCCACAATCTACATAGCCCTGAGGGGAAACATTTTACTGAAATGCATGAAAATCTTATGAAGATTACACAGTTTTCAACAATCCTTCTAGGATAAAATTTGAGGTCTTAATATACATCATACAAACATCAACATCACTTTTTAACAAAGAAAAATAACCGTGTTATGTTCTTGGGCAAGACACTTCACCCCCACCCCCCCCCCCCCCCCCCCCCGCCCCCCATTGCCCATGTGGGGGCATGGTGGCATTGTGTACTAAGGTATACTGCATGTTGATGGTGCACTTGTCTTCAACCAATGCTAACCCTGCTTGTGTGGAGTTAGTATGTTAGGGAGCTGACAGTTGCTCGGTGGTTCTCTCCAGGTACTCCAGCTTCCTCCACCCATAAAACTGCCGTGGTCATGATCAGCCATTGTCCAAAATTATTAAAAATTTAGAGTAATTTGTATACTTCTTATACTTACCAATGACCCAGACTTAGCTGGTGCAAACTCGATACAATCCAGGGCCAAACATAAATTGTGAACCCTCCCAATACCCAAAACTTGCTTACAAAACTGAAAAATTGAAGTCCAATCTGGTCCTCCATACTTTTGTTTACTGCGCATGCGTGGTAACCAGGAAGGTACCGGAAATGGTGCCAAACATCATTCTTTCTATTATAATCAGCGGGAGGAATAAGTGCCCACTCATGGGAGAGCCATCCCCGTCTGGGCCATTGTTAAGTATAAAAAATATACAAATTACTTTAAATTTATAATATTTTTATACTACAACCAATGGCCCAGACTTAGCTGAACAGTAAAAAGGCTGGAGGGCCTAGGACATAAAGGAAAATCCAATTACTCAATCACTTCTTAAAGAATATCTCCTACAGGAGAATAGGAGAAGACAGAGGAATTACATATGTCCTTCTCTTATAAAAAAAAAAGAGAATGACATAACACCAACAATGTAATTGAGAATTACATAATTTCTCCATTTAATGCCAGCATAACCCCTTATGCTAATTCAGTGAAAAACCAATTATAAAGCTAGTCCAGAGAATGAGATGCTTTATACTCATTTAAAAGTGTTTGAGGATTGTATAGAAATGCTCGTTTGACATGTGACATATACAAATGCTTCACAGTGAGCTGTGCTTTAAAAACAGTACATAAATGAGACATAGTTATTGCTTCACACCGGGCTACACATTAAAACCACCCAGCACCAATGCTGGACTACTGTCTCTGGAGAAGGTATTCCCTTGCTTTTCACTATAAAGACAGATAACATAAGGGAACAAGAGCACTGCGTAGCGGGACAATATACGCCCGTTTTGCATTTTTGAAGGGTTGGGGTAAGGATGGGGGTGAGGGTGAAAATTGTTTGGACCAACCCCATATTCGAACTTGACCTGTATTTTGTTGTGTTTAAACAACATACCAAGTTTGGAACCAATTGGAAAACAAATAATAAAAGTTATCATCCGGAAACCAAATATTTGATGCATTGTATGTCCAACAAGGTCCATAATTCAGGGGAACTTCGAAGTTCAAACTGACCCCATATTCGAACTTGACCTGTCTTTTGTTTTGATTAAACCACATACCAAGTTTAGGAGTCAATCAAAAAAAAATACTAAAGTTATCATCTGGAAACCAAATGTTGACGAACGGAAAGACCAAGACCAACGGATGAACAAATGGATGGACAGACAGACTGATCCCATAATTCGATGGTTTTTCAACAGGCATATAAAAAATAAGTTAGGCCATACTAAAGTTATAATCCGGAAAACACAAAATGCACAAATTCAAGAGGAATAACTCTGGAAAGGTACCTGCGATTTTGGCCGAAAGTTAACTTGAGCTGTGCTTTGTGGTCATAAACAAATCTGAGAATTTGAAACAAATTAGTCAAGGCAAACTAAAGTTATCATCCGGAAACCACATAATTTACAAATTTGCAATCATTCAAGGGGAATAACTATGGAGCGGTACATGCGATAATGGCCAAAGGTGAACTTGAGCTGTGCTTTGTGATCAAAAACAAAATGTGAGAATTTGAAAAAAATCGGTCAAGGCAAACTAAAGTTATCATCCGGAAACCACAAAATCCACAAATTTGCAATCATTCAAAGGGAATAACTCTGGAAAGGTATATGGGATTGTGGTCAAAAGTGAACTTGAGCTGTATTTTGTGGTCAAAAATAAAAAACTGAAAATTTGAAATAAATCGGCCAAGGCAAACTAAAGTTATCGTCCGGAAATGAAAAGTTGGGCTAAATTCCCATAAATAAAGGGCCATAACTCTACTGCAAATGGGCCGCTAGAAACAGAAATCGAACCCATCCTGTAGTTTGTCATACTAAATCCACATGCCAAATTTAACTTTAAACCATTACAACTAAAGTTATCGTCCGGAAACGAAATGTGTCCATGGACAGATAGACAGACAGACAGGTGGAGAGACCATCATTCACATAATACGTCCCGTTTTTCAAACGGGTGTTATAAAATCAACATCTGAAAAATTTGGTGTCAATCCGTCAAGGCGTTCGGCTTTAAATGAATGGAAACCATTTTTTTTTAAAAATTGTGTTTTCAAAGGGCCATAACTCTGCAGCGGATGGACTGAGAAACACCAATATCGAACTTGACCTGAATTTTATTGCTACAAACAACATCTGAAAGTTGTTTGATGCTGATCCGTCGAGGCGTTCGACTTTAAATGAAGGGAAACCAATTTTTTTCGAAAGTTAAAAAATTTATAGTAATTTCTATATTTTTTATACTTAGCAATGATCCAGACATACCTGGTGCTAACTCTTAAAATATAGGGCCAAACACAAATTTTGCCCCCCAATCCCCAAAATTTGCATCTAAAACCAAAGAAAACATGTCCTGAATGGCCCTCCACACTTCACCTCTACTGCGCATATGCAGTGTCAAGGACGTTCCGAAATTGGCGCCATTAATCATTCTAATAACCCGTGCTAAGCGCTATGTACTCAGCGGGGAGGCAAGAGTTCCCAACTCCTGGGAGGGCCATCCCCGTCTGGGTCATTGGTAAGTATAAAAAATATAGAAATTACTATAAATTTTTTAACATTTTTATACTGTACCAATGACCCAGACATAGCTGAATAGTAAAAAGGATGGAGGGCCAAGGACATAGAGCAAGATGGAATACGCTCAATAATATAAAATAGAGTCATCCCCTCCAGGGAAAAAGAAGTAATAGGCCTTACATGTATCTTTCTTATTTATGATAAATTAGAAAGATACAACACCTTCCAAAATTGAGCATCATACATCCATGTACTTTATTAATATCCAATATAATCCTTATACTAATAATTTTTAAAGTAAGCCAATAAATAAAGTAAGTCAAGAGAATAGAGACTCTTATACTCCTTAAAAGTGTCTGAGGATTGCATAATCATGTCCATTGACACGTGCTATATTCAAAAGCTATACTTTAAAAACTAAGACTTGAATGAATTTTTAAAACATAAACTTCTCACTAAACAACCATCCCAATAACAGCTCAGAATTACTAACTCCGGAGGAGGTATCCCCTTGTTTTCATAGTAAAACAGGTGACCCAAGGGAACACCCTCCCCCCCCCCCCTTTTTCTTGCCCTGGGTCAAATAGCCCAGAGCCAAGAGGGCAGCAGAACGGAGTCACTGCCGAAACAGACAGCCTACCTAGCTATAGTAGCAACTGCTAAGTGAATGACATTCTGAGCAGTAGATAATAGACCTAACAATAGAGGCCTCCAGAAATGGACTCGATATTTCTGAGATAAAAATTCATGAATGTGGATGGCTGAGCGCAATGAGCAGCCTTAAAAAATCTATAATAGCGACACTATTAATGTAAGCCCAAGATGTAGAAGAACTCTTACTTCATGAGCCGAAATCTTAAGCACAACTGCTGAGTCATTGATATACCATAAGCAGTACCGATAGTTAATTGAATCCATTAGCAATAGAATGGAGCGTAACGTCCTTCTATTAGGCATCAAAGACAGAAGAAGCTTACGCTGTATATCTGTTTATAAATACATAAACTCTAACCGGACAGAGTAAAGGCCTATGCCCGTACGAAGACGGAAGGACCTTAATAACAATAGGTTCCGGATATTAGGAGCCTAACTCTTATGCAAAAATCCAACCTAAATAGTAAAGGAAGTAGTGATTCCGAAACTACGAAAGTGAAAATCATCCATCGATAGTGCATGAAACTCACTGACTCTTCAGTAAAAGAGAAGCCAACAGAATTACTGTCTAAAAGGTCAGAATTTGAAAACTACTGTTTCCAGAGGCTCAAATGATTACTTAGCTAAATAAGAACCGAAGTTAAATTCCATATAGGAATTTAATCTAAAGATTCTAAGTCTATTTATCAAAAAGTTACTAACTGACTTAGATAAAGAGACATAAGACTCAATTGTAAACTATCATAGAGTGCATAGGTATGAGGTAACATAAACCTATAACCTTAATAATAACAGGCTGCAGTAGATCTTGTCAAACAAGTATACTAAAAAGTTGCAATGAGTAGTATGGAGGGATCAACAATATGAACATAGTGATCCCTACACCAACGACGGAAGAGCCTTCACTTTAGCCGCATAGAATAGCGAAGAAGAGGATCTCCTATAGTAAGAAATCGCGTCTAAAGCTCGTCCAGTACAATGCTTACAATGCAATACGGACCACACAACGGAATACGTGAAGGTTGCGACCTTGCGGGTTGTGATAAAGATGACACGATTTACCCAGCGAAAAAAGATCCTCTCATTGAGGAAGATTTCGCGTTAAGTCCCATAGTAGACATCAGAGTAAACTACCCACGGTCTCTGTGAAGACAGAGATGCTATCAACAGAAATGTATTGTGGTTGTTTATCTTAGCAATACCTGCTGAAACAACAGCGCCGGAGGATACGCGTATCCTATCATTCCGTCCTATTAGATCAATAGAGCGTTAACAACATTAGCTCAGAGATCCGGACAAGCCAACACATACGTCTGCAATTGATTAGCAGGCTGTGTCGTAAATAAATTATCATTGGGCACTCCCATAGATAGCAAATCTGATTGAATACTTGTTTGTTGAGAGTCCATTCTGACGGCAACAAGCGACCCCTAAGTGAACGGGAGCCCGGTAAAACAATCAGACGACCCGGAATATGACGGACCGAAACAGAACTTGGTGTACTATAACCAATAGACGGATTCTTTCCATTAAATTGAATAACGGAAACGAATGAGTGCCTCCCTGGTTCCGGAGATACGCCACTACTGTCGAATTAACGGACAGGATTTGGACATGCGTTTCTGAATAATGTTCATGCAATGACATAAAGCAAGCCTAAAAAACATTATTCCACGGAAGATAATTGCTTGCTTAGAGACTGCGGAACCCAAAGACCCTGGCACTTCGAATCCATTGGGATCAATATTATATCCCAATCTGTTTGACTGGCAACCGTCATAACTATAACACCCGGATCCGGCAACTGCAGTGGCACTCTCTGAGTCAACCACCGAATGTTTGCCCCAGTCTGAATCTCTTGTAACACTAGATAGACAAGAGAACGTGTAAATCGAGCAATTCATGGATTGCTGAAAAGTTGCCGTCGAAGAGAGGCTTCTCCGAGAACGAAGCGACTCTGAGAGAGTTCTTCACCTTACTATCCATGCGCGTGGATGTAGCTAGGGCTGCGTCACGTCTAACCAACTCCAATCAGCCACTGAAGGGCGGAGTTATACGTGAACAAACTACTGCCCTCAAAAGAAATCACATTGAGAATAATATCCCGTAAATCTTTTCTTGAAGACGTAATGATAACGCCACAGTAAGGTGGATTACGTATGATAAAGCGTCTAAGTTAAGTCTACTAGACATCATTGTCGTTTCCAACAATGTGGTTGGAAAAGACATAGACGGCGAAAAAGAATATTTCCAGTCTTTAACCACGCCGTCTAGATGCATATGAACTCTCGGTATGCCCTGCTCTGCCAAAATAAATTATTCGTATAAATGATAAAACGGCAGAAATGAGCATCGCGGACAAGAAACTAAACTATCATGCTTGGTAGCAGGCTTATATGCATATATAGCGTCGAAAAATAAAACACATGTTGTAATGACATTATTGGAATGTGTCGGTAAGTCAGGGACAATGTCCCTGAACCGATCCAAAATTCCGTATCCAATGACGCTATAAGTATCTTATCCAACATCGCAGCAATGTAGTCCGAAATAACAATCACTGGAAGATAATGCCAGAAGTTATGAATGGCAGCTTCCGATGCTACGAAAGGGAAAACTCTAAATCTTTCGAATCCCTTTCGCCATCCTGTCGGACCCTATAAAGCGTTCGGTCGTCCGTACCTGATGCAACCGCGGACCGCACCGACCCAGCGCCGTCAGATAATTCCTGATTCGAGTAAGAAACTGTCGATTGCTGGGATGCTGCGAAACAACTGTGCTAACTCGGATAGCACGTCCGTCACTGAGGCCTGAGGAGAAGCGGTCCTACAATGCATTGCCGCTGGAAGCTCCGTGATCGTTACCCCGTGCATACTACCAATATGCGAGCGAACGGAGAGTATAGGCCTCGTGTCCCTTGGCTACCGGATGGCGTGACCTATTCGCCGTGGAATCACTGAATGACGAAACTGATCGGATACTCGAGGTCACGTAGCCAATGTGCGGTCGTGTGCCCTGCTGTGAGGATGAGGAAGCATTATCGACAGTCTCTCGGACTGTCAATATAACGGAGTGTCCCGACCGACAGACATATGCTCCGAATGTAAAATATCTGAACCACAACATGCGGTCCCCTATGTTGTTGGACGAGAGAGGGACCTCTCTCGCTCACAGCCCGGACGGACCTGGACAAGCCAGGAACCGGACTAACAGGCTTCCTCCGATCTGTCCTCAATCCGTCGTCACTGGGTGAGTACTAAAGTAATTATAGTGCTCGCATCACCCAAATCTCCTTCCTAGACCGCAACGGACGAACCCGGCAGCCGAACCATTCGATGAATGTATGCTACACCGGGTGAGCTAGCGAATGTCACTCCGTCGATCCTACAAGGGATCTCTTAGGCGATAGACATATTCCATGAGCACTTATTGCCGCTAGCTCTTCATTAACTATGACGACAGAGGCACACTTTTGAAAGACATCTCCGTAACTTTGCGAACAAGAAACCAGAAATGCTTGGTTATAGCAAGCATATAATAATATATATATATAGCGTCGTTCAATAATTCGAAAGGTTGTGTGACATTATTGGACTATGTCGGAACTGAGGGACGATGTCCCTGAACCGAACCAAAAATTTCTAAGTCCACCGACGCTATCAGTTTCTTATCCGGCATCGCAGCATTCTGGTCCGACAAAAGAAGCTGTAGAAGATCAAGTCAGATGACATACACAACAGCATATGTTGTTCCGAAAGGGAAAGCTCGAAATCCTCCAAATCCCTTTCGGTATCCCGTCGGACCGGATGAAATTTTCGGACATCCGTACCTGCTTCCGCGGAGCGTCCCGACCCAGCATCGTCGGATAAAAAATATGCGACAGATTCAGTTGATGCTGGGATGCTGCGATAAGCTGTGCTATTTAGGAAGCACGTCCGTTCCCGAGGCCTGTGCAGTAGCGGTCTTACGATGCATTGCCGCCGGAAGCTCCGTGTACGTTGACTCCCGCACACTTTCCTATGCGAATGTCCGGAGTCTGCAGGCCTCGTGTCCCTGGCTACCAGATGGAGTGACCTGGTCGCCGATGATTCTCTGACTGGCGAAGCTGACTGGATATCCGAGGTCACGTAGCCAAGAGCGGTCGTGTGCGCTACCATGAGAATGAGGAAGCCTTATTGACAGTCTACTCCGGACTGACTATATGTCGGAGCGTCCCGAGCGACGGACGTATGCTCCGAATACGAAACATTTTGTACCACAACATCTGGGGCCAGATGTTGTTGTACGAGAGAGGGCCCTCTCTCGCTCGCCGTCCGGATGGACCAGAACGAGCTATGAACCGGACTAAAAGGCTTCCTCCGTTCTCCCTCTAATCCGCCGTCACTGGGTGTGCATTTGGTTGATTTATAGTGCTCGCATCACCCCAAAACTCCTTCTAGACCGCAACGGACGAACCCGACTGCCGAACCATTCGATGAATGGACGCTACACCGGGCGAGCTAGCGGACGTCAAAGGCCGTCGAACCTACTAGGGTCCTCTTAGGCAATTGGCGTATTACATGAGCACTTTTCCGCTAGCCCTTCATTAATTGTGATGACGGAGGCACACTGTTGGAAGACATCACAGATACATCACCCTAATCTTGATCGTCTGAAATAGAAATTGATAAAGTAGAGTGACCCTGCGGGGAAAGGACCGGAGTGTCCAATTCCCCACTAACATACTGTGACATACGCTTCCCATGTTGTCATCGAAATCATACGATACAGAACAGGAGTTAATGCGAGTACACTGACCACATATAGAATGATTATAAAAGTCAGAGGAAGACTTCCTCTTATTACAATTGATCAAAATCCTTTCAATGTGAAAAGAAAACAAGTCCTGGTACTCGCACCAACCCCTGGCAATCAAAATACATAATAATAATATGATCCATTAATATAGAAAAAATAATTGAAATCAAAATATTTTGAAAAAATATTTTTTCAGAATAGCCCAAGTTTCTGAAAAGTAACGTTGAGCCCCAATGGATCCCAAGCCTAAGTGTGGACAAAAATTTTAAAAATATTTTAAACAATTTATTCAACACTTACGAACAATAATAATGTATCTAGATATGATTAAAATAACATCAAGATATTATTTTCAAGAAATCCCCCCCTCACACAGAGGGCTGTTGTAAATGTAAACAATGAATGTAAAAACACTAAAATAAGACTCCAGGCACCCAGGCCCGGAATCAGTTACCAAAAATACACTATCTGATGCAAAACAGAGACTTCCAGGGAAGAAACTGCAGAACATCAGATGGTAGATGCAGAACACAACGCCTAACCACCCGTAGGTGAAGACGTAAACATGGGGAAAAGAACAGAATTCATTCTGTTATTCAGCTAAAACTCCCAAGAAAATTTAGTAATAATAATTACAGAAACTATGCCAAAAGCATGGGAGAATAGCAAGGGGGAACTTAAAGGAAAGGGAGAGAGGAAAACACTGAAAAATCAGTGTAACTAAATAATCAGAATGACAACAAAATGGCTGCTGCCTCGAAAATAGGTAACTTAACATAATTTCATTAAAAAATTTTAAGTTACAGCCCTGATAATATTCTGTCACACATTTTTCCTCTCCTCCTTCTCTATCCTCCTTAGAATCACCATTTCACTAATATTTAAGTGTCTGGCATCATTTAAACTGAGATTTACAAGCACAAAGATCAGTCAGATGTTAACTGATGAAGGGCCAAACTTAGAATGATTAATGGCGCCAATTTCGGAACGTCCTTGACACTGCGCATGCGCAGTAGAGGTGAAGTGTGGAGAGCCATTCAGGACATGTTTTCTTTGGTTTTAGATGCAAATTTTGGGGATTGGGGGGCAAAATTTATGTTTGGCCCTATATTTTAAGAGTTAGCACCAGCTATGTCTGGGTCATTGGTACAGTATAAAAATACTGTGTTTTCAAAGAGCCATAACTCTGCAGTGGATGGATTGAGAAACACCAATATCGAACTTGACCTGTATTTCACTGCTAAAAACAAAATCTGAATAATTTGGTGTCAATCTGTCAAGGCGTTCAGCTTTAAATGAACGGAAACCAATTTTTTTTAGAAAAATTGTGTTTTCAAAGGGCCATATCTCTGCAGCAGATGGACTGAGAAACACTAATATCGAACCTGACCTGTATTTTAATGCTTAAAACAACTTCTGAAAGTTTGATGTCGATCCGTTAAGGCGTTCGACTTTAAATGAACGGAAACGAACATAATACGACCGTTTTAAACGGGCGTATAAAAACCATCCCCCCCCCTTCCCCTTGTTCTGAAGGAAAATTCCTCAGAACGAACAGGACAACGGAACTGCGTCAGTGCTCAAGAGGACTACCTAAGACATCTTCTAGATGCAAGATGAATGGACGACATTCTGAGCAACAGAAAGAGGACCTAAAGATCTAAGGTCACCGGAGATAGACTCTAAATTTCTATGGTAAAACTTGATAAATGAAGAGGGCTGTGTCCAGTAGGCAGCCACCATAAGATCAGTAATGGCTATACTGTTAGAATAAGCCCAAGAAGCAGACTGTGCTCTAACCTCATGTGCTGAAATCTTGTTGACAGAACGTTGATCCAAAGATAGACTTTCACAGGCAATACGTATTGCCAGCTGAATCCATCTAGCGATAGAATGAACAGATATATACTTTCTGTTAGGAATCAGGGAAAGAAAGAATCTTTTTCTTCCCTTTCTAATAAAACTTGATCGATGTTTATAAATACGCATTACTCTAACTGGACACAGCAAAGGTCTATGGTTGTCTGAGGACTGTAAAGCCTTAATGATAATAGGCTCCGGCCGCTTATCCAGAATCTGATTCTTAGCTAAGAATCCCACTTCCATAGTGAGAGTAACAGTATTACCCACACTACGGTAATGGGAATCATCAACAGATAATGCATGAAGTTAACTCACTCTTCTGGCATACACAAAGGCTAAGAGAAAGGCCGTTTTATAGGTCAAGAATTTGAACTCTACATCATCTAACAGGTAAATGGAGCTTCTTGAAGCTTCAACAAAACCCAAGCCAAATTCCATTTAGGAATTAATCTGAGGGTTCTAGGTCTATTAACAGAGAAATTTCTAACTAGCTTGGATAAAGATAAAGGGGTGTCTGACTTATAGTCTTGATAAGACTTTCGCTCCTTTCCCGAGTCGCAATATTGACGACCTCCGGAGTAACTGTAAGAGGGTTTCCTAGACCTTCGCGAGCTGCTCCCTTTCGATGATTGGGAACTGGAACGACCTCGCCTACTCTGGCCAGCTTAAGCATGTTGTTGAGACGCTGATCTCAGTAGCAGTGTGCTGGAAGTTTTTTTGGTAGCTTGTTCATAGACTAAGGAAAGCTTGTCATCAAACAGTGTGTGTCTGGAGACCGGAGCGACTCGGAGAGAGTTTTTCACCCTGTCATCGATAATTGATGACGACACATGGCCTACAACACATCTAACCAACTCCAGATTTGCCACTGAAAGGGCAGAGTGGTGCGTGGCATACATTTCTGCCCTGGAAAGAACTCTTAGCGAGGAACTAACATCCTCAAATTCCTTTCCATTTAGACACTGCGCCAGAGCCCTGGTGATATGATCTGCGCAGGACATAGTGTCCAGAATCACTCTATTAGATGAAATAGAAGATTCCATCACATCCGAGCGTAAATTGAATGCTGTAGGCAAGGATATATCCAAATTCCCAGCCTGCTCATCCAGACGCAGAGGAGCTCTCTAACATTTTCTTCAACCGTTTTAAAATAACGTGATCCAGGAAATGGTATACTGATTGAAGATGCAGATAAAAAAAACACCTTCTTTTTCGAACTTGCTAGGTTGAATATGGCATTGTTAATGTGGCCAAAGGCCTCCGACACTTGCCAAGATAGACTCGGGAAGGAGAGAACATCATCTTTCCTTCACACATCTCTGTCTAGGGACGACAGCAGTTTCTGCCTAGCAGACGCAGCTTGCTGATCAGGTGAAACAAGGTCAGGATAGTACTGATGAATGAAATTCATCGCTACCATATGTTGTTCCAAAAGGGAAGGGTAATCCTTCTCCTTCTCCCTTTCACCATCTGACTGATTCAGCTGAGAATTTCGGTCAACAGCATCTGAATGTACAGATGACCGGACCAACCCAGCACCGCCCAACAGCTCACCATCAGAGTCTGTGGAAGGCTGCGCTTGCACTTGCTGGGAAGCTGCGATGAGCTGCACAAACTGTGACAGCAAGTCAGTTACAGAAGCTTGAGGAGCAGCAGTCTTCTGTTTTTTCGCCGCTTGCTGTGTGAGCTTTAGTTTTTGAGGTGCTTGCTCTACCCGATTCTACAATTCCCTTGACCGCAACAGACTTACCCGGTGTTACGGCTCCCACTGTCGGGTTGGCCACTTCACCGGTCGAACTGGCTGCTGGAATAAGAGGCCTTATTCCTTGTTTAATATTCAGTAGCACCTTAGAAGCCAATTCTGTTTGCTCATCAGAGCGTGATGACAGCACCACACTTTGGATGGGTGTCGCAATACCATCACCATGTTCGTGTTCCTCTGGAAAAGAAACTGAAAAACTCGAATTATCCGGTGGTGACAGCTCTGGCATCAGAACTTCACCACTACACCCGTCTCCAACATCTGGCATCCCAATTTACACAAGTAGGACAAGAATCTATAGAAGTGCATTGACTACAGGCAAGACAACAAGCATGTAAATCTGAGGTAGACTTCCTTGCCTTGCATTTAGAGCAGCAGTAAGCTTTCATAATTAATTACAAGCAAAAACAGTCGATAGCAATCCTACAAATTCAACAACAAAAATACATAAAGATACATGATGAGAGCAATCAAATTAATTTTGAAACAATTATAAAAAAAAATTTCGCAAAAATATTTTTTTTCCAAAATGCCTAAGTTCCCAAAGAGAACATCAAGAGCCAAGGGCATCCTGATAGAGCCAAAGTGCAGACAAATGCCAATTTTTTGGAGCTACACTACCGGAATCATAATCAATGTATCCTACAATAATTCTGAAGTATTATAATACTAAATACTACATGTTAAGGGTGTTACCAAATATAAACGTCAATAGAAAAAACAGGAAACAAAACAGGCACACAAAAAGGCCCAAAGTCAATAACCGATTTAAATGATACCAGATGCAAAGCAAGATCTTCATACGAAGAAAAAACGATACATCGGATAGAAGATGCAAGACCAAAATGACCCAACACCCCTAGGGTGAGGACGTAACCATGGGGCTAAACAGAATAAACATTCTGTAACACATGTTAAACTCACAAGAAATTTAATAAAAAATTTAAAAAAAAACAGCCAAAAAGCTTAGGAGTTTAACAGGAGGGTTCATGGAAGGATAGGGAAGGAACACTTAACAAACATTAGGTAAATCATTAGCAAGAAAGATGACATCAGGCGCATGTCACGAAAGTTAAAAAATTTATAGTAATTTATATATTTTTTATACTTACCAATGACCCAGACTTAGCTGGTGCTAACTCTAACAAAACCAGGGCCAAACACAAATTTAGCCCCTCAATCCCCAAAATTTGCATCTAAAACCAAAAGAAATCATGTCCTATAGGACCTCCATACTTCGCCCCTACTGCGCATGCGTAGTGTCAAGGACGTTCCGAAATTGGCGCCAATTATCCTTCTTACTGGCAGTGCCTGGTCAGCGCTATGTACTCAGCGGGGAGGCAAGAGTTCTCAACTCCTGGGAGGGCCATCCCCGTCTGGGTCATTGGTAAGTATAAAAAATATATAAATTACTATAAATTTTTTAACATTTTTATACTGTACCAATGACCAAGACTTAGCTGAATAGTAAAAAGGTTGGAGGGCCTAGGACATAGAGGAAAATCCAATAAGCTCAACTATATAATATAGAGGCAACCCCTTAAGGAGAAAAGGAGTATTAGGCTTTACATGTATCTTTCTTATTTAATGTTAAATTAGAAAGATACAATACCCTTCATAATTGAGCACAATAACATTCATGTTCTCTATTAACATCCAGTATAACCCTTTATACTAATTATTTTTAAAGTAAGCCAATAAATAAAGTTAGTCCAGAGAATTGAGACTCTTTATATTCTTTTAAAAGTGTCTGAGGATTGTATATTAACGCCCGTTTGACACTTGACATATACAAATGCTTCATACCGAGCTACACTTTAAAAATATGACATGAATGAATTTTAACATTAATATTACACTTTAAAACCATCCCGGAAGCGACTCAGAAGTACTGACTTTGGAGGAGGCATTCCCTTGCTTTTCACTATAAAGCAGGTGACCTAAGGGAACACCCTCCCCCCCCCCCCCCCCCCCCTTCCCCTTGCCCTGGGTCAAATAGCCCAGAGCGAAGAGGGCAGCCGGACGGAGTCACTGCCGGAACAGAAAGCCTGCATAACTATAGTTGCAACTGTTTAGTGGACGACATTCTGAGCAACAGATAACGGACCTAAACAATGCAGGTCTCCAGAAATGGACTCAATATTTCTGAGATAAAAATTCGTGAATGTGGATGGCTGAGACCAATAAGCAGCCTTCATTAAATCTGTAATAGCAATACTATTAGCGTAAGCCCAAGAAGTAGCAAGAGCTCTTACTTCATGAGCGGAAATCTTAAGCACAGACTGCTGAGAAGAAGATAAACTCTCATAAGCAGTACGGATAGTTAATTGAATCCATCTAGCAATAGAATGGACCGAAATGTCCCTTCTATTAGGCATCAAAGACAGAAAGAAACGTTTCCGTCCCTTTCTGATAAACTGAGATCTCTGTTTATAGATACGTAACGCTCTAACAGGACAGAGTAAAGGCCTACGCCCGTCTGAAGATGGAAGAGCCTTAATGACAATAGGTTCCGGATATTTATTAGGAGCCTGATTCTTAGCTAAAAAACCGACATTAGTAGTGAAGGTGATAGTGTTCCCAACACTACGATAGTGAGAATCATCCACCGATAGTGCATGAAGCTCACTGACTCTTCTAGCAGAAGAGAAAGCTAAGAGAAAAGCTGTCTTACAAGATAAGAATTTGAAATCTACTGTCCCAAGAGGTTCAAATGGCTTTTCCTTCAATTTAAGAAGAACCCAAGCTAAATTCCATTTAGGAATTAACCAAAGAGTTCTGGGTCTATTTATCGAGAAGTTGCTAACCAACTTAGATAAAGAGACATTAGATCCAATTTGTAAACTATCATGATGTGCATAGGTATCGGATAACATAGACCTATAACCCTTAATAGTAACAGGCTGCAGTTTGATTTCGTCAAACAAGTATACTAGAAAGTTTGCAATGTCTGGTATAGAGGGATCGAAAATATCTACAGAATGATCCCTACACCAACGACGAAAAACCTTCCACTTAGCCGCATAGTTTAGCGAAGAGGAGGTCCTCCTACAGTTAGAAATCGCGTCCACTGCTCGTCCTGTAAAGTGCTTGCCATGCAAGAAGGACCGCACAACGGAAAAACGTGAAAGTTGAGACCTTGCGGGTTGTGATGGAGTTGACGCGATTTCCCCTGCGAAAGAAGATCCTCCCGTGGAGGAAGCTTTCGCGGAAGGTCCCACAACAGACACCTGAATAGATTTATCCATGGTCTCTGTGGAGACAGAGATGCTACCAACAGAATGTTGCATTGAGATTGTTTTATCTTTAGCAATACTTGCTGAATTAACGGCGCTGGAGGATACGCATATCCTATCATTCCGTCCCAAGGGATCGACAGAGCGTCTACTGCAAATGCTCTTGGATCCGGACACGGAGACACATACGGCTGCAACTGATTGTTGAGATGTGTCGCAAATAAGTCTATCATTGGCCGTTCCCATTGGTAGCAAATCTGATTGAATACTTGTTTGTTGAGAGTCCACTCCAACGGCAACAAGCGACCCTTTCGTGAAAGGGAGTCTGCTAGTACATTCAGACGACCCGGTATGTGACGGACCAAAAGAAGAACCTGATGTTCTAGCGCAAACAGAAGGATTCTTTCCGTTAGATTGAACAACGGAACTGAATGAGTGCCTCCCTGATTCCGTATATACGCCACTACTGTCGTATTGTCGGACAGGATTTGGACATGAGCATTGTGAATAATGTCCATCCAATGACGTAACGCAAGCCAAATTGACATCATTTCCTTGATGTTTATGTGCTTGCCCAGGAATTGCGGATCCCAAAGACCCTGGCATCTCGAATCCGTTGGGATCAATGATGCACAACAACCTGTTTGACTGGCATCCGTCATAATGGTAAACTTGGATCCGGCAACTGCAGCGGAACTCCCTGAGTTAACCACTGAATGTTTGCCCAAGTCTGAATCTCTTGTTTCACTTGATCTGACAAGAGAACGTCTATGTCGAGCGAATGAATTTTCACACTCCAATTCTGAGTCAAGAAAATTTGGAGAGGACGCGTGCGTAACCGCCCCATCGGAATGAGATCCGCAGCAGCTCTGCACAGACCTATCAGTCTCATAAATTCTCTCGCTGTGACTTTGTCTGCGTGCAGACAATAGCGAGCGTAACAACTGACTAATTTCGCTCTGGTTAACGGCAGAGTTAATGGAGGCTTTCGTGTGAAGGATATCTTTAGACCTTCCGAAGTCACTCCTCTCACCCAAGGGTCGTCCGTAATCGACGCCCATTCTTGTGAAAAGCTCGACAACCTTCCGCCAACCGGTACGCGATAGAGGTTTAAGCCATCACCTCCTGGACCTGCGAGGCCTGCGGTAGGAGAAACCACGTCCTCCACGACCCGCGCCTCGTCCCATCGACCTCGGGGCGTCCGACCGGTTGTCCCGGCCTGAAGGACGTCCCGAACGTGAGTCGCTACCTTGACGGTCGAATAAGACCAAGAGGACGCACCGGAACCTCTATAGGAACCTCTCTTGGGCGCATTAGACCCAGAAGTGCCTGTCTTATTCTTGTCTGCCGTATCCGACTTCTTAGAAGCAGATTTGAACAACAGAGAATCCTTAGCTTTCTTTGTAATTTTATCATAAATTGCAGAAAGCTTGCCGTCAAAGAGAAGTTCTCCGGAGACCGAAGCGACTCTGAGAGAGTTCTTCACCTTACTATCCACGAGTGTGGATGTAGCTAGGGCTGCGTCACGTCTAACCAACTCCAGGTTTGCCACTGAAAGGGCGGAGTTACACGTGGAATAAGCTACTGCCCTTGAAAGAAGTCTTAAAGAGGATTGTATATCCTGAAATTCTTTCCCTTGAAGGCGCAGTGATAACGCCTTAGTAAGGTGATCTGCGTAAGATAAGGCATCTAAACTGGCTCTGTTAGACGAAATAGCTGCTTCCAACACCGCGGTTGGAATAGACGCCGACGACGGTAATGATAGCTCCAAGTCTTCCGCCTCGTCGTCCATACGCAGAGGAACTCTCGGAATACCCTGTCCTGCCGTGTCGAATTTATTCCTTGCATTGATGAAAGGCAGGTTGAGAGTATTGGCGGACAAGAAACCTGCTTTCCCCGTTTTGGAAGCAAGTTTAAATATAGCGTCGTTCAATAATTCAAATGTTCTTGCAACATTATTGGACTGAGTCGGAAACTCGGGAGCGATGTCCCTGAACCGCTCAAAAAATTCAGAGTCCAATGACGCTATAATCCTCTTGTCCGGAACCGCAGCAGTCTGGCCCGACGGAACAACTTGAGGGAGAAAGTGCCGGATGAAGTCCACGGCAGCTTTATGTTGTTCCGAAAGGGATAGCTCCAAGTCATCCGTATCACTTTCACCATCCGGTCGGACCTCATGATGCTCCCGGTCGTCCGCCCCCGATGCTTCGGCGGAGCGTACCGACCCAGCGCCGTCGGATAATTCCCGATCCGACACCGTTTCTGTCGGCTGCTGGGATGCTGCGATAAGTTGTGCTATCTGCACAAGTACGTCCGGCATCGAGACCTGCGGAGGCGCAGTCTTTCGCTGCTTCGCCGATGGCAGCTCCGCATCAGATAGCTCCCGCATACTTTTTCTATGCGAACGTCCGGAGTCCATCGGCCTCGTGTCCCTGGCTGCCGGATGGTGTGACCTGGTCGCCGAAGAATCCTTGATCGGCGAAGCTGGTAAAATATCGGCGGTCACGCAGCCAAGGTGCGGTCGTGTGCGCTGACGAGAGGAAGAACCCTGAGCAGTCTCCGCGGACTGCCTATACAACGGAGCGTCCCGAGCGACGGACGTATGCTCCGCTTGCGACACATTTTGTACCACAACATCTGGTCCCAGATGTTGTTGTACGAGAGAGGGGCCTCTCTCGCTCGCGGCCCGGCTGGACCTGGACAAGCTAGGAACCGGACTCAAAGGCTTCCACCGATCTCGCCTGCTATCCGCCGTCACTGGGTGTGCATGTTGAATGTTTATAGTGCTCGCATCACCCAACATTTCCTCCTGGACCGCATCGGACGAACCCGGCTGCCGAACCATTCGGTGAATGGACGCTACACCGGGCGAGCTAGCGGACGACATTTGTTTAATCTCCATGAGCACTTTTGCCGCTAGCTCTGTATTCATTTGTGACGACGGAAGTGCACTTGCGGAAGATAACATGGAAACATCACCCTGTTCTTGTTCCTCTGAAATAGAAACTGAGAGAGTAGAGTGACCTTGCGGAGAAAGAGCCGGCATAGCCCTTTCTTCAGTAACAACATACCGTGACACACGTTTCCAATGTTTGTCATCCCAATATTGACATATAGAACAGGGATTAGTGCGAGAACACTGACTACAATTAATACAATGATCATGAAAGTCAGAGGAAGATTTCTTCCTATTACAATTTGAACAATATCCTTTCATTGTGAAAAGTCAACAACAAGTCCTAGTTACTCGCACAAACCCCTGACATAAAGATACATAATAACATGATCCATTAATAATGAAAAAACAATTACAAATCAAAATAATTTTTTAAAAATATTTTTTCAGCGAAGCCCAAGTTTCTGAAAAGTAACGTTGAGCCCCGACGGATCCGATGGCTAAGTGTGATCAAAAATTTTAAATTTATATTAAATAATTAATGCAACACTTACGGATAATAGAAATGTATCTTATAGTGAGATAAACTACACCAAAGGCAAACAGCCCCCCTCAAAAGAGACTGTTGCCAATGTAAACAAACAGTGTAAAACACCAGAAAACATGACTCCAGGCACTGAAAAAACTGGCCCGAAATCAGTCATCAAAATTACACTCTATCTGATGCAAGACAGAGACTCCCAGGGGAGAATCTGCAGAACATCAGATGGAAGATGCAGAACACAACGTTTATACACCCATGGGTGAAAACGTAACTATGGGGAAAATAACAGAAAACATTCTGTAACCAAGCAACTCTCCCAAGAGAATTTTAGAAATGATCTTTCTCAAAAATATGCCAAAAGCATGGGAGAATTGCAAGGGGGGACTTAGAAGACCAGGGGAGAGGATACACTGAATAAGCAGTGCAACTTTTTAGCAAGAATGACAACAAGAGGCCCATGCCTCGAAAATAGGCAACTTAACATAATTTCATAAAAAATTTTAAGTACAGCCCTGATTATTTTTTGTCACTCCTTTTTCCTCTCCTCCTTCTATATCCTCCTTAGAATCACCATTTCTCCAATAATTACGTGTCTGGCATCCTTTAAACTGAGATTTACAAGCACAAAGATCAGTGAGATGTTGACTGATGAAGGGCCAAACAGAGAATGATAATTGGCGCCAATTTCGGAACGTCCTTGACACTGCGCATGCGCAGCAGGGGCGAAGTATGGAGGTCCTATAGGACATGATTTCTTTTGGTTTTAGATGCAAATTTTGGGGATTGGGGGGCAAAATTTGTGTTTGGCCCTGGTTTTGTTAGAGTTAGCACCAGCTAAGTCTGGGTCATTGGTACAGTATAAAAATATGGGATTTTTATAATTATTGTAAAGTTACAGCCCTGAATGTCTCAAACCACCGCTGTTCACTTCCATCATCCATTTATAACCTTGAATCCACCAATTCTTTCATTGATTTGTGTCTGGCATCCTCAAAAAAGGAGATTTAAAGCACAGATGTCAGCTCATTGTTTACTGACTTTGGGCCAAACAAAGAATGATGCTTGGTGCCAATTCTGGTACCTTCCTGGTTACCGCGCATGGACAGTAAACAAAAGTATGGAGGACCAGACAGGACTTCAATTTTTCGGTTTTGTATGCAAATTTTGGGGATTGAGGGGGTTCAAAAATTGTGTTTGGCCCTGGATTTTATCGAGTTGCACCAGCTAAGCCTGGGCCATTGGTTGAAGTATAAAAATATTTGACCTTAAACACCAATAAATAAATAAATTTTAACAAAATAATCCATATTTTCCACATTACAGATTAAAGTTTTAGCCTCCTGTTTCAGAGTTTGAAAGTACTCCAACAATCTCTTTAACCTAGCACAACCAGAAGAAAACACTTTTACACTTTATTAAATAACTGAAAATTTTTATTTTTGGCCTGAAAGATATACATGTAGCACATAACCCATCATTGGAACAAGCTTGGTGAGGGGGTCATAAGCTACATTTTGTTGGCAAAATGGAGTAAAAAATTTGAATAGCAAGTTTAATGAATAGCACTGGCCAGATAAACAGGTAAAAGTTTAAATAATTAAAGTGTCAATGACACTGCAGCTTAACTTGACTGTGGGACTGTGTGTATGTGGTGTTTGATGAAAGGAAAATGTTCAATGTTTATGAAAGGATTACGAAATAAGACAAGAATTATGATAATTGAGAATATGTTAAGTTCTGTACCCTACATGTAGTTTTCAACAAGAATAATTTGAGGTGTACACTGGACAAAAGAATTGTGGCCTGGGTTGATGTGGCCCTAACAGTTAATGTAGGTCAACTGAAATTACCAAGTTTCAGTCAAATCATTCCAAATGAGTCATCCTACCAAGTTACAATGAAATCGCTTCATAAATGTGAACTGTAGACTGCGCTAAACAAATCTAGGTCATGTGCCCATGCGGCCATTATGGCTGACCAATCACAACCAAAATAGGACATTCTGATCTAGATATTATACCAAGTCAGCAAACCAATTTACAATGAAATCCCTTCATAAATGCTACCTGTATACTGTGCTAAAGGAATGTAGGTTTCGTGCCCCTGCAGCAATAATGGTTGACTGAACCCCCAAAAAACAGGATGTTCTCATCTACACATTATAGGGAGTCATCCTAACAAGTTACAATGAAATCCCTTCATAAATACGACCCATAGTGCGTAAAGATTTACGGGTTTCGAGCCTGCGCAGCTGTCACAGTTGACCGATCGCGACTAAAGTGGGACGTTCTCATCTAGACATGACCTCGAACCTGCACATGAAATTTAGTGATGATCGGACAAGAACTGCTGAATGTAGCCTGTGCTAAAGAAAATGTGAACAGACTCACAGACTTCCACACGTGTGATGGCAATAGCTTACCTTGACTGTGATGAAGAAGCTGTCCAAACACACTGATCTATTGATTAAGGACATCAACTGAATGAGGCCATCTCTGTTTCTCAGACAGTTCAAAAACCCTATTACATGCTCCTCAACCATTCAGTATATTAATACAAAGTTCTCAGATATGCCCATAGCACAATAAGAATAAAGAAGAGGGAGAAAAGTACACATTGTAAAAGTGGTTCAAATTTGTGGACCCCTGGTCACGACTGTTAACCCTTTACCTAACGTGAAAAGCAGACGACACTTGCAAAAAAAATTCTTGAATAACTAATTTTTTTCATTTTTTGTCTCAAAAACATAGGTTATGACCCCTCGTTGGAACGAGCTCGACGAGCTCGTTCCAACGAGGGGTCATAACCTATGTTTTTGAGACAAAAAATGAAAAAAATAGTGAAAATTAATTGGCGATTTTTGAGAATAGCGCTGGCCGGTTTTGGCCGTTACGTTGGGTAAAGGGTTAAAATGGGAAACAAGTAAACTTCACAAAAAATTGTTATCCTATTTATCAAAACCAAGTAAACGGCATTTAAAATCACCTTCTGCTCAATAAATTATCTGGTGAAATTGCTCATTCTATTTTCATAAATCAATTTTAAAACAATAACAATATTGTGAATTTGACTTTTACAACAGTTCTTGGCCCAGGTATAAGTGATTGAACAGAAGGGAAAAATGCTATTTTATAATTATTGAGTCAAAAAAGGACATTACCCGGTAGTCCATAAAACTCCCAAGTCAGGGTTTCCACATATGATAGTAATGCATTTAGTGACTGATGCTTATAAGTGTGCAAAGCTGCCAGTAACTACCACAGTAGATGAAAAGCAAAGCACTGCCAGCCATGGTTAAATGCACCCGTTGGCCATTTGGAATTGTATCAACTTTGATTGAGATCAAATGATGCAAACTGGAGTTACCGGTCGGAAACCAAAAATGTTAATAGACGGTCAAATTCTAAGTCGAAAAAAGGGCCGTAACTCATGTAAAAATAATTTTACAGACAGACAGACAGACAGACAGACAGACAGACAGACAGACAGACAGACAGACAGACAGACAGACTACATAATACGACTGTTTGTAAAATGCGAGTGGTTCAAGTTAAAGGGATGGATATAAGGATCATACTTACCCTCAATTCAGATTCAGTGAGTTCCTTTTGCTCCACAAGGTCCTGCAACGAAAAGACCATTCAAGTTAAGTATTCAACAAGTCTTTGATTGATTAACTCTTTACCTAACATCATCCACAAAATTTGCAAATTGAGCTCTTTTTCAAAAATTTTCAACAAAGCCATATCATGTGAACTCTCATAGGAATGAGCTCATTCCAAAGAGGGGTAAAATGTACCAGTTTTGTTGAAATTATCGCACTAACGTACAAAAAATTTGTTGAAATCGACTAATTGGGAGCTGTAACTCTGCCCCTACTCATCAGACCAGGCTGGTTTTCGAACCTGACCTGTAGATTTAGTTGAATACAAATACCAGATACTGGCCCAATCAATGAATATTTGTTGAAGTAATAACAATAACAAACACAAATTCAATAAAATTGATTAATTAGGAGCCATAACTCTGTCCCTGATCATTGGATTGGGCTGGTTTTCGAACTTCATCATAAAAGTGTTAAGAACAACACACATATTGAAAATCAAATCAAATCGAATTATAATTGTTGAAGTTATGAAGCATATTGTTATGGAATGACGGACATACAAGGGTAACACTGTATGCCCCTGGCCATGTTATGGTTGGGGCATAAAAAAACCTGATCATGTAATTTATTTTTTTTTAAAATCTGCAAAAACTAATGTCAGGGTGCCTACTCTCCACTTCCTGCAATTCCACAGACTTAATAACTGTTTCCCATTCAAGTCTCAGCACATTTGTTCAAATCCATACATGTGATTTTGTGTGATTGAACATGATTTTGTGTGACTGCATACGATTTTGGGTGATTGCGTGTCATTTTGTGTGATTGCAGTATTTAGGCACACCCATATCGAATAGTAACATCATTGCGTGCATTATTTATTGGAACATTCTCTCTGAAAATAATCCAAAAAATAAACTTTGACATCCAGATAATAAAATACAACAAACCACTGGTAAGTTGTTTTTAACCTCCAGTCAATATTTAATGAATAACTTTTAGGTTTATAAGCTGTGTACTTGCGTTTCATTTGGGAGAAATGATGGACAAACCAGCCCATGCCATGGACGATTGAGACCAGGTTATTTGTAGGGATAATTTTGACACCCAATTGATGATTCCTTTTGAACGCTATTAACTGCACGAAGATTGAAATGACTATTTGTGAGATTCTTTTTTTTTTATTTCTTCTTTGGGGCATTCTACCCTGTGTTATAATGCAACTGACTGCTAGGCATTCAAAGGCTGAGAACGATCAATCAAAGCGAGAAATTTTTAGCCCAGCTTTTAACAAACATGTGACCTCACTGTCACATTGAATGATTGATCTATTTTCAATACTGGGATTTTCTCTTTTGTCTGAATAACTTGTTTTCTCAATGGAGGTTAACTCAAAGATTACCACTTTTGTGTCACAAAAACAAATCCGAACTGATCCATATTATGGAAGTGGTAGCTTATCAAATGTAAAAATCGTTACTTCAGTCTGAAAAGTCTGAATGCTGGTTGCATATGACAGGTGGATGCATTTCCCACCAGTGAACCAAAACCCTTTTTTTTTGCCTTACCTGTTAATTGTATTTTTATTTACTATGAATATTAGATTAAACACCGTTTAATACAGTGGAGCCCACTTAATTAGATATCTCTTAACTGAACAACCCTGTTAACTGAATATAATTTCTCAACACAAAACCATTTACTACACCCCCAGTAAAAATTTGGACCTGTTGGGCCATACAAAGTTGAGTGTCTGTTTCTCAGGCCATTTTTACCCAAAAAGGATGCGGGCGGGTGGCTTTTTTTTTATTTTTTATTTCTCATGAGATTGTTTGTGGTAATTCACCCCCACCCAACATCCTGGTGGTCCACGCAGCCACATTGGTTATTCACTGGAGGAGTGTTGGGTAATAAATGAAGGGAGTTTGGAATGTTTTTTCTCTCAGTGAAACGTAAAAATTATTCCACGGCATGGGGCGAAATGTTACAGGGACAGAACGTCTGTGGGAAAAATGTCGAACTGCTGTAAATTACTAACTTTCACAGATTTATTTTATCAAAATATGAAATTCCCTCACAACTTGCCTAAGAAAGTTAAAAAATTTATAGTAATTTATATATTTTTTATACTTACCAATGACCCAGACATAGCTGGTGCTAACTCTAAAAAATCCAGGGCCAAACACAAATTTTGCCCCCCAATCCCAAAAAATTTGCATCTAAAACCAAAAGAAGTTAAAAAATTTATAGTAATTTCTATATTTTTTATACTTACCAATGACCCAGACATAGCTGGTGCTAACTCTTAAAATATAGGGCCAAACACAAATTTTGCCCTCCAATCCCCCAAAATTTGCATCTAAAACCAAAGAAAACATGTCCTGAAAGGCCCTCCACACTTCACCTCTACTGCGCATGCGCAGTGTCAAGGACGTTCCGAAATTGGCGCCATTAATCATTCTAATAACCAGTGCCTGGTAGGCGCTATGTACTCAGCGGGGAGGCAAGAGTTCCCAACTCCTGGGAGGGCCATCCCCGTCTGGGTCATTGGTAAGTATAAAAAATATGGAAATTACTATAAATTTTTTAACATTTTTATACTGTACCAATGACCCAGACATAGCTGAATAGTAAAAAGGCTGGAGGGCCAAGGACATTGAGCAAAATGGAATACGCTCAATAATATAAAATAGAGTCATCCCTGTAGGGAAAAAGAAGTAATAGGCTTTACATGTATCTTTCTTATTTATGATAAATTAGAAAGAAACAACACCTTCCAAAATTGAGCTTCATACATCCATGTACTCTATTAATATCCAATATAATCCTTATACTAATAATTTTTAAAGTAAGCCAATAAATAAAGTAAGTCTAGAGAACAGAGACTCTTATACTCCTTAACAGTGTCTGAGGATTGCATAATCATGTCCGTTGACATATGCAATATTCAAAAGCTATACTTTAAAAACTAAGACTTGAATGAATTTTTAAAACATAAACTTCTCACTAAACAACCATCCCAATAACAGCTCAGAATAACTAACTCCGAAGGAGGTATCCCCTTGTTTTCATAGTAAAACAGGTGACCCAAGGGAACACACTCCCCCCCCCCCCCCCCTTTTTCTTGCCCTGGGTCAAATAGCCCAGAGCGAAGAGGGCAGCAGAACGGAGACACTGCCGAAATAGACAGCCTACCTAGCTATAGTAGCAACTGTTAAGTGAATAACATTCTGAGCAGTAGATAATAGACCTAACAATAGAGGCCTCCAGAAATGGACTCGATATTTCTGAGCTAAAAATTCATGAATGTGGATGGCTGAGCGCAATGAGCAGCCTTCAAAAATCTATAATAGCGACACTATTAATGTAAGCCCAAGATGTAGAAGAACTCTTACTTCATGAGCCGAAATCTTAAGCACAACTGCTGAGTCAATGATATACCCTAAGCAGTACCGATAGTTAATAGAATCCATTGACAATAGAATGGAGCGTAACGTCCTTCTACTAGGCATCAAAGAGAGAAGAAGCTTACGCCCATAGTAATAAACAGATATCTGTTTATAAATACATAAACTCTAACCGGAAAGAGTAAAGGCCTATGCCCGTACGAAGACGGAAGGACCTTAATAACAATAGGTTCCGGATATTAGGAGCCTAACTCTTATGCAAAAATCCAACCTAAATAGTAACGGAAGTAGTGATTCCGAAACTACGAAAGTGAAAATCATCCATCGATAGTGCATGAAACTCACTGACTCTTCAGTAAAAGAGAAACCAACAGAATTACTGTCTAAAAGGTCAGAATTTGAAAACTACTGTTTCCAGAGGCTCAAATGATTACTTAGCTAAATAAGAACCAAAGTTAAATTCCATATAGGAATTTAAACTAAAGATTCTAAGTCTATTTATCAAAAAGTTACTAACTGACTTAGATAAAGAAACATAAGACTCAATTGTAAACTATCCTAGAGTGCATAGGTATGAGGTAACATAAACCTATAACCTTAATAATAACAGGCTGCAGTAGATCTTGTGAAACAAGTATACTAAAAAATTGCAATGAGTAGTATGGAGGGATGAACAATATGAACATACTGATCCCTACACCAACGACGGAAGAGCCTCCACTTTAGCCGCATAGAATAGCGAAGAAGAGGATCTCCTATAGTAAGAAATCGCGTCCAAAGCTCGTCCAGTACAATGCTTACAATGCAATACGGACCACACAACGGAATACATGAAGGTTGCGACCTTGCGGGTTGTGATAAAGATGACACGATTTATCCAATGAAAAAAGATCCTCACATTGAGGAAGATTTCACGTTAAGTCCCACAGTAGACAACAGAGTAAATTACCCATGGTCTCTGTGAAGATAGAGATGCTATCAACAGAAATGTATTATGGTTGCTTATCTTAGCAATACCTGCTGAAACAACAGCGCCGGAGGATACGCGTATCCTATCATTCCGTCCTATAGATCAATAGAGCGTTAACAACATTAGCTCAGAGATCCGGACAAGCCAACACATACGTCTGCAATTGATTAGCAAGCTGTGTCGTAAATAAATCATCATTGGGCGCTCCCATAGATAGCAAATCTGATTGAATACTTGTTTGTTGAGAGTCCATTCTGACAGCAACAAGCGACCCCTAAGTGAACAGGAGTCCGGTAAAACAATCAGACGACCCGGAATATGACGGACCAAAACAGAACTTGGTGTACTATAACCAATAGACGGATTCTTTCCATTAAATTGAATAACGGAAACGAAAGAGTGCCTCCCTGGTTCCAGAGATACGCCACTACTGTCGAATTAACGGACAGGATTTGGGCATGCGTTTCTGAATAATGTTCATGCAATGACATAAAGCAAGCCTAAAAAACATTATTCCGCGGAAGATAATTGGTTGCTAAGAGACTGCGGAACCCAAAGACCCTGGCACTTCGAATCCGTTGGGATCAGTATTATATCCCAATCTGTTTGACTGGCAACTGTCATAACAGCAACACTCGGGTCCGGCAACTGCAGTGGCACTCTCTGAGTCAACCACCGAATATTTGCCCCAGTCTGAATCTCTTGTAACACTAGATAGACAAGAGAACGTGTAAATCGAGCAATTCATGGATTGCCGAAAAGTTGCCGTCGAAGAGAAGCTTCTCCGAGAACGAAGCGACTCTGAGAGAGTTCTTAACCTTACTATCCACGCGCGTGGATGTAGCTAGGGCTGCGTCACGTCTACCCAACTCCAATCAGCCACAGAAGGGCGGAGTTATACGTGAACAAACTACTGCCCTCAAAAGAAATTACATTGAGAATAATATCCCGTAAATCTTTTCTTGAAGACGTAATGATAATGCCTTACGTATGATAAAGCGTCTAAGTTAAGTCTACTAGACAACATTGTCGTTTCAAACATTGAAGTTGGAAAAGACATAGATGGCGAAAAAGAATATTTCCAGTCTTTAAGCACACCGTCTAGACGCATATGAACTCTCGGTATGCCCTGCACTGCCAAAATAAACTATTCGTATAAATGATAAAATGGCAGAAATGAGCAACGCGGACAAGAAACTAAACTATCATGCTTAGTAGCAGGCTTGTATGCATATATAGCGTCGAAAAATAAAACACATGTTGTAATGAAATTATTGGACTGCGTCGGTAAGTCAGGGACAATGTCCCCGAACCGATCGAAATTCTGAGTCCAATGACGCTATAAGTCTCTTATCCAACATCGCAGCAATGTAGTCCGAAATAACAATCACTGGAAGATAATGCCAGAAGATATGAATGGCAGCTTCCGATACTACAAAAGGGAAAACTCGAAATCTTTCGAATCCCTTTCGCCATCCTGTCGGACCCTATAAAGCGTTCGGTCGTCCGTACCTGATACAACAGCGGACCGCACCGACCCAGCGCCGTCGGATAATTCCTGATTCGACCAAGAAACAGTCAATTGCTGGGATGCTGCGAAACAACTGTGCTAACTCGGATAGCACGTCCGTCACTGAGGCCTGAGGAGAAGCGGTCCTACAATGCATTGCCGCTGGAAGCTCCGTGATCGTTACCCCGTGTATACTACCAATATGCGAGCGAACGGAGTGTATAGGCCTCATGTCCCTTGGCTACCGGATGGCGCGACCTATTCGCCATGGAATCACTGAATGACGAAACTGATCGGATACTCGAGGTCACGTAGCCAATGTGCGGTCGTGTGCCCTGCTGTGAGGATGAGGAAGCATTATGGACAGTCTCTCGGACTATCAATATAACGGAGCGTCCCGACCGACAGACATATGCTCCGAATGTAAAATATCAGAACCACAACATGCGGTCCCCTATGTTGTTGGACGAGAGAGGGACCTCTCTCGCTCACAGCCCGGACGGACCTGGACAAGCCAGGAACCGGACTAACAGGCTTCCTCCGATCTGTCCTCAATCTGCCGTCACTGGGTGAGTACTAAAGTAATTAAAGTGCTCGCATCACCCAAATCTCCTTCCTAGACCGCAACGGACGAACCCGGCAGCCGAACCATTCGATGAATGCACGCTACACCGGGTGAGCTAGCGAATGTCACTCCGTAGGCGATAGACATATTCCATGAGCACTAATTGCCGCTAGCTCTTCATTAACTATGACGACAGAGGCACACTATTGAAAGACATCTCCGTAACTTTGCGAACAAGAAACCAGAAATGCTTGGTTATAGCAAGCATATAATAATAATATATATAGCGTCGTTCAATAATTCGAAAGTTTGTGTGACATTATTGGACTATGTCGGAACTGAGGAACGATGTCCCTGAACCGACGCTATCAGTTTCTTATCCGGCATCGCAGCAATCTGGTCCGACGAAAGAAGCTGTAGAAGATCAAGTCAGATGACATACACAACAGCATATGTTGTTCCGAAAGGGAAAGCTCGAAATCCTCCAAATCCCTTTCGGAATCCCGTCGGACCGGATGAAATTTTCGGACGTCCGTACCCACTTCCGCGGAGCGTCCCGACCCAGCATCGTCGGATAAAAAAAATGCGACAGATTCAGTTGATGCTGGGATGCTGCGATAAACTGTGCTATTTAGGAAAGCACGTCCGTTCCCGAGGCCTGTGCAGTAGCGGTCTTACGATGCATTGCCGCCGGAAGCTCCGTGTACGTTGACTCCCGCACACTTCCTATGCGAACGTCCAGAGTCTGCAGGCCTCGTGTCCCTGGCTACCGGATGGTGTGACCTGGTCGCCGATGAATCTCTGACTGGATATCCGTGGTCACGTAGCCAAGAGCGGTCGTGTGCGCTACCATGAGAATGAGGAAGCCTTATTGACTGTCTACTCCGGACTGACTATATGTCGGAGCGTCCCGAGCGACGGACGTATGCTCCGAATGCGAAACATTTTGTACCACAACGTCTGGGGCCAGATGTTGTACGAGAGAGGGGCCTCTCTCGCTCGCCGTCCGGATGGACCAGAACGAGCTATGAACCGGACTAAAAGGCTTCCTCCGTTCTCCCTCCGATCCGCCGTCACTGGGTGTGCATTAGGTTGATTTATAGTGCTCGCATCACCCCAAAATTCCTTCTAGACCGCAACGGACGAACCCGGCTGCCGAACCATTCGGTGAATGGACGCTACACCGGGCGAGCTAGCGGACGTCAAAGGCCGTCGGACCTACTAGGATCCTCTTAGGCAATTGGCGTATTTACATGAGCACTTTTCCGCTAGCCCTTCATTAATTGTGACGACGGAGGCACACTGTTGGAAGACATCACAGATACATCACCCTAATCTTGATCGTCTGAAATAGAAATTGATAAAGTAGAGTGACCCTGCGGGGAAAGGACCGGAGTGTCCAATTCCCCAATAACATACCGTGACATACGCTTCCCATATTGTCATCGAAATCATACGATACAGAACAGGAGTAAATGCGAGTACACTGACCACATATAGAATGATTATAAAAGTCAGAGGAAGACTTCCTCTTATTACAATTGATCAAAATCCTTTCAATGTGAAAAGAAAACAAAGTCCTGGTACTCGCACTAACCCCTGGTAATCAAAATACATAATAATAATATGATCCATTCATATAGAAAAAATAATTGAAATCAAAATATTTTGAAAAAATATTTTTTCAGAACAGCCCAAGTTTCTGAAAAGTAACGTTGAGCCCCAATGGATCCCAAGCCTAAGTGTGGACAAAAATTTTAAAAATATTTTAAACAATTTATTCAACACTTACGAACAATAATAATGTATCTAGTTATGATTAAAATAACATCAAGATATTATTTTCCAGAAATCCCCCCCCCCCCCCCCTCACACAGAGGGCTGTTGTAAATGTAAACAATGAGTGTAAAAACACTAAAATAAGACTCCAGGCACCCAGGCCCGAAATCAGTTACCAAAAATACACTTTCTGATGCAAAACAGAGACTTCCAAGGAAGAAACTGCAGAACATCAGATGGTAGATGCAGAACACAACGCCTAACCACCCGTAGGTGAAGACGTAAACATGGGGAAAAGAACAGAATTCATTCTGTTATTCAGCTAAAACTCCCAAGAAAATTTAGTAATAATAATTACAAAAACTATGCCAAAAGCATGGGAGAATAGCAAGGGGGGACTTAAAGGACAGGGAGAGAGGAACACTGAAAACACAGTGTAACTAAATAATCAGAATGACAACAAAATGGCTGCTGCCTCGAAAATAGGTAACTTAACATAATTTCATTAAAAAATTTTAAGTTACAGCCCTGATAATATTCTGTCACACATTTTTCCTCTCCTCCTTCTATATCCTCCTTAGAATCACCATTTCACTAATATTTATGTGTCTGGCATCATTTAAACTGAGATTTACAAGCACAAAGATCAGTCAGATGTTAACTGATGAAGGGCCAAACTTAGAATGATTAATGGCGCCAATTTCGGAACGTCCTTGACACTGCGCATGCGCAGTAGAGGTGAAGTGTGGAGGGCCTTTCAGGACATGTTTTCTTTGGTTTTAGATGCAAATTTTGGGGATTGGGGGGCAAAATTTGTGTTTGGCCCTATATTTTAAGAGTTAGCACCAGCTATGTCTGGGTCATTGGTACAGTATAAAAATATCATGTCCTAAAGGACCTCCATACTTTGCCCTTACTGCGCATGCGCAGTGTCAAGGACGTTCCGAAATTGGCGCCAATTATCATTCTTACTGGCAGTGCCTGGTCAGCGCTATGTACTCAGCGGGGAGGTAAGAGTTCCCAACTCCTGGGAGGGCCATCCCCGTCTGGGTCATTGGTAAGTATAAAAAATATATCAATTACTATAAATTTTTTAACATTTTTATACTGTACCAATGACCCAGACATAGCTGAATAGTAAAAAGGCTGGAGGGCCTAGGACATAGAGGAAAATCCAATAAGCTCAACTATATAATATAGAGGCAACCCCTCAAGGAGAAAAGGAGTATTAGGCTTTACATGTATCTTTCTTATTTTATGTTAAATTAGAAAGATACAATACCCTTCATAAGTGAGCACAATAACATTCATGTTCTCTATTAACATCCAGTATAACCCTTTATACTAATTATTTTTAAAGTAAGCCAATAAATAAAGTTAGTCCAGAGAATTGAGACTCTTTATATTCTTTAAAAGTGTCCGAGGATTGTATATTAACGCCCGTTTGACACTTGACATATACAAATGCTTCACACCGAGCTACACTTTAAAAATATGACATGAATGAATTTTAACATTAATATTACACTTTAAAACCATCCCGGAAACGACTCAGAAATACTGACTTCGGAGGAGGCATTCCTTTGCTTTTCACTATAAAGCAGATGACCTAAGGGAACACCCTCCCCCCCCCCCCCCCCCCACCCCCTTCCCCTTGGTCAAATAGCCCAGAGCGAAGAGGGCAGCCGGACGGAGTCACTGCCGGAACAGAAAGCCTGCATAACTATAGTTGCAACTGTTTAGTGGACGACATTCTGAGCAACAGATAACGGACCTAAACAATGCAGGTCTCCAGAAATGGACTCAATATTTCTGAGATAAAAATTCGTGAATGTGGATGGCTGAGACCAATAAGCAGCCTTCATTAAATCTGTAATAGCAATACTATTAGCGTAAGCCCAAGAAGTAGAAAGAGCTCTTACTTCATGAGCCGAAATCTTAAGCACAGACTGCTGAGAAGAAGATAAATTTTCATAAGCAGTATGGATAGTTAATTGAATCCATCTAGCAATAGAATGGACCGAAATGTCCTTTCTATTAGGCATCAGAGACAGAAAGAAACGTTTTCGTCCCTTTCTGAAAAATTGAGATCTCTGTTTATAGACACGTAACGCTCTAACAGGACAGAGTAAAGGCCTACGCCCGTCTGAAGACGGAAGAGCCTTAATAACAATAGGTTCCGGATATTTATTAGGAGCCTGATTCTTAGCTAAAAATCCCACATTAGTAGTGAAGGTGATAGTGTTGCCGACACTACGATAGTGAGAATCATCCACCGACAGTGCATGAAGCTCACTGACTCTTCTGGCAGAAGAGAAAGCTAAGAGAAAAGCTGTCTTATAAGACAAGAATTTGAAATCTACTGTCCCAAGAGGTTCAAATGGCTTTTCCTTCAGTTTAAGAAGAACCCAAGCTAAATTCCACTTAGGAATTAACCTAAGAGTTCTGGGTCTATTTATCGAGAAGTTCCTAACTAACTTAGATAAAGAGACATTAGATCCAATTTGTAAACTATCATGATGTGCATAGGTATCAAATAACATAGACCTATAACCCTTAATAGTAACAGGCTGAAGTTTGATTTCGTCAAACAAGTATACTAGAAAGTTTGCAATGTCTGGTATGGAGGGATCAAAAATATCAACAGAATGATCCCTCCACCAACGACGAAAAACCTTCCACTTAGCCGCATAGTTTAGCGAAGAGGAGGTCCTCCTACAGTTAGAAATCACGTCCACTGCTCGTCCTGTAAAGTGCTTGCCATGCAAGAAGGACCGCACAACGGAAAAACGTGAAGGTTGAGACCTTGCGGGTTGTGATGGAGTTGACGCGATCTCCTCTGCGAAAGAAGATCCTCCCGTGGAGGAAGCTTTCGCGGTAGGTCCCACAACAGACACCTGAGTAGATTTATCCACAGTCTCTGTGGAGACAGAGATGCTACCAACAGAATCTTGCATTGAGATTGTTTTATCTTTAGCAATACTTGCTGAATTAACGGCGCTGGAGGATACGCATATCCTATCATTCCGTCCCAAGGGATCGACAGAGCGTCTACTGCAAATGCTCTTGGATCCGGACACGGAGACACATACGTCTGCAACTGATTGTTGAGATGTGTCACAAATAAGTCTATCATTGGCCGTTCCCACTGGTAGCAAATCTGATTGAATACTTGTTTGTTGAGAGTCCACTCCGACGGCAACAAGCAACCCTTTCGTGAAAGGGAGTCTGCTAGAACGTTCAGACGACCCGGTATATGACGAACCGAAAGAAGAACATGATGTTCTAGGGCAAACAGAAGGATTCTTTCCGTTAGATTGAACAATGGAATTGAATGAGTGCCTCCCTGATTCCGTATATACTCCACTACTGTCGTATTGTCGGATAGGATTTGGACATGAGCATTGTGAATAATGTCCATCCAATGACGTAACGCAAGCCAAATTGACATCATTTCCTTGATGTTTATGTGCTTGCCCAGGAATTGCGGATCCCAAAGACCCTGGCATCTCGAATCCGTTGGGATCAATGATGCACCCCAACCTGTTTGACTGGCATCCGTCATAATGGTAAAACTCGGATCCGGCAACTGCAGCGGAACTCCCTGAGTTAACCACTGAATGTTTGCCCAAGTCTGAATCTCTCGTTTCACTTGATCTGACAAGAGAACGTCTATGTCGAGCGAATGAATTTTCACACTCCAATTCTGAGTCAAGAAAAATTGGAGAGGACGAGTGCATAACCGCCCCATCGGAATGAGATCCGCAGCGGCTCCGCACAGACCTATCAGTCTCATGAACTCCCTCGCTGTAACTTTGTCTGCGTGCAGACAATAGTGAGCATAACAACTGACTAATTTCGCTCTGGTTAACGGCAGACGAACGAGATTGTTGTGCGTCTCGAAGCTCATTCCCAGATGTGTGAATGACTTGGACGGCACCAGATCCGACTTCTCCTCGTTTATTATAAAACCGAGACGTCGGAGCAATAGAAGCAGATTCTGCACATCGTTCTGAAGCGTTAACTCGTTGCCGTACCTCTGAAGAATGTCGTCCAGGTAGGCCGACGTTACCGCAGATGAATGAGCTCGGAAATACATCATTACCGAGTTCATTACCCGAGTGAAAGTCCAGGGTGCTAGATTCAATCTGAAGCACATCGCCCGGAATTGATACACCACCCCTAGGACTGCGAAGCGTAGATACTTTCTGAATGTCGGATGTACTATGACGTGAAAGTACGCATCTTTGAGATCTATGCTTGTTGCATAATCGTTCACCCGAATACTCGCTCTGACCGATCGAATCATCTCCATATAAAACTTCGGAGCGATGATCAGCTTATTTATCCAGCTCAAATCTATGACTGGACGGAACGAGCCATCTGGTTTCGGAACCAGAAACAGATGGCTGTAGAATCCTGGTGTCTCCTGGTTTTCTACGACCTCTACCGCGTTCTTCATTAAAAGAGACTGCACCTCTGATAACAGAGCGTCTCTTTTCTGCGGATTTGACGGAAGTTGAGTCCATTTTGGACTTCGAGTTAATGGAGGCTTTCGTTTGAAGGATATCTTTAGACCTTCCGAAATCACCCCTCTCACCCAAGGGTCGTCCGTAATCGATGCCCACTCTTGTGAAAAACTCGACAACCTTCCGCCAACCGGCACACGATAGAGGTTGAAGCCATCACCTCCTGGACCTGCGAGGCCTGCGGTAGGAGAAACCACGTCCTTCACGACCCGCACCTCGTCCCGTCGACCTCGGGGCGTCCGACCGGTTGTCCGGCCCGAAGGACGTCCCGCACGTGAGTCGCTGCCTTGACGGTCTCTTGAATAAGACCAAGAGGATGCACCGGAACCTCCATAGGAACCTCTCTTGGGCGCATTAGACCCAGAAGTGCCTGTCTTACTCTTATCTGCCGTGTCCGACTTCTTAGAAGCAGATTTGAACAGCAGAGAATCCGAAGCTTTCTTAGTAATTTTATCATAAATTGCAGAAAGCTTGCCGTCGAAGAGAAGTTCTCCGGAGACCGAAGCGACTCTGAGAGAGTTCTTCACCTTACTATCCACGAGTGTGGATGTAGCTAGGGCTGCGTCACGTCTAACCAACTCCAGGTTTGCCACTGAAAGGGCGGAGTTACACGTGGAATAAGCTACTGCCCTTGAAAGAAGTCTTAAAGAGGATTGTATATCCTGGAATTCTTTCCCTTGAAGACGCAGTGATAACGCCTTAGTAAGGTGGTCTGCGTAAGATAAAGCATCTACACTGGCTCTGTTAGACAAAATAGTAGTGTCCAACACCGCGGTTGGAATAGACGCAGACGACGGTAACGACAATTCTAAGTCTTCCGCCTCGTCGTCCATACGCAGAGGAACTCTCGGGATACCCTGTCCTGCCGTATCGAATTTATTCCTTGCATTAATGAAAGGCAGGTTGAGAGTATTGTTGGACAAGAAACCCGCTTTTCCTGTTTTGGAAGCAAGTTTGAATATAGCGTCGTTCAATAATTCAAATGTTCTTGCAACATTATTGGACTGAGACGGAAACTCGGGAGCGATGTCCCTGAACCGCTCAAAGAAATCAGAGTCCAATGACGCTATAATTCACTTGTCCGGAACCGCAGCAGTCTGGCCCGACGGAACAACTTGAGGAAGAGAGTGCCGGATGAAGTCCACGGCAGCTTTATGTTGTTCCGAAAGGGATAGCTCCAAGTCATCCGTATCCCTTTCACCATCCGGTCGGACCTCATGATGCTCCCGGTCGTCCGGCCCCGATGCTTCGGCGGAGCGTACCGACCCAGCGCCGTCGGATAATTCCCGATCCGACACCGTTTCTGTCGGTTGCTGGGATGCTGCGATAAGTTGTGCTATTTGAACAAGCACGTCCGACATCGAGGCCTGAGGAGGCGCAGTCTTTCGCTGCTTCGCCGAGGGCAGCTCCGCATCTGGTGACTCCCGCATACTCTTCCTATGCGAACGTCCGGAGTCCACCGGCCTCGTGTCCCTGGCTACCGGATGGCGTGACCTGGTCGCCGAAGAATCCCTGATCGGCGAAGCTGGTAAAATATCGGCGGTCACGTAGCCAAGGTGCGGTCGTGTTCGCTGGTGAGAAGAAGAAGCCTGAGCAGTCTCCGCGGACTGCCTATACAACGGAGCGTCCCGAGCGACGGATGTGTGCTCCGCTTGTGACACATTTTGTACCACAACATCTGGTCCCAGATGTTGTTGTACGAGAGAGGCCTCTCTCGCTCGCGGCCCGGCTGAACCTGGACGAGCTAGGAACCGGACTCGAAGGCTTCCTCCGATCTCTCCTACTATCCGCCGTCACTGGGTGTGCACGTTGAATGTTTATAGTGCTCGCATCACCCAACATTTCCTCCTGGACCGCATCGGACGAACCCGGCTGCCGAACCATTCGGTGAATGGACGCTACACCGGGCGAGCTAGCAGACGACATTTGTCTTATCTCCATGAGCACTTTTGCCGCTAGCTCTGAATTCATTTGTGACGACGGAAGCGCACTTGCGGAAGATAACATGGAAACATCACCCTGTTCTTGTTCCTCTGAAATAGAAACTGATAGAGTAGAGTGACCCTGCGGAGAAAGAGCCGGCATAGCCCTTTCTCCACTAACAACATATCGTGACACACGTTTCCAATGTTTGTCATCCCAATATTGACATATAGAACAGGGATTAGTGCGAGTACACTGACTACAATTAATACAATGATCATGAAAGTCAGAGGAAGACTTCTTCCTATTACAATTTGAACAATATCCTTTCATTGTGAAAAGTCAACAACAAGTCCTAGTACTCGCACAAACCCCTAAACACAAAGATACATAATAACATGATCCATTAATATTGAAAAAACAATTGAAAATCAAAATAATTTTTGAAAAATATTTTTTCAGCGAAGCCCAAGTTTCTGAAAAGTAACGTTGAGCCCCAATGGATCCCAAGGCTAAGTGTGGTCAAAAATTTTAAAATTATATTAAATAATTAATGCAACACTTACGGATAATAATAATGTATCTTATAGTGAGATAAACTACTCCAAAGGCAAACAGCCCCCCTCAAAAGAGACTGTTGCCAATGTAAACAAACAGTGTAAAAACACCAGAAAACATGACTCCAGGCACTGACAAAACTGGCCCGAAATCAGTCATCAAATTTACACTCTATCTGATGCAAGACAGAGACTCCCAGGGGAGAATCTGCAGAACATCAGATGGAAGATGCAGAACACAACGTTTATACACCCATGGGTGAAAACGTAACTATGGGGAAAATAACAGAATACATTCTGTAACCAAGCTAACTCTCCCAAGAGAATTTAGAAATGATCTTTCTCAAAAATATGCCAAAAGCATGGGAGAATAGCAAGGGGGGACCTAGAAGACCAGGGGAGAGGAAACACTGAATAAGCAGTGCAACTTTATAGCAAGAATGACAACAGGCCCATGCCTCGAAAATAGGCAACTTAACATAATTTCATAAAAAATTTTAAGGACAGCCCTGATTATTTTTTGTCACTCCTTTTTCCTCTCCTCCTTCTATATCCTCCTTAGAATCACCATTTCTCCAATAATTACGTGTCTGGCATCCTTTAAACTGAGATTTACAAGCACAAAGATCAGTGAGATGTTGACTGATGAAGGGCCAAACAGAGAGAATGATAATTGGCGCCAATTTCGGAACGTCCTTGACACTGCGCATGCGCAGTAAGGGCAAAGTATGGAGGTCCTTTAGGACATGATTTCTTTTGGTTTTAGATGCAAATTTTGGGGATTGGGGGGTAAAATTTGTGTTTGGCCCTGGATTTTTTAGAGTTAGCACCAGCTATGTCTGGGTCATTGGTACAGTATAAAAATATCATGAATCAGAATTTTTTCCCAATATATTCGTAATTATAACAATCTATTTGAACGAGCAGTTCATCCACAAATCATATTTTTCTGAAAAATTAAATACAAAACGAATAAATATTTGCGTGTTTTTTTTCCCAATTCGACTGCACACAGCTGATAATATACAATTTATTTTCAAATGCAAATGTTACTTTTATATCAATAAAAGGTTATTGTTTGAGATATCATTGATTCAAACAATTATCCTGCTCCCAAAATACACTTAATTCCATAACTGGTCAATACGCTACACAGTTTCAAATAACACAATGCCATTTACAATAAAAACAAGAAAAAAACAATGTCTGGAGAACGTGTTCCATCCAACACTGCGCCTGAATCTGCAGAGTTTCTCGGGGTTGGTGCAAATCAACCATTCCCCTTTGTAATTGTTGTCAGTCTGAAAGACACTTCCACTCTGTCTGTCGTTATACTTACTTTTTATGGTATAAAACATTTTCTGACTTGAGTATTGCTAAAGCCCACCCACTTTATCAAAGTATGCTGTAGAATAAATGCAGAGTGTGTGGTATTTAAAATTCGCTAATGCAAGCATTGGTATTATCGATTTACCGAAATGAGAATAATAACTTGAATTTTAAAAGATTTTTGGAGGTGATAAAAAGGTTGCATGCACAGCAAAAATGACCATGTGTGTGGGCCTGAGAAACAGAGGTTCTTTTTTATGGCCTTAACTGAATATAGGTTATAGAGTAAACTCTTGTCAACTGAATAAAAAATCTTGCACCTGTCAAGAAATTACCCTGATTCTCCACAGTTTTCCTTTGTTTATAGACCTAACGAACCTAAGTACATCCAATACAGACATTTAATCTATTATATCTTGGAGCTCTGTTAAATAAGATATAATAGAATAAATGCTATGTTTATCTCTAGAATACAGGAAAGTGACACAATCCCTGTTAATGGAATACTCCAGTTAATTGAATAATTCTCACTGGCAAAGTGGCTATTCAATTAACAGGGTTCCACTGTACTTCCAACAAATGTCTTTTACATGATTATTTTTTTTTTTATTTTTAAATTGTGCGTAAAGTTTACCAAATTTCAAGGAAGACTGAATTTTCACAAGGCGACTTCTGAGTTGCTTTTTTCTGAAGCAGAGCAAAAGTTTGCCAATCCTAGGTGACTTCTTTGCTCAAGTTTTATAGTTGGCTGGTCTCTGCTTTATCCAACAAACTTTTCTAAGCACAATATCGTTTCATAAATAAGGAAGTCATTTATACTTCCAACACATAGGCTAGGATCCCTCATTAGAACAAGCATGACAAACGAACTTGGGAAAAGGAAAATTATAATGTTTAAAAATATATAGTTGGTCAATTTTGTGAGGTTAATTACCAAACTATGTGACACACATCATTTAATGACCAATATCACAAAGAAAATTCAACACAAGTCATGGGTTAAATATGATAAATTTAAAGTAATTTGTATATTTTTTTTACTTACCAATGTTCCAGACTTAGCTGATGCAACCTCAATAATATCAAAGGCCAAACACAAATTCTGAACCCCCCCCCCCCCCCCAAATTTGCAAAACCGAAATTTGGAAGTCCTATCTGGCCCTCCATACTCATAGTAATGCGCATGAGCAGTACTCAGGAAGAGACCAGAATTGGCACCAAGCATCATTCTTCCAAGTTGTGCCCACTAATGTTATAACTCAGCGGAGAGGTATACGTGCCCACTCATGGGAGGGCCATCCGCAACCAACAGAATCCCGCATGTACCCTCACCTGAATACAGCCTGTATCATTGGCGTAACCCGAGCGATACAAAATATAACCAGGAAACTGAAGGAATAAAATGACGTTAATACGATTTATAACATGAGGAATAGACTCACATGTCGTAACAAAAGCAGACGACTCTGAACGAAACCTCTCAAGAGTGGACTAATTGCCGTATGAGGAGAATGTCACCCAGATAAGTGTAACTGAAGTCGTCGTTAGAACAAAAACCACCCACCAATTGAAGAGCCATGAAAGACTTGAATAAAATTGGGGGGGGGGGGGGGGACATAAAATCAATATCACCCCCCCCCCCCCACACACACACACACACACACACACACACACACACACACACACATTACTTGAGTCACTAGATAAGTATGGCCGGTGCAGTAATACTGAAGCTTGGAAGTGCAAAGAATTCCTTTTTTCAACAATAGGAAAAAGGAAACCTCATGCAACATTCCCGAAGCTATGCTCCTGCTGCTATTCTCAATAAAAGAATAATAACAGTGAATAGAAGCTTATCATAACAAAATAACTACCGTATATCTCCGTGTATAAGTCGCTCCCGTGTATAAGTCGCACCTCCACTTTTGCTTTGATATACCCCCTTACGCCAGTGACCTTTGTATAAGTCGCACCCCCGATTTCGGTTGAAAATGGATCCGTAAATTTGGGTAAAGGACTGGAAGTATTGATACAGACTGAACAGAGAGGTTTGATGGCTGATTGTATTTGTTTGTATACTTCGTTTTGAGCAAAGCTGTACTTCATTGATACTTTCGATGTTCTGTATTTATTAAAAGATATATGTCAACTGTGTTTGTTATTACTCTCGCCATGGAAAGAAGTGCATGTATTCAACTTCAGGTAGGTACTTTGTTGATACTTTCGACGCACCGTATTTATTAAAAGATATATGTGAACTGTGTTTGTTATTACTCACGCAGGTAAAAGAGGGAATGGTCCAGTGCATGTGTTCAGGTAAGATCGAGGTAAGCTGAATTCAAATGGTAAATCCAGATGTAAAACTACTAAGAAAAAGGCTTTATTTCCATGCCATTTCAGCGAATTGCACGTGCAAACAGATAGGTCATAAAGTCGGGTTGCAATGGAAATTCCCGAAAGTGTGTATGTAAATGTCTGCACGATACTGTGGGAACAAAACAACTCGGCCCTTCGCCAGCTTGAAATCCGATGTTTGTGTGAATGGAGGTGGGAGTATGTTTAGAAATGTTTTTGGCCACAATATACTGGGAAACTCAACACAAAAGGTGTTAGCATCTTTATGTCTTGAAAATTCCAGTAATTTGAGGCAGAAGAAATGTTTCGCTGTGAAATGGCTGATCCTATCACAGGGGGAATACAGGAGAAGTCTCTCGTGGGCCGACTTCTCCGAAATTGTTTGGGCCGACTTCTACTAGGGGCCGAGTTGTCCTGTAGTTTGTGAGGCCGACTTCTCTCGTGGGCCGACTTCTCCGAAATTATTTGGGCCGATTTCTCCCAGGGGCCGAGTTCGCAATGGGCCAGCTTCTCTCATTCCTCACAGGGGCACGTTACAAATGATTTTTAAGCTCCAAGTAATATTTATTGGAAAATCATAATTCGATATCCCACCATCAGTATATAGTAATGACAATACACTGATGGTGGGTGGGGTATCAAATTATGATTTTCCAATAAATATTATTTGGTGCTTAAAATTCATTTGTAACGTGCGCCTGTGATCCAATAAATCACTTTGTTCTGAGTGTGAAAGCAACAGAATGGAAAAGAAAAGAAAACACAGATTAAAATACATTTTTTATTCCGCCTTATTTCAATTATTTGCATCAATCATTTGCATCAGTGTAATAAAAGACAATAACAGAATAATATATTTAACAAAATGTTTTCATAAAAGCATAGTGAATCAAAAATACTCGCATCCCATAATATGCAACTTCAGTCAGCTTCAAGTTTGGCAAAAGTACAAAACATATAATGGGGCTCTTCGGTATATAATTTTGATCCCTTTCAGTTGAAGTGAAAAGTTTCGAAGGTAGAATACAGTATTCGTCGTAATGAACTGCATAATATAACAATCTTTTTTGTTATATTACGCAGTTCATTTCGATGGATACTATATTCTACTTTTGAAACGTTTCTTTTTGATCATGAGCTACTTCTTTTTGTTATTTCTTTACAGGAAGATGTGTGTGTGTGGGGGGGGGGGAGGGGGGAAGGGGGCGGGGGGCTATTTACAAATATTTCCATAATAATTTACTGGTCAAAAAATAATTCTCCATCACTCTCCTCATCAAACAACTTCCACCATTCATCAGATGTCAGTCCATCATCATACACATCACAATGGAAACTGCTTTCATCCTCTAACTCTTCATCACTTTCATCTACTTCACCCAAACCTGCACTCACTTTCTCACAAGCACTACCCACTTCCTCACAAACATCACTCACTTTCTCCAATACAAACTCACTGTACAACTCATCATCTTCCGTCCCATCCAGCACATTTGAAATACAACACTTCTTGAACGACTTCACTACCATCTCACAGTCAATTTCATCCCACGACTCTTTCACCCATTTTGTCACCAAACTCAAGGAGGTTCTCTTCAGATTTCCACTCGGGGTAAAAGCTTTCTCTTCTGTATCACACATCCACTCACACCATCTCTTCCTCATATTACCCTTAAATGGCTTGTTCAGACACACATCCAGAGGCTGAAGCACACTCGTCATTCCACCTGGTATCACACCCAAATCACACCGCGCTTGCTTACTTTTCTTTCTCAAACTTTCACACAGATGACCACGAAAACTATCTAACACTAACAAAGATTTCTTTTTCAACAGTCCACCGGGCCTACTTGCCCACACACTCTCAAACCAGTCCAGCATTCCACTCTCATCCATCCAACCCTTTGGATGCACACGAATGTTGACTCCACTTGGAAATTTCTCTTTTGGCATTGTCTTTCTTTTGAAAATAACTGTTGGTTTTAACTTTGTTCCATTCGACAAACAACACAAAACAACTGTGAAGTGTGATTTTTCATGCCCTGTGGTCTTAATTTGAACAGTCTTAGAGCCCATTTTATTGACAGTCTTTTCTGGGGGCATATCAAAAAACATGGGCACTTCATCCATATTCCCAATTTGGGATAGTTCATAGTTATGCCTTTCTCTCATGCGAATTATAAATCGCTGAAACTCCATTGTTTTGTCCTCATAGTCTTTTGGCATTTTCTGTGAAATTCTAGTTTTCTCCCTCAATGAGAGACCACGTCTTTTCATAAAGCCACTAACCCATCTGGCCGATCCATTAAAATTTTTACATTTCATCTTGGATGAAAGTTCCAGAGCTTTCAGACGAATCATGCTTCTGGAGACAGGTAAAGCCTGGGCCCTTGTATCCTCAAACCAAGTGAACAGGCCATCCTCTAACTCGGGCCAATTTGCAGATTTACCACGGTTTGCCCTCTTATCTCGTCTGGTTTCTAGGAGAATGTTTTTACTTTTCCTCCAGTCCCGAACTAATTTCTCACTCACTGAAAACTCCCTCCCAGCTGCTTTGTTCCCTTTACTTTCAGCAAAATCAATCACTTTCAGTTTATAACCGGTTTCATAGCTTTGGCGTTTTCTTTTTACTCCTCGTTTGGCATCTATAATGTTTAATTTTATCAGCGTAATTGCTTACTCAGTATCAGAATAAAGTATATGGCAGATTGCTTTCACCACTGCCTATATATCATTCGGTTGGGGACAAGTTTTTCTAACATCTCTTTGTTAAGATAGTTAATATGGCTTACCGGTATTCTTACTTTGGGCAAAAACAACACATCAGCTTGTTGTGAGTAAACCCCCACCCAAACACTGACAGATATTCAAAGAGAGTTTCAATAATGTGGCATTTATTTGAAGCGAGACAAATACTGATGAAAGGGAAGTAACCACATATTTCTTGTTTCTTCTTCAAAGGGAATTCCCCTTCTAAACACACATGTTGATTCTGTAAACAAACGGATTGGCTTGGCTCAAATAACTTTTAGCCAAAATGTTTGACATATGGCGATATGCAACTGCGAAATACTCTTGTGGGAAATATTAGTGAGATGTTGGAAACAAAAGGTATTTGTTTGAAAGAAATAATAATAACACTTTGGCCATCCGAAATATAATTAATTATGTGCGTTTTCGATTGTTTGCCCGCATTGAGCACCTGGCGGTATTCATTATTTCCATATCATAATATCAAAATGCATTGCAAGTCGTCAGTCACTGAGGAGAAAATAGACAAATAAACAACACATTAGGCCATAAAAAAAGAACCTCTGTTTCTCAGCCCACACGCATGGTCATTTTTGGTGCGCATGCAACCTTTTTATGACACCAAAAAAATCTTCAAAAAAAATTTGAGATATTGTGCTCATTTCGGTAAATCGATATCGATGCGTTCGCAAATTTTAAATTAACACACTTCAAGCTTTTTCTACATCATACCTTAATAAAGTGGGTGGGTTTTAGCAATATTCACGACAGAAAGTGTTTTATTCTGTAAAAGGTAAGTCATAATGACAGCAAGAAGGAAGGTGTCTTTCAGTCTGACAACAAACAGTCACAAAGGGGAATGGTCGATTCGCACCACGTTTGATTCGCACCAACCCTCAGAAAGTCTGCAAAGTCAGGTGCTATGTTGAATGGAACACAGTCTCCTGGCATTTATTTTTAGTAACATTTGTATTGTAAATGGCCGTCATTGAGAATTTGTGTACTGTTATTTGAAACCGTCACGAGTTTCCCAGTTAATTTAAATAAATGCATTTGAGATGCAGGATAATTGTATAACTAATAGTAACCGTTGCTTGATATAAAAGTAACAGTCATAGTTGAAAATAAATCGTATATAGGCAGGTAAGTAAGGTCGAATTGGTTAATAAAAACACGCAAACATTCGTTTTGTATTTCATTTTCAGATTTCAAAAAAATATGATTTATGGATGAACTGCCCGATCAAATGGGTTGTGATAATTTTGAATATAATGGGGAAAAATTGCGATTCACGATTTTATTAGGCAGGTTATGAAAGGATTTTTTTTTTTTGGTAAAATAAATCTCTGAAAGTTGGCACTTCGACATTTGATTTGTCCCAGAGACGTTTCACCCACGAGGCGTTTCGTGACTTTCGTCCTGTGTTATAATTTTCACGTTTCACTGAAAAAACAAACATTCAAACCCCACTTTATTTACGACCCAACACCCCTGTGGTGAATAACCAATATATTTGCGAAATTTTGCATGGTCCACCAGGCGTTTGGGTTGGGGTCAAATTACCACAAACAACCTCTCGGGGAGAAAATAAAAAGTAAAAAAAAAACCCGCCCACCCGCCCGCCCACATGCTTTTTTTTGAAAAAATGGCCTGAGAAACAGACAATCAAATTTGTATGGCCTTATCTGATTTTTTTTTTAATTTGACATCAAACGTAATGAACAACTGTAACAAAAAAAAAAAATCTTATTTTTATTTTCTGAAATTGAAAGATACAAAAAAAAACAAACAATCAAACTACGTGATATCTGTTGTCAACATGCCTTATCTGAGGCAAGTTTTACATCGATGTGACGCTAATTTAGTTCACATTTTACACTTGAAAAATAATTACCTTTGTATAAGTCGCACCCCAATTTTGGTCCCGTTTTTCAAAGTAAAAAGGTGCGACTTATACACGGAGATATACGGTAGTCAAAAACCAAGCATGACCAGTTTTTTGACCCGGCGCGACTCAGAACGCTCTAGTGTTAGTCATCTAGAATAGTCTAAAACCGTAAGGCTCTATCACGTCTGACCAACTCCATATTGTCACTAAAGGATGGAGAGGGACGTGATGAACATGACACAATTGCAAGGAATATACCCGACGATACAGCATTGACATATCCCTTGAAATCAAGACAGTATGCCAGGACCCAAAAGAATACACCATACAGACATAATATCCATAACCCTCTGAGTGGAATCATAATCCACGACGATAGATTGGATCATAAAAAGAAGCAGGCGACAAAAAACTCTAAGTTCCAGCACCCGATCATAAAACCTAGATGAACTCCTTGTGCCTCGTTCCAATTATTTCAGGAAACATATTCCTGAACAAGAGCATTGTCCAGCAATTAAAACTGGAACACGCACAAGTTTCTCCGGGATAAAGTTTGAAATTTTTGTTAACACGACTATGTCTGCCCCTCCCCTCCCCAATCATTGCCCATTCCCCTGCCCTGTCTAGGGTAAAGAGTAATTTACCTGTTTTCACATTTTCATATTAAACGATCTGAGGTCTTTACAAAATAAAAAAAAGCCGACATAACAAATTTATTTCCATGTGAACCATTATTACCGAAGTTATTTCTCAGAAACGATAAATGTAACGTCATTGGAAAATGAAAAATTGGGCTATATTCTCATCTCCAAAGTGCCATAACTCTACTGCTAATGGGCTTTCAAAACTTGGGCAAAATTCTCATAAATAAAGGGCCATAACTCTACTAAAAATGGGCCGCTAAAGACGGAAATCGAACCCAACCTGTATTTTGCTGTACTAAATCCACACGCCAAATTTAACTCATCTCAAATGATTACAACTAAAGTTATCGTCCGGAAACAAGAACTTGGGCAAAATTCTCATAAATAAAGGGCCATAACTCTACTAAAAATGGGCCGCTAAAGACGGAAATCGAACCCAACCTGTATTTTGTTGTATTGAATCCAGAAGCCAAATTTAACTCAGCTCAAACCGTTACAACTAAAGTTATCGTCCGGAAACGAAATGTGTCCACGGATGGACAGACAGATGGACGGCGAGACCATTTACATAATACATCCCGTTTTTCAAATGGGCATATAAAAAGGAACTAACTGCAGACATCTGAAAGAATGCTCATCATTACTCACTAGGGTAATATGGTATCATCCATAGGGCTAAATGCCTCAGACAACTTAACACAAAAACACACTGTTGAGGAGAAAACAACATCTTCCCTTATAACAGTACCTTGTCCGAGAGGACAGTGGTCTCAGCCTAGCTGACGCAGCTAAAGGTCTTCCTATTCATGAAGACAATTAGAGGTTGTAAACTGCGGCCCCAGAAGCTTACTAAATAGAGACTTACAATGCTAGCCACTAATGATAGAAAAAAAACACCACTCATAATTCTTACTAGGCTACTGTGGTGTCAACAATAAGGCTAATGTCTGTGATACCTAAGAATACAACACTGCGGAGGAAAAAATGCACTCTTTCCTTCTAGCAGTTCTATCCCCAAAAGATAGCAGTCTCAGCCTAGCTAATGCGGCTTAGAAGTCTTCATCTCCGTGAAGACAGATATCTCAGTGTAAATTGCGACCTTTGAAAGCTCACTAAGTGGGGACTTACGATGTTAGTCGCTGAAGCTAAGGAAAAAAGGCAGTTCTTTTCTAACGGCCCTAATTCCAAAGAGACAGCAGTCTCTGCTTAGCTAATGCAGCTTCGAAGTCTTCATCTCCATGAAGACAGATATCTGTGCCACCTGCAGCATTGGAAAACTCACTAAACGGAGACTTACGCCGTTAGCCGCAATGTATAAGAAAATACTGCTGTAAAATATATAAGGCCACTATGACGTTAGCCGCTAATGTTATATAAACAGACCGCTCTTAATTCACATAAGACATATTAAGGTGACATCAATAGGAAGCTAAGGAAAAAAGGCAGTTCTTTTCTAACGGCCCTGTTCCAAACAAGACAGATGTCTCAGCCTAACTACGAGCTAGCGATCTTCTATTCATGAAGAATAGATCATTCGCATTTCTTATACTATTGCTAGGTCAAGGGTGGCGTCGTTAAGTAGACCGAAGGACTTCAACACCTTAGCAGAATGACTCGAGAAGGAATGAAGCTCGTGTTTCCTTCACGTGGTACTCTCACGAGGGACAAAAGCTGTTTTTTGCCTAGCAAACGCAAACTTTGTTCAGATGGAAAAATATCTGAAAGAACTGAATAAAATTCATAGTCTTAATGTGCTATTTCATGAGGGATGGAGAATCAACCTCTGTAGACCTCTCACCATCTGAATGTTCCATCTGAAAAACATGGTCAACACCATCTGAATGAACTGAACAGATGACTGGACCAACCCAGCACCGTCCGACAGCTCACTACCGGAGACTGTTGACAGCTGAACCTGCTACTACTGGGATGTTGAGATAAGCTGCGCAAATCTGCAACAACAGGTCTGTGAACGAGGCTTGTGGAACAGCGGTTATCTGCTTCTTCACCATATTCTGCTCACGGAACGGAGATCTGACCTCACATCTTTCGCCGCATATCCCATATATATATATGCCTCGTACCACTAGCTGCAGGTTAATCCGACATCGGTGGTGAAGATTGGGATTGCCTCCGTGGAACAGCTTGAACACTGAACATCTGAAGTCGGACAGCTAGTCTGCGGTCTAACGTGCTTCATCAATGAAGGAAGAAGCCTTAGTTGCAACCGGCCCCAGCTGCAGTGTGGAAGGAGCAGACACACCAACACACTAAATATTTATTTATTTATTTATTGGTGTTTAAGGTCACATACTTATGCACAATGGCTAATCGTGACCGTGACAGTTTTACGGGTGGAGGAAGCCGGAGGACCCGGAGAGAACCACCGAGCAATGACGAGCAGCTGTCAGCTCTCCAACATCGTAACTCTGAACTCTGCACTGCAGCACAGGCAGGGTTAGATTGGTTGAAGACATGCGCACCATCGACGTGCAGTACGCCTCAGTACACAGCGTCATCGTGCCCCCATGTAGGCAATCGGGCTGAAGTGTCTTGCCCAAGGACACAACGCGGTTGCCGCAGGTGGGATTCGAACCGAGGACCTCTCGGCTTGCAGCCTGCACCTCTACCAACTGAGCCACCGTGCCCCCCTACCAACTCACTAAAGTTTCTCGAAGCGGAAACAGTTGACCCTAACTGCTGACGGAACAGAGAGGGTTCTCCAACTAGCAATCTGACTCCAGATCTCGCCGAGGGTTCCATTGAGAACCTTGTAGGCTTCTACCCCTTAGCGTGCTTTTCCATAGAAGAAGAGGAAGCCGTAACAGCAGCAGACTCCGGCTGAAGTGTGGAAGGAGCATCCCAATCCACAAGCAAGGACGGGGCTCCGACTCAATGAAGTTTCTCAGGATGGAAACAGTCAACCCCGACTGCTGACGGGACGGAGAATGCTCTGACCCCAGATCTCGTGGAGCGGTCCGTAGAGAAACTTTCAGGCTTCTTCCCCTTTTGCCATCGTCGCTGGGTGAGCTTTTGTTTTTAAGGTGCTCGCTCTACCCACATGCATACTACTCGACCGCAACGGACCTACCCGGCATCCTGGCTCCCTCAATAGGGAAACCGCTTCACCGATAGAGCTAGCTACATAGAAGAGGATTAAGAGAACTAACTAGAGACCTCAATCCCCTGCTAATAATCATGAGCACCTTGGCAGCTAGCTCAGAAACGGGTTCATCAGAGTGCAACGACAGCAGCATGTAATGGACAGGTGTAAAAGTACCATCAACATATTCTTGTTCTTCAGAAAAACAGGCTGAAAGACTAGTATTAACCTGCGGTGAAAGCTCCAACATCGGAACTGCACCGCCCACCACACAGGTCAACACCCGTTTCCAATGTTCGCATCCCATAGTACAAGTATTGAAGGAGTGCAGCGACTACAGGCAGACAACAAGCATGTAAATCCGAGACAGACTTCCTGGACATGCACTAGGTACCAAATTATTTATAATAGATACAATAATAATGAAGCCAAAATCATAAGTCCACTGCACTCTGAAATAATAATACAGAATAAATATCGCAAGGCTATATAACATAGACAATCACAAAAATTGTCAAAACAAATTAAATAAAATTTTTTCGAAAAATTTTGAATGAAGCCTAAGTACCCCAAGGGAACCTCATGAGAACAAGGGCATCCCGACAGAGCCTAAGTGTGGACAAGCACTACATAATTAAAGCTAAACTACCAGAATAAGATATAATATGTATCCTAATAGAAAAAACAATAACTGTTTTTAGCTAAACTCTGAATTAATACGTATTCAAAACATTGTTGAACATACAACATCAAGAGGAAAAACCAGAAACAAACCAACAACAGGCACAACAGAGGCCCAAAGTCAATAACTGATCAACAACCACCTGATGCAAATCTAGATCTTCATAGGAAGAAAAAACAATGCATCTGGTAGAAGATGCAAGAATACAAAATGTCCTGAACAAAAAACGAACAGGACGTAAACACAGGGGATAAACAGAATACCCATTCCGTAAAACAAGTTAAACTCTCAAGAATTTTACGAAAAAAATCTAAAAAAAAATGCTGAAAGAGCTTGGGAGTATAACAGGTGGGTTCCGGAGAGAAAAGGGAAGTAACACTAACAAAACAACAGAGGAGTCATAGTAAAAATGACTACATTCAGAAGCACATCCCAAAAATGGGAAACATGAATAATTTTACATAAAAATTATAAAGTTACATCTCTGAACATCCAAAACCACCATTATTCATTTCCAACATCCTGCTACACTGTTGATTCCATGAAAACCATCATTGATTTGTGTCTAGCATCTTCAAAAATGAGAATTTATTGCAGATGTCAGTTCAAATGTTTACTGACTTGGGCCAAATGTGATGCTTGGCACCAATTCTGGTCTCTTCCTGTGCATGCACAGTACAAAACAAAAAATATGGATTTTGGGATGGGGGTGGGGGGGGGGGGGGGGGGCAAAATTTGTATTTGGCCCTTGATATTATTGAGGTTGCAGGAGCTAAGTCTGGGCCATTGGTTCTAGTATAAAAATATGGTTTCTTAGTGTTATTCCAAGCAACAAAAAACTGTAGTGACATCAACCACAGCATGAAAACAAGTATAAAGTTAAGTTTAGCCAATTGTTTAAACCTATACTGCCCACTTCAGAGGACTTCTACCCAGGCATTGGTCAGCAGGGCCTATTTTACCAGTAAAACAGATGTTTATCACAGAAATAGGAGAATATTTTTCAGTAAAGATCCATGTTCAAAAGACATTAATTCTCCAAATTTCACAAAAAATGGGAGCATGCCCACTAGGCAGTGACCATGTGAAAGACCTTTCCTCAGAATTGGTTCATAAAACAGTGAAAAAAAAATCCAAGTATAAATCTTAGTTCAAGATATAGTTCAGGAAACTTGAGACAAAAAATGGGGCTGCTTAAAAAAATTAGTTGTAAGTGCATGCTCGCTTGTCCATGATCCTTTATAAGAAGTTTCATAAATAATAGAGGAGTTGCACAGTTGATGTATTTTATATGGAAATAAGAAATATGGAATGCAGATCATGAGGAGATAGGGAATAAATCGTTAGAATCATTGTAATGTGAAAAAATTCCAGCAAGAGGATCACAGCTCCAGAAGTCGAGTTTTGACATTAAATTCTGAAAAAATAAGCTATTTATAGTAACAGTGACCTTGACCTTGGAGTCCAAGACTCCGAAATCAATAGGTGTCTTCCATTCCTATAAGGTAATCTTGGGTATAAGTTTGGTAAATGTGCATCAAATAGAACTAAAGTTATTGGCCGGAAACCAATTTGTCACAAAATATTTTATTGATAGTAACAGTGACCTTGACCTTGGGGCCCCAGACTCCGAAATCGATTGATGTCTTCCCTTCCTATGGGGTAACCTGTGGTATAAGTTTGGTGAAGATACACAGAATAGAACTAAAGTTATTGCCTGGAAACCAATTTGTCACAAAATATTCTATTTATAGTAACAGTGACCTTGACCTTGGAGTCCCAGACTCCAAAATCAATAGGTGTCTTCCCTTCCCATAGGGTAACCTCTGGTATAAGTTTGGTAAAGGTGTGTCAAAAAGAACTAAAGTTATTGCCCGGAAACCAATTTGTCATAAAATATTCTATTTATAGTAACAGTGACCTTGACCCTGGAGTCCCAGACTCTGAAATAAATAGGTGTCTTCCCTTCCTATAGGGTAACCTCTGGTGTAAGTTTGGTAAAGGTGCGTCAAATAGAACTAAAGTTATTGCCAGGAAACCAATTTGTCACAAAATATTCTATTTATAGTAACAGTGACCTTGATCTTGGGGCGCATAGACTCTGAAATCGATAGGTGTCTTTCTTTCCTATAGGGTAATCTCTGGTATAATTTTGGTAAAGGTGCATCAAATAGAACTAAAGTTATTGCCCGGAAACCAATTTGTCACAAAATATTCTATTTATAGTAACAGTGAGTTTGATCTTGGGGCGCGAGACTCTGAAATCAATACGTGTCTTCCCTTCCTATAGTGTAACCTCTGGTGTAAGTTTGGTAGAGGTGCGTCAAATAGAACTAAAGTTATTGCCCGGAAACCAATTTGTCATAAAATATTCTATTTATAGTAACAGTGACCTTGACCTTGTAGTCCCAGGCTCCGAAGTCAATAGGTGTCTTCCCTTCCTATAGGGTAACCTCTGGTATAAGTTTGGTAAAGGTGCGTCAAATAGAACTAAAGTAATTGCCCGGAAACCAATTTGTCACAAAATATTCTATTTATAGTAACAGTGACTTTGATCTTGGGGCGCAAGACTCTGAAATCAATAGGTGTCTTCCTTTCCTATAGGGTAACCTCTGGTATAATTTTGGTAAAGGTGCATCAAATAGAACTAAAGTTAGTGCCCGGAAACCAATTTGTCATAAAATATTCTATTTACAGCATCAGTGACCTTGACCTTGGAGTCCCAGAGTCCAAAATCAATAGGTGTCTTCCCTTCCTATAGGGTAACCTCTGATATAAGTTTAGTAAAGGTGCGTCAAATAGAACTGAAGTTATTGCCCGGAAACCAATTTGTCACAAAGTATTCTATTTATAGTAACAGTGACCTTGATCTTGGGCGCGAGTCTCTGAAATCGATAGGTGTCTTCCTTTCCTATAGGGTAAACTCTGGTATAATTTTGGTAAAGGTGCATCAAATATAACTAAAGTTATTGCCCGGAAACCAACTGTTTACGCCCGCCACCCTCCGCCCGCCCATCACTTCATCAAACTATAAGTCGAGTTTGACTTCGTCAAAACTCAACTAAAAATGTGGAAATATGTGCACTTTCACTGGCTTCTGATTATGTACATGATGATCCTTCAGAATCATACCTTGCACCTATGGGGTTAAGAGCCACCATCCCTAAGAGCCGAAACGAACATTCTGACTTAACCAAGACATGAATCCAGGACGTTCTCATTGCGGCCATAGAAATCATTAAAGTGCCGCTCAGGATCACCGATCCAATGTCGAGTTGTGACAACAGTTCCTCGCACCAAGGCCAACACACCTATGAAGTTTCATGACTCTAGGTTGAACCACTATCAAGTTCTCATCCGGAAACCAATTGTTGCGATATACTATGTTCAAGGTCACTGTGACCTTGACCTTTGACCTGGTGAGTCCAACATCAATAGGGTTCTTCCTCGCACCAAGGCCAACACGCCTGTAAAGTTTCATGACTCTAGGTTGAACCACTATCAAGTTATCATCCGGAAAACAATTGTTGCGATATACTATGTTCAAGGTCACTGTGACCCTGACCTTTGACCTGGTGAGTCCAAGATCAATAGGGTTCTTCCTCGCACCAAGGCCAACACACCTATGAAGTTTCATGACTCTAGGTTGAACCACTATCAAGTTATCACCCGGAAACCAATTGTTGCGATATACTATGTTAAAGGTCACTGTGACCTTGACCTTTGATCTGGTGAGTCCAAGATCAATAGAGTTCTTCCTCGCACCAAGGCCAACCCACCTATGAAGTTTCATGAATGTAGGTTGAACTACTATCAAGTTATCATCCGGAAAGGAATTGTTGCGATTTACTATGTTCAAGGTCACGTTGACCTTGACCTTTGACGTAGCGAGTCCAAAATCAATAGGGTTCTTCCCCTCACCAAGGCCAATCTACCTATGAAGTTTCATGAATGTGAGTTGAACCATTATCAAGTTATCATCTGGAAACCAATTGTTTAAGATTTACTACGTTCAAGGTCACTGTGACCTTGACCTTCGACGTAGCATGTCCAAAATCAATAGGGTTCTTCCTCCCACCAAGACCAACCTACGTATGAAGTTTAATGAATGTGAGTTGAACCACTATCAAGTTATCATCCGGAAACCAATTGTTTACGCCCGCCTGATCCGCCCACCCAACCGTCCGCCCGCCCGCCTGCCCGCCCGCCCGCCAGACTTTCACCAAACTATAAGTCGAGTTTGACTTCGTCACAACTCGACTAAAAATCTCCTGAACCAGACAAAAATAGAGTTAAGACAAGCCCAGAAACAAATACCTCTAAAATTGATGCATGACATGCCAGTAATTACCCAACGGCCAGTGGTTCACAGGAACAGTGACTAGAAACAGGCATACAGGCCCTAACAGATCAAACTGTCTCACAAAAATACTGTGTCTATTTGATCACCTGCAATACATGCAAAAAGTGATAAATTTAAAGTAATTTGCATATTTTTTATACTTACCAATGGCCCAGACTTAGCTGGTGCAAATTCGATAAAATCAAGGGCCAAACACAAATTTTGAACTCCCCAATCCCCCAAAATTTGCATACAAAACCAAAAAATGATAAATTTTAAGTAATTTGTATATTTTTTATACTTACCAATGGCCCAGACTAGCTGGTGCAAACTCAATATTATCAAGGGCCAAACACAAATTTTGAACCCCCCAAAATTTGCATACAAAACCAAAAATTAAAAGTCCTATCTGACTCTCCATACTTTTACTCAGTGGTTAGGAAGAGACCGGAATTGGCGCCAACATCATTCTTTGTAGATGAACATACTAATAATAACTCAGCGGGGAGGTATGAGTGCCCACTCATGGTAGGGCCATTCCCGTCTGGGCCATTGGTAAGTATAAAAAATATATAAAATTTTAACATATTTTTATACGACAACCGATGGCCCAGACTAGCTGAATCGTAAAAAGGCGGAGGGCCTAGGACTTAAGAATTAGCAGACCAAATATAGCTCCTAAGCCTGCATTCCAAGGTGAAAGGAAAATAAATTTAAAAGGAATTACATGTATGTCACTCTATCCAATAATAGAGAAGACATATCATAAATAAGGAATCATATTCAAGTAATTCCATATTCTTAGCATGAATGATTATGCTAATTAGATGTAACAAGCCCACAATTTTTAAGGCTAGTCTGGACTAAGCCCCATAAATTAGGATGGAGTATTTGAGAGTGAGGACTAACCCCCACAAACATATGCCATATATAAATAATAAACATCAAGGATCAGATATAATCTACCGACAAAAACAGCTTCACTCATAGTTACACACTTATCAAGCCGGAGGAGATTTTACAAAAATCCCCCCCACCTTTTTTTGGAAGGAATATTCTTCAAAACAAAGAAGGGAGCACTCTGGAATCAGTGAAAAGCGATACTAAATAATCCAAACATATTCGCCCAATAAGCACCCTGTTCTTAATTATTATTAATTATTGGTGCTTTACGCCACTTCAGAAGCTAAGGCTATTGTGGCGATCCCGGTAATTAACAGAGCATGCTTCTAACGTATACTGGAGTTGGAATACGTAGATAGGATGAAAAACGGTGATATAAAGTGTACGATCATATACTTGTGCAATAGAATATGAATGGAAATATCTGAAGAGCCAACTCACTTCTAAGGCAACCTACAGGCGACCCCGTTCATGTGTACAATTGATTCCAATAATAACACTCCAATGAACCATTCAAATATACGAGAATGTGTACTGTATCTTCACAGAAACCTGGATTAGAACATGGAACGAGCTATGATTAACAGACCCGACACGGACCGTCCCCAAAATAATTCATTGTGTCCTAGGTCCGTAACAACCAATGACTGTTCAGAGAAGAATATATTACTCCGAATAATGATGCCAAAAAATGAGACCATATGCACTGATGGCCTATTGGCATTGCCATAACTGATCCAAATAGCCCAAAATTCTCATGAGCTCTATAAGCAGAGCAAGAATTTATATAGTCTGTCAACAATATGTCTGCCTAATAATATGCATATTATGCACGCGAACAATTAAATCCTGCATGTACTCAGTTTAATACAGCCTGTAACCACGGTATGACGGAGTGATACAAGTGTAACCAGGAAACTGAATGAATAATATGATGTTAATATGCAGTTAACTGAGTAATAAACTCATACGTCGTAAGAAAGGCCAGACCGCTCTGAGCGAAACTTTTCAGAGTGGACTAATTGCCACATTGGAGAATGTTGCCCAGATAACCGACATGTCAACCATACAGGTACATGAAGGCTAGCAATTTTATTGATAAAGAATCATATGCTCGTATATGACTTATAAACGAACAATCACAGGAAACAAACTAACTAAAAAGTGGATGTGCCCATGAAGTCGCCTTTAGAACACTATCCAGCCGCAAATCGAGAAGCCATGAAAGTCATGTATATACTTAAATGCATACAAGGTTTACGGGCATACAAGGTTTACGGGAAGAAAACTATGTCTTGCCGTGTAATTGCCTCTTAACACATTGGCGGGGGAGGGGGGGGGGGGCTTCGATGAAAAATTCATATCGAACCCCCCTCACCCGCATTACTTGAATCTCTCTTGAGTTAGTCATCAAATAGAATAGGAAACGCAGGGCTCCCTCACATCTGACCAGCTCCATTATGCCACTAAGGACAAGGAGGGACGTGATGAACAAATACACTGTATTGACAAAAACACACTAGGTACATATGGCGTCATTAATAGAGCTTATCGCCTCATATAACTAACACCAAATCATACCGGTGGGAAGAGAATAACCTCCTCTAACATACGGTATCATGCCTGATAGATAGACAACAAACTTAGCCTAGCTGAAGCAGCTAAAGGTCTTCCTATACGTGAAGACAATAAAAGGCTGATAAATGTGACCTTAGAAGCTAACTAAGTAGACTTACAATGCTAGCCATAGCTTATAAGTCTTCATCTCCGTGAAATCAGTGTAAGTTGCGACCTTGAAGGCTCACTGAATGGAGACCTACAATTATCATCACGCAAGGTAGGGAATGAAGAGCCGCTATTTTAACAGCCCTAAATTTCCAAAGAGACAGTAGTCCCAAGAGATAATAAATTCAATTATGTCACTACATAATTACTGAACCAATCTCGCTCATGATTCTAGCTAGGCTACTATGGTGTAAACAATAAGATTCAAGTATTTTTTATTTATTTATTAGGGTTTAACGACACATTAACAGCCATGGTCATATCATGTCGGTGACAGTTTTATGGATGGAGGAAGTCGGAGTGCACGGAGAGAACCACCAAGCAACGACAAGCAGCTGTCAGCTCTCCAACATCGTAACTCTGAACTCTGCAGTGTGGCAGAGGCAGGGTTAGATTGGTTGAAGACATGCGCACCACGGACTTGCATTACGCCTTAGTACACAGCGTCATCGTGCCCACCTTGTAGGCAATCAGGGTTACGTGCCTTGCCCAAGGACACAATGCAGGAATGCAAATCAGTCGCTGAAATGGTCACCCATCCAACTACTAACCACGCTCGACGTTGCTTAACTTCGGTGATCTGACGAGAGCCAGTTACCGCGACGCCACTGCGCCCCCTATAAGACTCAAGTCTATGACACCTAGGAAAACAAACCGAAAAGCACTGTACCTTTATCAGATTTATTCCCAAAAGACAGCGGTCAGAGCCTATCTAACGTAGCTAGAAGTCTTCCTGTCCGTGAAGACAGATATCTCGGTATAACTAGCAACTTGAAAGCTCACTAAACGGAGACTTGCAACCATCGCCGCTCAAGGTAGGGAATGACAAGCAGCTATTCTAACAGCTGTAATTCCCAAAAGAGACAGTAATCTCAAGGTTGCTAAGCAGTTATGGGTCTTTGTCTACTTGAAGACATATCTGTGTCACTTGCAGCATTGTAAGCTCACTAAATGGAGACTTACAACACTAGCCACTAAGAAAAGACCGTTATAACAGTACGTAAGGCTACTATGGCATCCACAATGACATTGAATGTCTTGACGCCAAGGAATACAACACCAAGAGGGAAAAGACGTACCTATTCCCTCTAACGGCTCTATTCCAAACAAGACAGTTGTCTCAACCTATCTATGCACTATTCGTCCGACTTCAGGACAAAAAACAGGTGATCTGAAAAAACCTGGAGAATATTTTGCCGACCTCTATTGCTTTTCTTCAATAGGAGAGCCTATACCTCCACAAGGAGAGACTCTCTTGGAAGAATTTGCTAGAAGATTTGACCAACACGTACTTGTAGTAAGTGGAGCTTTGCTTAGATTGATAGCCGCAGGCTTGCCAAGACTACATTCTCATCCACTGATCTTCCGCAATTTTCATCCACTTTTTTGCGAGGTTGATAACCTTCCGCTAAGTGGAAAGCAACAGAAGTCTATTCTCGACAACCTCTATTGCTTCCTTCAACTAGAAGGGGTATTGGTACCCTGTGGCTCACCAACAGGTGGCCAATGTAAAGGGGTGGCTGGAGTAAAAAAAAAAAGTCCAAAACCTGCACACAAAAGTCCAAAATTAAAGTAAATAAGCAACTAAAGGGTTAAATAATATAATACTAGCCCAAAGAAGCATCCTAACATACAATAGGAACTATGACAATATGCTACAAGGTAAGTCTCCACTTTGAAGAAAAGAAATACAAACCTCAAAACCTGCACACAAAAGTAAAAAAAAAGTATCACATTTGTTTCAATGGGTTAAAATTTAGAAAAATACCCTGATAATGTCACAGTAACCACAATGGCAATATGCCAGTAAGGTGAAACTCTACTTGAAAAATATCCACTTGGAAGAAAAGAAAGACAAACCTCAAAACCTGCACATAAAAGTCAAAAAAGTATCACATTTGTTTCAAAGGGTTAAAATTTAGAAAAATACCATGAAAATGCTACAGTAACCACCATGGCAATATGCTAGGGAGGTAAAACTCCAGTTAAAAAAAAATATCAAAACCTGCAAACAAAAGTACAAAACCTGCAGATAAAAGTCCAAAATTAAAGTAAATAAGCACCTAAAGGGTTAAATAATATAATAATAGCCCCAAGTCACCACTTGGAAGAGAAGAAAGACAAACCTCAAAACCTGCACATAAAAGTAACAAAAAAATCAAAACCTGCACACAAACGTCAAAATAAGTCCAAAATTTGATTCAAAGGGTTAAAATTAAGACAAAATACCCTGGAAAAGAGTTAAATGTTATCGTGAACCCCCATAGCAATATGCAAAGAAGAAAAATTTTTTTTAAAAAGCACAAAAATCCAAACCTGTAAACAAAAGAAGTCCAAAATTGAAGTAATTAAGCAGGAAAAGGGTTAAAGAATACAACGTAGCCATAAGATGCATGTTTACATACAACAGAAAGCATGGACATATGCTGCAAGGTAAATCTCCACTTGGAAGAAAGGAAAAAAAAAATCCATCAAAACCTGCACGCAAACATCAAAATAAGTCTAAAATTTGATTCAAAGGGTTAAAATTAAGACAAAATACCCTGGAAAAGAGTTAAATGTTATAGTGAACCACCATAGCAATATGCAGAAACTACAAAAATTTTTAAAAAGCCAAAAAATCAAAACCTGTACACAAAAGTTCAAAATATTTGAGAGCGGACGCCGACACCGACATGAGGGCTATGCCATAGGCTCACACAACTAACGTTGGTGAGCCAATAAAGGAATCATGGCAATATGCTACATGGTAAGTCGCCACTTAGAAGAAAAGAAAGACAAACCTCAAAACCTGCACATAAAAGTCAAAAAAGTATCACATTTGTTTCAAAGGGTTAAAATTGAGAAAAATACCCCGAAATGTTAAGCTAACCACCATGGCAATATGCCAGTAGGGTAAAACTCCACTTGAAGACAAAATTTCAAAACCTGTACACAAAAGTCAAAAACCTGCACACAAAAGTCCAAAATTAAATTAAACTAGAAACTGTTTTAGCACACTAAAACATATGTCTCCCCTTCCTTTCTATTTAATGCACTGCAAATTATATATACATGAATAATATTGACAATCATACCAAATATCTAAGGTTTAGGTCAAAAGACAAAAAAGTTCTGGTCCGGACAAAGTTTCCCTTAAAAAAGCACATAAATCTGACATTCAGGTCAAAGGTCAAGGTCACCTGAAGGTCACTATGGTATGCGACACACCGGCTCATGGTGATACACCCACATGCCAAATATCTGAGGTCCAGGTCAAAAGACAAAAAAGTTATGTCCCGGACAAAGTTTCCCTTAAAAAGCACATAAATCTGACCTTCAGGTCAAAGGTCAAGGTCACATGAAGGTCACTATGATACACGACACACCAGCTCATGGTGATACATCCACATGCCAAATATCTAAAGTCTAGGTCAAAAGACAAAAAAGTTATGCCCCGGACAAGTTTCCCTTAGAAAGCACATAAATCTGACCTTCAGGTCAAAGGTCAAGGTCACATGAAGGTCACTATGATATGCGACACACAGGCTCATGGTGATACAACCACATGCCAAATAGCTAAGGTCTAGGTCAAAAGACAAAAAAGTTATGCCTCGGACAAAGTTTGTTTGAGAAGAAGGAGGAGGAGGAGGAGGAGGAGGAGAAGAAGAAGAAGAATATGCACTAAAAACAATATGTCTCCCTTCTGGGAAGGGGAGACATACATAAGTAGGGAAAGGGTTAAAAAATATAATACTGGCCCTAAGAAGCATTCTAACATAAAACTGGAACCATGGCAATATACTACAAGGTAAATTACTCCTTGGAAGAAAAGAAAGACAAATATCAAAACCAGCACACAAAAGTCAAAAAACCTGTACACAAAAGACCAAAATCCAAGCAACTAAGCATGGAAAGGGGTGAAAAAAATATTACTATCCCTGAAAAGCATGCTGACATAAAAACATATAAAAAAAAAAATAAATAAATAAAATCAAAACCTGCACATAAAAGTTCAAAATGTATGAATCCGGACACCGACGCCTTGGTTGGTGAGCAAATAAGAGAGCCTGTACCTCCATTAGGAGTGACTCCCTTTTGAAAGGGTCCGCCGGAAGATTTGTCCAATGCGGACATCTTGTAAGTGGGGGTTATGTTCAGAATCATAGCTGTAGGCCTTCCGAGACAACACTTTTACCCACTATCTTCCATGACATAAATCCAGTTTCTCACGAACATGATAATCTTCCATCAACTGGTAAGCAACAGAGGTCTTATTCATCACCTGTACAACTAACAAGACTTACAGAAGGAGAAACTACATCCTACCCACAAAGAACCTCATCTCGTCGGCTTAGGGGCATCTGACCTATAGTCTGGATCAGACCTGCACCCCTTTCCCGTGCGCTATACTGACGACCTCCGGAGTAAGTATAAGAGAGTTTATTGTACCCTCGCGAGGAGTTCCCTCAGCTGATTAAGTGGAACGGCCTTGCTTACCCCGGTCTGCTGAAGCGTGTTGAGGCACATACTTCAGTAGCAGTGTACTGGAAGCTTTCTTGTAGCCTGTTCATAGACTAATGAAAGCTTGTCATCAAATAGAGTATATCTGGAGAATGGAGCGACTTGGAGAGAGCTTTTCACCTTGTCAGCTCTAAGTGATGACGACGCAAGGGCAGCATCACGTCTGATCAACTCCCGAGTTGTACATACATGGCATACATGACTGCCCTGGAAAGAACTCTTAGCGAGGAACAACTGTCCTCAAATTCCTTCCCATTAAGACGTTGCGCCATAGCTCTGGTGAGGTGATCTGCGTAGGACATCACGTCCAGGTTTGCTCTGTTGGATGAAATAGCACATTCCATCACTTCCGAGCGTATACTGAATGATGCAGGAAGGGACATATTTTCATCCCTGGTCTGCTCACCAAAACACAGAGGAGCTCTCTGGACATCTTCTCCGTTTTAAATGAACGTAGTCCAAGGAACGGTATATTTATTGAAGATGTCGATAAGAAACCGCCTTCCTCTTAGCACTAGAGAGGTGAAAGAAACATCCTCTTTCCTCCACACAAAATCTGCTTCAGAGACGACAGCAGTTTCTCTATATTAGTCGCAGCTTGCTGATCAGGTGGAACAAAGTCAGTATGGTATTGATAAATAAAATTCATCGCTACCATATGCTGTTCCGAAAGGGAAGGGTAATCCTCTTCCTTGTCCCTTTCAGCATCCGACTGATTCAGCTGTGACATTCGGTCATTTGCATCTGCGTGTACAGATGACTGGACCGATCCAGCACCATCCAACAGCTCACCACCTGAGTCTTGGTAGGCTGCTCTTGAACTTGCTGGAATGCTGCGATTAGCTGCGCAATCTGCAATAGCAAGTCCATTACCGAGGCTTGAGGAGTAGCGGTCTTCTGTTTTTTTCGCCGCTTGTTACTCCTGGGCCTAGGATCCAGAGATAGATCTCTTCCCGAACGTCCCGCTGAACAAAGCCTCGGATCGCTAGCTACCAGGTGGTCCGACTTCACGGGCGGGGCTGGCTCCATCTTTGCGCAACTGGCTGGATATCCAAAGTCAGGTAGCTAGCATGCGGTCGTGTGTGTTTTTATAACATTGTGGAGGAAGCCGTGACTGAAGCCGAATCCAGCTGCAGTCTAGTCAGAGCGTCCCGAGCAGCGGGCAGACGTATGCTCCAACTCCTGCAAGTTTCTCAAAACAACATTTGGCCCCAAATGTTGGGTTAGAGAGGGACCTCTCCCGTTCACCAGACCTCGCCGAGCATCCTGAAAAGAAAACTTGGTTCCGGCTGGTGCAAGTTTCTCAATACTACATTTGGCCCCAAATGTTGTTGGGTTACCGAGGGCCCTCTCCAGCTCGCGGTCTTATTAGACCTTGCCGAGCATCCCTAAAAGAAACTTGCTGACTTCCTCACTATTTCCATCGTCACTGGGTGAGCTTTTGATTTTGAGGTGCTCACTCTACCCAAATCTACACTTCCTTCGACCACAACGGACTTACCTGGCATCACGGCTCCAACAGACGGAGTAACTGCTTCACCAGACAAGCTAGCTGCTTGCAAGGGATTAAGAACTCTAACTAGAGGCCTTAACCCTTGCTTATATTCATGAGCACCTTGCAGCTAGCTCTATTTGCTCAACAGAGCGCGATGATGGTAGCACACTTTGGATGGGTGTCACAATACCATAACCAAGTTTATGTTCCTCTGAACTTCAATTATATTACGTTGAGAGTTCCGGCATAGGAACCTCACTGCCAACAACGCATCGCGACACCTGTCTCCATCTGTCATGCCAATGTACACAGTAGGACAAGAATCCACAGGAGTGCATCGACTAAGACAAGGCAACAAGCATGTAAATCTGAGGAAGACTTCCACGCCTTGTATTTAGAGCAGTAAGCTTTCATAATTACAATCAAATGACAAAGTCGATAGCACTCCTACAAACTCCACAACAAAATATATGATAAAGATACATGAATAATCGCAATCAAAATTAAATTCAATAATTTATAATAAAAAAAAATTTCGAAAAAAATTTTAAAAAATGCCTAAGTTCCCAAAGGGAACATAATGAGCCCAAGGGCATCCCTATAGAGCCCAAGTGTGGACAAGATCCAAATATTATGAGCTACACTACCGGAATAATAATCAATGTATCCTAAAGTAATTCTACAGTAACATAATATGAAATACTACATATATTTGAGGACGTTGCCAATGTAAACGTCAAGGAAAAAACAGGAAACAGACATCAGGCACAAAAAGGCCCAAAGTCAGAAACCAGTTTAAATGCTACCAGATGCAAAGCTAGATCTTCATACGAAGAAAAAACGATACATCGGATAGAAGATGCAAGACCAAAACGAAATAGGGTGAGGACGTAAGCATGTGGATAAACAGAATGAACATTCTGTTATACACATTAAACTACCAAGAAATTTAATAAAAAATTTCGATAAAAAATAGCCAAAAAGCTTAGGAGTTTAACAGGAAGGCTTCAACGAAGGATAGGGAAGGAACACTAAACAAACAGTGGATTAATCATTAGCAAGAATGATGACATCAGGCGTATGTCCCGAAATTGGGAAACATGAAATCAATTTTATAATTATTATAAAGTTACAGCCCTGAACGTTTGAAACCACCATTGTTCACTTCCATCATCCATTTACAGCCTTGGATCCACCAATTCTTTCATTGATTTGCATCTAGCATCCTCAAAAAAGGAGATTTGAAAGCACGGATGTCAGATCATTGTTACTAACTTAGGGCCAAACAAAGAATGAATGATATTTGGCACCAATTCCGGTACCTTCCTGGATACTGCGCATGTGTAGATAACAAAAGTATGGAGGACCAGATAGGACTTATTTTTTTCGGTTTCATATGCAAATTTTGGGAATTGGGGGGTTCAAAATTTGTGTTTGGCCCTTGCTTTTATTGAGTTTGCACCATCTAAGCCTGGACCATTGGTTTTAGTATAAAAATACAATATGTGGGTGAGACTAAGTGGACATTCCATCTCTGTATCAAAGAACACCTTGCCGACATCTGACACAAAAGGGAAACACCTGTGGCAATACGTTTTAATCAAGGCGATCACACAATCAAGGATGTACACTTCAATATCATCCAAATTGTACAGACCGACCCAGACAGTTGAAGAGATGAAGTGCTGAAATATGCTGGATCTTTACATTCAACGCTAATACTATTCAGCCTGAACAGAAAGGATTTTTAATCAAATAAACTTTCACATAGTTAATCCTTCAGAATTGGTCAACATTTGTTTCCAAAACAAATGTAGTTGTTTGAGGTTTTATAAACGTGCCACAACCATAGCGATACTGTGCGTGGGACAGGTGATGAAAGTGAGGTTTACATGAAGCCACATTAAAACACTGAAAAAGTTTTCACTTTTCCATCTGAATTCAAGCACACCAGATGTGAAATCTTCACACAGTGGTTGAAAGTCAGAATAACTAGGCACAGTGTCAAGAATGAATATAACTTTGAGTGCAGTTTCATTTTAAAAGCCATGAAATATCGCAATCAAGACTAGCTGGCAGTATTTCTTACCCGGCGAGCCTGGCAAGTCAGTCAGTTTACGTTTCACTAGTTACTGGATTGCCACGGCAATTCAGCAAACTTTGTCCTTCACATTTTCTTACTTGGCATTTTCTTGTAAATTTTTAGCTGTGCAATGAAGTCTGAAGAGGTGGGGGAGCTCTCTTTTGTTCTACATGTACAAATAAAACATTTAAAAAGAAGAATGTAAACATCAACAATGAGGGAAGTATTTTGGCTGTTCCGAGTGTAGAATAATATACTCTGGGGTTAAAGGAAAAGTTAAGCTTCATTTCTGTTCTAACTCATTCCAACAATTTATTAAGACTGTTTTTGAAAAAGAACATTAAAAAAATAAGTATTTGTTTATTTTGTGTTGTTGCAAAAGCTACAGAGTTCTGTCTCTGACAATCTTATCAAAAAAAGTTTTGAATTAGTATACTGTCTAGCCCACTTAATTGGATATCTCTTAACTGAATAACCCTGCAAATTGAATATAATTTGCCAACACAAAACCATTTACCATACCTCCAGTACAAATTTGACCAGTTAATTGAATATAGGTTATAGAGTAAACTCCTGTTAATTGAACAAAAAATTTTGCAATCTGTCAAGATATTACCCTGACTCTCCCCAGTTTTCCTTTGTTTATAGACCTATTTGGCCTCAGTACATCCAATGCAGGCATTTAATCTATTTTATCTTATTTGACAGAGCTCATGGAGCTCTGTCAAACAAGATATAATAGAATAAATGCTAAATTTATCTCAAGAATACAGGAAAGTGACACAATCCCTGTTAATTGAATACTCCTGTTAATTGAATAATTTCCATTGGCAAAGTGGCTATTCAATTAACAGGTTTCCACTGTACAAAATTCTATGTAGAACCTTAAACTGTAAGTGCCACAAATTCGAATCGTCAGTGACCGTGAATGACATTTTGTGTATCAACTCCCAGTCTGAGGTCTGGAAACTGAGTATCTGAATCGCCATTCCACCTTTTTGGGGTTGGTGAGGGAAAGTCTGAAACTAATTCCAGAAAACAGGGATAAAAAGCTTGATTTACTTTTCTGTGCATGAATTCCACACATTTTTGGCATTTTTCCACTACATTTTTCCAACGTTTTGGAATTGCATTTATCATTCCCTGGTAGAGGCATTTTAAAACTTCTTCCTAGTGCAACTAAACAAAATCCAGTCTAAATTTGGAGAGTTTTGCAATAATCATGCATGCCAAATTAATTTCAGAGGCATGATTTGCGTGCGCCTACATTTTTCAAATCCAAAGACCTGATCAGAACTAGCATAGGAAAATGTATTCATCTGTCACATTAGTTAGCTATTTTTGTAATTTGGACACAGTGCCGCTGCTGCTTAAAGAGAATAAAAAGTTAGCAATGATTAAGAAACATCATTGCTGATGCCAGTTATGTTCACAGCTTTGTGTTCTACTTCACTTCCATGTGTTTTGAAAGGAAGCAGGAAGTATTTATTGGAAACATTTTTATAACACATTCCTTGAACAAAGTTCCTACTGGCTAGATATCTGATAAAAACATTGTGCAGGAAGTTACATTTTGTACAGTACACCCATTACAAACCTTTATAGTTGACTTGAGTTCCTGCGCATGGTCAGAAAAGTGTTTCTTCTCTTCTTCCAACTCATGGGCCCTTTCTTCACTGAATTGCAACCTGAATTGAAAAAACAAAACAAGGCTGAAACTTGGCACCACATGAAGGTTCAGGACAATTTTTGTAATGCTGTCCCCTGCTCACATTTTACAACCAAGTTGGATGGCATATGAATAATATTAGGAGTTTGATAATGAAAATATGAATTTTTGGCAAGAAATAATTCAAAACTATCACTGACTGAGTGTTACGTTTTAATTAGATGTATGTTGGTTCATTATAGCTCAGTCCAGCTCATTTGTACATTCAACTTCTCATGATGTTGTGAAATGAATGGAAAGTTTTGAACAGCATTATGCCATTGAAAAACTGTTTTATGAATGAAAGAAACTGGTGGATCGAGTAAACACTAAGCACCAGCTAAATGACTTTTTAATGACATGGACACAAGTCATGACCAAAGGACTTCATGAACACATATTTTGACCCTCTAACTAACTTGACTAAAAGAGGACACTTCAAAAAAATTCTTAAATAACAAAACATTTTCATTTTGTGCCTCAAAATATCACTTATGCGCCCTCAAAGGAATAAACTCGAACTAATTCCAATATGCTATGTTTTAGGGGTGAAAATGGGAAAAAAATTATAAATTTTAAGTAATTTGTATGTTTTTTATACTTACCAATGGCCCAGACTAGCTGGTGCTAACTCAAATTAATCCAGGGCCAAACACAAATTTTGCCTCCCAATCCCCAAAATTTGATGCAAAACCAAAAAAATCAAGTCCTATGTGGTCCTCCATACTCTTTAGATCTGCGCATGCACGGTATCCAGGAAGGTACCGGAATTGGCGCCAACCATCATTCTTTCTACAGATTGTCTGTTAAATGTTATAAACAGCAGGGAGGTTTGAGTGCCCATTCATGGGAGGGCCATACCCATCTGGGCCATTGGTAAGTATAAAAAATATACAAATTACTTAAAATTTATCATATTTTTATCATATTTTTATACAACAACCAATGGCCCTGACTAGCTGAATTGTAAAAAAGCTGGAGGGCCTAGGACTTAAAAATCCTATCTCTCAATTACTTCAGTAAAGAATAGCTCCCACAGGAGAATAGGAGAAGATAGGAATTAAATGTGTCTTTCTCTTTTACGAGAAAAGAGAAAGACATAACACCAACAATGTAATTGAGTATTACATAATATATAATCCAGGAAGGTACCGAAATTGGCGCAAACCATCATTCTTTGTTTGGCCCTAAAGTCAGCAACAATGAACTGACATCTGTGCTTTTAAATCTCCTTTTTTGAGGATGCCAGACACAAATCAATGGTAAAATTGGTCGATCCAAGGATATAAATGGATGATGGAAGTGAACAACGGTGGTTAGAAACGTTCAGGGCTGTAATTTTATAATAATTATTTCATGTTTCCCAATTTTGGGACATGCACCTGACATCATCATTCTTGCTAATGATTTATCCACTGTTTGTTAAGTGTTCCTTCCCTATCCCTCCTTGAAGCTGTCCCGTTAAACTCCCAAGCTTTTTGGCTTATTTTTATCGAAATTTTTTATTAAATTTCATGAGAGTTTAACGTATGTAACAGAATGTTTATTCTGTTTATCCCCATGGTTTCGTCCTCACCCTAGGGGTGTTATGTCGTTTTGGGTCATGCATCTTCTATCTGATGTATCGTTTTTTCTTTGTTTGAAGATCTTGCTTCACATCTGGTAGCTTTAAAATCTGTTACTGACTTTGGGCCTTTTTTTGTACCTGATGCCTTGTTTCCAGATTCATGTCTCCCGCTGGGCAGCAGTTTCAAGGGGAATTAATGCAACCAGTGGAATATAGTTGAGTTGCAAGTGGAAGTTATTTAGAAGAGACAGAACAGACAGTGCTTCAGACAGTGGTTATCAGATTTATTTTCACGGAGGTCACTGTCAAAGCAAGTAAAGTGATGTGGAGTATAACTGTGAGAATCACTAAAAATTAAGACTGTATGATAAGACATATCACATTAAGCTGATGTGAAAAGTAATCCATATATGAAATTTCATCGAAATTGGTTGACTCTAAGGAAAGTCAGAGTCTGGAAACCATCAGCCAATCAAATTTAAGCAACCTAATTAAATATACATGGGAAATGGCCATGTTCAAACTTGGACCCACAATTGATGAAAGTGATCTCCCTAAATTTCATCAAAATCGACTCACTGTAAGGAAAGTTAGAGTCTGAAAACAAAAAACACGGAAGGTGTGCACTTACTGTGTATTAGTAGTAGCACTGAATAAATCAAAGTTTCCCAAATTTGCATAATTTTTGCACGAGAACAAAACCTGTATTATATATGATGTATTGCATGTTACTAAACATTCATACAAAAATTTATTCAAATCCGAACTTGCATATAGAAGTTCTGTACAAAAAACTGATTACACCCAATTTTGGAACAAAATGGGCACTGCGGCCATCTTGAATTTTGGACCAAAACACATATTCTGGTCTCACAATGATAACAAAAATACCCAAGAAGTTTCGTGAAGATCGGTTCATAAATACGGCTTTTAGTCCAAGGTGCGTTGACGCACGGGGCAGACGGACAGGCAGACAGACAGATTTTCGGTACAAAATTTCCCACATTCGAACTTGATCTAGGTATTGATAAAAGTAATCCATATATGAAATTTCATCGAAATCGGTTGATTTTAAGGAAAGTTAGAGTCTGAAAACCGTCAGCAAATCAAATTTCAGCAACCTAATTAAATATGCTTGGAAAGTTAAAAAATTTATAGTAATTTATATATTTTTTATACTTACCAATGACCCAGACATAGCTGGTGCTAACTCTTAAAATATAGGGCCAAACACAAATTTTGCCCCCCAATCCCCAAAATTTGCATCTAAAACCAAAGAAAACATGTCCTGAATGGCCCTCCACACTTCACCTCTACTGCGCATGCACAGTGTCAAGGACGTTCCGAAATTGGCGCCATTAATCATTCTAATAACCAGTGCCTGGTAAGCGCTATGTACTCAGCGGGGAGGTAAGAGTTCCCAACTCCTGGGAGGGCCATCCCCGTCTGGGTCATTGGTAAGTATAAAAAATATATAAATTACTATAAATTGTTTAACATTTTTATACTGTACCAATGACCCAGACATAGCTGAATAGTAAAAAGGCTGGAGGGCCAAGGACATAGAGCAAGATGGAATACGCTCAATAATATAAAATAGAGTCATCCCCTCTAGGGAAAAAGAAGTATTAGGCCTTACATGTATCTTTCTTATTTATGATAAATTAGAAAGATACAACACCTTCCAAAATTGAGCATCATACATCCATGTACTCTATTAATATCTAGTATAATCCTTATACTAATAATTTTTAAAGTAAGCCAATAAATAAAGTAAGTCTAGAGAATAGAGACTCTTTATACTCCTTAAAAGTGTCTAAGGATTGCATAATCATGTCCGTTGACACGTGCTATATTCAAAAGCTATACTTTAAAAACTAAGACTTGAATGAATTTTTAAAACATAAAACTTATCACTAAACAACCATCCCAATAACAGCTCAGAATTACTAACTCCGGAGGAGGTATCCCCTTGTTTTCATAGTAAAACAGGTGACCCAAGGGAACACCCTCCCCCCCCCCCCCCCCTTTTCTTGCCCTGGGTCAAATAGCCCAGAGCGAAGAGGGCAGCAGAACGGAGTCACTGCCAAAACAGACAGCCTACCTAGCTATAGTAGCAACTGTTAAGTGAATGACATTCTGAGCAGTAGATAATAGACCTAACAATAGAGGCCTCCAGAAATGGACTCAATATTTCTGAGATAAAAAATTCATGAATGTGGATGGCTGAGCGCAATGAGCAGCCTTCAAAAATCTATTTATATTATTTATTTATTGATGTTTAAGGTCATATATTTATGCACAATGGCTAATCATGACCGTGACAGTTTTACGGGTGGAGGAAGCCGGAGTACCCGGAGAGAACCACCGAGCAACGACAAGCAGCTGCCAGCTCCCCAACATCGCAACTCCGCACTGCAGCACAGGCAGGGTTAGATTGGTTGAAGACATGCGTACCATCGACGTGCAGTACGCCTTAGTACATGGCGTCATCGTGCCCCCACGCGGGCAATGGGGATGAAGTGTCTTGCCCTAGGACACAACGCGGTTGCCGCAGCCGGGATTCGAACTGAGGACTCAAAAATCTATAATAGCGACACTATTAATGTAAGCCCAAGATGTAGAAGAACTCTTACTTCATGAGCCGAAATCTCAAACACAACTGCTGAGTCAAAGATATACCATAAGCAGTATCGATAGTTAATTGAATCCATTAGCAATAGAATGGAGCGTAACGTCCTTCTAATAGGCATCAAAGACAGAAGAAGTTTACGCCTGTAGTAATAAACAGATATCTGTTTATAAATACATAAACTCTAACCGGACAGAGTAAAGGCCTATGCTCGTACGAAGACGGAAGGACCTTAATAACAATAGGTTCCGGATATTAGGAGCCTAACTCTTATGCAAAAGTCCAACCTAAATAGTAAAGGAAGTAGTGATTCCGAAACTAGGAAAGTGAAAATCATCCATCGATAGTGCATGAAACTCACTGACTCTTCAGTAAAAGAGAAGCCAACAGAATTACTGTCTAAAAGGTCAGAATTTGAAAACTACTGTTTCCAGAGGCTCAAATGATTACTTAGCTAAATAAGAGCCGAAGTTAAATTCCATATAGGAATTTAATCTAATGATTCTAAGTCTATTTATCAAAAAGTTACTAACTGACTTAGATAAAGAGACATAAGACTCGATTGTAAACTATCATAGAGTGCATAGGTATGAGGTAACATAAACCTATAACCTTAATAATAACAGGCTGCAGTAGATCTTGTCAAACAAGTATACTAAAAAGTTGCAATGAGTAGTATGGAGGGATCAACAATATGAACATAGTGATCCCTACACCAACGACGGAAGAGCCTCCACTTTAGCCGCATAGAATAGCGAAGAAGAGGATCTCCTATAGTAAGAAATCGCGTCCAAAGCTCGTCCAGTACAATGCTTACAATGCAATACGGACCACACAACGGAATACGTGAAGGTTGCGACCTTGCAGGTTGTGATAAAGATGACACGATTTTACCCAGCGAAAAAAGATCCTCTCATTGAGGAAGATTTCGCGTTAAGTCCCACAGTAGACATCAGAGTAAATTTACCCATGGTCTCTGTGAAGACAGAGATGCTATCAACAGAAATGTATTGTGGTTGTTTATCTTAGCAATACCTGCTGAAACAACAGTGCCGGAGGATACGCATATCCTATCATTCCGTCCTATTAGATCAATAGAGCGTTAACAACATTAGCTCAGAGATCCGGACAAGCAAACACATACGTCTGCAATTGATTAGCAAGCTGTGTCGTAAATAAATTATCATTGGGCGCTCCCATTGATAGCAAATCTGATTGAATACTTGTTTGTTGAGAGTCCATTCTGACGGCAACAAGCGACCCATAAGTGAACGGGAGTCCAGTAAAACAATCAGATGACCCGGAATATGACGGACCGAAACAGAACTTGGTGTACTATAACAAACAGAAGGATTCTTTCCATTAAATTGAATAACGGAAACGAATGAGTGCCTCCCTGGTTCCGGAGATACGCCACTACTGTCGAATTAACGGACAGGATTTGGACATGCCTTTCTGAATAATGTTCATCCAATGACATAAAGCAAGCCTAAAAAACATTATTCCGCGGAAGATAAGTGCTTGCTTAGAGACTGCGGAACCCAAAGACCCTGGCACTTCGAATCCGTTGGGATCAATATTATATCCCAACCTGTTTGACTGGCAACCGTCATAATTATAACACTCGGATCCGGCAACTGCAGTGGCACTCTCTGAGTCAACCACCGAATGTTTGCCCCAGTCTGAATCTCTTGCAACACTAGATAGACAAGAGAACGTGTAAATCGAGCAATTCATGGATTGCTGAAAAGTTGCCGTCGAAGAGAAGCTTCTCCGAGAACGAAGCGACTCTGAGAGAGTTCTTCACCTTACTATCCACGCGCGTGGATGTAGCTAGGGCTGCGTCACGTCTAACCAACTCCAATCAGCCACTGAAGGGCGGAGTTATACGTGAACAAACTACTGCCCTCAAAAGAAATCACATTGAGGATAATATCCCGTAATTCTTTTCTTGAAGACGTAATGATAACGCATCAGTAAGGTGGATTACGTATGATAAAGCGTTTAAGTTAAGTCTACTAGACATCATTGTCGTTTCCAACATTGTGGTTGGAAAAGACATAGACGGCAAAAAAGAATATTTCCAGTCTTTAACCACGCCGTCTAGACGCATATGAACCCTCGGTATGCCCTGCTCTGCCAAAATAAATTATTCGTATAAATGATAAAAAGGCAGAAATGAGCATTGCGGACAAGAAACTAAACTAACATGCTTGGTAGCAGGCTTATATGCATATATAGCGTCGATAAATAATACACATGTTCTAATGACATTATTGGACTGTGTCGGTAAGTCAGGGACAATGTCCCTGAACCGATCCAAAATTCCGTGTCCAATGACGCTATAAGTCTCTTATCCAACATCGCAGCAATGTAGTCCGAAATAACAATCACTGGAAGAAAATGCCAGAAGATATGAATGGCAGCTTCCGATGCTACGAAAGGGGAAACTCGAAATCTTTCGAATCCCTTTCGCCATCCTGTCGGACCCTATAAAGCATTCGGTCGTCCGTACCTGATGCAACCACGGACCGCACCGACCCAGCGCCGTCAGATAATTCCTGATTCGACTAAGAAACTGTCGATTGCTGGGATGCTGCGAAAAAACTGTGCTAACTCGGATAGCACGTCCGTCACTGAGGCCTGTGGAGAAGCGGTCCTACAATGCATTGCCGCTGGAAGCTCCGTGATCGTTACCCCGTGCATACTACTAATATGCGAGCGAACGGAGTGTATAGGCCTCGTGTCCCTTGGCTACCGGATGGCGTGACCTATTCGCCGTGGAATCACTGAATGACGAAACTGATCGGATACTCGAGGTCACGTAGCCAATGTGCGGTCGTGTGCCCTGCTGTGAGGATGAGGAAGCATTATCGACAGTCTCTCGGACTGTCAATATAACGGAGCGTCCCGACCGACAGATATATGCTCCAAATGTAAAAAATCTGAACCACAACATGCGGCCCCCTATGTTGTTGGACGAGAGAGGGACCTCTCTCGCTCACAGCCCAGACGGACCTGGACAAGCCAGGAACTGGACTAACAGGCTTCCTCCGATCTGTCCTCAATCCGCCGTCACTGGGTGAGTACTAAAGTAATTATAGTGCTCGCATCACCCAAATCTCCTTCCTAGACCGCAACGGACGAACCCGGCAGCCGAACCATTCGATGAATGTACGCTACACCGGGTGAGCTAGCGAATGTCACTCCGTCGATCCTACAAGGGACCTCTTAGGCGATAGACATATACCATGAGCACTTATTGCCGCTAGCTCTTCATTAACTATGACGACAGAGGCACACTTTTGAAAGACATCTCCGTAACTTTGCGAACAAGAAACCAGAAATGCTTGGTAATAGCAAGCATATAATAATAATATATATATAGCGTCGTTCAATAATTCGAAAGTTTGTGTGACATTATTGGACTATGTCGGAACTGAGGGACGATGTCCCTGAACCGAACCAAAAATTTCTAAGTCCACCGACGCTATCAGTTTCTTATCCGGCATCGCAGCATTCTGGTCCGACGAAAGAAGCTGTAGAAGATCAAGTCAGATGACATACACAACAGCATATGTTGTTCCGAAAGGGAAAGCTCGAAATCCTCCGAATCCCTTTCGGTATCCCATCGGACCGGATAAAATTTTCGGACGTCCGTACCCGCTTCCGCGGAGCGTCCCGACCCAGCATCGTCGGATAAAAAATATGCGACAGATTCAGTTGATGCTGGGATGCTGCGATAAGCTGTGCTATTTAGGAAAGCACGTCCGTTCCCGAGGCCTGTGTAGAAGCGGTCTTACGATGCATTGCCGCCGGAAGCTCCGTGCACGTTGACTCCCGCACACTTTCCTATGCGAACGTCCGGAGTCTGCAGGCCTCGTGTCCCTGGCTACCGGATGGTGTGACCTGGTCGCCGATGATTATCTGACTGGCGAAGCTGACTGGATATCCGAGGTCACGTAGCCAAGAGTGGTCGTGTGTGCTACCATGAGAATGAGGAAGCCTTATTGACAGTCTACTCCGGACTGACTATATGTCGGAGCGTCCCGAGTGACGGACGTATGCTCCGAATGCGAAACATTTTGTACCACAACATCTGGGGCCAGATGTTGTTGTACGAGAGAGGGGCCTCTCTCGCTCGCCGTCCGGATGGACCAGAACGAGCTATGAACCGGACTAAAAGGCTTCCTCCGTTCTCCCTCTAATCCGCCGTCACGGTGTGTGCATTTGGTTGATTTATAGTGCTCGCATCACCCCAAAACTCCTTCTAGACCGCAACGGACGAACCCGGCTGCCGAACCATTCGATGAATGGACGCTACACCGGGCGAGCTAGCAGACGTCAAAGGCCGTCGAACCTACTAGGGTCCTCTTAGGCAATTGGCGTATTTACATGAGCACTTTTCCGCTAGCCCTTCATTAATTGTGACGACGGAGGCACACTGTTGGAAGACATCACAGATACATCACCCTAATCTTGATCGTCTGAAATAGAAATTGATAAAGTAGAGTGACCCTGCGGGGAAAGGACCGGAGTGTCCAATTCCCCACTAACATACCGTGACATACGCTTCCCATGTTGTCATCGAAATCATACGATACAGAACAGGAGTTAATGCGAGTACACTGACCACATATAGAATGATTATAAAAGTCAGAGGAAGACTTCCTCTTATTACAATTGATCAAAATCCTTTCAATGTGAAAAGAAAACAAAGTCCTGGTACTCGCACCAACCCCTGGCAATCAAAATACATAATAATAATACGATCCATTAATATAGAAAAAATAATTGAAATCAAAATATTTTGAAAAAATATTTTTTCAGAACAGCCCAAGTTTCTGAAAAGTAACGTTGAGCCCCAATGGATCCCAAGCCTAAGTGTGGACAAAAATTTTAAAAATATTTTAAACAATTTATTCAACACTTACGAACAAAAATAATGTATCTAGTTATGATTAAAATAACATCAAGATATTATTTTCAAAAAATTCCCCCCTCACACAGAGGGCTGTTGTAAATGTAAACAATGAGTGTAAAAACACTAAAATAAGACTCCAGGCACCCAGGCCCGGAATCAGTTACCAAAAATACACTATCTGATGCAAAACAGAGACTTCCAGGGAAGAAACTGCAGAACATCAGATGGTAGATGCAGAACACAACGCCTAACCACCCGTAGGTGAAGACGTAAACATGGGGAAAAGAACAGAATTCATTCTGTTATTCAGCTAAAACCCCCAAGAAATTTTAGTAATAATAATTACAGAAACTATGCCAAAAGCATGGGAGAATAGCAAGAGGGGACTTAAAGGACAGGGAGAGAGGAAAACACTGAAAAATCAGTGTAACTAAATAACCAGAATGACAACAAAATGGCTGCTGCCTCGAAAATAGGTAACTTAACATAATTTCATTAAAAAATTTTAAGTTACAGCCCTGATAATATTCTGTCACACATTTTTCCTCTCCTCCTTCTCTATCCTCCTTAGAATCACCATTTCACTAATATTTATGTGTCTGGCATCATTTAAACTGAGATTTACAAGCACAAAGATCAGTCAGATGTTAACTGATGAAGGGCCAAACTTAGAATGATTAATGGCGCCAATTTCGGAACGTCCTTGACACTGCGCATGCGCAGTAGAGGTGAAGTGTGGAGGGCCATTCAGAACATGTTTTCTTTGGTTTTAGATGCAAATTTTGGGGATTGGGGGGCAAAATTTGTGTTTGGCCCTATATTTTAAGAGTTAGCACCAGCTATGTCTGGGTCATTGGTACAGTATAAAAATATGCCCATATTCGAACTTGGACCCACAATTGATGAAAGTGATCTACTACCCAAATTTCATCGAAATCCAGTCACGGTAAGGAAAGTTAGAGTCTTGAAACGAAAAACACGGAAGGATGGAAGGACACCCCGAATTTAATATCTCCCGTTTTTTTCAAAAAGCTGGAGACAAAAACTGAAAAAATTAATGTCAGAATGCACACCCATTCTAGGACTTCACAAATATTTTGGTATTTCACCGAAACTCCGTATTTTTTTCAATATCGATACTGCACAAGTTAATTTCAACACACTTGATATACCAACCTTCACGGTATCATCCATTAGAAATGTAGGTATTCTCAAACTAATGATAAACTTGACTTTTTTGACTTGAACTTCATCTAAATTCATCACATGTACACACTCAAAATGAGAATGGGAATATGAAGCATGTAAAGCAAGCCAATCATTTCGTGGGATCTTCCAAAGACTGCCTGTCATAAGTGATTGATTGATTTTTCTAATACTGATTGAATGAACAGCACCAAGTGTTTTGATTAATAAACACACCTCTTCTATTCTATTCTTTTCACCACCATGTGCTCCTTTCACAGTTTGCATAAAAAGTGGTTTATATTGTTATGTTTATTGCCTGATTTATTGAATTATTTACAAGTCTTAATAAACTAAATAAAACAATGGTGTTTTTATTTGTTCTTGACCATGAGAGTTATTAGTATGACCCAAGTATCGATTTCCTGTGTCTCAATTCCTTATATAAAACTGCGTGAATAACAATTTCTCCCCCCCGCAAGCCTTAAGATCGTTGTACTTCTCACTTATCCACAGCCATTTGATCTATGGGATATTAATTTGGGGGAACTCACCCTCTGCAAAAAGACTCTTCAACATGCAGAAGAAAGCCATTTGTGTTATTACAAACAAGTCTTTTACATAACACACTGATCCCCTATTAAAAGCTGTGGTATCCTAAAATTCAGTGACCTCTGTACCCTGCATTCCCTTTTGTTCATGCACGATTGGTGCAATAATAAATTACCCGTGTCCTTTGATGAAACATTTAAAATCTATAGGAATCCATTGGGCATGAACACCAGCCTGGGAAATTACACACACTTAAACCAAGAACACGTTTTTTCATTCGAATTCCCACAAGTCCAACAATTCAGCAGACCACAATTTAAAAAGGCAATAATGGATAAGGCCCTAAATTCTTATATAAAATTCTTAACATTCCCCACATACTAAATATTCCACTGCAATGATAAATTATGTATTTATTTTGGAAACTGTGAATCGCTTCTTTTAGAATTGGCTTTGAGCAAATTAATTTAACTTTGATGTAAGGTATGTTTTACTGTTTCAATATGGGGATGGCAGGAAGACAGCTTTTTGGCTATGCCATCTCCATACTGTGTACTATTACTTTTGTTCTAAATTAAATTAAACTGTCAATCATATGTTATGTAATTGTATGCTGCAAATAAAGATTCATTCATTCATTCACAGAAAAGATTTGTTCACATTCGCCTTTTGAGCAGTGTACCACACGGTTCGAAATAAGTCAATGGACAGGTTGGAAACTGAAAAAATTTATAGTAATTTATATATTTTTTATACTTACCAATGACCCAGACATAGCTGGTGCTAACTCTTAAAAATATAGGGCCAAACACAAATTTTGCCCCCCAATCCCCAAAATTTGCATCTAAAACCAAAGAAAACATGTCCTGAATGGCCCTCCATACTTCACCTCTACTGCGCATGCGCAGTGTCAAGGACGTCCCAAAATTGGCGCCATTAATCATTCTTACCATCAGTGCCTGGTAAGCGCTATGTCCTCAGCGGGGAGGTATGAGTTCCCAACTCCTGGGAGGGCCATCCCCGTCTGGGTCATTGGTAAGTATAAAAAATATATAAATTACTAAATTTTTTCAGATTTTTATACTGTACCAAAGACCCAGACATAGCTGAATAGTAAAAAGGCTGGAGGGCCCAGGACATAGAGGAAAATCCAATAAGCTCAACTATATAAAATAGAGTCATCTCCTGTAGGAGAAAAGGAGAAATAGGCTTCACGTGCATCTTTCTTATTTATGACAAATTAGAAAGACACAATACCTTTTATAATTGAGCATCATAGCATCCATGTTCTCTATTAATATCCAGTATAATTCGTATACTAATTATATTTAAAGTAAGCCAATAAATAAAGTTAGTCCAAAGAATTGAGACTCTTTATACTCTTTTAAAAGTGTCCGAGGATAGTATAATAACATCCGTTTGACACATGACATATTCAAATGCTATACTTTAAAACTATGACATGAATGAATTTAAAAACATAACTTTCACTTAAGAAACCATCCCAGTAACAGCTCAGAAATACTAACTCCGGAGGAGGTATCCCCTTGTTTTCATAATAAAAACAGGTGACCCAAGGGAACACCCTCCCCCCCCCTCCCCTTTTTCTTGCCCTGGGTCAAATAGCCCAGAGCGAAGAGGGCAGCAGGACGGAGTCGCTGCCGGAACATAAAGCCTACATAGCTATAGTTGCAATTGTTAAGTGATCGACTTTCTGAGCAGCTGATAATGAACCTAAACAATGCAGGTCTCCAGAAATGGATACAATATTTCTGAGATAAAAATTTGTGAATGTGGATGGTTGAGACCAATATGCAGCCTATTTAATCTATAATAGCAAAACTATACGTCAGCCTAAGATGTAGAAGAGCTCTTACTTCATGAGCCGAAATCTTAAGCACAGACTGCTGAGTTAAGGATAGATTATCCTAAGCAGTACCGATAGTTAACTGAATGCATTAAGTAATAGAATGGACCATAATGACCTTTCTATTAGGCATCAGAGCCAGAAGAAGCTTTACGTCCTACTGATAAACTGAGATCTGTTAATAAATACATAAAGGTCTATCCGGACAGTGTAAAGGCCTATGCCCGCTCGAAGACGGAAGGACCTTAAAAACAATAGGTTCCGGATATCATTAGGAGCCTGATTCTTAACCAAAAATACAACATTAGTAGTAAAGGTAATAGAGTTCCCGATACTACGAAAGTGAGAATCGTCCACCGATAGTGCATGAAGCTCACTGACTCTTCAGCAGAAGAGAAGGCTAAGAGAATCGCTGCCTTAAAAGACCAGAATTTGAAACTGCTGTCTCAAGGATTCAAATGGTTGCTTTAGTTAATAAGAACCCAAGCTAAATTCCGAATAGGAATTAATCTAACGATTCTAGGTCTCTTATCGAAAAGTTTCAAACTAACTTAGATAAAGAGACATTAGGCTCCATTGTAAACTATCATGGTGTGCATAGGTATCAGATAACATAGACCTATAACCTATAAAAGTAACTGGCTGCAGATGATTTCGTTAAACAAGTATACTAGAAAGTTTGCAATGTCTGGTATGGAGGAATCAAAAATATCAACATAAAGATCCCTACACCAACGACGGAAGACCCTCCACTTTAGCCACATAGTATAGCGAAGAGGAGGTCCTTCTACAGTTAGGAATCGCGTCCACTGCTGGTCCTATACAGTGCTTGCTATGCAAGAAGGACCGCACAACGGAATACGTGAAGGTTGAGACCTTGTGGGTTGTGATAGAGTTGACACGATTTCCCCAGCGAAAAAAGATCCTCTCGTGGAGGAAGTTTCCGCGGTAAGTCCCACAGTAGACATATAAGTAAATTTATCCACCGTCTCTGTGGGACAGAGATGCTACCAACAGAATTGTATTGTGAATGAATAATTCAAGCAATACTTGCTGAATCAACAGCAATGGAGGATACGCATATCCTATCATAGCGTGCTACTAGATCGATAGAGTGTTAACTACATATGCTCAGGGATCTGGACACGGTGACACATACGTCTACAAGTGATTGGAGAGTTGTGTCGCAAATAAATTATCACTGGGCGCTCCCATTGATAGCAAATCTCATTGAATACTTGTTTGTTGATAGTCCATTCCGACGGCATCAAACGACCCTCACGTGAAAGGGAGTCTGCTAATACGATCTGACAACCGAGAATATGACGAACCGAAACAGAACTTGGTGTTCTATAACAAACAGAAGGATTCTTTCCATTAAAATTAATAACGGAACCGAATGAGTGCCTCCCTGGTTCCGGATATACGCAACTACTGTCGTATTATCGGACAGGATTGAACATGCGTTTCTGAATAAAATTCATCCAATGACGTAGTGCAAGCCAACATAATATTCTTCCTTGGAAGTAAGGAGCTTGCCTAAAAACTGCGGAACCCAAAGACCCTGGCACTTCGAATCCGTTGGGATCAAAATTGTGTCCCAACCTGTTTGACTGACATCCGTCATAATCGAAAAACTCGGATCCGGCAACTACAGTGGAACTCTCTGAGTCAACCACTGAATGTTTGCCCACGTCTGAATCTCTTGTTACACTTGATAAACAAGAGAACGTGTATATCGAGCAATTCAAGATTGCTGAAAGGTTGCCGTCGAAGAGAAGCTTCTCGAGACCGAAGCGACTCTGAGAGAGTTCTTCACCTTACTATCCATGCGCGTGGATGTAGCTAGGGCTGCGTCACGTCTAACCAACTCCAGGTTGCCACTGAAGGGCGGAGTTATACGTGGAAAAACTACTGCCCCTGAAAGAAATCTCATTGAGGATCATATCCTGGAATTCTTTCTCTTGAAGACGTAATGATAAACATCTCAGTAAGGTGGTATGCGTATGATAAAGCGTCTAAGTTAAGTCTATTATACATCATTGTCGTTTCCAACATCGTGGTTGGAATTGACATAGACGGCGAAAAAGATAATTTGCAGTCTTCAGTCTCGCCGTCTTAGACGCAAAGGAACTCTCGGTAAGCCCAGTTCTGCCAATAAACAATTATTTCCTAGAATTCACGAAAGGCAGAATAGAGCATTGCGGACAAGAAACTATACTAGCATGTTGATAGCAAGCTTATATATATATAGCGTCGTTCAATAATTCAAATGTTCTAAAGACATTATTGGACTGCGTCGGCAACTCAGGGACAATGTCCCTGAACCGATCCAAAACTCCGTGTCCAATGACGCTATAGTCTCTTATCCAGCATCACAGCAATGTAGTCCGACGGAACAACCTCTGGAAGATAATGCCGGAAGAAATGTATGGCAGCTTCTGTTGTTCCGAAAGGGAAAGCTCGAAATCATCCGAATCCCTTTTGCCATCCTGTCGGACCCTATGAAATATTCGGTCGTCCGTACCTGATGCAACAGCGGAGCATACCGACCCAGCGCTGTCGGGTTATTCCTGATCCGACCGAGAATCTGTCGTTTGCTGGGATGCTATGAAAAGCTGTGCTATTTTGGATAGCACGTCCGTCACTGAGGCCTGTGGAGAAGCGGTCTTACGATGCATTGCCGCTGGAAGCTCCGTGTTCGTTACCCCGTGCATACTTCTATTATGCGAGCGACCGGAGTGTGCAGGCCTCGTGTCCCTTGGCTACCAGATGGCGTGACCTGTTCGCCATGGAATCACTGAATGCCGAAGCTGGCCGGATATTCAAGGTCACGTAGCCAATGTGCGGTCGTGTGCGCTGCTGTGAGGATGAGGAAGCATTATCGACAGTCACTCGGACTGTCTATATAACGGAGCGTCCCGAGTGGCGGACATACGCTCCGAAGGTGAAATGTCTGTACCACAACATCCGGTCCCATATGTTGTTGCACGAGAGAGGGACCTCTCTCGCTCGCCGCCCGGACGGACCGGACGAGCTAGGAACCGGACTAACAGGCTTCCTCCGATCTCTCCTCTAATCCGTCGTCACTGGGTGTGAACTAAAGTCTATTATAGTGCTCGCATCACCCAAATCTCCATCCTAGACCGCAACGGACGAACCCGACAGCCGAATCATTCGATGAATGGACGCTATACCGGGTGAGCTAGCGAATGTCAACTCCGTCGATCCTACTAGGGACCTCTTAGGGGATTGACGTAATCCATGAGCACTAATTGCCGCTAGCTCTTCATTAACTTTGATGACAGAGGCACACTTTTGAAAGACATCTCAGTAATTTTGCGAACAAGAAACCAGATATGCTTGTACATAGCAAGCATATAAAAAATATATATAGCGTCGTTCAATAAATCGAACGTATCTGAGACATTATTGGACTGTGTCGGAACTGAGGGACGATGTCCCTGAACCGAACCAAAAATTTCTAAGTCCACCGACGCTATCAGTTTCTTATCCGGTATCGCAGCATACTGGTCCGACGAAGAACCTCTAGAAGATGAAGTCGGATGACATATACAACAGCTTATGTTCCGAAAGGGAAAGCTCGAAAACATCCGAATCCCTTTCAGCATCCCGTCCGACCGTATGAAATTTTCGGACGTCCACACCTGATGCTTCCACGGAGCATCCCGACCCAGCGTCGTCGGATATTATATTATGCGACAGAGATTCTGTCATTGCTGGGATGCTGCGATAAGATGTGCTATTTGGGATAGCACGTCCGTCACCGAGGCCTGTGCAGAAGCGGTCTTACGATGCTTTGCCGCTGGAAACTCCGTATACGTTGACTCCCGCATACTTTCTTATGCGAACGTCCGGAGTCTGCAGGCCTCGTGTCCCTGGCTATCGGATGGCGTGACCTGGTCACCGAGGATTCTCTGATTGGTGAAGTTGACTGGATATCGGAGGTCACGTAGCCAAGGTGCGGTCGTGTGCGCTGCCATGAGAATGAGGAAGCCTTATTGACAGTCTCTCTGGACTGTCTATATAACGGAGCGTCCCGAGCGGCGGACGTATGCTCCGAATGCGAGACATTTTGTACCACAACATCTGGGGCCAGATGTTGATGTACGAGAGAGGGGCCTCTCTCGCTCGCAGCCCGGATGGGCCTGGACGAGCTATGAACCGGACTAAAAGGCTTCCTCCGTTCTCCCCTCTAATCCGCAGTCACTGGGTGTGCACATGGATATTTATAGTGCTCGCATCACCCAAAACTCCTTTCTAGACCGCAACGGACGAACCCGGCTGCCGAACCATTCGATGAATGGATGCTACACCGAGCGAGCTAGCGGACGTCAAAGGCCGTCGAACCTACTAGGGTCCTCTTAGGTAATTGACTTATTACCTGAGCACTTTTCCGCTAGCTCTTCATTAATTGTGACAACGGAGGCACACTTTTGGAAGACATCACGGATACATCACCCTGATCATGATCATCTGAAATAGAGAATGATAAAGTAGAGTGACCCTGCGGGGAAAGGACTGGAATGGTCAATTCCCCACTAACATACCGTGACACACGCTTCCCATGTTGTCATCGTAATCAACACATACAGAACAGGAGTTAGTGCGAGTACACTGACTACATTATACAATGATTATGAATGTCACAGGAAGATTTCCTCTTATTACAATTGAACAATATCCTTTCAATGTGAAAAGAAACCAAAGTCCTAGTACTCGCACCAACCCCTGACAATCAAAATACATAATAACAAGATCCATTAACATAGAAAAAGTAATTGAATCAAAAACTTTTTGAAAAAATATTTTTTCAAAACAGCCCAAGTTTCTGAAAAGTAACGTTGAGCCCCAAATGATCCCAAGTCTAAGTGTGGACAAAAATTCTAAAAATATTTTAAACAATTTATGCAACACTTACGAACAATAATAATGTGTCTAGTTATGATTAAATTAACATCAAGATATTATTTTCAAGAAATCCCCCCTCACACAGAGGGCTGTTGGAAATGTAAACAATAAGTGTAAAAACACTAAATCAAGACTCCAGGCACCCTGGCCCGAAATCAGTTACCAATAATACACTATCTGATGCAAAACAGAGACTTCCAGGGAAGAAACTGCAGAACATCAGATGGTAGATGCAGAACACTACGCCTAACCACCCATAGGTGAAGACGTAAACATGGGGAAAAGAACAGAATACATTCTGTTATCCAGCTAAAACTCCCAAGAAATTTTAGTAATAATATTACAGAAAATATGCCAAAAGCATAGGAAAATAGCAAGAGGGGACTTAAAGGAAAGGGAGAGAGGAAAACACTGAATAAGCAGTGTAATCTTGATAACAAGAATGACCACAACAGGCAGTTGCCTCGAAAATAGGTAACTTAACATAATTTCATCAAAAAATTTTAAGTTACAGCCCTGATTATTTTCTGTCACTCATTTTTCCTCTCCTCCTTCTATATCCTCCTTAGAATCACCATTTCACTAATATTTATGTGTCTGGCATCATTTAAACTGAGATTTACAAGCACAAAGATCAGTCAGATGTTAACTGATGAAGGGCCAAACAAAGAATGATTAATGGCGCCAATTTCGGGACATCCTTGACACTGCGCATGCGCAGTAGAGGTGAAGTATGCAGGGCCATTCAGGACATGTTTTCTTTGGTTTTAGATGCAAATTTTGGGGATTGGGGGGCAAAATTTGTGTTTGGCCCTATATTTTTAAGAGTTAGCACCAGCTATGTCTGCGTCATTGGTACAGTATAAAAATATACTTTATTACTGCAAAGTGACCTCCCATTCTTGATTTAAAGGGCAGTTTATCATTTCTTCTTTGTTACAAACTATCAAGCTTTTATTTAATTTAGATATGATTCTTCTGCAAAAGCAAATACACTCGGTATTATTCGTACCAAGTGAGAACTTTTGCAAAGTACGAGCAGTATTGTGTGTGCTTGGATTCTGCATTGTCATATCAAACAAGGATTGTCAGTTCATAAATACTCAATATTTACTCATATCACAGTATTTTAAAATATACTGTACTCAGTACAGTAGAATCCTCTTAATTGAATATCCATTTTGCCAGTGAAAATTATTCAGTTAACAGGAGTATACAATTAGGGATTTGGTGAGTTTCCTGTGTTCTGGGGGTAAACTGAGCATTTATTCTATTATATCTTGTTTGACAGAGCTCATAGAGCTCTGTCAAACAAGATATAATAGAATAAATGCCTGTATTGGATGTAGTGAGGCCAAAAAGGTTGATAAATACGGGGAATTTGGTGTATGTCACAGTAATTTTTTCGACATATTACAAAAATTTATATACAATTAACAGGAGTTTACTCTACAACCCATATGCAATTAACAGATCAAATTTGTACTGAAGGTATGGTAAATGGTTTTGTGTTTGAAAATTATATTCGATTAACAGGGATATACAATTAAGAGATATCCAATTAAGTGGGCTCCACTGTATTACAAATTGGAATACGATTAAGCCCATTCCACAGACTTAGTAACAGTCTCACATTTCAGTCTTAGCATATTGCAAACTATAGCAAATAAAACTATATAGCTATCGTAATGCACTTTTGTCGGCATTTTTATTTTGAGAATATTCAACGTTTTTTGCAAGGTCTTGTTGCCCATTTTCCAGGATTTCAAGGCCTTGAATAGATCTTGATCAAATTCAAGGCCATTCCTTGAAACCAAGGCCCAGCAGGAACCCTGCAAAATCATTAGAGACAGTTTAAATCTTAGCTGAGCATTTTCAAGATATTTTTCAGCAAGTCTAGTCATGGCAGTTGTGAAGAAGCCATGACTTGATTTGATCAAAAATTCATCTCAATTTTACTCATGTAATCATTGGTCAAAAAATCCATTCAGTTTATATGGGGTGGGGAGTGGAATTTAATTAACTGTGCCCAAATTATACTTATTTCAGTGACAAGAGAAACTCTCCCATAGGCAGGAATATCCGCCAGCAACATGCAAGGGGTTAACTTTTGTGACATTTGAACAAGATATGTGCAACTTAAATTGTCAACATTTCCACTGCTCTTCCTGATAACTTACTACTTACTGTTCTGCTGCTTCAGCTTTTAATTTATTAATCTGTGATACTTTTCGTTCAATAACTTGCAGAGAACTTTGTAGTTCCTCTGTTGTTTGGTTGAGATTCTGATTCTCTTGAGACAATTTTTCTGTCATATTTTCTCGTTCCTTTAACTTTTGAAGTATTTTATCCTTGTCTTCATTCAAATTCTAAAGTTGAATGGATAAAACATTGATACAAAAGTGATAATTCGAACATATCCCTCTGACAAATGCAAAAATGTTTTCAATTTTCAATGGTGAGACATAAAATTAGACGCCCATCTCCAAATTGTTTAGTGAAAATGTTATCATAAACCAAACCTTCAGAATCCATTTTGATTAGCATTATGTATTACCAAGATTAACTTTTTCAACATGAGAGATCACTTTTCCGGTCCAGCAACACGATGCGTCATAATTTCATTAAGTAGGACAGCTACTAAGTGAATGTGTGTGGTAGAACAATTAATATTTTCAATGTGCAGCCTGAAGGCTGCATGTTGAAAATATTAATTGTTCCATCACCAAATAATGGATATGGACTCTTCCAATTTCTCCCATTTAACAGGCATAAAATATGACTTGAGTCTGAATGTACTTTATCTTCATTTAATGCAGTGAGTTAAGACAGATTCATACATCAGAACATGTGCCATGTCAGGAAAAGGTTAAAGGAGTTGTATGCTGTTTGGTGCTGCTGTAAGAGAGTCGAGAGACAGTGAGTCTTCTCACTTTTTCATTTTGTACCATTGCCTTGACAATGTGTCATGTTCATCATCTACCAGTATAAATAACATACACTTTCTGCTGGAAGTGTCAGCTCCCCAGCCGAGATCATTAGTTGTGGATAGTCCTGTGGAGACTGAGGTGGAAATGGAAGTTGCTTTCTCGCCACTGCCACTCCACACTCACCTCTCCCTTCGGACCACAGAGGGACTAGAGAAGATGCAATGGAAGGAATAAAACAGCTTATGGATAAATTGGATGCAAGAGAAAGAGAAAGACAAGTCACTTTCTCGCCACTGCCCACTCCACACTCACCTCTTCCTTTGGACCACAGAGCCTAGATAAGATGCAATGGAAGCAATAAAATGGCTTATGGATAAACTGGATGCCAGAGAAAGAGAAAGACAAGCCATATCTGACACTCTGAACCAACTAATAACCACCACAGCCACAAACTCCAAGCAACAAAAGAAAAAGAAGCAGAAACAATGCTGCTAACCAAATGATCCTCCTTTTCCTCCTTTAATGCACCCAGACATGTTGCTAAAACATTAACTTATACAGTAAAAGAGGGTCGAAAGGGGCTTGCCCCAACCCATCCCCGTGCGCCGAAGGCATACAAAACCATTCACCTTGCTTGAAACTGTCATATGTACTATGACACTTAACAACAAGAGCAATGATAGGCATTACATAATATGCCAGTGGGCTGTTCAAATTGTATAACACCTTATATTTTTGCAGTTTTAAAAACAAGAGTTCCCGGAGGGCCTGAGGGTGCTCACCTGACATGGTAGCCTAAATATCAACCCAGGGAATTGATTCAAACAAGTTGCATCTGCCCCTCCTAAGAAAAGCTTATACCAAATATCCAAAGGTTCTGATCAGTGGATCTAAATAAAAAAAAGATTTGGTTTTAACAAACTTATATCTCACTTCCTCCTTAAGGATACTGTATACCAAATATCAAAAGATTCTCACTGATGGATGTGAAGAAGAAGATTTTTGAAGAATATTCCTCATATTGAACTAAGTTATAATTTGGGCTCCTACAGGGAGCCCAAATATGAACCCCGAGACTTGGCTTGAACAAACTTGAATCTCACCCCCCTAAAGATGCTGCATACCAAGTATCAAAAACATTCCAACTGCTGGATCTGAAGCAGAAGATTTTTAAAGAAAATTCCTCATTTTGAATTAAGTTATAATTCGGGCTCCCACAGTGAGCCCAAATATGAACCCAGGGACTTGGCTTGAACAAACTTGAATCCCACCCCCCTAAGGATGCTGCATACCAAATGTCAAAAGATTCTGATTGGTGGAACTTAAGAAGATTTTTAAAGAATATTCCTCATACTGCACTAATTTAAACATTTGGGATCCGGTAGAGCCCAAAAATGGACACCGGGATTTGATTTCAACAAACATGTAAATGAATCTTCCAAAGACATTATGTGTGAAAAATGAAACCCTTTGGAGCAGTGGGATGGGGAAGAAGATTCTTTAATGTTTTTCCCATTACTCAAAGTGTTAAAAAACGATGACTCAGCATTTTTTCAAAGTCCTGGAAAAGTTCATCATGTGAAATTTGAAAGCAGTGGTTTGAGAGAAGAGTCTTAAATGTTTTTCCCATTACCCACAGTAATGTTACCCACAAGTGTTAAAAACAATGCTGACTAAGCACTTTTTCAAAGTCCTGGAAAAGGACCCTATGATAAAACTGATGGTTTTTTGGACCATTCCTTTCTGCTGTTCTTAAGGAAGCTTCACACAAAATAAAAATTCTCAGTGCTGTGTAGTTTTGAAGATATGGGTGTTTTAAATTTCTTCTATTTTTTGGTGCTGCGGTTCCCATGGGGTGATGGGAAAAAATGTTTTGGCATAAATTAGGTACTTATGACCCAATAAGCCCTCGTATCAAATTTGGTTCAATGAGCTTCTCAGTTCAGAAAATATAAATTTTGGTACTATTCGGGCTCCCATAAATATGAACCCAGGGACTTGACTTTAACAAACTTATACCTCGCCTCCCTAAGGATACCGTATACCAAATATCAAAAGATTTTCACTGGTGGATGTGAAAAAGAAGATTTTTAAAGAATATCCCTCATGCTGCACTAATTTAAACATTTGGGCTCCCATAGAGAGCCCAAATATGGACCAAGGAATTTGATTTCAATAAATATGTGAAACAATCTTCCAAAGATGTTATATGTGAAATTTGAAAGCTTTTGGAGTTGTGGTTTGGGAGAAGAAGTTTCTTAAATGTTTTCCCAATTACCCACAGTGTTAAAAAATGCTGACTCAGCACTTTTTCAAAAGTCCTGAAAAAGTACCCTATGATAAAACCGCTAGCAATTTTTTTTTACCATTCCATTCTGTTGGTCCTAAGGAAGCTACACACCAAATAAGAATTCTCAGTGCCGTGTAGTTTTGCAGATACAGGCATTTTAAATTTTTTCTATTTTTAGCCCCAGTGATTCCCATGGGGTGACAGGAAAATTTTTTTTTGCATAAATTAAGTACTTATGACCAAATAAGCCCTCATATCAAATTTGGTTCAAATCAGCATCTTGGTTTGGAAAATAGAAATTTGGGACGGGGTGAGAATTCTTGCCCCTCCCATAATGACAGCAAATATAGCTCTTCGAACTTCTCTTGAACAAATCTGAGTCTACACCTCAAAAGGAAGCTGCACACCAAATATCAAGTCTCTGTTACAGCTGGTTCATGAAAAGAAGATTTTTTAAGATTTAAGCACACTTTTTGGGCATGGCCCTACCGATGGGTGGAGCAATTTGATCTGAACAAAATCAAAATGCGATGCCATAACAAACAATTATCTCAAATTTCACTTAAATCAGTTCAGCGGTTATGGAGGAGAAGATGCAAACACCATGTTCACGGACAACAAAATTCTGAAAAATTTCATAGCTCCCATCTAGACATCACACCAAAGCTATATATGAAGTTTAAAAAAGATCAGGTGAGATATGCGGCCTGTAGGAAGTGCTAATGGAATTGTTGTCAATTTATATCCAAATCCAAGATGGCTGCTGGTGGTCATGTTTTTCAACAAAATTCAGAAATATTTGATAGCTCCCATCTAGACATCACACCAAAGCTACATATGGAATTTGAAAAAGATCGGGTGAGATATGCAGCCTGTAGGGTGTGCTAATGGAATTGTTGACAATTTATATGCCAAATCTAAGATTGCCGCTGGCAGCCATGTTTTTTAATAAAATTCAAAAAAATTTGTTTGCTCCATCTGAACATTGCCTCAAAGCCACATATGAAATTTGGGACTGATTGGGTGAGAGCTGCAGCCTGTAAGGTGTGCTAAAGGAATTGTTGGACAATTTATATCAAAATCCATGAAGACTGTTGACGGCCATATTTTTTAACAAAATTCAGAACAAATTGATAGCTCCCATCTAGACATCACATCAAAGCTACATATGAAATCTGAAAAGGATCGGGTGAGAGATGTGGCCTGTAGGGTGTGCTAATGGAATTGTTGACAATTTATATGCCAAATCTAAGATGGCCACTGATGGCCATGTTTTCCAACAAAATTCGGAAAAAATTGATAGCTCCCATCTAGACATTGCCACAAAGCAACATATGAAATTTGGGACTGATCGGGTGAGAGCTGCGGTGAGTGTGCTTGTTTGTTTGTTTGTTGGTGGTTAACGTCACATATTTATGCACCATGGCTAATCGTGACACAACATGGAGATGAAGTCAAGTTTAGTCAATCGTTGATCAACATGTTGCCCATTTTAGAGGACTTTCACCCCAAGCATTGGTGACTGGGTCCTATTTTACTAGTAAAGCGGAACTGGTTTACCACAGTAAACAAGTGCTGCTTACTTCTCGGGGTTCCCACGGGGAGGTGAGTGTGCTAAAGAAACTGTTGGACAATTTATATCCAAATCAAAGATGGTTACTGGGGACAATGTTTTTCAATGAAATTTGAAAATATTTGATAGCTCCCATCTAGACATTGCCCTAAAGCCACATATGAAATTTGGAACTGATCGGGTGAGAGCTGTGACCTGTAGGGTGTGCTAAAGGAATTGTGGACAGATGAGAGGGTGGACAGATGGACAGACAGACAGATGACGGATCGCAACCCATCCCAATAGCTCATACTTGACATTGTCAAGGTGAGCTAAAAATCATCCAATGGGAAAATCTTTTTTACATAAAATCAATAAAAACCCTTTAAAACTCATTTTACAGCAAAACAAAATGTAACAACTAATAGTGTAATAAACAACTAGTAGTGTAATATTAACCAGTAATTTGAAATAAAAACCAACCAGTAGTGTAATAATCAACCATTATCATACCTTGACATAATGTTAAAGCATTTTGGTAAAACTATTTTTTTATTTCGAATTTTTCAATTACATGAAATTAGGAGACAAGAAAACTAATTTGAATGAAATAAAGTTTTGTACAAACTCAAATTCAGAAAAAAAATCTTGGAAACTTGTTCTCGGAAACATACATGAATGCAAAATGTTCCGAAAACTTAGTTGGTTTCAGTATCAAGTAAAAGTGACACTAAGTCCCAACAATTCATGGAACAGTCTTAGTTGCTGAACAAGTACAAAATATTATTAACTGTATATAATATCAATTTAAAGCATAATAATTAGATAAAAAGTATTAATAATGCCTAAAACTGTCTCTGAGAAGACACTGCAGCATTGTAAAAAGTTCTCAGTTATAATATCCAGAAGGAGGCGTGGTGGTGTTGCGATAACCGGTTCTTGTCAGATCACCAAAGTTAAGCAACGTCGATCTTGGTTAGTCCTTGGATGGGTCACCGTCTGAGCGATCGATTCAGACTTTGACAAGGCACTTAATCCCGATTATCCACATGGGGGCACGATGAATGCACGTCATGGTGCGCATGTCTTCAACCACTCTAACCCTGTCTGTGCTGCAGTGCAGTTACAATGTTGGGGAGTTGGCAGCTGCTCGTTATTGCTCAGTGGTTATCTCCGGATACTCCGGGTTCCCCCACCCGTAAAACTGTCCTTGACACAATGTGACCTTGACTGTTAAAGTGGCGTTAAACCTTAATAAATAAATAACATCCAGAAACTATAAACCGGAAGTTGACTTACAAAGAGTAAACAAAGATATTTTTTATAATACCGATAAGTTTAATGATTACAAAATCATATCTCACATCCAAAATAAGATATTGCACCAAGAAACCCCATTGAAATACCTCGTACATGGCCGATACCTAAAGACATACACATACTAATATGATTTTAATTTGGGTCAAAAAGGGAACGACAAATAGAGTAACATATTGCAAGTATTAAACAGAATAACTGAATACTGCCATCTCTAAAAAATCTGTATCTGTACCAGTGAATATAAATTTAGAACGTATCTAGAAAATACTAAGATTACCAACACATTTCCAAAATAAAATTTTGAAAACATGCATAATCCCAATAATTACAAAACTCTCCCAATAGAACTGGATACAGTGGAACCCTGTTAATTGAATAGTCATTTTGCCATAGAAAATTATTCAATTAACAGGAATATTCCATTAACTGGGATTGTGTCACTTTCCTATATTCTAGAGATAAGCTTAGTATTTATTCTATTATATCTTGTTTGACAGAGCTCCATGAGATTAAATGCCTGTATTGGATTACTGAGGTCAGATAGGTCTATAAACAAAGGAAAACTGGGGACAGTCAGGGTAATTTCTCGACAGGTTGCAAGATTTTTTATTCAAATAACAGGAGTTTACTCGATAACCAATATTCAATTAACAGGTCAAATTTGTACTGGAGGTATGGTAAATAGTTTTGTGTTGGGAAATTATATTCAATTAACAGGGTTATTCAGTTAAGAGATATCCAGTTAAGTGGGCCCCACTGTATTTATTTATTTGTGTTTAAGGTCACATATTTCTGCACAATGGCTAAACATGACTGCAACATGGATATAAAGTCCAGCCAATCGCTTATACCCACGTTGCCCATTTTAGAGGACTTCAATCCCAGACACTGATTACCAGGTCCAACTTTACTAGTGAAACAGAGTTTGTTTACCACAGTAAACAAGCACTGCTTCACTTCCCTGGGTTTAATGAAGGCAAGAAACCCTGAATTTACTTGGGACAAGGCCTAATTTAAGAGTACACAAGAACTGGTGTCCTAACAAAAACAAATACATTAATATTTTTTGAAAAATAATTCAAGGAGCTGAAAGCGATAGAAATGATTGGATGTACATAAAGCGCAAGTGAACTTGAGCAGACATAATTAATGATAACTAGAGTGATGTCACACATGCAGCCCAACTGTCCCAGGAATGGCAATGCTTAGATGCAAAATAGTCAGAGCCATTTTTTGTTAACAGTTTACCTAACGAATCTGCCACATCTGCACTCGTGATATTCAAAATTTGCTGTTCAAATTTTATTTTTTCATTTCTCTACTTCAAAACATACCTCATGACCTATTAATGGAACAAACTTGATGAGCTTGTTCCAATAAGGAGTAATAAGCCATGGTTCGAAGTAAATAAAAAATGAAAAAATCTAAGGTTTCAGAAAAATAATTTGTACTGCTGGCTTCAACTTGTGTAAGGTAAAGGATTAAAGATGCAGTACATAAAGCAATGTTGGGCAAAATGAGTCAATTTTCTTTTTTGCATGTAATAACTCCCAATCCTTCAAAATGCATTTTGGGAATAATTGCCTAAGTGACAATTTGTGTGTGTGTGTGTGTGTGTGTGGGGGGGGGGGGGGGGGGGGGGGGGGTTGAAATCAAATAATCCAAACTGGAGTTATCATTCGGAAACCAATTGTTTACAGACAGATGGATTGACCGACAGATGGACAGACGAAAGTCATGACTATAGCCCTGACTATAAACAGTCAGGCTAAAAATGCATTTTGTACCAAAGAAAAAATATTGCATGAATGGCCCTGGGTGAGGAGGAAGTGGGGTGGGGGATGAGGGCGGGGGAGAGTGGGGGTGTGTTAGGGGAGTCCATTTTTTTTTTCACATGTGGTCAGTCTAAATCCTTCAGAATGCATTTTGAGCCGAGAAAAAAAATACCTAACTGGCACCATGGAGGTGGGGGTGGGGAGTGGGTGGTGGTGTTTGTCTGGGTTTTTAACCACAAACATTAACCAAAACTGTAAAAAAGTCTTTTTGACGAAAGAAAAAAAAAAGTGCCTAATTGGCCCCCCTGGGGGGAGTGGGGGGGGGGGGGGGGAGGTGTGTGGTTACGTGAGTTTAAAAAAAGGTTCTGCATGTAGTGACTGTAAATAGTTCAAAATGCACATTCCAAAACTGTAAAAAAGCATTTTTGACAAAAGGAAAAAAAGGGTTCTGCATGTAGTAACTGTAAATAGTTCACAAGAGGCCCCAGGGGGCCTGAGGGCGCTCACCTGACATGGTTGTCTAAATATCAAACCAGGGACTTGACTTGAATAAGCTGCATACGCCCCTCCTAAGAAAAGCATATACCAACCAGATGAAGCGATTGTGCCCACACAATACACAGGATTTTCCTTCTATTTTCAGTTCCTGCACTTTTACGTCCCAAAATTGAGATAAACACATAAAAAACAGATTTTTTTCCCAAACAAAATACTTACAGCCTAAATTTTTTTCTTCTTCTTAAAATGCATAAAAAACGCTAAAACAAATTTCCGGTTTTTGGTCCAAAATTTTCTAAGTCCCTTCCGGACCCAAAATTTTCGGTGTAAAAAAAAAATGTTTTTTTTTGTCTTAAAATTGACAGAAACGCATAAAAAACAAAAAACAAAAAAATTATGGATTTTGGTCCAAAATTTTCGAAGTCCCACCCGGACCCCAAATATTCAGGGTAAAAAAAAATTTTTTTTTTTTTGTCTTAAAACTGACCGAAATGCATAAAAAACAAAAACAAAAATTTCCAGATTTTGGTCCAAAATTTTCGAAGTCCCACCCGGACCCCAAATTTTCGGTGTAAAAAAAAAAAATTTCTTTTTGTCTTAGAACTGACAGAAACGCATAAAAAACACAAAAAAAAAAATTTACGGATTTTGGTCCAAAAGTTTCTAACTCCCACCGGACCCCAAATTTTCAGGGTAAACAAAAAAAAAAAAAAAAAAATTTTTTGTCTTAAAATTGACAGAAACGCATAAAAAACAAAAAAACAAAAATTCCAGATTTCGGTCCCAAATTTTCTAAGTCCCACCGGACCCCAAATTTTCAGGGTAAAAAATTTTTTTTTTTTTTTTTTTTGTCTTAAAATTGACAGAAATGCATAAAAAACAAAAGAAAAAAATTTCCGGATTTTGGTCCAAAATTTTCTAAGTCCCACCCGGACCCCAAATTTTCAGGGGGAAAAATTTTTTTTTTTTTTTTGTCTTAAAATTGACAGAAATAAATGAAAAACAAAAAAAAAATTTCCGGATTTTGGTCCAAAATTTTCTAAGTCCCATCCAGACCCAAAATTTTCAAGGGAAAAATTTTTTTTTTTTTTTTTGTCTTAGAATTGACAGAAATGCAAATTTCTATTTTCCAAACCGCGAGGCCGATTTGAACCAAAATTTACATGAGTGCTTATTGGGTCATAATTACATAATTTATGCATTCTGTTGGTCCTAAGGAAGCTTCACAACAAATAAGAATTCTCAGTGCCGTGTAGTTTTGGAGATATGGGCGTTTTCATTTTTTTCTATTTTTAGCTCCTGTGGTTCCCACGGGGCTATGGGGAAAAAAATTTCGGCATAAATTAGGTAATTATGACCCAATAAGCACTCATGTAAAAGAAACAAAAAAAAAATTTTTTGGATTTTGGTCCAAAAGTTTCTAACTCCCACTGGACCCCAAATTTTCAGGGGGAAAAAAAAAAAAATTTTTTTGTCTTAAAATTGACAGAAATGCATAAAAAACAAAAAAAATTTTTTTCGGATTTTGGTCCAAAATTTTCTAAGTCCCACCCGGACCCCAAATTTTCAGGGTAAAAAAAAAAATTTTTTTTTTTTTTTTTGTCTTAAAATTGACCAAAACGCAGAAAAAACAAAAAAAAATTTTTTTTGATTTTGGTCCAAAATTTTCTAAGTCCCACCCGGACCCAAAATTTTCAGGGGAAAATTTTTTTTTTTTTTTTGTCTTAAAATTGACAGAAATGCATAAAAAACAAAAAAAAATTTTTTTCAGATTTTGGTCCAAAATTTTCTAAGTCCCACCCAGACCCCAAATTTTCAGGGAAAAAAAAAAAATTTTTTTTTTTGTTTGTCTTAAAATTGACCGAAACGCAGAAAAAACAAAAAAAACATTTTTTCCAATTTTGGTCCAAAATTTTCTAAGTCCCACCCGCACCCCAAATTTTCAGGGGGAAAAAAAAAAATTTTGTTTTTGTCTTAAAACTGACCGAAAGGCAGAAAAAACAAAAAAAATTTTTTGCGGATTTTGGTCCAAAATTTCGAAGTCCGCAACGGGACCCCAAATTTTCAGCCTAAATATGAACCCAGGGATTTGGCTTCAACAAACTTGAATCTCACCCCCCTAAGGATGCCGCATACCAAATATCAAAACATTCTTATTGCTAGATCTGAAGAAGATTTTTCAAAAATACTCCTCATACTGCACTAATTTAAACATTTGGGCTCCCATAGAGAGCCCAAATATCCACCCAGGCAATTGATTTCAATAAACATGTGAAACAATCTTCCAAAGATGTTATATGTGAAATTTTAAAGCTTTTCGAGCAGTGGTTTCGGAGAAAAGTAGTCTTATGTTTTTCCCATTACCCACAGTGTTAAAAAATGCTGACTCAGCACTTTTTCAAAGTCCCCAAAAAGTACCCCATGATAAAACCGATGGCAATTTTTTTTGATCATTCCATTCTGTTGGTCCTAAGGAAGCTTCACAACAAATAAGAATTCTCAGTGCCGTGTAGTTTTGGAGATATGGGCATTTTCATTTTTTTCTATTTTTAGCTCCTGTGGTTCCCACGGGGCTATGGGGAAAAAAATTTCGGCATAAATTAGGTAATTATGACCCAATAAGCACTCATGTAAATTTTGGTTCAAACCGGCCTCGCGGTTTGGAAAATAGAAATTTGGGGCGGGGCCAAAATTTTTGCCCCTCCTTTAACATCGTCAAATTTTGCCCCTCCAACTTCTCTTGAACAAACTTCAGTCTACACCTCAAAAGGAAGCTGCATACCAAATATCAAGTCTCTGCTATTGCTGGTTCTTGAGAAGAAGATTTTTAAGAATTGGAGCATTTTTGCCCCATCCCTCTGCTCAATGTGAGCCGAAACCTAATTTGACAAAAAATCAAAGTCCGCATACATAACCCCTTCTCACATAAAATTTCATTAATATGCGGCCAGTGGTTTGGGAGAAAAAGCCCAAACACCACCTTCACGACGGACGCCGGACGACAGATGACGGACGCCGGACAAAAAGTGATCAGAATAGCTCACCCTGACTTTCAGTCAGGTGAGCTAAAAATGCATATTGGAGGAAGCAAAAAAAAAAAATGCCTAATTGGGGGGGGGGGGGGGGGGGTTAACCTAAACTGTAAACAAGCATTTTTGACGAAAGAAAAAAAAAAGTGCCTAATTGGACCATGCGGGGTTTAAAAAAAGGTTCCGCATGTAGTGACTGTAAATAGTTCAAAATGCATATTGGAGAAAAGAAGAAACAAAAAAGCCTAATGGGGGGGGGGGGGGGGGGGGGGTGGTGGAGTTTGTTTGGGTTTTTAACCACAAACTTGGAGTCATCCTAGCAAGCTACAATGAAATCCCTTCATAATAATGGCCTGTGGAATATTCTAAAGGTTTTCGGGCTTCGGGCCTCTGTTGCTGTCACCGTTGCCCAAAAGGGGACGTTCTCATCTAGACATTATATGAAGTCAACCTATCAAGTTATAATGAAATCCCTCCATAAATATGACCTGTAGACTGTGCTAAAGGTTTTCGGGCCCCTGTTGCCGTCACAGTTGCCCAAAAGGGGACGTTCTCATCTAGACATTTTTTAAAGTCAACCTATCAAGTTACAATGAAATCCCTCCATAAATATGGCACGTAGACTGTGCTAAAGGTTTTCGGGCTTTGAGCTTGGGCAGCCATCATGGTTGAATGATCGCAACCAAAAGACGACATTCTCATCTGGGCATCATGTGGATTGATCCTACGAAGTTACAATGAAATCCCTTCATAAATATGACCTGCAGACTGTGCTGAAGGTTTTTGGGCTTCGGGCACCTGTAGCCGTCACAGTTGCCCAAGCATGTCCAAAAGGGGACTTTCTCATATATAGAAATTACATGAAGTCAACCAATGAAGTTACAATGAAATCCCTCCATAAATATGACCTGTAGACTGTGCTAAAGGTTTTCGGGTTTTGGCCTCGGGTAGTCGTGACAGTTGATAGATCATGCCCAAATGGGGAAATTCTCATGTAGACATCATATGGCGTCATCCTATCAAGTTACAATGAAATCTGTCCATATTAAACATGACCTGCAGACTGTGCTAAAAGTTTTTGGGTTTTGGGCTTGGGCAGCCATCACAGTTGACAGATCATGCCCAAATGGGGATGTTCTCATCTAGGCATTATACAGAGGCATTCTATGAAGTTGCAATGAAATCCCTTCAAAATACGACCTGCAGACTGTGCTAATGGTTTTCGGGTTTTGGGCTCGGGCAGCCATACCGGTTGACCGATCACGACCAAAAGGGGACATTCTCATGTAGACATGACCTAAAACCTGCATATGAAATTTTGTGACGATCAGACAAGAAATACCAGGTATAGTCTGTACTTGAAGGTTGAATAAAAAACTTTAACCACAAACTTTAACCAAAACTCCAAATATCAACTAAACAGGAATAACAAACTTTAACCAAAACTCCAAATGTTAACAGAAAAAGACAGACGGACGTACGGACGGACAAAAGTCATTACTATAGCCCTCACTGTAAACAGTCGGGCTAATAAATGAATAGTTATGAATCACAGGGTTCCCACTGGTATCAGAAAATCAAATTTAAGCACTATTTAAGCACTTTTCAAGGACTCTTGACCACGATATTCAAGGACTGTTTTTTGATATGAATTTCGGATCTTCCTGGATAATGCACATGCGTAGTGGTCAAAAAGTATGGAGGACCATTTAGGACTTAAATTTTAGTGTTTTGATGCAAATTTTGGGGGATTTGGAGGGGGGGACAAAATTTGTGTTTGGCCCTGAATACCATAAAGTTAGTACCAGCTAGCCTGGGCCATTGGTTGTTGTATAAAAATACACTGTTTTGATGAATCTATTTACCATCATTCCTTGAATCATTGTAGATCTTCTAATGAATCAATCATGGATGATCCTGTGTTTGAAGCCATCAAAACTTATATTTTTTAAAGAGCAAGTAAACAGACAACTGTTTACACAAAGGCCAAACTAAAGAAAAGGTTAATGATGGAAATGGATGGCACTTCCTTGGTCTCTGTGCATAAACTATACATGACTCATTATGTTTTATTAGTTGGTTTAATTTTGGGGGATTTGGGGGTGGGTGGGGATTTCAGAATTAACCCTTAAGGGCCTGGACAAGGGTCTTGAAATCCCACCTTGCCACAGTCTCTATATGGGTAATGGCTTAGCAGTGATTTCTAGTTAACAGGCAGCCAAGACTGGAGTAGAAATCACTGCCTAGATAATTTGTCTATTGTCAGCAGGACCTCCTCATGATGATGTGTTGAGGGCACCTACTCTGAGTTTGGAAAATTGTGAAATAGGCCTTAAAGGGTTAAGTGTTTGGTCTGATTCTTGAAATGAGCTAGCTTAGAAAAGTTTGTGCCACTGGTAATGATGGATAAATATAACAAAATTTAAATGCCGATTTTGTGTATGGCACTGACTGGTATGTGTATGGCTGTTGTGCTAGGTAAAGGGTTGAACATAATAAATAAATGGTTAAAAAATGATTCCACAGGAACAAAAGCCTATACATAAGTTTTGTCTATACTTTATAAAATTTAAAAACTTACTTTAAGATTTTGTGTCTGCTGATTTAATGTTTCGGATAGAGCAAGTTTATCTTCTTCTACATCTTTCAAACACTGAGATGCTGATTCTAATTCCCTAAAGAAAAAGAAAAAGAAACACTAATTTCTATTTTCCGACCAGGAATTAATTTAACAACCCCAAATTATTGGTTGAAATGCATTGATGATATTTCTTGTTTCTCCTGGGGAATGTGGTAACTCGTTGGTTAGTGGATTAGACTTGAGATCAAAAGGTCAAAGATTAGATCCTGGCCCAAGTCGTCTGCACGGTGTCCCTGGGCAAGACACTTCATTCTAATTGCCCAAGTGGAAGCATGGTGACATTTTGTACTGAGGATTAGAGCATGCGAATAGTACACTTGAACTCAACTGCTGCTAACACTGCTGATGCCATGTTAGAAATTTAGTGAGTTACTCAACATTGCTTTGGCTTCCTCCATCCGTAAAACTATCGGACATAATATAACCCTGACTATTGAAAGAGTCATTAAACCGCAGTGAACGAACAAACATTGTTCATCTTGAAGAAAATGTAAGCAGACAACCATACAGAACTGTTTGTTTGTTTTTGGAGTTTAATGACGCTTTTGACAGCCAGAAAAACAAGAAAAGAACAAATGGTTGAAGAAAAGTGTAATGACACTACAGCTCAACTTCACAAGAAGGGACTGAACTAAAAACTAAGTAACTGCAGGATGTGCTATAGGAATTATAGACATCTAACTGCAAAATCTGAGATGGCCACTGGCAGGTTTTTTTAGTGAAATTAAAAAAAAACATGATTGCTCACACAGACATCACTCAAATGGCATGTTCTAGAGTAGAAAAAGATTGAGTAAGAAATGCATCCCATAGAGTGTGAGTGTGAATGGAATTGTTGACAATTATATGTCAAATACAAGATGGACGCTTGCGGCCATGTTTTTCAGCAAAATTCATAAAAATGTGATGGCTGCTGTCTAGACCTCACACAAAAGCTACACATGAAATTTGACAAATATTAGGTGAGGGAAGTGGCCTGTTGGGTATGCTGATGGAATTGTTGACAATTTATATGCTAAACCCAAGATGGCTGCTGGTGACAATGTTTTTCAACAAAATTCAGAAAAATTTGGAAGCTCCCATCTAGACATCACACCAAAACTACATATCAAAATTGAAAAAGATCGGGTGAGAGGTGTTGCCTGTAGGGTGCTTCAATGGAATTGTTAACAATTTAAATGCCAAGTCCACAATGGCCACTGATGGCCTTGTTTTTCAACAAAATCTGGAAAGATTTGATAGCTCCCATCTAGACATATGGAAAGACACAAATGAAATTTGAAACTGATTGATTGAGAGATGCGGCCTGTAGGGTGTGCTAAAGGAACTGTGGATGGACAGAGGGATGGAAGTTCGGATGGATGTACAGAGAGGACAGATTGCAACCCATTCCAAAAGCTCATACTTGACGTTGTCAAGTTGAACTAATAAAAATGAAATGCAAAAGAAGCAAAAACATAAGCAAAACAAGAGGCCCCAGGGGCACTCACTTGACATGGTAGCCTAAATATCAACCCAAAGAATTGATTTGAATAAGTTGCATCTGCCCCTCCTAAGAAAAGCTTATACCAAATATCAAAAGATTCTGACTGGTGGATCTGAAAAAAAAAATTTTTTTAAAGAATATTCATCATATTGAACAAAGTTATAATTTGGGCTCCCACAGGGAGCCCAAATATGAACCCAGGGACTTGGCTTGAACAAACTTGAATCTAACCTCCCTAAGGATGATGTATACCAAATATCAAAAGATTCTGACTACTGGATCTGAAGAAAAATATTTTTAAAGAATATTCCTCATATTGAACTAAGTTAGAATTCGGGCTCCCACAGGGAGCCCAAATATGAACCCAGGAACTTGGCTTGAACAAACTTGAATCTCACCCCCCTAAGGATGCTGCATACCAAATATCAAAATATTCTGATTGGTGGATCGGAAGAAGATTTTTAAAGAATATTCCTCATATTGCACTAATCTGAACATTTGGGCTTCCATAGAGAGCCCAAATATGGTCCCAGGGATTTGATTTCAACAAACATGTGAATGAATCTTCCAAAGATGTTATATGTGAAATATGAAAGCCTTTGAAGCAGTGGTATGGGGGAAGAAGATTCTTTAATATTTTTCCCATTACTCACAGTGTTAAAAAATGATGACTCAGCATTTTTTCAAAAGTTCTGGAAAAGTACCCTGTGATAAAACCAATGGCAAAAATTTTTTTTTTGACCATTCCTTTCTGCTGTTCCTAAGGAAGCTTCACACAAAATAAAAATTCTCAGTGCCATGTAGTTTTAAATTTTTCCTATTTTTAGCTCCTGCAGTTCCCTTGGGGTGACAGGAAAATTTTTTGGGGCAAAAATTAGGTACTTATGACCCAATAATCCCTCATATCAAATTTGATTCAAAACGGTCTCTCATTTGGAAAATAGAAATTTTGGTACAATTTGGGCTCCCATAGGAAGCCCAAATATGAACCCAGGGACATGGCTTGAACAAACTTGAATCTAAACCCCCTAAGGAGGGTGCATACCAAATATCAAAAGATTCTGATTGGTGGATCTAAAGAAGAAGATTTTTTTTAAAGAATATTCCTCATACTGCACTAATTTAAATATTTGTCCCATAAAGAGCCCAAATATGGACCCAGGGATTTGATTTCAATAAATATGCGAAACAATCTATCAAAGATGTTATATGTGAAATTTGAAAGCTGTTGGAGCATGGTTTGGGAGAAGAGTCTTAAATGATTTTCCAATTACCCACAGTGTTAAAAAATGCTGACTCAGCATTTTTTCAAAGTCCCAAAAAAGTACCCTATGATAAAAACGATAGCAATTTTTTTGGACCATTCCATTCTGTTGGTCCTAAGGAAGCTTCACACCAAATAAGAATTGTCAGTGCCATGCAGTGTTGGAGAAATGGGCGTTTTAATTATTTTCTATTTTTAGCTCCTGTGGTTCCCACAGGGCATTTTGAAACAAATTTTTGGCATAAATCAAGTACTTATGACCCATTAATACTTCATATCAAATTTGGTTCAAATTGGCCTCTTGGTTTGGAAAATAAAAATTTTTGGCAGGGCAAAAATTCTTGCAAATATTGCCCCTCGAACTTCTCGAGCAAATTTGAGTCTACACCTCAAAAGGAAGCTGTATACCAAATATCAAGTACTTATGACCCAATAAGCCCTCATATCAAATTTGGTTCAAATCAGCCTCCCGGTTTGGAAAATAGCAATTTTGAGCGGGGCAAAAATTCTTGCCCCTCCCATAACGAAGGCAAATATAGCCCCACAAACTTCTCTTGAACAAATCTGAGTCTACACCTCAAATGGAAGCTGCACACCAAATATCAAGTCTTTTTTCAGGATTTTTTAAGATTTAGACACACTTTTTGGGCGTGGCCCTACCGAGGGCCGGGCAACTTGATTTGAACAAAATTAAAATGTGATGTCATAACAAACAAGCATCTCAAATTTCACTTAAATTGGTTCAGAGGTTTAGAATGAGAAGACGCAAACACTATGTTCATGGACAATGGACAACGGACGGTGAGTGATCACAATAGCTCACCCTGACTTTCAGTCAGGTGAGTTAAAAATGATTTCTGAACAACTAAGAACTTAACAATATATGATGTAAATGTTGTAAACACTTACTCCTTTATTCTTTCATATTCTTCTTTAATATCTTGCATCCAGTTCTCCATTTTTGACTTTTCTTTTTCTAGTTCCTGATTAATTTTTTCTAATTCCTGTTCGTAAAAGAAATAACAAAATGAAGCCTAAACTTAAACTTAACCTAAACTAAACTTTTAATCCTTTACCCAATGAACAGGATATCAACCTTTATTATTTTAATTATTGTTTTTTTCACATTATATGGTTTTGTTGAAATTTTTAGAATTTTTTTGTTTTCAACTGCTTAATTTACAAATTTCAAGAGCAGATGCAGCCGATTTGCTAGGTAAAGGGTTCATCATGTATGTATTCAAGAAAAAGGTTTTTGATTGAAATCCATTATTTAACTCTTATGGGCATAATTCCGTCGTTGATGACTTTTACTGCAATAGAACAGTAACAGGCAACATGCAGTATCAGGGTTCAAATTATATTCTAAGTACTCTGGAAGTTGTTTTTAGACAAGTCTTGGCTGCCTATTGCCTAAAAACAGCTTCAAAATCACAGGATGTAGACTGTCAATGTGTAGCAAAAATTTACAAAAATCTCCATATCCTAAAGGGTTAATTATTTGGTTGGAGTTTCAATGGTTAACCCTTCACCTAATACAATGACCATATCTAGCCAATGATACCAACAAATATTGCTATTCAAATTTCATTATTTTTCCTTTTCTTGCCTAAAAACATTGCTTTTGACCCCTCAATGGAATTCACTTGCAGAACCCATTCCTATGAGGGACCACCCAATATTTTTATGGCAAACACAAAAAATTTTTTTTTAGTTATTCAAGAATCCTTTTTGAAAGTGTTCTTGGCTAGCTGTGATAGGTAAAGTGTTAAGAAACCAATGTACCTAAGAGAAAATTACCAAGCAAGCAGATGTCAAGACACTTCTGCTGCTTACTAACAAGTCACATGCTGCCATACATACTTGAACATCATGACGCTGTGCTTTCCAACAAATATGTATTGTAAAGCATCATGCTCAAGAGCACAATGCAAGGGTGTCTTGCTAGATTCAAATTCATGACTTCTTATCAGAAGTCTGATGCTTTTACCACTGAGTCAATGTAGTTCCAGAAATATCAATTTTTCTATCATTACTTACTGCATGAACAGAAATTAGTTGAAAAAATATTCGTTTTTTGCTTCAGTAATTTAATCAAAGGCCTCTGCGTGGTCATATTTCTCAAATGAAATATGGTTTCACACTGTTCAATGAAGGGTGAGGTGCCAGAGCTATTTTAACTGCCTAAATTCCACTGAGAATTGAAATTCAAAAGATCTGTGTTGCCTGATCAATTGTTGGGCACCAATGATCATTTGAAGTCTTAGGCATTGTGATGTAATTTGCTCAACCTTGACAGATTTTGGTCACTCTATTGGATCCTCATTACCAAGAATACCCCTTACCAATCTCCATGGATTAAACCATGGCTGTTTCTCTCAAAGGAAATTCTGAGGAACAATTAAAAAATTATAAATTTAAAGTAATTTGAATATTTTTATACTTACCAATGGCCTAGACTAGCTGGTACTTAACTCAAAGTTATTAAGGTCCAAACACAAATTTTGAACCCCCCAATCCCCAAAATTTGCTTGCAAAACCGAAAATTAAAAGTCCTATCTGGCCCTTCATACATTTACTCTCCGTGCATGCGCAGACATCAGGAAGTGACCAGAATTGGCGCCAACATCATTCTTTGTGGAAGAGAGTACTACATAAAAATTCAGCGGGAAAGAATGAGTGCCCACTCATGGGAGGGCCATCTCCGTCTGGGCCATTGGTAAGTATAAAAATATTCAAATCATTTTAAATTTATAATATTTTTACACTGTAAACCAATGGCTCAGACTAGCTGAATCGTAAAAAGGTGGAAGGCCTAGGACTTCAGAATTAGTAGATCAACATAGTTCCAATCCTGTAATCAAAGGTGAAAGGAAATTAAAATTATTAGGAATAACATGTATGTCTCTCTATACCGTAATAGAGAAGACATATCATACAAAAAGGAGCCCAGTTCAAATTCCGCCTACTTAGCATGAAGACTATGCCAATTGGATATAACGAGATCCCAATTTTTAAGGTTAGCCCGGACTAACCCCCAACAAGCAAATTTAGTGAATTCATGTCTCACGCTGGGCAGCAGTTTCAAGGGGAATTAATGCATTCAGTGGAATATAGTTGAGTTGCAAGTGGAAGTTATTTAGGAGAGACAGAACAGACAGTGATTCAGACAGTGGTAATCAGACTCATTTTCACGGAGGTCACTGTCAAAGAAAGTAAAGTGATGTGGAGTATAACTGTGAGAATCACTAAAAATTAAGACTGTATGATAAGACGTATCACATTAAGCTGATGTGAAAAGTAATGCATATATGAAATTTCATTGAAATCGGTTGACTCTAAGGAAAGTTAGAGTCTGGAAACCATCAGCCAATCAAATTTAAGCAACCTAATTAAATATGCGTGAAAAATGCCCATGTGCGAACTTGGACCCACAATTGATGAAAGTGATCTACTACCCAAATTTCATCGAAATCGACTGACTGTAAGGAAAGTTAGAGTCTGGAAACAAAAAACATGGAAGGTGTGCACTTACTGTGTATTAGTAGTAGCACTGAATAAATCAAAGTTTCCCTAATTTGCATAATTTTTGCAAGAGAACAAAACCCGTATTATATGTGATGTATTACATGTTACTAAACACGCATACAAAAAATTATTCAAATCCGAACTTTCATATAGAAGTTCTGTACAAAAATTACACCCAATTTCGGAACAAAATGGCACTGGCGGCCATCTTGAATTTTGAACCAAACCCCAAAACACATATTCTGGTCTCACAATGATAACAAAGATACCCAAGAAGTTTCGTGAAGATCGGTTCATAAATACGGCTTTTAGTCCGAGGTGCGTTGACGCACAGGACAGACGGACAGATTTTCTGTACAGAATTTCCCACATTCGAACTTGCCCTAAGTATTGATAAAAGTAATCCATATATGAAATTTCATCAAAATCTGTTGATTTTAAGGAAAGTTAGAGTCTGGAAACCGTCAGCCAATCAAATTTCAGCAACCTAATTAAATATGCGCGGAAAATGCCCATATTCGAACTTGGACCCACAATTGATGAAAGTGATCTACTACTCAAATTTCATCGAAATCGACTGACTGTAAGGAAAGTTAGAGTCTGGAAACGAAAAAACGGAAGGATGGAATAACACCCCCAATTTAATATCTCCCGTTTTTTTAAAAAAGCGGGAGACAAAAATTAGGATGGCGTATATGAGAATGAGAGAATATCCCCCACAAACATATGCCATATACAATAAATCTCCAGCTGTATGCAGGAAATAATTACGAACAAAACAGCTTCCCTCATAGTTACATACCTCTCAAGCCGGAGGAGAGGTAAAAAATCCCCCACCCCCCCCGACTTTTCTTTTGAAGGAATCTTCAACAAGAAAGAGGGGAGCGATCTGGAATCAGTAAAAAGCGGTACCAAAAACAATATAAATATTCGGCGAACTGGCACTCGGGTATAAATTATTATTAATAAATGGTGCTTAGTGCCACTTCAGAGGCTAAGGCTATAGCGACGATCCCAGTAATTAATATCGCCTGCTAAATAACGTACACCGGACTCGGCATATGCAAATAGGTCGAAGACCGGAGATATAATATATAACATACACATGTCCCATAGAACGACAATGAACGATATCTGGAAAGTGACATACTTCCGAGGTAATCCATGAGGGACCCCATTCAGGCGTACAATAAATTCCAGTAACAACATTCCCCGACGTGTACTATCCGATATCTATAACACTATAAACATACAAATATACGAGAGTGTAAACAAGGTGTATTCGACTGAGTACCGACGTTAATAGAAACCTGGATCTAGAAATGGAAGTAGGTATGATTAACAGGCTCGACCCGGGACTGCCCCCGAAATAATTCATAATTTCTAAGGTCCATAACATAAAATAATGCGTCTGCCTAATAAATCATTATTATGCGTGTGAACATTGAAAACCCGCATGTAATCATGTGAATACCAGTTAACTGGCTATGCAGCCTCCGAGGTACCCATAGACTAGCAATTTATTTATGATGAATTAAGCACTTGTATATGACATATAGACGAACAATCACAGGAAACCAACCAACTAAAAAGTGGATGTGCCCATGAGGTCGCTATAGAACACGACCCTGCCACAAATTTAGAAGTCATGATGTATTTAAACTCCTATGAGGCTTGCGGGAAGAAAAGTACGCCTTGCCCGGTAATTGCCTCTTAACACATTGGCGGTGGGGGGGATTCATAGTCATATCGCACCTGCCTCACCAGTATTACTTAATCATTCTTGTGTTAGTCATAAAATAATATAGGAATCACAATGGTTCCCTCACGTCTAACCGACTCCATTATGCCACTATGGGTGGAGAAGGACGTGAAGAACAAAAACTTCCCCTGATAAAGAATGTCCTCTCGTGGAGGGAGCTTCCGGGGGAACATCCCATAACAGACACTTGAGAATACTGATCCAAGGTTTGTGTGACGACAGAGGTGCTACTAGTAGGATTCACAACAAGACTGTTTGATCTTAAACATAATCTACTGAATCAACTGAATTGGAGGATACACATATCCTATTATTCATCCCCATGAGATCGGCACAGCGTCTACTGCATACGCTCAATGGTCTGGGCATGGCGACACGAACGACGGTAACAGATAGTTCCGGTGTGTCGCAAACATGGGGCGATCCCTCTGGTAGCAAATCTGCCCAAATACTCGCTTGTTGAGCATCCACTCCAATTGCAACAGGCGACCTTTCCAAGAGAGCAAGTCTGCTAGTACGTTCAGACGATCCAGTATATGACGGATAGAAAGATGAACATGATGATTCATGACGTACAGGAAAATCTTCTCTGTTAGTTGACATAACAGAAATGAATGGGTGCCGCCCTGGTTCCCGATGTATGCTACTACTGTCGAGTTGTCCGACAAAATTTGAACATGGACGTCCGTGCTTATGTGAATCCAATGTTGTAGCTAGCCATATTGACATCATCTCTTTGATGTTTATGTGTTTCTCCTGGAACCGAGGGTCCCAAAGACCATGACACTTCCAGACTGTGGGACTTAGGGTCACACCCCAACCCATCTGACTCACATCCGTCATAATCGGGAAAGCCAGATCTGGCAGTTGCAGCAGAACTCCCTGAGTTAACCACTGAATATCTGCCCAATTTGAACCCTTATTTTACTCGGTCCGTTAAAACAATACTAGTTCAAGCGAAAGCGTCATCACACTCCAGTTCTGAGTAAAGAATATCTGGAGGGGACGTGCGCGCAGACGGGCCATCGGAATGAGATCCACAGCCGCTCCGCACAGCTCCAACAGTCGCATGAATTCCCTCACTATTAATGCATCTGAGTGTAGACAAAAGCGAGCATAACAACTGACTAACTTCGCTCTGGGTAACGACAGACAAACCAGATTGTTGTGAGTCTCAAAGCTCAATCTCAAGTGAATAGACGACTTGTACGGAGCTAGATCCGACTTTTTCTCGTTTACGAAGAAACCGAGACGTCGGAGTAATAGAAGCAAACTCTGAACATCGTTCTGAAGAATAATTCTGTTGCCGTATCCCTGTAGAAGGTCATCCAAGTAAGCCAACGTTACGTCAGACAAATGAACTCATAAGAAAGACATTACTGAGTTCATTATTTGAGTGAAACGCCCAGAGGGCCAGATTCAGACCAAAGTATATTGTTCTGAACTGATACACCTTTCCTTGTATGGCAAACCGCAGGTACTTTTAGAATGCCGGATGTACCAGGACATGAAAGTACGCATCCTTAGATCTATGCTTGGCGAATAGTCGATCACGCAAATGCTCGCTTTTACCGACTGAATGTTTTCCATAAATAAACTTCTGGAGCCATGATAAGCTTGTTATCCAGCTTAAGTCTATTACCGGTAGGAACACGCCATCTGGCTTCGGTACGAGGAACAGGTGACTGTAAAAATCTTGAGAATCCTGATTCTCAATGACCTGTATTGCTTTCTTTGATAAGAGAGCTTATACCTCCGGTAGGAGAAACTCTCTTATGCAAGAATTTGATGGAAGATTTGTCCAACTCGGACAACTTGTTAGTGGGGTTATAACTCGAAATGATAGCCTTAAGCCATCCGAGACAACACTTCTCACCCACGATCTGCCATGATTATTATCCAGTTTTTTTGCGGATCTTGATAACCTTCTGCCAACTGGCCAGCAATAGAGGTCTAAACCATCACCTGTATGACCTGCGAGACTTCCGGGAGGAGAAACCATGTCCTCCCCACGAAAAACCTCATCTCGTCAGCCTAGGGGCATCTGACCTATAGTCCTGGTCAGATCTACAACCCTTTCCCGAGTCGCTATACTGACGACCTCCAGAGTAATTATAAGACGGTTTCTTGTACCCTCGTCAGGAGTTTTCTTTTGACAATTTTTGTCTGGAAGGCCCTCCTTACTCTTGTCTGCTGAAGTGGGTCGTTGATACGCTGATTTCAAAAGCAGAGCACTAGACGCTTTCTTAGTAGCCTGTTCATAGACTAACAAAAGCTAGTCATCGAAAATAAAATGTCCGGAAACAGGAGTGACTCAGAGAGAGCTTTTCACCTTGTCATCTGATCAGTGATGACGATGCAAGGGCAGTATCATGTCTGATTAACTCCAGATTAGCCACTGTTAGGGCAGAGTTATACGTGGTATACATAATTGCCCTGGAAAGAACTCTAAGAAAGGTACAAACGTCCTCAAATTCCTTTCCCTTGAGACATTGCGCCATAGCTCTTGTAAGGTGATCTGCATAAGACATAACGTCCAAATTCGCTCTATTTGAAGAAATTGCCATCTCAATAGTGTCTGAGCGAATAGTGAATGATACAGGAAAGGATACCTCTAGATCCCCGGCCTGCTCATCCAAATGCAGAAGAACTCTCTGAACATCTTCCCCAACCGTTTTTAAATGAACGTGATCCAAAGAACAGCATGTATACAGAAGATGAAGATAAGAACAGCCTTCTTCCTCGCACTCAAGAGGGTAAATACGGCAAATACGGCGTCGTCTATATGGTCGAAGGCCTGCAACACTTGCATAAACTGAACCGGAAAAGAAAAGGCTTCCTCCTTTGTCCGGATAAGGTCTGCGCCTTATGATGCCAGTGGTTTCTCTCTGGTCGTCACAGCATTCTGATTTGGCGGAACAAAATCAGGTTAGTATTGATGGATGAAAGCTATCGAAACCATGTGCTGTTCCGAAAGGGAAGGGTGATCCTCTTCCTTATCCCTTTCACCATCTGAGAGAATTAGCTGCGAATCTCGGTCTATTGCATCTGCGTGAACAGACGACGGGACCGACCCAGCACTGTCTGACAGCTCAGATTCTGAGTCTGAGGGAGGCTGCAACTGCACTTGCTGGCATCAGCTGCGCAATCTGCGACAGCAAGTCCGTCATCGAGGCCTGAGGAGCAGCGGTCTTCCATTCTTTAGCCACATGCTGCTCCTGGGACGGTGTGTCGGAAACGGATCCTTTCTCCGAACGTCCCAATGATCAAGGCCTCCTCTCCCTTGCTACCGGATGGTCCGATTTCATGGGCGAAGAGTGGTTCATTCTTCGTGCAACAGGCTGGATATCCGAAGTCGGGTAGCTAGGATGAGGTCGTGTGTGCTTAAATAACGTAGCAGAGGAAGCCATGACTGAAGCCGACCCTGGCTGCAGACTAGACGGAGCATCCCGAGCAGAGGGCAGACATATGCTCTGTCTCGAGCAAGTTTCCAACCAGAAAACTTCATTACAGCCTTGTGAAACGGAGGAAGCCTTGACTGAAGCTGACCCCGGCTGCAGACTAAACAGAGCATCCTGAGTGGAGGGTGGACATATGCTCTGGCTTGTGCAAGGTTCTCAAAACAACATCTGACCCCAGACGTTGCTAGATTAGAGACCTTGCCAAGCAGGGGTCAGCCTGGCAGCTGATTTTAGGGAGAAGTGACTTCTCCCTCCAGAGACTTTAGGGAGAAGTCAGGAGCCAGGAGAGAGAAGTCAGAAAAAAACATAAAATGTATATGACATTGTGGCAAAATAAATGTACATAGAGGACACAATTGTGGAGAAAAAATAAATAGAAGTTATACAAACATACATACACACACAAAACTAAGTCATGTAGGTTAAAATCCTCCCCTTCCCCTACAAATTATTGTGTCGTTCATGGATTCTGAATATTCTAACTCTTTCCCTAACAGTGATGACCAGGGTTACCATACAGTTGATTTTGTATTTGCCTCAATGCAGTGGATTTGAAATTTAGCATTACCCATGGTGAGAGTGTTCTTCTCTGTAATAGAAGGTATATTCTTTTTAAAAAAAAAATTTAAAGTATTTAAAATAAATTTCAGGTTCACATAAGAAGCTGGGTCATTAATGACATTATGGTTTCTGAATGTCCTAATTGAATTTAAATGCGTAGTTAAAAAAGTTTTCGATATTCTTCGTAAATTAAACGTCATTAACAACTTGAGTTAATTTATTTCTAAGGTAAATGACAAAATATTTCAGTTGTCTCCCTTCTCTGATGCGCTGGTTGATAAAACACTGTTTAGAAAAATGACAATTTCTGCCAACCATCTTACATTGACATGCGCGATTGGTGCTATAAGGCCTGCCATTCTTATACATCCTAATATGTGTGATTTCTATCGTAGCCTTATTACATTTAACCCCCTTCCAACAAAAGTTTTCAAAGAAAAACTTTCAATGCAAATTGCGGGGCGAATTTCAATGCAACCAATTTTTCAGTGGAACAGAGTGTAACCGTAACCAATTTCGACGTTTTTTATGGATGAACTGTCTCCTACACATTTGTTTGGTTTTGAAACGGTGGTTAACTTTAATAAATTCTAATTAACTTGATGCATGTATTGTGTGATTCGTTGTTTTTGCTGGCACTTTTGTTTTTAAATACCATTTTGTGCTGGTTGCTATCAGTTGGGGTGTATTGTTTGAACGACTACGCCATTACAACTCTTTTCAGAAATATAAAATTGGGCTAGTTTAGGCTATTTTCAGAGCCGTATGATGGATTTTAACAGCAACCGTGTTTACTTTTTTGTGAATGCAGAAGCGTTTTTTTTTGGAAATAAAACATAAGAAAATAGAGTAAACTTCCATGTCTCCCAAGGAAGTTTTGGAGGGTGACTTGAATTACGCCCCTCCCCCCACCCCCCCCCCCCCCACCCCCAGTGTAAGCCAAGGCGACTTGGGGATTGACAAGGCGACTTCTTCGCCCTAGTCGCCCACTCAGCTGGCCCCTGTTGCCGAGTACAAGAACAAGGTCTAACAGATCTTGCTGAGTACAAGAACTTGCTGACTTCCTCCCTATTTCCTCCCTATTTCCGTCATCACTGGGTAAGCTATTTATATTATAGTGCTCGCTCTACCCAATCCATTTCTTAGACTGCAGCGGACTTACCCAGCATCACGGCACCCACAGACAGAGTACCGCTTCACCGGTCGAGCTAGCTGCTTGCAACAGATTAAAAAAAGATTAAAACTCTTGCAATAATCAGCACTGCAGCTAGTTCTATATGCTCCACGGAGCACAATGACGGTAGCACACTTGAATGGGTGTCAGAATATCATCACCATGTTCATGTTCCTCTGAAATAGAAACTGACAGAATGAATTAAAACACAGTGAGAGGCTCTGATCCTCAGAACCTCACCGCCAACAACGTACCGCGACACCCGACTCCAACATCAGTTATCCCAGTGCAACACAAGAATGACAAGAGTCTGCAGGAGTGTATCAACTAAAGTCGATATCAGTCCTCCAAACTCCACAACAATATATAAATATAACTGAGATACATGAATAATAGCAATCATAATTAAATTCAAAATATTTTTCGTAAACAAAAAAATTTGAAAAAACGCCCAAGTTCCCAAAGGGAACATTAAGAGCCCAAGGGCATCCCGATAGAGCCAAAGAATGGACAAAATCAAAAATTTTTGAGCTACACTACCGGAATAACAATCCATGTATCCTACAGTATACTACAGTAATAGAATAAAAAAACTACCTATATATAAGGACGTTGACAATGTAAACAACGTCAATGTAAACAAGACATCAGGCACACAAAAAGGCCCAAAGTCAAAACGAACTGAAATGCTATCAGATGCAAAGCTAGATCTTCATACGAAGAAAAAAAAGATACATCGGATAGAATATACAAGACTAAATGGCCCAACACCCCTAGGGTGAGGACGTAACCCTGGGGAAGAAACAGAATAATATTCTGTAATAAATGTTAAACTCCCAAGAAAGTTAATAAAAGAATAAAAAATAGCCAAAAAGCTTAAGAGTTTAACAGGAAGGGTTCATGGAAGGATAGGGAAGGAATACTTAACACACAGAGGAATAATCGTTTTTAAAAATGATGATGTCAGGCATATGTCCCGAAATTGGGAAACATAAAAATTTTTTAGAAATATTATAAAGTTACAGCCCTGAATGTCCAAAACCACCATTGAACACTTCCTTCATCCAATAATAGCTTTGTATCCACCAATTCTTGCACTGATTTGTGACTGGCATCCTCAAAGAAGGAGATTTTAAAGCACAAATGTCATTTCATTGTTGATGACTTTAGGGTCAAACAAAGAATGATGTTGGCGCCAATTCTGGTCACTTCCTGACGTCTGCACATGCGTGGAGAGTAAATGTATGGAGGGCCAGATAGGACTTTTAATTTTCAGTTTTGCAAGCAGATTTGGGGGATTGGGGGGGTTCAAAATTTGTGTTTGGCCCTTATTAACTTTGAGTTAAGCACCAGCTAGTCTGGGCCATTGGTGTAAAAATAAGCACAAGCGCCAACAAAGGACAGCATGGATCAGGAGCAAGCCTGAAGATAAGCAACCTGTCATTTGCAAAATGGGGTCCCCAGAGGGTGAATTCGCTGATGCTATCCCACACAATGGGCCAATTTATCCTCTAAGTACATCCATCTGTTTTGGCTTGAGACCTTGATTCAGACTGAGGTTTACAGAGGGTAAATTTTGTGATGCTACCCTGCTGTGCAGGGTAACATCACCAAATTCACCCTCTAGGGACCTCATTTTGTAGATGACAGTCTGCTTATTTTCAGGGTTGATCAAGAACAGTTATTTTCCTCAGTCTATCCAGTCCAAGATGAGTACTGCACTCATATCACTGAACATAATTTTTTTTTACATGCATTGATATGTACAAAAAGGAGAAGATTCAGTCCAGAGGGTTGGTGATTAAGTTAACTGGTTGAGTTCCAAAGGCCACTATCATGGCTTTACTGAAAGGTGCTGAAAGCCACTTTTGTGGCTTTACACTGTATGCATTACTTTGTTGTTTGCTCAGCAGTAGAACATGTTTATTTATATAAATTACTTTTGTTACAAAAGGTACTCTCCAATAAATGGTAATAAAACAATTGTTCACGAACAATATTTTTTCTATGCTAAGCCCCCACTTTTTCTGGTAGCATGGTATTTTTGAAAAAAATAAAATACTCCCATTAGAAATCACCTTTTCAAAATAATTCATACTCTACCAGTTAAACTGCAGAGGCCAAGCAAATAATAGTGTATTTCTTGAACATCCAATTCTATCAAGATTTGGGGTCCAAGCAGCTGTTTCTAGTTAGGTGTGATATACCTCTGTTTTGATGCTTCAGTCAATCATTCTGTATTTGCAGCTGTTTGTGATGTAGAAATTAGGTAAAGGCTCCAACTTAACATGCTCATAATTCAAGAAAGAATTAAACAAGTGTTTGACCACCGAGGTGGTATTAGTCCCCTACGGCGCTTTTGTGACATAAGGTGTTTTTGTCACAGAAGACACTAGAGTATATAAGCATCTGGGATTTTAAAAAAAAAATATTGAGCGTGCATAATCCCCTCACAACTCTTTATCCATGTACCATATATGAAAAACGTAGCTTGAACCATGTTGTAGGGAGGGGTGGTAACATAAAATAGAGAAAAAAGCTTAAAAAACACAACAATAATGGCCGCCATTCTGCCATCTTGGATTTTGAAAAATAAATATTGACTGTGCATCATCCCCTCAGAACCATTTATCCATGTACCAAATATGAAAGGTGTAGCTTGAAGCATATTAGAGGGAGAGGTGGTAACATAAAAACAGACAGACGGACAGACAGACAGATGTTTGATTTTGAAAAAAAATATTGAGCGTGCATAATCCCCTCACAACCCCTTTATCCATGTACTGTATATGAAAAGTGCAGCTTGAACCATGTTGGAGGGAGCAGTGGTAACACAAAATAGAGAAAAAAGCTTAAAAAACACAACAGAAATGGTTGCCATGGCGCCATCTTGAACTTTGGAAAACAAATATTGAACGTGCAACATCCCATTACAACCCTCTATCCATGTGCCAGATATAAAAAGTGTAGCTTGAACCATGTTGGAGTGAGGGGTGGTAACATAAAATACAGAAATAAGCCTAAAAAACACAACAAAAATGGCCGCCATGCCGCCATCTTGGATTTTGAAGAAAAAATATTGAACGTGCATCATCCCCTCCCAACCCTCTATCCATGTGCCAAATATGCAAAGTGTAGCTTGAACCATATTGGTGGGAGGAATGGTAACATGAAAATAGAGAAAAAAAAAGCTTAAAAAATGGCTGCCATTCCGCCATCTTGGATTTTGAAAAAAAAATTTTGAGCGTGCATCATCCCCTCAGAACCATATATCCATGTACCAAATATGAAAGGTGTAGCTTGAACCATGTTGGTGGGAGGGGTGGTAACATGAAAATAGAGAAAAAAAGCTTAAAAAACACAACAAAAATGGCTGCCATTCCGCCATCTTGGATTTTGAAAAAAAAATTTTGAGCGTGCATCATCCCCTCGGAACCATTTATCCATGTACCAAATATGAAAGGTGTAGCTTGAACCATTTTGGTGGGAGGGGTGGTAACATGAAAATGGAGAAAAAAAAAGCTTAAAAAACACAACAAAAATGGCTGCCATTCCACCATCTTGGATTTTGAAAAAAAAAATTTGAGCGTGCATCATCCCCTCAGAACCATTTATCCATGTACCAAATATGAAAGGTGTAGCTTGAACCATGTTGGTGGGAGGGGTGGTAACATGAAAATAGAGAAAAAAAGCTTTAAAAAACACAATAAAAATGGCCGCCATTCCACCATCTTGGATTTTGAAAAAAAAATTTTGAGCGTGCATCATCCCCTCAGAACCATTTATCCATGTACCAAATATGAAAGGTGTAGCTTGAACCATGTTGGTGGGAGGGGTGGTAACATGAAAATAGAGAAAAAAAGCTTAAAAAACACAACAAAAATGGCTGCCATTCCGCCATCTTGGATTTTGAAAAAAAAATTTTGAGCGTGCATCATCCCCTCAGAACCATTTATCCATGTACCAAATATGAAAGGTGTAGCTTGAACCATGTTGGTGGGAGGGGTGGTAACATGAAAATAGAGAAAAAAAAAGCTTAAAAAACACAACAAAAATGGCTGCCATTCCGCCATCTTGGATTTTGAAAAAAAAATTTTGAGCATGCATCATCCCCTCAGAACCATTTATCCATGTACCAAATATGAAAGGTGTAGCTTGAACCATGTTGGTGGGAGGGGTGGTAACATGAAAATAGAGAAAAAAAGCTTTAAAAAACACAATAAAATGGCCGCCATTCCACCATCTTGAATTTTGAAAAAAAAAATTTTGAGCGTGCATCATCCCCTCAGAACCATTTATCCATGTACCATATATGAAAGGTAGAGCTTAAAGCATGCTGGAGGGAGAGGTGGTAACATAAAAAACAGACAGACAAACAGACAGACGGACGGACAGACAGACGGAGTGCAATCCTATAGTCCCCTTACGGTTCCCATAGGGGACTAAAAAGAATTAAAGATTTTGATAAATTTACATGAAAGTTAAAATGTGTGGTTCTAATTACCTCAGTTTTCTCTTTTTCATCAGATAATGCAATAGCTTCTGCTTGTAATTGGTCTAAAATAATAACAAGAAAATAAATAGCTTGCCTTACCCTATGAGTTCTGTAAAACAAATTATAATAGAATGAATATTTCATTTTTCCAGTAAATCTAGTTTCTTTTTATACCTACCACAATAATACAGCATGTTGCTTAACTCCATACACATCTCTGATATGGAAAATGCAACAATTTGGAAGTCAGAGCCATAGCCCTAGAAAAACTATAAAAATGTCAAAAGACAAAAGATTATGAATGAATGAATACAGAAGTAATTAAACAGTAATACAAAATAATTTCCAGTAATATATGGGATTTAGATTTAAACAAGATGATTAATAAGACTGAACTTTGTTTTCTGCAAGGGGGGGGGGGGGGGGGGGGGGCATGATGATGAGATCTGATAGCATGAAAATGTTCCAGAAGTTTTTTTTAGACCACTATTTTCAATTTCATCAAATTACTAATTTCATTACTCTGCAGAAAAAAGACTAAATTTTGGTTAACCCTTTACCCAACGTAACAGCCAAAACCGTCCAGCGCTATCCACAAAAATCGCCAATTAATTTTCATTATTTTTTCTCAAAAACATCGAGCTCATTCCAATGAGGGGTCATAACCTATGTTTTTGAGACAAAAATGAAAAGAATTAGTTATTCAAGAATTTTGTTTGCAAGTGTCATCTGCTTTTCATGTTAGATAAAGGGTTAACTGAATACTCGTGTAAACTGAATTGAAGATTTTTTGTAGGTGATTTGGGTTACACTGTATTTGTTTTATCAGTTATGAGGATAACCGTATTGGAAAGATGTTGTATAGACTTCATAAGTTATTTTAATGCAGGTTTCTGGAGTTTGGAGGATGATGTAAATTTATCTTGGTGCAATACTGTTAGAACAGGAGCTCTTTCTATTCTTCCTTTTTAATGTTTTCTTTTTCACAACAATTTTAACAGCCAGGATATCATGTCAGACAGTTTTGCAAGTGGAGGAAGCCAGAGTACCTTGAGAGAACAACAGAGGAGTAGCAAGCAATTGTTAGAACCAGGCTTGAGCAGTTAACAGAGGTTGAATACAAGTGCATCATCACAGTATGCTTTAGTACATAGGGCCACCACGCCCACCCCACCCCCTCCCCCAACCCACGAGGGTAATCAGAAAATAAGCAGACTGTCATCTGCAAAATGAGGTCCCCAGAGGGTGAATTTTGTAATGCTACCCTGCATATCAGGGTAGCATCACTAAATTTACCCTCTGTGAACCTCATTCTGAATCAGGGACTCAAAACTAAACATTAAGAGGTACCCAGAGTATAAATTGGCCCACTGTATGGGATAGCATCATCAAATTCACCCTCTGGGGACTTCATTCTACAAATGTCAGGCTGCTTATTTTCAGGCCTGCAAGGACACAATACAAATGGTAGAGATTAGGAGTGAACCATCAATCTTTCGGTTTAAAGACCAATGCTCATACCAATGAGCCACTTTGTTCCTTGCACAGCTCTAATAATATTAGTACATTCTCTTACCTGCCAGACAAGGAGAAACCTGAGCACTTTATAAGCAAATCAAGAACTTCAGGTTTACTTTTAGTGTCTTCAAGTTGCTTGTTGTTTATCAAATATAAGTGAATAAGTATTCACTCAATGACCGGAAGAGTAACAAATCATTTTGTGTGTACAGAGATACCTATAATTTCCTCAAAATATGTTTGTAAACAAGGTCTCACAAAGTAGATCTTCTGTTTCTCATACAATTTTTTGTAAAATTGCATGTGGATGGGAGTTTTTTTATTTTATTTTTGTAATTATTTCTTTGTCATCAAAAGTTCATGATCTTGGCTTATTTTACGTTTTAGGCCTCATAATCCACAGAATAGAATGAGTGGTGGTGTATTTCGACCCTTGAGTGCAAGAAGGCTTTGCAATGCTAAGGCATTGCAAAGCCTTGTTGCACTCAAGGGACATGTTTATCAATTTTATTAACTTAGGTAAAATATCAGTTAAAAACCATTTAATTTATATTTTATTAAGTTTGCATTGGTTATAAACAGAGAGCATGCAGCAGCCAAAAGGATCATGTGGGATGGCCTGAGAAATAGATTTTTAACTTTTTTAATCCTAATTTAAAACTAAAAAACATGCTTTTTCAAAAGGGCAAAATCAAATGCTGTATGGCTTTATGTTACATCTAGTTATTAGGGATCTGATAGGCTAGCAACAGTGCATCTATTCTATCACCCATTTTAACCCTTTAACTAACGTAACTGTTATATCTGGAAACTATTCACAAAAATCATCCTTCAAATTTTATTTTTTGCTGATAACCCCTCGTTACAAGCTCTTTAGACTCATTCCAATGATGGGTCTCAAGCTAAGTTTTAGAGGCAAACAATGATACTTTTAGTTATTCAAGTTTGTTTTTTTACAAGTGTTGTCTGTTGTCATGTAAGGCAAAAGGTTAAGATAATAGAGTAGTTGTCAGTTGTTTGCGTTAATATAGCTGAAAATGGAGATATGAGCATGAGGATCTCAATAAAATCTGGTCTGTGTCTTTGACTTTTTAAAAATAAATTTGTATCATTATACTCGCTGTATAATCAAGAGGAAATTGTGATTGTAATATCTCTCAAATTGTGACCCTACTGTATCTTCATATCACCTGTGAAGAGTGACGGAGTGGAGAATTCATTTTAGGTGTACATGTACTGAACCAATATCTTTTAATAAATAATGGAAAAAATTGTTTTCTTCCACACTATAGCTTGTCTATGCGCTTGCATCAGAATGAGCTCTGATTGTCAAATCAGACCTTTCAACTGTGATACCCTAAATAGTACAGGGACAAACAATACTGCATGCAACACAACTGGAGAGTTTAATTTTGTATTATTGGGGAGGTTAAGTAATTATTAAATCCTTAAGTCCTACAGGGCTGTTGGACTAAAATATTAACTGGTAGAGTTTTGGAAGCCCAAATTTGGGCTTTGTACTAAGGCACAGGTACCACAACATGAACACTTCATACTCGGTAATCTGCTTTATATTATCCTTAATGTCACATTATTTTGTCTGTGAGGATTTGCCTTGTTACAATTTATGGGAGAGTGCTTGTTGGCACTCTCTCATAAATTGCAAAAAAGCAAAGACATGTGAACAAATTTTGATGACCAAAAATAATTTAACACTCTACCAGTTAATAATGACCTGCCTTACTGGTTTGGTTTAATTTTTTCATTGGCTCATCTTCTGGTAGACATAGACGTTTCTTTACGAAAATATTTATGCATAATGGATTGGCAGAGTTTAGGTACTTGGGCTATGTTCTGAAAATTACGAAATTCAAATACTAAAATTTGAAAGACAACATATGTTTGTAAATTTCCTTGATGCATTCCATAGTGGTTAACATTTTTCAACCATGTATGTAAATGTTTTTGTGGCAATTCAGCTATTCAATTAATCCCATTTGATTCAAAACACCTGCAGGTAACAGGTCAGTTTACTGCAAGCAGTAGCAGATTATACTGTAAATATGGACATCATAGCTGTAATATGGAATTTTCAGACATTTGATTATTGAAAATTTCTTTTATTACTTCTATTTCCAATGCTTAGCTTATCATGTAAATATCTTAAGCAGTCACCTGGGATAGAAATTATCAGCATGGCAGAGAGACAGTTCACATCAGAACAAGTTATAAAGAAATTCGACATTATACATACTAAAATACTCCTGTCTCTCCTTGGCAAGACTTAATCCTTGGGCTTCTAGCTGATTTATCATTGCATTTGATAACTCCACATTTGTCCATGTTCTGGAAAAATGAAAGTACAAAATTAATCATGTTTAGGTCTAAAAAAGTTAAAAATTTGTTTCTCAGGTCCTCCTGCAAGGTCATTTTGGCTTCAACATGCTCTCTTTTTATAACCAATGCAAACTTAAACTTGAGGCCTGGTTATGACTGCCAGCAGGTCATAAATATACCCCTTTTACAATTGAATTTTGGGATGGATGGGCGGACTGACAGATGGACAGAGGGATCGACAACAGGAATCCTAAATACCACTGCTGGGGGTATAATAAATGAACAGGGTTCGACACTAATCCACATCCGACCCGACATTGTCTAGTAGATTTTGGTCCGGTCGTGCTGTTTCTCTGTCAAACTTGCCCGACTGGTCGTCCTCATTTTTCTAATTGAAAAAAAACTATCACTTTTGTTATTGCAGCGAGACCGAATGAGATAGAGTTGGAGTGGCACACAATTGCTGTCATTTCTTGTTTCAATTTCGTGACATGACTAACCCTTTGAAGTTTGACAACTTTGAAGATCATCTTAGATGACCATGTGTGCGTAACTGTACTAACATGTGCGTACAACAGTACATTACAATACAATGTACAGTGATGTGACATTATGTTGGACCAGGTCAGAGGCGTGGTCAATGCCATCTTGTCAGTTTTAGTTGAGTTATTACCTGTTGCAAATTGAAAATTTGTTATGCAGAGAATGAAAGACAGAGTTGTAGGTGTGTCCAATATGTCAATCAGAGTGACGTCATCAAGTTTCAACTGTGTCAGTGTGACTGTCAGAGTGTGTGGGGAAATTCCATTTTGAATCTGGAATATACTGTGAATTATCGTGATTTCTTGTGTGCAAATGGATTACAATAATATTCTCTTATGATTCGATAATTCGCTGGGAAAATTAACTTCTCGAAATCTATTTGAACCTGAAACTTGTGTGCACTGTTTTATTGGACTTGTGCAAATCTCAGTCTTTACACAGTACTTTTTCTTGAAAATGTGGCGGCCGAAACGGAAAGTGACAATTCCACGAAATGAGAAACAAAATGTCAAGGTGAGTTTTCTTAAATTTCTTTATGCATGATAATATTACATCTGGAAATAGGCGTGTTGACTTACAACTTACAAGACACGCTTTTTAGGGGGCACGATACATCAGAAAGTTAAAAAATTTATAGTAATTTATATATTTTTTATACTTACCAATGACCCAGACATAGCTGGTGCTAACTCTTAAAATATAGGGCCAAACACAAATTTTGCCCCCCAATCCCCAAAATTTGCATCTAAAACTAAAGAAAACATGTCCTGAAAGGCCCTCCACACTTCGCCCCTACTGCGCATGCGCAGTGTCAAGGACGTTCCGAAATTGGCGCCATTTATCATTCTAATAACCAGTGCCTGGTAAGCGCTATGTACTCAGCGGGGAGGCAAGAGTTCCCAACTCCTGGGAGGGCCATCCCCGTCTGGGTCATTGGTAAGTATAAAAAATATATAAATTACTATAAATTTTTTAACATTTTTATACTGTACCAATGACCCAGACATAGCTGAATAGTAAAAAGGCTGGAGGGCCAAGGACATAGAGCAAAATGGAATACGCTCAATAAAATAAAATAGAGTCATCCCCTGTAGGGGAAAGAAGTAATAGGCCTTACATGTATCTTTCTTATTTATGATAAATTAGAAAGATACAACACCTTCCAAAAATTGAGCTTCATACATCCATGTACTCTATTAATATCCAATAATCCTTATACTAATAATTTTTAAAGTAAGCCAATAATAAAGTAAGTCTAGAGAATAGAGACTCTTATACTCCTAAAAGTGTGTGAGAATTGCATAATCATGTCCGTTGACATATGCAATATTCAAAGCTATACTTTAAAAACTAAGACTTGAATGAATTTTATAAACTTAAACTTCTCACTAAACAACCATCCCAATAACAGCTCAGAATGACTAACTCCGGAGGAGGTATCCCCTTGTTTTCATAGTAAAAAACAGGTGACCCAAGGGAACACCCTCCCCCCCCCCCTTTTTCTTGCCCTGGGTCAAATAGCCCAGAGCGAAGAGGGCAGCCGAACGGAGACACTGCCGAAACAGACAGCCTACCTAGCTATAGTAGCAACTGTTAAGTGAATGACATTCTGAGCAGTAAAGAATAGACCTAACAATAGAGGCCTCCAGAAATGGACTCGAAATTTCTGAGATAAAATTCATGAATGGATGGCTGAGCGCAATGAGCAGCCTTCAAAAATCTATAATAGCAACACTATTAATGTAAGCCCAAGAAGTAGAAGAACTCTTACTTCATGAGCCGAAATCTTAAGCACAACTGCTAAGCCAATGATATACCATAAGCAGTACGCTAGTTAATAGAATCCATTAACAATAAAATGGAGCGTAATGTCCTTCTACTAGACATCAAAGACAGAAGAAGCTTACGCCCTTGTAATAAACAGATATCTGTTTATAAATACATAAACTGTACCCGGAAAGAGTAAAGGCCTATGCCCATACGAAGACGGAAGGACCTTAAAATAATAGGTTCCGGATAATAGGAGCCTAACTCTTATGCAACAATCCAACCTAAATAGTAACGGAAGTATTGATTCCGAAACTATGAAAGTGAAAATCATCCATCGATAGTGCATGAAACTCACTGACTCTACAGTAAAAGAGAAACCAACAGAATTACTGTCTAAAAGGTCAGAATTTGAAAACTACTGTTTCCAGAGGCTCAAATGATTACTTAGCTAAATAAGAACCGAAGTTAAAATCCGTATAGGAATTTAATCTAAAGATTCTAAGTCTATTTATCAAAAAGTTACTAACTGACTTAGATAAAGAGACAAAAGACTCAAATGTAAACTATCGTAGAGTGCATAGGTATGAGGTAACATAAACCTATAACCTAAATAACAACAGGCTGCAGTAGATCTTGTGAAACAAGTATACTAAAAAATAGCAATGAGTAGTATGGAGGGATCAACCATATGAACATAATGATCCCTACACCACGACGGAAGAGCCTCCACTTTAGTCGCATAGAATAGCGAAGAAGAGGATCTCCTATAGTAAGAAATCGCGTCCAAAGCTCGTCCAGTACAGTGCTTACAATGCAATACGGACCACACAACGGAATACATGAAGGTTGCGACCTTGCTGGTTGTGATAAAGATGACACGATTTACCCAGTGAAAAAAGATCCTCACATAGAGGAAGATTTCACGTTAAGATCCACAGTAGACAAGAGAGTAAATTACTCATGATCTCTGTGAAGATAGAGATGCTATCAACAGAAATGTATTGTGGTTGTTTATCTTAGCAATACCTGCTAAAACAACAGCGCCGGAGGATACGCGTATCCTATCATTCCGTCCTATAGATCAATAGAGCGTTAACAGTATTAGCTCAGAGATCTGGACAAGCCAACACATACGTCTGCAATTGATTAGCAAGCTGTGTCATAAATAAAACATCATTGGGCGCTCCCATAGATAGCAAATCTGATTAAATACTTGTTTGTTGAGAGTCCATTCTGACAGCAACAAGCGACCCGTAAGAGAACGGGAGTGCGATAAAACAATCAGACGACCCAGAATATGAGGGACCAAAACTGAACTTGGTGTAGTATAACCAACAGACGGATTCTTTCCATTAAATTGAATAACGGAAACGAAAGAGTGCCTCCCTGGTTCCGGAGATACGCCACTACTGTCGAATTAAAGGACAGGAATTTGGGCATGCGTTTCTGAATAATGTTCATGCAATGACATAAAGCAAGCCTAAAAAACATTATTCCGCGGAAGTTAAACTGATAGTTAAAAGACTGCGGAACCCAAAGACCCTGGCACTTCGAATCCGTAGGGATCAGTATATATCCCAATCTGTTTGACTGGCAACCGTCATAACAGCCACACTCGGGTCCGGCAACTGCGGCGGCACTCTCTGAGTCAACCACCGAATGTTTGCCCCAGTCTGAATCTCTTGTAACACTAGATAGACAAGAGAATGTATAAATCAAGCAATTCATGGATTGCCGGAAAGTTGCCGTCGAAGAGAAGCTCCTCCGAGAACGAAGCGACTCTGAGAGAGTTCTTAACCTACTATCCACGTGTGGATGTAGCTAGGGCTGCATCACGTCTAACCAACTCCAATCAGCCACTGAAGGGCGGAGTTATACGTGAACAAACTACTGCCCTCAAAAGAAATTACATTGAGAATAATATCCCGTAAATCTTTTCTTGAAGACGTAATGATAACGCCTCAGTAAGGCGGATTACGTATAATAAAGCGTCTAAGTTAAGTCTACTATACATAATGTCGTTCCCAACATTGAAAATGGAAAAGACATAACGGCGAAAAGAATATATGCAGTCTTTAATCACACCGTCTAGACGCATATGAACTCTCGGTATGCCCTGCTCTGCCAAAATAAACTATATGTAAAAAAGATAAAATGGCAGAAATGAGCCACGCGGACAAGAAACTAAACTATCATGCTTAGTAGCAGGCTTGTATATATATATAAATATATAGCGTCGAAAAATAAAACACATGTTGTAATGACAATATTGGACTGCGTCGGTAAGTCAGGGACAAAGTCCCTGTACCGATCGAAAAATCTGAGTCCAATGACGCTATAAGTCTCTTATCCAAGATTGCAGCAATGAAGTCCGAAAAATAATCACTGGAAGAAATGCCAGAAGATATGAAAGGCATCTTCCGATACTACTAAAGGGAAAACTCGAAATCTTTCGAATCCCTTTCGCCATCCTGTCGGACCCTATAAAGCGTTCGGTCGTCCGTAGCTTGATGCAACCGCGGACCGCACCGACCCAGCGCCGTCGGATAATTCCTGATTCGACCGAGAAACCGTCAATTGCTGGGATGCTGCAAAACAACTGTGCTAACTCGGATAGCACGTCCGTCACAGAGGCCTGAGGAGCAGCGGTCTTACGATGCATTGCCGCAGGAAGCTCCGAGATCGTTACCCCGTGCATACTTCCAATATGTGAGCGAACGGAGTGTATAGGCCTCGTGTCCCTTGGCTACCGGATGGCGCGACCTATTCGCTGTGGAATCACTGAATGCCGAAACTGATCGGATACTCGAGGTCACGTAGCCAATGTGCGGTCGTGTGCCCTGCTGTGAGGATGAGGAAGCATTAAAGACAGTCTCTCGGACTGTCAATATAACGGAGCGTCCCGAGCAACGGACATATGCTCCGAATGTAAAATATCTGAACCACAACATGCGGTCCCCTATGTTGTTGGCTTCCTCCGATCTGTCCTCAATCTGCCGTCACTGGGTGAGTACTAAAGTAATTAAAGTGCTCGCATCACCCAAATCTCCTTCCTAGACCGCAACGGACGAACCCGGCAGCCGAACCATTCGATGAATGTACGCTACACCGGGTGAGCTAGCGAATGTCACTCCGTAAGCGATAGACATATTCCATGAGCACTTATTGCCGCTAACTCTTCATTAACTATGACGACAGAGGCACACTTTTGAAAGACATCTCCATAACTCTTCGAACAAGAAACCAGAAATGCTTGGATAGCAAGCATAAAATAATAATATATATAGCGTCGTTCAATAATTCGAAAGTTTGTGTGACATTATTGGACTAGGTCGGAACTGAGGGACGATGTCCCTGAACCGAACCAAAAATTTCTAAGTCCACCGACGCTATCAGTTTCTTATCCGGCATCGCAGCATATGTTGTTCCGAAAGGGAAAGCTTGAAATCCACCGAATCCCTTTCGGTATCCCATCGGACCGGATGAAACTTTCGGACGTCCGTACCCGCTTCCGCGGAGCGTCCCGACCCAGCATCGTCGGATAAAATATATGCGACAGATTCAGTTGATGCTGGGATGCTGCGATAAACTGTGCTATTAAGGAAGCACATCCGTTCCCGAGGCCTGTGCAGTAGCGGACTTACGATGCATTGCCGCTGGAAGCTCCGTGTACGTTGACTCCCGCACACTTCCTATGCGAACGTCCGGAGTCTGCAGGCCTCGAGTCCCCGGCTACCGACCCAGCGCTGTCGGATAATTCTCGATCCGACACCATTTCTGTCGGCTGCTGGGATGCTGCGATAAGCTGTGCTATGTGCACAAGAATGTCCGGCGTCGAGACCTGCGGAGGCGCAGTCTATCGCTGCTTCGCCGAGGGCAGCTCCGCATCAGATGGCTCCCGCATACTTTTCCTATGCGAACGTCCGGAGTCCATCGGTCTCGAATCCCTGGCTGCCGGATGGTGTGACCTGGTCGCCGAAGAATCCTTGATCGGCGAAGCTGGTAATATATCGGCGGTCACGCAGCCAAGGTGCGGTCGTGTGCGCTGACGAGAAGAGGAAGCCTTAGCAGTCTCAGCGGACTGCCTATACAACGGAGCGTCCCGAGCGACGGACGTATGCTCCGCTAACTACACATTTGTACCACAACATCTGGGGCCAGATGTTGTTGAACGAGAGAGGGGCCTCTCTCGCTTGCCGTCCGGATGGACCGGAACGAGCTATGAACCGGACTAAAAGGCTTCCTCCGTTCTCCCTCCGATCCGCCGTCACTGGGTGTGCATTAAGTTAATTTTATAGTGCTCGCATCACCCCAAAATTCCTTCTAGACCGCAACGGACGAACCCTGCTGCCGAACCATTCGGTGAATGGACGCTACACCGGGCGAGCTAGCGGACGTCAAAGGCCGTCGAACCTACTAGGGTCCTCTTAGGCAATTGGCGTATTACATGAGCACTTTTCCGCTAGCCCTTCATTAATTGTGACGACGGAGGCACACTGTTGGAAGACATCACAGATACATCACCCTAATCTTGATCGTCTGAAATAGAAATTGATAAAGTAGAGTGACCCTGCGGGGAAAGGACCGGAGTGTCCAAATCCCCAACAACATACCGTGACATACGCTTCCCATATTGTCATCGAAATCATACGATACAGAACAGGAGTTAATGCGAGTACACTGACCACATATAGAATGATAATAAGGTCAGAGGAAGACTTCCTCTTAAAGCAATTGATCAATATCCTTTCAATGTGAAAAGAAAACAAGTCCTGGTACTCGCACTAACCCCTGGCAATCAAAATACATAATAATAATATGATCCATTAATATAGAAAAAATAATTGAAATCAAAATATTTTGAAAAAATATTTTTTCAGAACAGCCCAAGTTTCTGAAAAGTAACGTTGAGCCCCAATGGATCCCAAGCCTAAGTGTGGACAAAAATTTTAAAAATATTTTAAACAATTTATTCAACACTTACGAACAATAATAATGTATCTAGTTATGATTAAAATAACATAAAGATATTATTATTTAGAAATCCCCCCCTCACACAGAGGGCTGTTGTAAATGTAAACAATGAGTGTAAAAACACTAAAATAAGACTCCAGGCACCCAGGCCCGAAATCAGTTACCAAAAATACACCATCTGATGCAAAACAGAGACTTCCAGGGAAGAAACTGCAGAACATCAGATGGTAGATGCAGAACACAACGCCTAACCACCCGTAGGTGAAGACGTAAACATGGGGAAAGAACAGAATTCATTCTGTTATACAGCTAAAACTCCCAAGAAATTTTAGTAATAATAATTACAGAAACTATGCCAAAAGCATGGGAGAATAGCAAGGGGGAACTTAAAGGACAGGAAGAGAGGAAAAACACTTGAAAAAACAGTGTAACTAAATAATCAGAATGACAACAAAATGGCTGCTGCCTTGAAAATAGGTAACTTAACATAATTTCATTAAAAAATTTTAAGTTACAGCCCTGATAATATTCTGTCACACATTCTTTTCCTCTCCTCCTTTTCTATCCTCCTTAGAATCACCATTTCACTAATATTTATGTGTCTGGCATCATTTAAACTGAGATTTAAAAGCACAAAGATCAGTCAGATGTTAACTGATGAAGGGCCAAACTTAGAATGATAAATGGCGCCAATTTCGGAACGTCCTTGACACTGCGCATGCGCAGTAGGGGCGAAGTGTGGAGGGCCTTTCAGGACATGTTTTCTTTAGTTTTAGATGCAAATTTTGGGGATTGGGGGGCAAAATTTGTGTTTGGCCCTATATTTTAAGAGTTAGCACCAGCTATGTCTGGGTCATTGGTACAGTATAAAAATATGGATGTGAAATGATAGTAACTACATGTATCGCTTCACGCTCATTTTCTGATGTTATATGTAGCGCGCCCCACAAAAAGTGCGCACATAAGTCCCAAAAGCAGCGAGCAACTAAATGCGCACATGGGTTTTTCAAAATCGAAGGACTGTACCAGTAAGCAAAGTTGAGTTTACCGATAGTTTGTAATAAAAAGAAATTGTGGTTCGATTGTAAAAGTTAAACGAATGTACAATATAATTTTTTTACCGTCCTGTCCCCGTTTTTCTCTAATTCCATGGACTGGGTCAGGGCAAGTACAAATCAGGTCCGGGCTAGTAATTTTTGAAGCGACTAGACCGACATGTCGGGTGCATAAAAACGTTAATGTTGAACCCTGATGAAACAATGACACTGTAGCTTAACTTGACTGTGTGTTGTGTTTGATGAAAAGAATAATGTTCAATGTTTATGAAAGGATTATGAAATACGACAAGAATTGTGATAATTGAGAATATGTTAATTTCTGTTCCCTGTATGCTGTTTTCAATAAAAACTAGAGGCTCTAAAGAGCCTGTAATCGCTCGCCTGGAACTACATATAAAAATGTGATTTCCCATAGGTTTTCCATGGTAACTATGAGCTGCAATTGTGGCCATGTTTGCAAAATTACATCAACATTATATGAAGATCATTGGCAGAAGGTGTCCCAGTCCTCAATCACGTGAAGTTTCAAAACATTTGCTTCCATCAAACAGAATCATAGAATGTCTCTGGTGGCCATATTTTCCAACCAACGGGAACAAAAAGAGGATCGTTTGTAGAGGGCCTCCTATAGACCATTCCTGCCAAGTTTTGGTTCATGTCAGCTCAGTAGTTCCAGAGAGAAGATGAAAATGTGATTTCCCATAGGGTTTTTCTATAGTAACAATAAACCGTAATTGTGGCCAAGTTTGCAACACGATCAACATTAAATGAGGAACGTTGGTAGAGGGTGTCCCAGTCGTCAACCATGCAAAGTTTCAAAACATTTTGGCCCTGTGGTTTCAGAGGAGAAGAGTTTTCAAAATTGACCAATCAGAATCAAAGAATGCTTCTGGCAGGCACGCTTTTCATCGAACAGGAATAAACTGAGTAACAGTTGTAGAGAACCTCTCATAGACCATGCCTGCCAAGTCTGGTTCACATTGGCTCAGTACTTTCAGAGAAGATTATGAAAATGTCATTCCTATAGAGTTTCTATAGTAATTATAAGCCACAATTACAGCCATAATTGCAACCCGATGAAGATTAAATGAGGATCATTGGTAGAGGGGTTACAGTCATCAGTCACATTAAGTTTCAAAACATTTAGCCTTGTAGTTTCAAAGAAGCTTTCTTAAAAATGCACACATTTATGAATTCTGTTTCAACAAAAAAATCAGTAAACGAAGGTTAAATATTTGGAAAATTTTTTCGGACAGTATTCTCTTTCAAATAGCTTTGGATAGGTAAAAGGTTACAGGAAACACATTTTACTTCAATTTTGTCGTATCTCAAATGATATAATTTACTGGTCAGCTAAGTTGACATATGGGAAAAGAAAATAAACAAAACTTCATGCTTTCCAAACACCTGTCATCAATCAGTATTTCTGATAAGGAACTTAAGAGTAATACATGTATTAACATAATTACAGCTGCACTTGTTTACAGTACAAGTCAAAATAAGTTGTAGGATAATCCTATAAACTATGTATCTTTCTCTTCCTACACTGATAAGACCAGAAGCTGACATCATTTTCTGGAAAGCTCTCACTGATAGCTCGACATTGCAGGAGCAGCAGTTTACTTAGTTTATTGCAGTTATGCTACAACTTATTTTGACTTGTACTGTATACACAATATTTTGGGGTTTTTCCCAGTTCTCAGTGGAGAAAACTGGAAACAACCCCTGCAATCGCAGATCACATTTTCAAGAATATACACTGATGTCTGCTAAAATAAATATGTGAATGATGATGGCACATATTTTGCAGCAATACATATTAAATATTTACAACATATTTTACTTATTATTAATAAAAAACAAGTGCCAAATGCCAATACTGGAATGTTGATACCATGTTACTAGTGTTTGTGCTGGGTGAACACCATAATGTTTAATATTCCAACAAGACCAAAATCCTCACCCACTGATTGGATGAGAGCTTGTTTAGTTTTTTCTGTTTTCAGCTCCAGAGGCATATGTTACCATTTGACGTCACAAAGTGAATATATGAAAAAATGATAACAACGGGAGGACATTCAAAGTGCATATTGCCTATAAAATTGCATTTTACGAGGTCAATGATCATTCTATGAATTTTTTTTTTAAAACAATATTTTTATTTCCTCAATGAAATGGGGTTTGGTGAACAGGCAATGTGTATATTAATGTCTTACCAGACAGAAACATACATTACAATGGTGCAAGTGCAACTGTACATAAAACAGAAACTGATCCAATGAACTGGAAAGCAAGAAAGTACTACACTATATCGCGTCATGTCTTATATATCTTTTACCTATCGGGTGTGGAGGCGTTCTGGTATACACCTGAAGATATGATAAGCACCCCCCCCCCCCCCCCCCCCCCGCCTTCATGAACAGAAACTCACATCTCACTTATAAAAAAGGTTCCTGTTCATCCATCTCAAGTCAAATCATGAATTTGTTCATGATTTGAACTGAGATGGAGTAACCTCGACTTTTATTTTGAGGGGGTACACAAGAGGTTTATTTACTAAATTTGTAACCATTAAAGTTGCATTGTTCACTAATGTTGACTTGTTCATTTCACAATGAGGGTCTTTGGGCTTTGGGTAGTCTTATTGGAACATATATGTTACTGAGTTGAATTGACGGTAACATGGTCTGATGTCATCAAATATCACTGATGGGAGGAGTTACCATATTGACTTGTCATTATCTTGAGAAGGCAAACCAATTGTACAGAGATCATTGAGGGTAATTCGAGTAAAAATTCCTGCAATTTTGTCTTAGAGCTAATAATATAGGTCAACGAGATATTGGACCCCTTATTTCTTTTAAGTGAATGATTCTCCAAAATATAGAACCTTAGTGAGAATGCTCACATACCCCACGCGCCCCGATATTTCAAGCTCTAATCATTTATTAAAAATAAACATAGATTCTAGGAATACTGCAGAAAACAGTGTTCTGTAGTTTCAACGGTATTGAAAGAATTCAAGCAGAGAAAAAGCCCGGAAAACTGTAATTTTGATGAACTTTTCAAAGTCTATGGGGCAGTAATTTTGGTAAAAATCAGTGGAGAGGAACAAAACCCAAACTTGTTCTGTAGGCCACCATGTTAGACTAACATATAAAAAATCAGTTCAATATCTGGAAGCGTGTAGAAAAAAAGTCCGGAAAACTGTAATTTTGATGAACTTTTCAAAGTTCAAGGGCCGTAATTTCGGTAAAAATCAGTGGAGCGGAACAAAATGCAAACTTGTTCTGTAGGCCACCATGTTAGACTAACATACCAAAAATCAGCTCAATATCTGGAAGCGTGTAGAAAAAAAGTCCGGAAAACGAATTTTTCAGAGTCCAAGGGCCGTAATTTCGGTAAAAATCAGTGGAGTGGAAAAAAATGCAAACTTGTTCTGTAGGTCACCATGTTAGACTAACATACCAAAAATCAGCTCAATATCTGGAAGCGTGTAGAAAAAAAGTCCGGAAAACTGTAATTTTGATGAATTTTTCAGAGTCCAAGGGCCATAATTTCGGTAAAAATCAGTGGAGCGGAAAAAAATGCAAACTTGATCTGTAGGCCACCATGTTAGACTCACATACCAAAAATCAGCTCAATATCTGGAAGCGTGTAGAAAAAAAGTCCAGAAAACAAGTAGGACTGACTGACGGACTGACAGACGGACCAGTCAAAAACATTATACCCCAGCAACTTTGTTGCGTAGGGTATAATAACTGATTGTTCAACTAATTTCTACAGGCTTATGGTGGGCCATAAAGAATAAATGGCATTAAAGAAGTTAGTGAAAGATCAATATATAGATACATACACTCCTTGTGATTTCTGCATGGCACTGATCCATTTGTCTCTTTCATGTTCATTATCTGCTGCCATTGTAAAACGGCCCTGGAATATTTTATAACAATTAATCTGAACCAAGTGAGAACAAAACAACTAGAGGTGTCTGTCCTAAATGGGATTAAGAATATCCCCCACATTCCACATTAAGCCAGTTGCAAAAATACTCTATGTCAAAAAAGGGCAATAACTCTGCCAAAATGAGTCTGACCATTCTCAAAATCACAGATGCACAGGTATACATGCTAGTTAATTTTAAAAACTTTGACAGGAAAATAAAAGAATACAAGCTCAGCCAAAGTTGTGTCCATGGATGAGAAATGCTTAGTCAAAATGGGCAATGACTTGATGTGTCTGATCAATCTCAAAATTGCAGGTGTATTGCTTCCCATGGTGGTTAACATAATAATATGTGCCAAGTTTAAAAAAGAAGAAACAATTATAAATGACCAAAAAAATGCTCCTCATAAAATGCTGTCAACACATGGCTGGCTGACTGGCAGACAAGCTTATTTTAGTATACCTCCTACATCTTTGTTGTTAGAGGGGGAGGGGGTGGGTAGGTGGTATAATGCCAGTTTCACAGACTGTATTCAGAAAGAACAAACTGAAATACTTTCTGTTAACCCTTTGACCAACGGAACAACCAAAACTGGCCAACGCTATCCACAAAAATCACAATTCACTTTTCATTATTTTACTCATTTCTTGACTGAAAAACATTGCTTATGGCCCCTCACTGGAATAAACTCACTGAGCTCATTCCAATGAGGGTCATAAGCTATGTTTTTGAGGCAAGAAATGAAAAAATACACCAAAATTGGAGGAAGGGAATAGTCATCTGACCAGTCCATAAATGTGTACCCCTAACAGTGCACCCAAATCAGGCTGCCAAACATTTGAAGGTCAATTTCTCTTTAAACCTTCAGCCAACGCACAGGATATCAAATTTTATTATATTTCTACAGCTTTTTCCTTTGTAAATAGAAACCATATCCTACTCCCACGACCTTATTCAACTCCCACGGCGATATCCTACTCCCAGTCATGACGGACTACTTTTACAATTGCAGTTGTTCCACCTCGAAATGCAGCGATAACACCCAATCCACTTCGACAAATATTCTTCTTGATATTCCAACTCACAGCGAACAATAACTATTTACACATCCACACAAAGTTATAAGAGGTTGAACATGACTACTCATTCATGGTGATTGATTGAATTATTTCTTTAAAATGTGTTGATTTCCTTCATAAGTTCATATCTCCATCACTTGAATTTCCATTTGAAAACGAGCGTCATTGCATTCCTTTTTGATGACGTCATATTATCAGTTCATGTTTTTGTGTTCATGCGCCGATTTTTCTAACCGCCAAAACAAACTGAGCGACCTTGGGAAACTACTCTTGGATGACGCAAGAGGGGTATTTGTGTTGTAGATATTATCAGGGAAATATAATAAACACAATAGTTCACTGCTTGGAGTAACGTACGATGTTTATTCTCTCGTGGGATGCAGGGATTATTTTCACTCAGCTAGCGCCTCGTTAAAATAACCTTCCGCATCCCACTCGAGAATAAACATCGTACGTTACTCCAAGCAGTGAACTATTGCCTATTTATTATTTTAATTATTGTTTTTTAAATATTTTCAAAATTTTTCAACAAAACCATATCACGTGACCCCTCAATATTCTCATTTTAATGGGGATGGGGTGGGGGGGGGGGGGTGTCACATGATATGGTTTTTCAACTGCTAATTTTTGAAAATTATGTGGGAGATGTGACCAATTCATTAAGTAAAGGGTAAATACTAAAATCGATAGGGCAGATATTTTTGAATCAGCTACTGCCCTCATGGAAAAAATACTTGCCTACCAAAAGGAAACTCTGATGATAATTGTTTGAATTATTGGGAAGGGCAGTAGCCCTAAAAAACAAGCCACGACCAATACCGGGTCTGGACCTGCGTCGCTGCATGCAATTGATCTGAAAATTAGATACACGATACAACTCATCATTATGAAGCAGCAGACCAAATATAAAATCATTCCCTTTCATAGAAGCCAAGAAAACTTTGACGAAAGAAGTGTTTCGGATGGACTGATGGGCGGCTGGATGGACTGACGGACGGACTGACGGACAGACGGAGTCGAGCAGTTACTAGACCTGCTCTGCCATTGGCGAAGCAGGTAAAAACCCAACTAAGCAGAAGCTGATAGAGATGATAAAAACAAAAGTTCTGGCCATCATATATATTCACTTCTATACCAGAATTCAGATAAATAATTGAGTTATTGAAAGATGCAACAATATACTTGGATGGTCAAAATGAAAACAACGGTCAGGGACATTGCCATTATGTGTACTATACTACATTATGCAGCTATGGCACTCATACACCTGTATACCGAAAATCAGGTAAATGAGATTAATTAATTATTATCACAGTAAACAAGCACTGCTTAACTTTTCTGGGTTTAGGTAAAGGGATAACTCTCTGAACTCGAGAGGTCGCTTTTTTGGACCAGGAACATGATACGTCATAATTCCTTTAAGTGGGATGGGTGCGAAGTGCATGTGTAGGGTAGACCAATCAATATTTTCAACGTGCAGTCTCAAAGTTGCACGTTGAAAATATTAATTAGTCTACCCCCAAATAATGAATATGGACCCTTCCAATTGCTGTATATATAAAATACGTATATATATATATATATACATATATATACGTATATTCAAACCTGGCTTGTATTACTTGCTGGAAAATACATCAACCTTGGTTGAAATCAAATAATCCAAACTGGAGTTATCAGATGGAAATCAATTGTTTACAGAGAGATGGATGGACCGACAGATGGACGAACGAAAGTCATGACTATAGCCCTGATTGTAAATGGACTGGCTAAAAGTATAAATTTTACAGTAAATTTCCTTTCTTATTATACCTACCGAAATTGTTTACAACAGGCTTGCACTACAGTGGAAGAACCTAACTCGGATAAAATACTCTCTATTTTAATCTTTCCCAAGATTTGGGAAAGAAAAGTGGTGTAAAAAACACCACGAAAAAATAAGCCAAAACTGGGCCGAGCGCCATCGGCGCACACCCAGTATGGGACGCTCTTCCATAGTACAAATCCATGACTTCCGTCACAGCACGCAATGCATTAATTCGTCATTCTTTTGATTCCGAACAACACAGGAGTTATGTGATCAGCGGGGAGGAAGGATTTTTACCCGAATAAGAAGACGGGAGGGCCTCCATGTAAACAATTTCAGTAGGTATAATAAGAAAGGAAATTTACTATAAAATTTATACTTCTTATCAACCTACCTCAATTGTTTACAACAGGCTGAATAGACAAAAGGCTGGAGGGAATCACATAACCAACCCACACATAACTCAATAGCACTGGGACCATGGACAGAGGAAGAGATCCCTAGGCCTATCAAACCATAGCATCACAAACATTAGAAAAGCCAATGAAAGATGAGGCGTATGGTGAAGTGCGACGCACAGACAGAAAGGGCAGTAACAGCACAAAGCTGGAACCGACCTTGAAAAAAGCTGAAAAGCTTGGATAGACAACATCCTGAGCCGAAAAAAGAGGGCCCCAAGGGTCTCTGTCGGCTCCTGCAACTGTCGCAGAGAAAAGGAGAATGTAGCATTTCTCCAGAAGGCTGCCAGTATAACATCAGTCATCCGACAACATGACCGAGATATTAAAAGAGGAAGACAATGCACGCACCTCCTGGCAGAAAAAACAATAGGTAATACAATCACCAGTAGCTAGACGAGCGGAAGCTGCACGAATAGCAAGACAAGGCCATCAAGAAATGGATGCAGGAGAGATCTGGCATGTGGGAAAACGCCTATTCATCCAGGATAAAGGCGTGAACGCCCCCCACCCCCAAGCAGAGCAGCGCCCAAGAAAGTGACCATCTTGGAGTAAACTGCAAAGTCCTAGGCCTTTTCAAGGAAAAGAGCTGAACAAGCTTGGAGAGGCAAGGATGAGTGTCGAAACAATGCGGTATCACATAGGAAAAAATGTCTCCGAAGCATGGACAAGTACACATAGCTGGAGACCCCCAGAAACAAACATATACCAGAAAACTCCGCAAGCAGTGTGATCGAAGGAGTGACAGAATCAACAGAGTGATCACACACCATCGACAGAAGAACCTTCCACTTAGCCACAGAGGCTAAACCAGTGGAGTGAGTGCCTCCTTGAAGAAAAGCAACTCCACTGCGTGTCTCGAAAAACCACTACGGAGGAGACAGGACCCGATAAAAGACATGTGCGAAGGCACAATGAAGTCGGGTCAACTTGAAAACCTCCCGGGCGACTTTGGCAAAGAAAGTCGCGAGGTAGAGGGAGACATGCCGGAACAGCCGCTAACAGAGAGCGGAGCAGAATGATCCACACCCACCGAAGCGACGGGTGTGATCGAAAGGATTCGACGACTGCAGGTTCATATCTGGGTGAGAACCTGAGGCAGAATCGGAACCGGTAGGAAGGTGTAGCCGACAAGACCATCCCAAAGGAGGGCCAGAGCGTCCACGGCGAAAGCCAGAGCATCTGGACACGGGGACACAAAAGTGTCCACCTGATGGTTCCAACTAGTCACAAGAGATCGATGGAACCCGCCATGTGGAGCATCCACCTGGTGGAAATGACCCTGCCCCGATGGGACAGGGAGTCGGCTAGGACGTTCAGGCGACCGGGAATGTGATGAACAGCCACCCCGGCGTGGACATCCTGAGCGAGCAGTATAAAATCCCAAGCCAATTCGTACATCGGAACAGAGTGCGTGCCGCCCTGGTTCCGAATGTAAGCAACCACCGTCGAATGGTCGGACAACAGAAGGACCTGGCGATTCGACAGGTGAGGGATCCACTGCCTGAAACGCAGAAGAAGAGCAAGAAGCTCCTTCTGGTTGATGTGTAGAGCTGCAAGATCCTGGTCCACCATCCCGTGAATGGAAAGACCTAGAGAATCCAATGTCGCACCCCATCCGAGATCGCTGGCATCTGCCGTCAGAACGCGATTGGACGTGGGGAAGTCCAACGGAACACCCTGCGAAAGCCACTGGACATCCGCCCAGAGGAGAAGGTGAGGATAAAGATAGTCTGGGAACTGAAGCACCAGATCCAGAAAATCTACATTCGGCCTCCAACGACTGAGCAGAAAGTGTTGGAGAGGTCTGACATGCAGCCGACCTAGAGGAATGAGATCCGTCACCGAACAGCAGAGACCGATTAGCCGGAGAAAACTCTGAGCTGTCGTGGATGTGGACTGGGACAGAGTCGGAGCAAAAGCTGAGAGAATCACAGCCTTGGCCTGGGGAACCGCCACCAAATTGAATTGTGTGCGGAAAGCCATCCCCAGATGATAAAACGACTGAGAAGGGACCAGGACCGACTTCTTCTCGTTGACTCTGAAACATAGCGACGTGAGCAAGCTCAACAGAGTGGCGACATCCGACTCTAGGAAGGCAGCATTGGAATGCCCCTGGAGGATATCGTCCAGATATGCCGAAGTAGTCACCCTGGACTACGTGCGATGGAAAGCTATCACATGCGACATCAGTCTGGTGAAGGACCAAGGAACCAGGTTGAGGCCGAAAGGCAGGGCCTTGAACTGGTAAACTCGCCCCAGAAAAATGAACCTGAGATACTTCCGTAACGCCCAATGAATCGGAACGTGAAAGTAAGCGTCTCGCAGGTCGAAGCTGGAAGCGAAAACTCCCTGGTGAATTGAACGGAGGACCGACCTGAAAGTCTCCATGCTGAACTTGGGAGCAATGATAGACTGGTTCAGGAAACTCAGACCGAGAACCGGTCGGAGTCGGCCGTCCTTCTTCGGCACCAAGAACAGGCGGGAATAGAAACCCACTGACCTAATGTTCTTGATGACCTCAATCGCCCCCTTTGTCAGGAGATTGTCTATCTCCGTGGACAAAAGTTCCCGACGTAAAATGTCTGAAGGAACTGTGGTTGGAAAAGGCACCCCGGACAGAGTGGAGTGCCGTCGGAAGGATATTCGCAGCCCAGACCAAACAACATCTAACATCCAAGGATCGGATGTGATGGTGGCCCACAGTCTGCGAACTCGGCTATCCTTCCTCCAACCTGGGATGAGTCGAGGTGAGGACCTTCATTGCGAACCCCGACGAGGCTCGCGAGAGGAGAAAACAACTCTACTGAATGAAGAATCCTGGGAGTTCCCTCAAGACTGCCGATGCTTACCCTTACCCCTTGAGTAAGAAGCAGAAGCGGTGGCAGAAGGATCAGACCCTTTTTGCTTCGCAGAGGAAGCAGAGGGTACTTGTTAGGCTTGGAACGGCCCGTGCCTACCCTAGAAGGCTGATCAAGCTGAAGAAACAGCAGCTGATCGTTGGAATGACGTAGGACGTCATCCCGGACCATCAACACAGAATCATGGAAAAGTTACGGACCTGTCAAAAAAGCAGATCGAAGAGCAGCGTACTGCTCCTCAGGAAGGGATCGGCTTGTGTCCCGCACAGAGTCCCTTCGAACTAATTCCAGATTAGCCGTGTTACAGGCATGCGTGTGAGTAAGATGCATGAGCGCCTTGGACAGCACACGCAAAGAAGCCTGTACCTCGTCAATCTTATCTGAAGGCAGATAAGCAGCAAAAGCTGAGACGACGTGATCGGAGAGAGAAAGCATACCATGCATCTCGATAAGCCCAATGTGGACTCCAGAGTCGTCATCGGAATGACGGCAGACTTGGACTTGGAAAGCCCGAGGGAATTGGAGTCCTGATCCAAAACCGTCAAAGTCCGGTAGACCGACGGATTGGGGGAATCGTAGGAACGATAACTCGCAGGAGGCAAAAAGGTGTCAACCCTGGTGAAGAACAGAGCCTTCATAGCCTTGGAACTTAGCTTGGAGTCCAAGGTTGAAAATGCTTCAACCAACTGTACCGAAGGGCACGGTCGAAGACGCCCAGAAGCAGGTTGCTCCATAGACTGTTGGCGCGCGACCGATGATCGCGGCCTGGCTGACACTGTCGACTGGTTAGATGGTTTGAGATCCGGAAAGAACCCAAACACGAAATCAAGAGCTGCTCCCAAGTCCGAAGACTGCTGGCTCTCGACATCAAGCATGTCTGACTCTTCCCCTGAGTCGGAAGACACATAGCCCATCGTGGGCAAACCAGCCGACGCCTCCCATGGTGTCGGAACACCAGGGGATCAGAAAGCTGCCTGTTTCCAATCCCGGGAGGCGGCGCCATAGGAGGCGCCTGAAAACCACTCGCTGCCTCGCTGGAAACAACAGGAAGGCTCGTTGACAGAACCTGAGTGAGTAAGGAGAGGGCCTCCCTAAGCTCACTGCCCGTACTGGCCGGTTCGACAGGGGAACGAACTGGCAAAGTGGCTTCACCACTGACCCTCTGAACCAGCAAAGGGTCACGATCCTCCAAAAGACCCGACATGGGACGACGGGCGGCAGCCGAAAACGTCTGAAGCCAGACGTGTATAGGGGTGTGACACACCCCGAGGATCAACATAGCAGGAACTCATGAGAGTCACCGCTGACCTCTGCAGGGCAGAAGGTCCAGGCTGCACAAAAGACGTTGGACCCCCAAAACTGGTCGTGTGGCCAGAATGAGGGACGGAAACGCCACGGAGTTCATAGTGTCCCACTAAGAACAACCGAGTCCAAAGACAACTGTGGTGCTCGATGGCGCAGAGACCACAGGAGAGGGTCCGGCCGGCAGCCGCTTCCAACTTCGCCGAGTTGAAGTCAGGGAAGGCTGAGGCCGATACCCCCACGTCTACACAACCAGACACCGCAGCAGACCACTGCAGGTATAAAACTACTGTGCTCAGAGGACACAGTATGGGGTTCAGTCGGCAGCCCCAATTGACTTCGTGGAAGTCTTGGAAGGCTGAGGCCGAAACCCCACAACCATACTACAGACATCCCTGCAGACCCTGGCAGGGAGAAGCCGAGGCCGGCTAAAAATGGTGCCCAATGACGTTGTAGACGGAACAGCAGTAGCAGCAGATACGACGGGAGCTGTTGGAACTGGCGGAAAAGGGGAGAGAGCCACCAAGCTCGGCCTCCAAAGGAGGAGTCACAACCTTAGTGACAGCCTCAGATGTCGACTGGAGAGGGCGCATAGTCCCGGAACCAGGCATCTCTACACCAGAAAACCAACAGCTCCCGCAGTATCCACCACGGTAAAAAAAACTGCACATTTCCCACGGAAGGGGAATAACTCTCACCAGACAATGTTGAATCGGGAAGCCCCGAATCGAAAGCGGTCCCCACCCCCCGCTGGTGCGGGAGGAGCTGCACATCCCCCACGGAGGAGGAGCAATTCTCATCAGACGTGGTCGAATCGGGCGACCCAAAACGAAAGCGTTTACCACCCCCCGCGGGAGCGGGAGGAGCTGCACATCCCCCACGGAGGGGGTCAAACTCACACCAGATGTGGTCGAGTCGGGGGGCCCCGAAATGACAGTGCCACCCCCCCCCTCTCCCCCCGCGGGTGCGGGAGGAGCTGCACATCCCCCACGAAGGGAGTAAACTCACATCAGACGTGGTCGAGTCGGGAGGCTCCCGAAACGACTGCATTCCACACCACCCGCGTGTGTGGACGAAACGGACACGAGAACGCACCAATGGCGACGGCAAAAGGAATTGCCCTAAAGGAACCGAACTGGAAAGAACCGAGGTGAGAGCAGTAGAAGAAAAAGGTGAACTGAACAGAAACAGAAAGTAGAAGAACACCCTCAACTACGAGAGAAGGTGGCAGAACCCAGAAGGCCGACACCGACTCCAATAAATTTTTTTATCAACCGAAAAAATTCATTGTCGAATCGTGATGACACGATGTCGCAAAACATTCGCGAAAACGGAATAGTAATTAATAAACAATGAGAATGTGGTTGAAAATATAAACGAGAATATATAAAACACAGTCCTGTTATTATACGATCTTCAGATCCATAATTCCAGTCACAGGAAAACCATTATCCACGAGTTGAATTATCACTGTTTCATAATGCATATGGCGGAAACACATCCTGCTCGTGCCTCGGATAGAAAAAGAATGGCGAATTAATGCATTGCGCGCTGTGACGGAAGTCATGGATTTGTACTATGGAAGAGCGTCCCATACTGGGTGTGCGCCGATGGCGCTCAGCCCAGTTTTGGCTTATTTTTTCGTGGTGTTTTTTACACCACTTTTCTTTCCCAAATCTTGGGAAAGATTAAAATAGAGAGTATTTTATCCGAGTTAGGTTCTTCCACTGTAGTGCAAGCCTGTTGTAAACAATTGAGGTAGGTTGATAAGAAATGCATTTTGTACTAAAGAAAAAATATTGCTTAAATGGCCCTGGGTGAGGAGGAGGTGGGGGGAGGGGGGTGTTAGGGGAGTCCATTTTTTTCTTCCGCATGTGGTCAGTCTAAATCCTTCAGAATACATTTTGAGCAAAGAGAAAAAATATGCATAACTGGCTCCAAGAGAGGGGGGGGGGGGGGGGGGGGGTGTCTGCATTTTTAACCACAAACTTTAAACAGAACTGTAAAAAAAAAAAAAAGTGCTTAATTGTCATACTGCAGGAAAGAACAAACAAAAATGCCTATTTGGCCCGGGGCTGGGCAGGGCAATAACTTCAACAATTTTCCTTGGATAATTGTGATCATCAACTTGACCTAGAGAAATGTACTGAAAAGAATTGAAAACTGTTAACTTTTGTTTAAGTTATGGCATAATGAAAGTTCGGACAGACAGACGGATGGACTGATGGATGGACGGACTGATGGATGGACAGACTGACAGATAGACGGACGGAGCGAGCTCTGTGCTATATCCCTCCCTTGTGGGAGGTGATAAAAAGTTACAAAGTATGTGGTAGAAGCCTAATTTGAAATTTAGAGAAACTAAGTTCGAAAAGCGTTGTGAAAAGGGTTAAATTAATGCCAATATTATTTGAAATCACTGTGTACAGCTTCAGTAGACCTTGCCCAAAATGAAAAAATGAAATGACATTGTAACAGAGTGTTTGGAGAATGAAAGGTAGAACCTTGAAAAGCAGAACTTTAATCCGAAACTTTAAGCTGGGAATACTAAGTAAAATTGATTGGAAAGAAAAGGGTTAAATATTTCCTAAAACCAATAAAAGAAATCATTGATGTAAATGGATTCATTAAGTTGTATTGACCATGCAAGAATTAGAGTAAGAAAGTATGTGCCAAAGTCTAATTTCAAAAGCAAAGAAAGTAAGTCTGAAAACATGTTTAAAAGGGGTTAAAATCATGGCAATATTAATGAAAATCATTGTAGAAATGTTCAGTAGATAGTAAACATTGTCCCAAATATAAGAAACAGTGACATTCCACTAAACTGTTTGAAGAATTAAAGGTGTAATTTTAACCCTCCCCCCCCCCCCCTACAAAAAAACTTTAACCTGGAAGTTGTAAGTTAAATTGCCATACAAAAAAGGGTTAAATATTTCCCAAAATAACATGAAACATAAAAAAAAACATAATGAGAATGATACAATCAATAGTAATATTATTTAAAAAAAAAAAAAAAAAAAAAAACTTTAAGCTTGACTAAATACCTTTAACCACAAACTTTAACCAAAACTCCAAATGTTAACAAACGGACAGACGAAAGTCATGACTAAACAGAAAAAAACCCCCCAAAAACACTTGAGCCTTCAGTAAAAAACTTTAACCACAAAGTTTAACCAAAACTCTAAATGTTCAGATGGACGGACAGACGAACGAAAGTCATGACTATAGCCCTCACTGTAAACAGTCAGGCTAAAAAGGTAATAGACGATGGGTGGTCATTATGAACAGGTTGTTTCTTACCATGGTTGCATTGGTAAACTCAGCTGTACTGGCACGCCTGGGATTTACACCTTTGTCAGGAGAGTTTCCTCTTGCACCAACCACTTGGCAGAACTATATCCAACAGGACATAAAATTTGCCCCCGATTTGAAAGAATCGGTTATAACTCTCGCCAGCTCTAGTTCGGGTCCTTAAATAATTTAGAATTTCAGAGTACCGTTTTACTGTTGTGAGAGCAATCATCACTTATTTCCTTGAAAACAACAAACCACATATTTATATATTTACAAGACTTTAACCCTTTAGGGCATAGTTCCAATTTGAAGAGTTTCTTGTCTTGCATGTACAATACATGTGGAACACAAGTTCCACCACACAGGATTTTGGTCGTCTTGAGATGGATGTTACAATACCTTGGCAGTGGTTTCATCAGAAGTTTTGGCTTCAAAACAAAAGATATCAAAAGATGTTTTCCTTACAGACTAGATCATGACATTATAAGTTAATTCTTAACCTAACACAACTAATTGCTGATATTTATTCCGCCCCCCCCCCCCCCTCCCCCCACTTCACTTTTATTTTTTACCTCAACTATGACTGCTTATTGGAACAATCTCCTCAAGCTTATTCTCATGAAGGATCATAAGCTATGTTTAGGATGCAAAATTTGAAAAATTAAAATCTAAATGGCAATTTTTGTGAATGGACTTGGCCTATATATGTCACATCGTGAAATAGGTTAAAAACAACAATAACAGGTTCAAGAAGGCTTACCAAGAATTCATCACTATCTATATTTATTGCAAATGGTTGGGTAGGTTCTCTGGCGGGTGTTATCTGGCAGTTACCAAGAGGAATAATACCCTAAAAAAAAATCAGACTATTATAAGTAATTTATAAGTAACATAAAGTGGGGAGAATCACATCAGGAAACCTGTTATTTTCCTTTCAATGGCGGAAGACAATTTTGTGAGGCTTTTTTGCAGTTACCTGAACCAATCTCAGAAGAAAATCATTGTGGCCACTTACAATTTGCACCATAGACCTTTAACTGATTGAATGCTTGAAGCCAATATTTATTTATTTATTTATTTATTTATTTATTTATTTATTCATTTATTTATTTATTAGGGTTTAAGGTCACGTATTTTTGCACAATGGCTAATCATGACCATGACAGTTTTACGGGTGGAGGAAGCCGGAGTACCCGGAGAGAACCACCGAGCAACGGCGAGCAACTGTCAGCTCCCCGACACACTAACCCTACACAAGGAGGGTTAGCATGGTTGAAGACAAGTGCACCGTCGACGTGCAGTACGCCTTAGTACACAACGTCACCGTGCCCCCATGTGGGCAATGGGGTTGAAGTGTCTTGCCCAAGGACACAACGCGGTTGCTGCAGGTGGGATTCGAACCAAGGATTGAAGCCAATATAAGGGCTTTCAAAAAGAAATGAGGGTACAAGAGCAAAAGTAAACATTTTCCTTGCTCTTGTTTCATATTCGGTCAAATGCAAATAACATTTTGAAATAAATTTGTTCTATTACAAATTATTGGAGAATGCCCACAGGCACTCTCCAATAATCTGTAATAAAACAAATTTTGAAGAACAAATTCAGACCACCAAAAATAATCTAGCCCACAACCAGTTAAGTGCACTTTTTGCTCAAGAAAACACAAAGAGACAGATGGCAGTAATTGCATGCGGCCCGCAAATATTTCTGACCTGGACAGCAATTCACCTATCAATGGGAGAGATATAATATAGAGTATTTCAACAAAATGGATCACAGTAGATAAGACACCCTTTTTCTTAATGATTTATTGAATTTGGTGTTCTTGAATTCAATCATCTGTAACATGAAACAAACAGGCCTGGAAATAAAGGGCTTATATCATAACGCGTTGGTAGGTTACGCTATACAGCATGGTGGTTAGCCATAGGAAAAAGGGTGTGGTGATGCTCTCCATCTTCTCTCTTTTTACTATGGCAGTCACGATTTTTTTACATCTTAACAGTATTTCCGCCTATATAAATATCAACAAGTAAAGCACTATCCCTCTGAAGCAAGGTCGCACATTAGTTGTTGCTATTTATTTTGGCGGAAATTCTTTTAAGATGGAAATAGCATGCCATTTTATTCATATGTGGATGCAATACTCAAACTTTTGAATCAAGATCATTCCAAAAGATTGCAAAGTCTTTCTGGTAAAAACTGAGAGATTAGTAATTTAATTAAGTTTATGTTGTTTTACTTTGTCATCTCCTGTAATTTGTTCGAGCATTTTACAACTGACATAACCCATGCATAACCTAAACGGTCATTCGCATGCTATTTCCAGGCCTGCCAGACTCAATTTTCCATTTAACATATTATAAATTTACGCCAAGCACATTCTCATTCTTGAACCCTTTACCTAACATGAAAAGCAGACGACACTTGCAAAAAAAATTCTTGAATAACTAATTTTTTTCATTTTTTGTCTCAAAAACATAGGTTATGACCCCTCGTTGGAACGAGCTCGTTCCAACGAGGGTCATAACCTATGTTTTTGAGACAAAAAATGAAAATATTTTGAAAATTAATTGGCGATTTTTGAGAATAGCGCTGGCCGGTTTTGGCCGTTACGTTGGGTAAAGGGTTAAAAAAAATATTCTGCAACAATACCATAAGGGGGGTTCGGTTTTGTACTACATTTATACCTTTGGATGCATGTTCAGAAACTGTCTCTTTTCAAATTCTTTCTTTTCATTATCGGAGTAGTATATCAAATATCCATCTTTAATTATGAAAAATCTGAAATATAAAAAAAAATATAGAAATGTATTTTGAAAACAAGTGCAACACCAAGGTTGGCTATGCCCCCGCCCCCACTGCCAAGCATTAGCCTCTGGTCATGTATCTTTGTTGATATTGAATTAATAAATATCTTATTTCATCTCCATCAAACCATAGCACCAATACAGCAGGCCACAAAATGTGTCCATGAGACACAAATGTCCCCGCTTTATGATAAACTATATTTAGTGGTTAACAAAGTCCAAAAAGGGGCCATAACTCAAATAAAAATTATCGCACCACACTCAAAATCAAACCCGTCTGGTATATTGTCTGTAGTAAGCTAGCTATATTCCAAGTTTGATTGAAGTCGGACATCTGTAACTCAAGTTACCATCCAGAAACCAATATCAAAATGTCTTCTCAGTTGGAAATGGGCCATAACTCTGCTAAAATATATCTGATCAAGACCACTATCAATCCCAACCTGTATTATGTAGGTATAAACCTATGTATAAAATTTTGTTTCATTTCGTTCAGTCAAACTAAAGTTAGCGTCCAGAAACCAATATCAACATGTCTTGTATGTCAGAAAATGGCCATAACTCTGCCAAAAAATATCGGACCAAGCCCACTATCAATCCCAATTAATAGGGAGCCCAAATATTAACCCAGGGATTCGATTTGAACAATCTTGAATTTGCATAACCAAAAATTTGATTTGAGTCAGTATGCATTAGTTATTGGATGGAAACAAAATTCAAGATGGCCACTATGGATGACATGATGAATTGGCCACTGGTGGCCATCTTAGTTCTGCGGACTGGTCCAAAATCGAAAGGAAGCTTCCTCTAAACACCAACAATGTATAATTAAACCAGAGGCTCAACTGAGCCTAAAATGCTAACCTGGCTCAAGCTGTCAAAAGAGATAAGTGTATCAGTAAGTGATCAACAGCAGGAGCAATTTTTTGATTTTGCTCTGACACAGCCAAAGACAACATTTTTGGCCATTGATTTGCTTCCGAGCAGGCTCTGTTTTGTGAAGTATTAAAAAAATAACTGAACCAAAGTTTTTGTTTTGTTTTCAACTACTGTGGTTCTCTCTACAGCCCCCCCCCCCCCCCCCCCACCCCCTGAAAAAAAAAAATAGGCTGATGAAATCATCAGATGTGTACCCATAAGCGCAATTAGTAGAAAGCTGTATGACGGAGGGCCACCTCAGATGCCAACATTATGTACACCATACATGGTATGGGCACATATAGAAATGGATTGGAGGAGTGCCTAATTTGATGGATAAAGGGTTAATATCTCCGGATCAAATTATTAGATTTACTTAAAAACAGGCCTATGAAATCGTCAGATGTGTACCCATATGCGCAACTAGTAGAAAGCTGTATGACGGAGGGCCACCCTGGATGCCGACATTATGTACACCACACATGGTATGGGTATATATAGAAATGGATTGGAGGAGTGCCTAATTTGATGGATAAAGGGTTAATAACTCCGGATCAAATTATTAGATTTACATAAAAAACTATACAGCACAGCACATCAGTAACTGAATACATATATAAAGTAACCTGATAATCGGATTAATATTTATTGAGTTATCGCATGCCAAAGAAATGGATTGGAAGAGTTCTCAATTTGAAGGATAAAGGGTTAATATCACAGGATCAAATTATCAGATTTACACCAAAAACTATACAGCTCGGCACATCAGTGAGCTGAACACATATATGAAGTAACATGACAATCGGATTGATATTTATTGAGTTACCTCATGCCAAAGGGATTGGAGGAATTTTCAATTTGAAGGATAAAGGGTTAATATCTCAGGATCAAATTATCAGATTTACACCAAAAACTATACAGCTTGGCACATCAGTAACCTGAACAAAAATTAAAAGTAACTTGACAATCCAAGCAATATTTTTCAAGTTATCGAATGCCAAAGGGATTGGAGGAATTTTCAATTTGAAGGATAAAGGGTTAATATCTCAGGATCAAATTATCAGATTTACCCCAAAAACTATACAGCTCGGCACATCAGTAACCCAAAAACAAATATAAAGTAACTTGACAATCCAAGCAATATTTCTCAAGCTATCAAATGCCAAAGGGATTGGAGTAATTTTCAATTTGAAGGATAAAGGGTTAATATCTCAGGATCAAAACTACAAAGTGTTTTAGCACTCTAAAACATATGTCTCCCCTTCCTTTTGAGGTCAGAGGTCAAGGTCACATGCAGTTCATCAAGGTAGCAGACATGCAGTTTCATGGTGACACATCCACATGTCAAAAAAAAAAAATTCTGGTCTGGACAATTACTCCCTATTTAAAGTACATAAATTTGACCTTGAGGTCAAGGTCACATGAAGGTCATGATTACATGTGACATGCAGTCTAATTGCGATACATCCACATGTCAAATATCCAAGTCCTAGGTCAAAAACAAAAAAGTTCTGGTCTGGATAATTATTCCCTATTTGAAGTAAATAAATTTGATCTTAAGGTCAGAGGTCAAGGTCACATGTAGGTCATCGAGGTAGATGACATGCGGTCTCATGGTGACACATCCACATGTCAAATAACAAAGTCCTAGGTCAAAAAACAAAAAAAGTCTGGTCTGGACAATTACTCCCTATTTGAAGTACATAAATTTGACCTTGAGGTCAAGGTCACATAAAGGTCACGACATGCGGTCTCATGGTGACACATCCACATGTCAAATAACCAAGTCCTCGGTCAAAAAACAAAAAAATTCTGGTCTGGAAATTACTCCCTATTTGAAGTACATAAATTTGACCTTGAGGTCAAGGTCACATGAAGGTCACAATGGTATGCAACACACCGGCTCATGGTGATACATCCACGTGCCAAATATCTAAGGCCTGGCTCAAAAGACAAACAAGTTTTGGACTGGACAAAGTTTCCTTGAAAAAAGCACAAATCTGACCTTCAGATCAAAGGTCAAGGTCACATGAAGGTCACAATGGTACACTACACACCGGCTCATGGTGATACATTCACATGCCAAATATCTAAAGCTTGACTCGAAATACAAAAAAGTTCTGGTCCAGACAGTTTCCCTTAATAAAAGCGCATAAATCTGACCTTCAGGTCAAAGGTCACATGAAGGTCGCTATGGTACACTGCACACCGGTTCATGGTGATACATCCACATGCCAAGGATCTAAGGTGTAGGTCAAAAGACAAAAAAATTATGGCCCGGACAAAGTTTGTGTGATGTTTCCCTTAAAAAAACACATAAATCTGACCTTCAGGTCAAAGGTCAAGGTCACATGAAGGTCACTATGGTACACTACACACCGGCTCATGGTGATACATCCACATGCCAAGTATCTAAGGTGTAGGTCAAAAGACAAAAAAGTTATGGCCCGGACAAAGTTTGTATGAGAAGAAGAAGAAGAAGAAGAAGAAGAAGAATATGCACTAAAACAATATGTCTCCCTTCTGGGAAGGGGAGACATAATAACAGATTTACACCAAAAACTATACAGCTCGGCTCATCAGTAACCTGAACACAAATATAAAGTAACTTGACAATCCAAGCACTATTTTTCAAGTTATCGAATGCCAAAGGGATTGGAGGAATTTTCAATTTGAAGGATAAAGGGTTAATATCTCAGGATCAAATTAACAGATTTACACCAAAAACTATACAGCTCTGCACATCAGTAAGCTGAACACATATATGAAGTAACATGACAATCGGATTGATATTTATTGAGTTACCTCATGCCAAAGGGATTGGAGGAATTTTCAATTTGAAGGATAAAGGGTTAATATCTCAGGATCACATTATCAGATTTACACCAAAAACTATACAGCTCGGCACATCAGTAACCTGAACACAAATATAAAGTAACTTGACAATCCAAGCAATATTTTTCAAGTTATCGAATGCCAAAAGAAATGGATACGGATGCCAGATGGACAGATGGACGGATGGACGGACAGACAGATGGATGGACAAAGGATGACCACCCCGGATGCCAGCATTATGTGTACCATACATAGTATGGGTACACATAAAAATGAAATACTTATGATGACCCAGTTATATACTACATGACAAATTTGATTTACATCTGCCCATTGGATATATATCTGAAAATAGAAATTTTGAGTGCAGCCCAAGTTTTGACTTACTGAGTTTCTTTGAAAAAAGTGAATCTGCACCACTAAAGTAAGTTCCAAACAAGAAATCTAAGTATTATTGCAAGTGGCTTATAAAAAGAAGATTTTAAAGGAGGCATTTTAGGCTCATGGAGCATTAACCCCACCCCAAGGGATATAGTAATTTTGGGGGAAAAGTCAGAAGAGTAAATTCCACCAGCCTGAAGATGGAAGCAGCTTCATTTGAACAAAGGAGAAAAGGTTTGCTCCAAAGATGGTCTGTGCCATAAAAGAAAGAATTTGGACCAGTGGTTTTAAAGAATAAGAAAAAGTTCAAACTGGAGCAAAAGAATTTTACAGCCACTATAAATATAAATATAAATTCAAGTCTGTGTGAAAATGGTTAAAGCATCAAAAATAAACAAAACAGAAAGAGAATTTATGGAGGCTTATTTTTGGGAATAAAATATTTTTCAAGAAATCCAAAAAAGGTTTCATTAACAGTATTACACGAAATAAAATCTTTGGAAATCACATTGAAGTTTTGAGAGGGTTAAATTAATGATATTCATGCAGGAATCAGATAATTTTTTTTCCAAGAAACCAAGTCCTTAATCGATTAACCGTTACCTTTGAACTACCACATTACGGGTGTTAACACTATAACAAACACCCCCCCCCCCCCCCAACTCACGTAGACATTGCCACACTCACTCGTCGGCGAGTTGTCAGTTTCAAATGCATGCAGTACTTGCTATAACGTTGTCAAAACATCAGTGAAGTCGGCATGTGTTTTATCCTGATAACGTTGTCACTTTCCTGTAACGTTAACTTTGATGTCATTAGAATGTGTGGGCAGTGTGCCTGAGATGCGATGAATGTAAAATATCCTACCTCCCAGTAATTCCATTAACAAATACGAGTAAGACATCATATGAATGGGGCGGATACACTATAAGATTGACAGATATATAATATATGGTCGCCATTTGCGTCATTTCAACTGCAGATCAAATCGAGTCGAACAAGAAAATATGTGTGTGTGTGTGTGTGTTTGGGGGGGGGGGGGGGGGAGGGAGGGGGCAAAACAACAGTTACAACAAGGGTACTGTAGGGAATGTTAAGAGCTATGCCTCTATTTAAATTATTTATTATTGAGTTGTTTGGATTATGAAGTTCTCAAGTCTGCACACTTCACTGGAAAAGATCAAACAATGCCACCGAAACTGATTCTGTGTGCAGACTCACTGACCAAGATACGACACGCACACTGCAAGCGTGTCATCATTATTCGTACACACCCCCACATCAACAAAACTTCAAAGCTGCTGGCAGTCTGGAACTGGAAGACAGTGCAGACAAATTTTAACCATAGCCTTTCCAGTTTCCAGAGTGCATCACATTGCGCATGTTTCCTAGGGCCCGGTGTAGGTGCAAGGCTGCAAGGACGATCATGCGCTGCTAAAAATCGAAGGTCTTCTGCAATATACTTACCTGGGATTATGCAAATTAATTGCTCTTTTGTTTATGCACATGCCACATGGGTAATTCTTAGGCCATGGACTATGTTTCTCTTTCATATTATTAAGATTCCTGTGTGATACGGAATAGAATACAGCATGCAAATTATGTGATGTACTTGTTCGCTCATGTGAACATTATGCTGTATCAATAGCCAGAAAAAGGGACATTATTAACACTGTAAATCATCTACAGCGTGGCAGCTATTCAGCGATCTATCAGGACAACTGATTAATCAGTTAACTGAGGTTAATCAATGTGATTAATCGATCAAGAAAACCCTTTAACCATTTCAGCTCTACTGTAAATATCAAGTCTCAATGAACTTTCAGATCCTAGGTTTTGTATGTCAGACATACTTAATCCACAGCTACCTAATATTTCTTTTGTTCTCTGTCATGAAAACAAGCCCTATAAAATCACACCAAGTACGGTTTTGATGAGAACAGCTCAGTAAAACAGTACCAATATCTGGATATTGGGATGGTTTTGAAACAGTCCCAATAACTAGATATTTGTACGACTGTCACGGTACTGTAATCATAACCATTCAAAAGTAAAGATGCTGTAAAGGAGGTGTGAAAAACTTTCTAACACATGAATTATCGACAAGCTTTTCTCAACAGAGCTACTGAATTGAGTGTGCATCGTCTCCAAATTATAATGTACTTTTTAATTTTTTGTTGCTTTTAATAACCAACAGCCCTGGTAACCTAAAAAGGACTCCTGTGGAAACCTCGGAAGTGAAGCAGTGCTTGTTTGCTGTGGTAAACAAGTTCAGTTTTACTGGTAAAATAGGACCTGGTCACCAGTGCCCGTGGTAGAAGTCCCCTAAAATGGACAGCATGGGTGTAAACGATTGGCTAAACTTGACTTTACACCTTTTTTTGCGGTCACAATTAGCCATAGCTGCAGAAAAGTGACCTTAAACACCAGCAAATAAATAAATAACCTAAAAAAACACACTTTTTCAAATATTAAGACAGCAATCAGGCACCACCACCCGCCACCACTGAGGGAAAGCGAACATCTTCTTCAGATAAAAAAAAGAATTATTCTTCCAAATGCTTTAAAAATGAACGATTATTAAATTTATCTGCCGCACATTAGATGAGGGATTGAACAAGTGTTCCACCCTTGAGCTGAGACATTATATTAGCGGGAGAACAAATTACGTCATGATGTGAGTTCACTTCGAAGCCACAGATCTGTTCACAATATATGAACTCCTGATGCGTGTCATAACTTCAATAGACTTTCTAGCAAGCAAACAATGGGTTATGCCCATTTTGTTTTTCGGGGGTAGAGCAAGCAAAAAGTGTTTTAAAATGTGGTTTTACTCGTGTCAAACTTTCTAAAATATAATTTTTTTTACTTTTGTTAACATTGAGGGGCTGTGGATTAAATCACATATATCACTATTTTGTGTACTATATGGGTAAATAATTGTACAGTTGTACTCCAATATTTGGACTCGGCTTCGCCTCGTCCAAAATATCTCCGGACACCTGCACAACTGTACAATTATTTACCCATATAGTACAAAAAATAGTGACATACCTATTACTTCTTCAGATTTTATTTTCTTTATGATTTTATTGACATGAAGAATAGTTCTAATAGAAAAATTTTGTAATTTACTGGCAAGGTCACTTGCTTGAAATGAAATATCTGGACGGGTTTGATTGGCTATCCATAAAATCTGACCATCTTGAAATGAAAAAGATCCAGTTCAGAGCCTGTAAGTGAGGAATCACGTTCTTTATATTTTGATTTTGGAAAGTAGAAAAGTGAAAGACTGTCAATATACACATATTGAGAGAATTTTATATCTGCTGGTGAACTATTTAGATCTAGTCCTATATATCTGAAACAAGTATTTAATTCACGACTGATATTAAACGCTGGACGTAGTTTGTCAATAACTTCACATTCAAATTGAAGATGAAAACACTAACGAAACTTCATAAACAGTTTGCCCATGTGTCAACTGAGAAACTGATTAGTTTACTAAAGAAAGCTGATCTAACTCTTGATGTATCAGATATCAAATCTTTACTTAATACTGTCAACTTAAAATGCCAGACTTGTTTAAGCACAAATGCATCAACCCGCCCAGCAGTGAGCTTAGTATAAACAGTATTTATTTCCAGAAAACAAACATACAAGGTTACAAAAATTAGTACGTAAAAAAATGGAAATGGATTCAGTAGAAAGCTAAGGCTTATATATAGCTGTCTCCATGAGCAGTGAGCTTACCTTTAGCATCACGATTTAATGAAACTGTGGCAGTTGATTTGCATCAAATAGAGAGTAATCTATAGTATCACTATATCATTGATTTATTTACAAAATTTAAAGCAGCTTGCTTAGTAGCAAGTAAATCTTCATCTGTTTTTGTTAAAAACTTTCTACAATATTGGATAGCAGTTCATGGGGCTCCAACTAATCTGTACAGTGATCTTGGTGGAGAATTTAATAACTCAGAAGTACATGATATGGCTGAGAATTTCAACATAGAAATAAAGACCAATGCATCATTTAGCCCATTTAGTAATGGAATTTGTGAGCGACATAATAAATATCTTACAGAACTACCTACAAAGGTAAAACATGACACTACATGCAAATGGTAAATTGCTTTGAGTTGGACTGTCATGGCCAAAAATGTTTTATCTAACATTGAAGGATTCAGGCTGTTTCAACTCGTTTATGGTGAAAATCCTAATTTGCCATCTGTACTGATTGACAAACCTCCAGCATTGGAAGCTACAACAGCAAGTAAGACTATTGGAGAACATATTGTTTCATTACAATCAGCACGTCAGGAATTCATGAAAACGGAATGTTCTGAACAAATTCGTTGTACATTGAGAACACAAACTTGAAATTATGGAGAAAAATATTTTACGGGTGACAAAGTTTATTACAAGTGACCACACATCCATGAATGGAAAGGTCCTGCTACCGTTATTGGTCAAGAAAGTTCTGTTGTGTTTATAAGACATGGTGGGTTACTTGTAAGAGTTCACCACAGTAGGCTAGAAAAAGCATTACCTGTAGACTTTATATCAGACTCACTTCCTTCAAATATTCAATCTGACAAAGATGCTCTTGACAACATCTCTAAGAACCAAAATGATGATTTTGACTGAGAATCTGGATGATACTGCTGTTACGGTGTGGAAATATTAATGATATTGGTAACAGAAAGAAATCTGAGAATTAGCAACAATAACTATGAATTTAACTATTCTGAAATTTAATTAAAAAAAATTAATATAAAAAAAATGATACAAAGATCTTTTAAACAAACTGGTTTACAGAAAATAAAAAACAGTGGTACTTATAAATTATTGAATTAGACCAAAGTACAGTTTGACAGAATCCAGTAATCCAGTGGTGAAGTATCTCATGAAGAAAGTTACCAGCTGGTAGTATTAAATCCAAGAATGTCTCTTCAGAAACAGTATCCCGTAGATTTGTAATAAAATTTTCACTTAGAAATTTCAGCAGTCTCCAATAAAATATAATAAAATGCTCCGCAAAATTCAAATAGAGTAAAAATCCAAGAAGTATTGGTGCCACAGGTAATTTCCAAATAATCCAGTAGAATCCTGGCTTTTCACAAAATAATATTATTCTGTTTCACAGAAAGTATAAATTCTCTTTTCCAAGACGAATAGATTCTCTTCAAAATTCTCTTTTGGAATCAATCTTCCAAATTCACAAAGAAGCACTGCTTCTATAATAAATGCTCCGTTCTGAAACAATAATAATCTCCAATGGAAACAACTGCAGTGAGTCTTTCTGAAATGGCTTTCTAAAATGAGTTTTTGAATTCTGTTGATAAAGCTTTATATAGTAAACAGATAGAATGTTCCAGAAGATGAAAATTCTACAAAGTTCTAACAGTTTCTAGGTGATTCTGTCATAGTTCAAGTAAACAAGTTCCTTGACCTACTTAAACAATCAACAGCTATATGTACAATATATTAGTGTAACAAAGATGTAAACAAAAGTCACTCAGTGCAAATGAGTCAGACCAGGCAGAAAATGCAGAAAAAATATCAATCTCAATATAATTATCCACTAAGGATATATCAATCTCGATATAATATGGGGGCTATATAACACACCCCACCTTAAAAGAAAAAGTTTGAAGGTACTGAAAACTTTTTATATAACTTTAGCAGTCTCTGACTGGTTTACAATACACATGATAATCTTCACAAAATTTTAATAAACATATATATACACTTAAAGTGAATGGGGACTGATCAGTTCATTTTAAATTAGGGTATTCCGGAAAGAGCATCTGCTACAACATTATCTCTTCCCGCAATATGCCTAATCTCTAAGTTATATTCTTGAAGGGCTAAACTCCACCACAATAATCTTTGATTCTTGTTTTTCATTTTATTGATAAAAGTTAAGGGGTTATGATTGGTGTAAACTGTAATTGGGCATTGGGTGGTTCCCAGATACACATCAAAATGGGTTAATGCCAAAATTAGAGCCAAAGTTTCTTTTTCTACTGTAGAGTAATTCTTTTGATGTTTGAGAAATTTTCTGGAGAAATAACATACGGTGTGACCAATACCTTGGGAATCTTCCTGGGCAATATACCCACCTGCTCCAATGTCACTTGCATCTGTAAATAATTTGAAGGGCTTTTCATAATTGGGAGTGGCCAGCATAGGGGAATTATTTAATAAAGTCTTTATTCTGTTCAAGGATTTCTGGCACTCCTCAGTCTAAACAAACCTAACCCTTTTGCTTAATAAACTGGTCAAAGAGGAGGCAACATCTGAGAAATTTAAACAAAATTTTCTAAAATATCCAGCCATGCCTAAGAATCTCATGAGCTCTTTTTTAGAGCTTGGTACTGGAAAATTTACTATGCCATCAATTTTTGCCACAATCAGACCCACCTGCCACTGACCCACAACATGACCTAAATAATTTACAGTTGCTTTGCCAAATTCTGATTTTACCAAGTTAATAGTTAGGTTGGCTTGGGTCACTTTGTCAAAAAATTCTTGAATATGCTTTAGATGATCAGCCCAATTTGTATCTGTGTGTATAATAACATCATCAATATAAGCTTACTGTGATCTAGGTCTGCAATTAAGTGGTTAACCATGCGCTGGAACGTTGCTGGAGAATTTTTCATGCCAAAAAGGGTTACTTTGTATTGATACAACCCAAATGGGGTAACAAAAGCAGATATTTCTTTTGCTTTTTCTGTTAAAGGGACTTGCCAATAACCCTTTAACAAGTCAAATTTTGTCACAAATTTAGCATGGCCAAGTTTGTCAATGCAGTCATCAATTCTTGGAAATGGATAATTGTCTGTTTTGGTGAGGCTGTTCACTTTTCGGTAATCCGTACAAAATCGGTAACTCCCATCAGGTTTTGGAACGAGTATACAGGGCGAACTCCAGTTGCTATGGCTAGATTCTATGATATCATTGTCCAGCATATACTGTATTTCCTTTCGCATGATCTCAGCTTTGAAAGGGTTCAATCTATATGGATGCTGTTTGATGGGATTTGGCTCTCCTACATCAACATCATGAAAAATAACAGATGTCCTACTAGGCACATCGGGAAATAAGTGCTGATACTTGAAAATTAAATCAACTAAATCTTTTGTTTGGTCAGGCAATAAATAATCCATCTTATTTTGTAGATCTCTCAGGACATCTGAGTTCTGTAACTTCAGAGGTACATTTTCGCCGCCTTCATGAATATCCTCCACAGGAATTTCCACCTCATCCATGTGGGTGACTGTTGAGATTGGTGGATAGCTTGGTTCTCTCTCATAATATGTTTTCAACATATTTATATGGCACAGCTGAGTATTTTTGAGTCTATCGGGAGTCTCAACAACATAATCAGTATCACTGATCTTGTGCTTAACGATATAAGGTCCTGAATATCTTGCTTGTAAAGCATTGCCCTTTAAAGGGAATAATACTAGCACCTTGTCCCCAGGTTTAAAGGTGCGAAATTTCGCCTTTTTATCATACCAGGTCTTCATATGACTCTGGGCTTTCTGTAAATGTTTATTTGCCATATCTCTGGCCTGGTGCAATTTTTCCTTAAAAGTGGACACATAGTCCAGAAGAGAAATTTCAGGTGGCTCTTCTTCGAGCAATTTCTCCTTCAAAGCAGTGAGTGGACCCCTCACTGAGTGTCCAAACACTAATTCAAAAGGGCTGAAACCCAGAGATTCCTGTACAGTCTCACGGACTGCAAATAAGAGGAGATGTACTCCTTCATCCCAAACCCTCTCATTATCCTCCCCATAGGCCTTTATCTTGGTTTTCAGTGTTTGATGAAAGCGTTCAAGAGCACCTTGACTTTCGGCATGGTAGGCACTTGATGTGTACTGCTTAATTCTAAGCTCATACATCACATGAAAAATGTTTGACATAAAATTTGTACCTTGGTCTGATTGCACTAACCTGGGTAGACCGAAAGTCGTGATAAATTTTATCAATGCCTTAACTATAGTCTTAGTTTTAATATTTCTTAGAGGTATAGCCTCAGGAAATCGTGTAGAAGCACACATGATGGTAAGAAGATATTCATTTCCAGATCTTGTTCTAG